>CM021102.1:706106131-706213402 GCA_007115665.2 Sequoiadendron giganteum
CTGATAAACAAGAAATTGATAAAATGGATCTCCTATCTTGTATACCAGTGAATGCACACCCAGATGATTCTTGGATAAGATAGTTATGAACATCAAAATACCTTTCTCTGAGATCCACAACTTAAAATGATAAGTTGATAATGCAAATGGATTAATCTTCAATCAGATGCCCTATTCTTCATTTTTTCTCCCAGTATATATAAATACTGAAATGCGGACCAAATCAATGACTTAGGTTGCCATCAATGACAACACCAGATTTCAACAATCTCTAGAAGCCATATGCCAACAATCTCCCCCTTTGGCATTGATGGCAACACTTCATGAAAAATGTTAAGTGTTGGAACTTGAAAAATTTATAATTGACACAACTCCCCTAAGTTTGATAAGGCATTTTTCACTGCTCTCTCTCCCCCTTTGACATCAATGATTTTTTTTTCTCTTATAGTATTCCCTTATGGAGTGTAAACAAAAACTTACTTATTCAAAAACTGGTTCGAAACTTTGAAGACATACATCTGCTACTTGAATTAAAAGATCATTTTGTACTTTTCTTTCATCTCCGGAAGAAACTTCTTCCATGCTTCTATTGCAATCTTGGTGATTATGATCATGTTGTTATTTTCAGATGTCCGGTTGATAATCTTGATGAGAGATTCTGGAATAGTGATGGTTTCTTCTAGTGTCTCTCCTTTCCTCAATATTTCCATCAACCGTTCCAGTCTGCATTCTATTATGTCCTTTACTTTCCAGAAGGTGTCAATAATCCTGATTTTGGTGTTCTGGACATTTGTATGCTCTGTTTGTAGTTCTTGAATTCTTTTCTTGATTTCACCATCATGATCCTGAAACATATCATAGTTTTGTCCAATACTATTTAGTTATGTTTCAATTTGTTCCAACTTCTCTTTATACTTGCCAATTGCATGAGGCCAACAAAGACAGTAGTTGTAGATGCTATTTGCTAAATTTATGCACTGCCTTAGTTGATTCATGTGCCTTGTTAACTTGGTGAGAGATACTCGGTACTGCTTCTTCAGAGGTAAGATTACTTCTTCTTCTTCCCTATTTTGAGACTTAGATTCCATGATTTCCTTGATGCATTCAATCATTTCTTCTGGAAAAATATTTTGCAAACTCTCCAATTTGATCTGGTTTTGCACAACATGACCACTTAGTACACTTAAGATCATATCCTATTCATATGAAGGTCTGATAGACCATAATTTTGCAATTTTTCACTTTCCATCTTTCTCATGAATAAGTTGTAGTAGTTTTTCTTTAGTTAAGTCATCTTCATCTTCAATTTATTTCGTCTTATCCTTTTCTTGTTCCAGTTTGGCTAATTCCAATTATTTTCCTTAGGTGTCCTCAGTTTCCTTATTAGATTCCTCACTTGGTATATCTACAATCACTTGATCTTTTCCTTTTCCTTAAATTTTTGGAATCTTTCGTGCTGGAGGAGTATAAACAATAGTTTTTTTTTTTGTTTTCTTCTTTCTCTCCATCTCAGCGGAAGAGGAACCAACTTCAAGTGTCGTTGCCAGAAGGGAAATACAAAATGACCCAAACTTTCCTAGCAAACCTTTAAATAAACTTTCATATGCTTGATCATAGTTTGCCAAACTTTTAGAGTGTGTAAATTTTTTTGCACACTGGTTCATTCTCTTTCCATATCACATTGTTGTTCATCAGTAAGCAATTCAAAAAGTACATTACTAGACATATAGCCAAAGTTCCAAACCTGAAAGGGTAATCTATCATCTTTGTCAATTGCACATTCTCCATCAATCGATCTTTCAACAATCCGCAAAGGTCAAATTCCCAATCTTCCATTATCATTTTATGTGAAATGTAGAACGCACCTACTGAGGCAACACCTTCTTTGTTCCTGAAGAAATTTTTGTAGGATATTCCATGCACAATGTACCTTATCACAAAGTTTTTAATTATTGAGATTATTAGTGCCCTTTGATCTCCAATAAGTCCAGTTAGGGTTTCAACTTCTTTATTCCAGATAGACTTCTTTCTCAGTATATCCCCAACTTTGAATAATCCATTTAAATTTCCAATCACTTATTTCAAAATGTGGTAGGGTTTGTCCAGAATTAGAGTATCATCATTCAATTTTCTCAAAATAAACTTAACGATTTCTACGTTCTCGAAACAAGAAAATTCATTTGAAATGTCCAAATTTTTGTTTTTAGCTTCTTTCAACCATTTTAATTCATCGGGTGAAAACAAGTTCCTTATGACTCTAATATTCTCACTGTTATACTCATCTAGATTGATCATTCCTTAGATTTGTTCCATTTTTCCTTCCATACTTATGTTTTGTTTCTATCAACCGCACACCATTTGAATTAAATGAATTTTTTTTGAAGTACCTGATGAATGAGGGTTTCATTTCCAAAATGTATTCATGCCTTCGAGATTCTATTACAGAGAGCTCTCCTTATTTTCTTTGATAAAGTGGAAAATGAGGGTTTCAACATGTCTTTTTGTAACTTCGTACACCTAAATTTTTGTTGTAATAAATGCTATTGCCCTAGGTGTTCTGGATACCCTGTTTTCTCAGTCAGCGAGAGAAAATTTTTGCTACGAACCTATGATTTCTTGAATTTCCTTGTGAGTTTTTTCCAATTTATCTGTAGATCATTAATACTATCGTTAACAATATTTCGCGTTCTGGTACCAGCTACGCATAGGGGAAAAAAGGATTTTCTTGAAAAACTCCCCCTAGGCCAATGGCTTGAGATCAATTTCCGGAGGAATTACCGAAAGGAAGTTCTGCTACAGAACTATTTCCTGCATCAAACTTGATCTTTCTTACCCATTTCTTCTTCATTTGATCTCTTATTTCATCCGCAGTCACTTTTCCCTTTTCTTTATCATCTTTCTGTGTATTTTTTCCTTTCTATGCCGGACCTCTTCTATCCACATTTTTGTTTCTGTAGAATCTTGCAATGTGACCGTATTTGTTGCAATTGTAGCACATAATATTTCCTTGTCCAGACCAATCATTCCATTGATTTCTTTTTGATCTGCATTTGTTAGCAATATGCCCAAATCTTCCATAGGTATAACATTCAACATTCCTTCTACTGACAGTTTTGTTTGACACATTTTTGCATTTAATTGACTTGTGAGCAAAAATTTTGCAATTGAAACACTGACCGAAGAATGATGAATCACTTGATTTAATTTTACTTCTACATTGAGCTGCCATATGACCAAATTTATTGCAAGAAAAACAATATCCATTAAACTTTTTAGCATTAGGTTGTCTTACTAGATGCCTTTTTTCTTTGTTCATCAGATTTCCTTGTCTAAAATTCCTTTGTCCAGATCCAAAACATTCTCCTTTGTTATATCCAAGGCCTCGCTTGTCATTTATTTTCTTTTGTCCTCGAGTCAGCTCATCAAGCTTAACTGAGCTAATCTTAAACTTCTCCTTGTATTCATTTGCAATAGTAAGTTCATCCCTGAGAATACCAATCTATTTTTCAAGATCTTCTTCATTGTTTCTAGATTGTTGCAGTTCAATCTCCAGCTGAATGAATTCTTCATTTATTCTTCTACATTCATCAATTTTTTCTTTTAAGGACTAAGCAAGGTTCTCCTCATTCCTCTTTCTTCCTTCAATCTCCTTAGTTAGCTTCATCACCATATATTCCATCTCATGTTTTATGGTAGCATTGTCTCTAGCAAGCTTCTCATAGTCTTCAGTTATTTCCTTCAAGGTTTGATTCAGGTGAACATCATCCATGCTTTTTCTCTCTTTTTGCTTAATTTGATCACAAAGATACTTTCTCTTCTCCTTGGATTCAACAATATGATCCTTCAATTTCTGAATGAATTTCTCAACATCCTTAAGATTCACTCTCAATTCCCGAACTTATGCTTTAGACTGATAAAGATCATCAGGCGCCACCACAAGATGCTGTTGAAGACTACCAGAGTCCATTACATTCCAAGATCCACCTCAAGTTGCTAAACTCCTTATGAGGAACTAAGCTCCGAGACCAATTGTTGGAATCAAGGAACAAAGAGGGGAGGGTGAATCAATGTTATGCAAATCTTGACTTTATTAATATGATATTTCAACCATTTCAACCTTAAACCAAAGGAAAGATGCAAACACATAAAGAAATCATTCAAAACACCATAACACAAGGATTTTTACGTGGAAACCCTATTAGGGGAAAAACCATGGTGGAGGTCAATCCATAAGTAGAGTACTCAAATATAAGTTTTACAAAATGGGAATGCACTTGCATTTAGGCTCGCTACCTAGAGCTCACTGCCTTACAAAGTATTCAGATTAAGTCCATTTGAAAGATTGAACTCAAGGAATAGCATACCTTCTCATGCCTAGTTTCAGTTCTGGTACAACACATTTGTTGATCTCTTAACCTCTTGTCCGATTCTGCTCTTCTGCTCTGCACTCCTATAATTCACATCATAAATCTTATATGCACAGGTGAAATCACTTTACTATCCTTCTGATTTTGCATCATACACCAATATACTTCACATCCATATCACATCCATATCAAAATGATATAACTGATCACTTATATATATCCACAACAAGAGATTCAATCATCCATATGTTGGCTTTAATAAAACATAAAATACTTTTCAACCACCGGCTAAATCCATAAATGATTTTCAATGTGCACCATCCAAAGTTGTCCATAGCATAGCGAGGACCTAAATAAACATGTTCAAACCCAAAAAAATTTAAACAATTACTCCTTAAACATCTGCAATGGTTATATCCACCAAGTCAACCTTCTAGCACTGATAAACAAGAAATTGATAAACCGGATCTCCTAACTTGTATACCAGTGAATGCACACCCACATGATTCTGGGATAAGATAGTACAAACATCAAAATACCTTTCTTTGAGATCCACAACTTAAAATGATAAGCTGATAATGCAAAAGGATTCATCTTCAGTCGGATGCCCTATTCTTCATTCTATCTCCCGGTATGGATAAATACTAAAATGTGGACCGGATCAATGACTTAGGTTTCCATCAATGACAACACCTGATGCCAACAATCTTCAGAAGTCATATGCCAATAGAGGGGGGATTTTGAAATTTGGAGATGATGTAGGCGATGAAGGAGATGATGTCGATGACACAGATGGATCAGTTGTGGGAGGTGACTTGTGGCTGGGCAAGTTGTTGATTTTGAGCTTTTGGATTGTGGTGGCTTGGTGCTATCTACGGCTGTTTTCCAGGTAACTAGATGTGTTGTGGAGTAGGCTATTATCATCCAGTTGGGATGTGATAGTTTTGTTCCTTGTTGTTGGTTTCCCTCTTTGTTGTGGGGTTAGTTTTTCTTTGTGGGGTGTTGGTTTTGTCTTGCTCGAGTTGGTGGTTTTATCTCCCTCCCAAGAGTGTTGCTACCCTTCGGGTCCTAGAGGAATGCATTTCCTTGCTGGGGATTCTACGCTAGTTTCTTCGGGATTTTTGGGAGCTTTCTTTTTGCAAACAATATTTGAGGCTATGGTGATGGGATTCTGGAGGAGATATGTGAGGTTGGGCTTTGTTGTGATATTTTTTATTAAGTCCCTCCCTTCTATTTTCCCTTGTGCTTCTTGGTCTATGTGATTTTTTCTAGGTTTGGTGCAACCTGTCTACTTTCTTTGCTATTTCTTTCTATTGGTTGTCTCGTTAAGTTTTATCTTTATGATATCTCTGTTTTTGGAGTTGGGTGTGTTCCCATGTGGGCTCGATTTTTTTTTTTTTCCTTTTGGGCTTGGTTTTGACTCTTTTCCTATGCTACTACCATTGTTGGGAAAGGTTTGGTGGGCTTGAAGAGGGTGGAGTTTTTATTTTTTGCTATAGATGTGGAACGAAGCCTCTATTTTGTGGCTTGGATCCCTTGGTTTGTGAAGTTCTCCTTGCTGAAGGGGTTTGGTTATGCTTCATGGGTCCCTAGTTCTTTATAATGATGTTTAAGGGAGATTATGCTGTTGTTATCTCAGATGTGAAGCTATTTCTATGTGACCATTGGGTCATGACCCTCTATAAGATGGTGAAGAGTATTCTTATGAAGGGATTTTATTATCTTTTGAAGGATTATTTTTTGTATTGGCTGAAGGGTCTCTTGTTGGCTAAGTTGTGACAAATGTTGTTTCTGAAGGCTTAGAAGTTCTGGTTTTTTATTCTGGTGGCTAAAGTTCATTCTTCTTCTTTCTTGAACTAGTATCTTGATATGCCAAATGTGGTTATGAAAACCATTCCTTTGAAGTTTTCTCTTTGGATCTATAGGTGGCATCTTCTATGGAGGTGGAGACTGCTCCCATTGAGGCATAACCCTCTTCTATTGAGGTGGAGGTGGTTGTTGTAGATTTGGTGGAGAGTTATTTTCTCTTCTGATTTTTCCTATTGAGGTGGAGCATGTGTGGGAAAAATATTGAAGGCTTTGGAGGTTTGGGCTCTCATTTCATCCTCTCCTATAGAGGGGAGATCCCTCTTATTAAGGTGGAGTTGGGGTTGGCATTTCAGGTGGGGTGCTGTTGCAAGAAGGATGACGTGCTTCAGTGTTCTGTTGTGCTCTCTAACTCCCCTATTGAGGTGGGGCTGTTGGATTTGCAAGTGTTTTTGTTTAGGGGTTTGATGGTGTTCTACATCATCAAGATGTTTGTCTCTCTTGGCTTAGTGGTGTCTTCCTTGAGCAACTAGTTTTTTGATGCCTGGCTATTGTAGGCGGTGCTTTTGTTTACCTAAGGGTTTTAAGTCCTAGTTAAAACTTGGTTGTTAAGGGATCTCAATCCCTTATTTTATTTTCTGATGTAGCTTGTGTGGTTTTCTTATTTTAGTTGTTGCTATTGGGATGTCGTTGCTTTAAGTTTTATCTTATATGCAACATGATTTTATTTGATAGGGTTATAGGTCCCTTGAAAACTATTTTGTAATGTGTTTCAGGTCCCATCAAAACTTGTTTTACCCCTAATCAAAAACACCTCGAAATTCAAAAATATTGATAACTTAGGCCAGGATCCATTTACCCATGGGTGAATGGGTCCCCTTTAAGTTGCAAATTGAAATTTTAAATATGTTTTTGGCAGTATTTTCATAATCCCAAATTCATATTCAAATGTCGGCTTGTAATGCTTAATTTTTGAGAAATTAGAAAATCATCTATAAAATGAAGGTCATTTTATCAATTCAAAACATCTAGCAAGAGGTGAACTTTCATATGAGTAATATTATTGTCAAGAGAATTCAAGAGCAGATTTATCAAGCATTTGTTGTAGCATTTGAGATCTCAAGCATCATGTCAAAGTTATCAAGCATCATGCATGTTTTTGGAGCTAGCATTGTGATGTAGGTTTCAAAGATCAAGTCAAAGAATTCATGCATCAAGATCCACATCCACTGAAGCCATTTCATGCAAGATCAAAATCAAAATTTTAGATTTTCAAAGGTTTATTGAAGGGTTTGGTGAGTTGCAACATTTTATTGTTCATTCATTATTCCTTTCATATTTCATTATTTCAATTCAAGGATTAATTACCAAAACAAGGTTTGACCAAGGCAAACCCCCATTCACCAAAAATAAATAAATTTTCCCTCTTGTTTTTGTGTTATAGATCTTAGGTTGAAGAAAAATTGAAGAGTGGAGATCTCTAAAGTGCAAAATTGCAAAAGTTACAAAAGTTGTCAAGATCACAAAAACTCAGATCTCAAATTTATTTTCTATCATTTTTGAGTGAAGCCAATGGGAAATTGCATCTTAGATTTGTCTTCAAAGGCTCCCAAAAATTTAGTTCAAAAAATTGTCGTAGGACCCATTCGTTATTTCTAGACACTTAGCAACTATTTTTTGAGGAAGTTTTATGTGTCTTCCACTCATCCAGTTTGCACAAAATTGACTGTTTATGTTAGATCTATGCTTCATCTACATGAATTACGTCTTAGGTTATAGATTTGAGGTCATTTACTATTTTATTTTTATCTCCCAAAAGTGATGTTTGAAATTTACCCCCTGTCTACATACACATTAAGGAATTTGCTAGATCTTCTATCGAATTACTCACATAAGGGTTGAAAGTTAATTCTATCTTGAAGGATCTCATTTCCCGAATGAAATAGAAGAAGGTAGGTTCATCACACCCCACTTATACCCTTTCTATTTATAGAAAATTGGTAATAAACCCCTACTTTTCTATGTTTTGGTGAACCTACAGTCTTTTTCTATGTTTCACTATCTCCCTCTCTATCTCTCTCTTACACATACATACACACACTCCTTGTATCTCTATCTCTATCTCTATCTCTCCATATTTAAATTCTTAAATATCTCCCTCTATCTCTATCTCATTATCTATCCATCTCTCTCTACCCCTATATCTTTCCCTCTCTCTACTCCTCTCTATATATCACTTCCTATCTCTATATTTATATCTCCATCTCTCCCTCTCTATACATTTATCTCTTTTCTCTCTATCTAACCCTTTGTCCTCTCTCTTTATCTCTCCATCTCCTTCTCTCTCTCTCCTCTCTCCATCTCTCTCTCTCTCTCTCTCTCTCTCTCTCTTTATCTCTCCATATCTCCCTCTCTCTCCCTCTCTCCCTATTGCAAACATAATATGAGCCTATTAGTAATTGAACCTTATTATCTTCCTAATTCAGAGGTTTTGTTTAAGTTATTGTCCCATCCCTGTAAGTAGATGCATGGTTGATTTGAAGCTATCACTTCTCCATTGAGACCTTTGTTGCACAAACAACATCATTTTATAAATGGAATACCAATTGAACTCATGTATACTACACAAATGCATGTAAAAATAGACCAAAAAATTCCCTAATTGACCTTCCACACTTCTTCGATGAATCCATTGCACACCAAGGTGCAATTGCTAGTTTATTAAGTTTGGCTTTTTTGTTTTTTTGTTCTTTTAAATACAATCTTATAATTGTAATATTGTTTTAGTTTTATTTGCATAAATTCCCACACTTCCCCCCCATCTATTAGCCATAATCTCACATATCCATTCTTGATCTCAAGATTTGACATTCCTTGTTTTGAATCATTTTCATAATGCATAGGAGTGATCTCACATGGTGCAAATATAATAAATTTAAATTAATACTCATCCATGTAACAAACATGACATTGTCATATATTTAATCAATGATTTACATGTAATACATGTGTTTTAACTATTGAGATTGAAAAAATATTTTTCCATCAATTTTTACCCAAAATAATAATACATAAATTATTTTTACTTTTTGGGTACATTTTTATCCTATATAATAATTCTATATCATTTCGACTTCTTTTGGGGGTGAATCTTTCTATAAACATGGTCCTAATCATCCTTTGAGAAGGAGTGTTTGCTTAAACCCCACTATGGTTTCTCATTCTAATATCAATGAAATATTTTATGATACTCATGTTGAGAATTAGAAGATAAACAAGATTATTATTACGAGGTCTACTTGGCCAAGCAAGATCTAACACTTATTATGAAAGCACTAATTGATGACTTATGTAAGTTGAATTTCCTAATCAATAGAAAATTTATTTTAAAGATATTAGAAGGATTCCCCTTTGGTAGAGATATTTTTTATGACCTAGGATCCTCATTATTCTCTTCTAGTAGTGTATCTTCGCACCCCTCTTCTTCCAATCCCACCACCAACCCCACCACTCTCATGTCCACTATTTTTACCCCTAGTGTAGCTCTTACCTCTACCATCCCTTCTACCTTTCATGTTGGATTTATCACTTGATATGGATTACCTCCTAATTATATTCCATCCACCATAATTACTTCTATTTCTTCCTATTAGACACATAAGACAACTAAGAGGGGGTGAATCAGTTGTGCATTAAAACCTTCAAAACCTTATTAAGTATTAGTATAATATAGAAAAATGAAACAAAACCACATCCATAATCACTCACAATAGAACACCATATTTTTTGCATGGAAACCATAATAAGGGAAAAACCGCAATGAGGATTAACTCACTATATGAAAACCAAAATTGATTACAAGAGGCTCACTGCCTAAAGGGCTCATTTCCCAAAGGATTCATTGTCTTAAAGGGGCTCACTAGACCAAGGGCTTACTGCCCAAGAAAACCACTTCTTCTAGATTATAAATAAATAGTTACAAGGAGGTTCACTACCTTAGAGAAATTGGAGAAACCACCACAATGGCTCTTTACCATCCACAACCTTTGACTCACTACCTCTAGTGACATCTAACACACTAAACTATAGACACATTTTGCTCATTACTTTTGTTATTCTTAGGATTTATTGATAAAACTCATATCTCTTGGTACATGATCACACATAAATCATTCCACATCATACACTTCTCCAAAATTTTTACTTTGCATAATCTTCCGCAACCTTGAATAAATTTCTCTAAGTCAGCTTCAATGAAATGTATGCATCTCAAACATGCAATCACCAAATAGGTCAGCACCAAACACCTCTGTGGTGGATATGTGTGAGGGAGGACCACATAAATTCTTAACTAGGACGAAAAACTACTCTGAAACGCTATACACCAGGATACACAAACCATGAATCTCGTCTGCAAACAATGCTAACATACTAGGCTGGCCAAACTGACATTAACACTATCAAGAAACCAAATTCACACTTCACTTGTGACAAAAACATCCTATGGACCATGCATCAACATTACACAACATCCTATAATGTTCCAATACCAACAACATATTCAAAATTTTTGGTGCAAACACATGAAACTGAGAATACTATCATCCTATGTAACCAGTCAAATTGCCATTGAGATACAACTCATGAACCAAGGATTCAAAAAATTTGAATAATAAAAAAACCAATGGAAGGTATATACACACAATATTAGCACATTCCCAAATTTGCAAGACAAGAAACTTTAGTGAAGAGAAATACATAGCAATTCCATTTCTCCTAGATATCCCTCTTCACAAACCAATGACAATCCAACACACTGTCAAACATATCTTCTATTACCACATGATCCAAAACTTGAAACTTTGGATATAACACCTTTAGATACTCTTTATCATCATATTGAAACCACACAAGTACATCTTCAAGGATGAAGAAATGTGGATCAAAATACAAAGAACTTCCCAGTCACCTTGTACAATATTTATAAAAAATTTCTCAAAAGAACTTGGAAACCAAGTAATCCTCTATATTTTCAACACCTTCTCAACACCATAAAGAAATTATCAACATATCCACACTAGAGGTTGAGATCAGTGAAAACATTTATGACAACATAGTGCAACAATCTCCCCCTTTTTATTGATGGCAACATCTATTGAAGAAACATCAACAAAAAAAGGAACTATGTATCTCCAATACTAAAGAAACTCTCCCCTTTGGAAATTTATTTACCTATGTTCTTAAGACTTATCCCTCCCCCTTTGACATTAATGGAAAAGGGAAACACCTACACACTTCACTTTAGGCACAAGATGTGCTCCCCTTGGCTGCATCAGTAGGGACACCGCTACTTGCTCCCCCTTAAAGGTAGCCTTCAAGCGTATCTTTTGGAAGAGCCTTTGTGAAAATGTTTGTTATTTGGTCCTTTATAGGCACATAATCTAACTCCAATTCCTTCTTAAAGAAACTTTATATCTTAGAAAGTGATACCTGATAGAGATATTCTTTGTTCTTGAATGCATTACAAGATTTTTTGAAATTTTGATTGTGATTTTATTATTACACAAGATAAGAATAATGATATTTTGATATCCTTCAATGTATTCTTCATCCATAACACCTGTGAACAACAATGATGTTGTAGCAATATATTCTACCTCTGTAGTAGATAAAGACACTAAATACTACTTCTTACTTATCTAAGAAACTATCCTATTCCCAAGGAACAAATCACCTCCACTCAAGTACTTTTTCTATCATCCTCACAACTTGCCCAATCTGCATCTGTATAAGCACTCAAAGAGAAGTTAGTATCCTTAGAATATCGTAGACCATAGTCTAGAGTTCCCTTCAAATATCTAAATATCATTTTGACTGCTACAACATGTGACTCTCTAGGACCTTCATGAAACCTTGCCACAAGACATACTACATGCATAATATTAAGTCTAGTTGTAGTTATATGTAGTAATCCACCAATCATGGATCTATACTTAGTTTGATATGTCCTAGGAGATTCATCATTTTTTCTTAATTTACAACTAGTAACCATGGGAGTACATACTGGTTTAGAATACTCTATTACAAACTTGTTTAATATTTCCTTTACATATTTTGATTGTGAAATGAATATAGCTTTTTCTGATTGACTAATTTTTAGCCTAAGGAAGAAAGTCATCTCCCCAAGCATTGACATTTCAAACTCATTTTTCATATCCTATGTAAAACTTTAACACATGTACTCATTTCCTCTAAATATTATTTCATCAATGTACACAACCACAATAAAGATTTGATCTTTCTCAATTTTGAAGTAAAGGTTGTTATCTATGGTATCCATTTTGAATATCCACTGTAGTAAGTATCTGTCCAATCTTGCATTCCAAGCTCTAGGAGCATGTTTGAGCCCATATAATGCCTTCTTCAACCTATAGACCATATAAGGGTCTTCTGATAATTGAAAACCTTTTGGTTGTTCAATATACACTTTTTCTAACTCACCATTCAAAAATACAAACCTTACATCCATCTGATATACCTTGAAGTCTTTATGTGTTGTAAAATCCAAAAACATCCTAATAGCCTCCATTATTTCTCTTGGAGAAAAGGCCTCTTCAAAATATATTCCTTCCACTTGTGAGTAGCCTTTACACACAAGCCTGGCCTTACTTCTAAGAAATTCTCCATTCTCACTCAACTTGTTTCTAAAATCCCATTTAGTTCCTATCACATTCATGTTTTCTAGTCTTGGGACTAGTTCCCATGTCTGATTTTTCTCAATCTGCCTCAGCTCTTCCTCCATAGTGTTGATCCAATTTTCATCCTTGCATGCTTCAGTAAATTTTTTTATGTTCTATTTTAGAAAGTAAACAAAAATGTAGGTATGGTATTCTACCATAGCAACTTTTCTTCTTGTTAGCACATGTTTGCTCTTGTATCCAATTATTTGATCCTTAGAATGATTGTTTTGCACATACTTAGGAGTCTTAGGGTTCTTTTACGAAGCTTCTCCTCTTCCACTAACATCTATTCTTATTATTATTATTATTCTTCTTTTTATTCTTCTCTGCAAAGGGGTCCATAAAATTCATGTCCTTCTATCAAGACTGAGCTTTGATGTGATTCTTCATCCACTTTGATGCTTGCACTTTCAATTATATTCCTTAGCCTCTTGGTTTAGAACTTTCTTGCCTTGCTCTTTATAGAGTATCCAAGGAAGATTCCTTCATCTAATATTGCATCAAATCATACTAAGTTTTCTTTATACCTTCTAGTATAACATTTACTTCCAAACACTCTAAAATATTTCATAGTAGGAGTTTTTCCATACCATAGATCATGGGGGTCTTTGAACTATTCACTCTTACTTTTCCTTTGTTGAGAATGTAATCTATGACATGAATAGTTTCTCTCCAATATACATCTTTTAGATTTTCTTCCTTTAACATTGTTCTTCTTGCATTCTGAATTTTCATGTTCTTCCTCTCCACAAATCCTTTTTTCTACAAAGTCCTAAGAGCTGATAAATTTATTTTTATCCCATGATCTTCACAAAAACTGTTAAACTCATTTGAAGTGAACTCACCACCTCTGTCAAACCTTAAGAACTTGATTTTTGAATCCATTTCATTCACAACCATAGATTTAAGTGCTTTAAAATTATCCAGAGCCTCTAATTTTTCTTTGTGAAAGGTCACCCAAGTCATTATAGAATAATCATCTATTAACAACATAAAATACCTATCACCTTGAGAGATTCTTGTTATGGTAGGTCCGCATAGGTCTGTATGCACCAAATCTAAAGCTCATGTAGTAGAATATTCCTTAGTTTTGAACCTGTTCCTTATCTGTTTTTCGAACTGAAACTCTTTGCAAATTGCATTGACAGACTTTGTAATTCTTGGCAAGTGTCTCACAACATGCGTAGAGTTGATCTTTACTAGGTTATGAAAATTGATATGACACATTCTTTTGTGCCACAACCAAATTTCATTGGTTTGATTCATATGAAGCACTTACCACCAACACTTTCGAGTTAATATTTCCTTATGTCCTTGTTCCTGTTAAAACCAAGATTCTAGAGCTTTCCTTTTTTATTTCACAACCATCATCCTGAAACACCAAATTTTGTCGTCTACTACATATTTTTCCTACATTGAGAAGATTATTTTAGAGACCCGTGACATAAATAAGATCACCTATCTTATTCTTTCCATAAAAAATAATTGAACCTTTTCCACAAATATTATCACCTATCATATGATTTGAACATCCACTATCAATTATGTAGTAGTTTCTCTCCTCTTTTGCATGAAAGGTAGTCAACATAGTTCAGGCTTCAGTATTGTGACCTATTTTTGAAGCAGTTTCCTTCACACATCTCTCAAGGTTAGTAGAATTAGTTTCAACATTCAAAGCCATGAATAAACATTCATCACTTTCATTATCTGAGTAGTCTTTTTCCTCATCATCAAATGTACCGCTATCCTTTATAACACAATAAATATTCTTGAAGGATTTACCTTTATGATCTTTATGTTTGTCATTTAAAAATTTACTTGGACATTTTGAAGTATAGTGACCTATCTTTCCACAATTGAAACACTTGAAAGATAACTTACCCTTGTATTTTCCAGTGCTAGGTTTTTCAATATTTTTAGAAAATTCGCTTTCAATTCATCAAAATCATCTAGATCAGATTCATTCTTCCTCTCTTTATTTCTAAGTTTAAAATTAGTTTCTTTCCTTGAAGAATCTTTCTCAAACTCTCTTAATTAAAAAGTAGTTAAAGCACCAAACAATTGATATCTAGTATATTGATCTAGATTATGAGCTTCCTTAATAGTAGAAACTTTAGCACCATACGATTTAGGAAGGGATCCCAATACTTTTTCCACAATTTCATTTTCCTCTAGTTTTCCACCAAGACCATTGATGGAATTGACAATTTCATCCACCCTGTGCATGTAGCCTATAATATCTTCATCCTCTAACATTCTTAGGGTTTCAAACTTGGCTTTAAAATTTTGCATCTTTGCTTGCTTGACCTTATAATCTCCTTCATAAATGATTTTCAACTTCTCCTAGATCTCTTTAGTAGTTTTGCATCTCATCACCTTCACAAGTTCTGAATCTGAAAGCCTACTCAAAATAGCATTCCCCACTCTATCATTATTCTCATACTCCTTGATATCATCTTCACTTGTGGGAGGAGTATTAGGCATAGTATATCCATTTTTGACTGATTTCCATACACCAAACCCTAATGCAGTGAGAAAGGCTTCCATCTCGGCCTTCCAAAAATTATAATTTATTCCATAAAACATGGGAGCTTTGACACTATTTTTGTGCACCATATGGATCTACCTTAAGTGATTAAGGTTTTTCCAAAGAATCTATGCTCTAATACCAATTGTTAGACACATAGGAAAATTGAGAGAGGGGTGAATCAGTTGTGCATTAAAACCTTCAAAAAATTATTAAGTATTAGTATGAATATAGAAAAATGAATAAACAACACATCCATAATCACTCATAGTAGAACACTAGAGTTTTTACGTGGAAAGCCCAATAAGGGAAAAACCATGGGGATGATTAACTCACTATATGAAAACTAAAACCGATTACAAGAGGCTCATTTCTTGAAGAGATCACTACCCACTACCAAGGGCTTACTACCTTGGAAGATCACTTCTTCCAGATTATAAAGAAATAGCTACATGGAGGTTTACTACCTTAGAGAAATTGGAGAAACCACCAAAATGTCCTTTACCATCTGCAACCTTCAGTTCACTACCTTTAATGACTTATGCCACACTAAATTGTAGACACCTTCTGCTCACTTCTTTTGATAGTATTAGGAATTCTTGCTCACACTCAGATCTTAACACACGATCACACATACATAATTTCACATCATACACTTCTCTAAAATTTTGACCTTAAATATATATATTTCACAGCGTTGAATAACCTTTTCTAAGTAAACTTTAATGAAATGTATGCACTTCAAATACACAACCACCAAATAGGTAAACACCAAAAACCTCCATGGTGGATATAAGTGAGGGAAAACCACATCAAAGGTTAACTAGGACCCAAATATACACTGACATGCTATACAAGGCTTCCACAAACCATGAAGCTTGTCAACTAATAACACTAACATACAAGGTTGTCCAAACCAACATTAACACTATCAAGCAACCAAATTCACACTTCACCAAGGATGAGAACATCCTAATGAATGTATAGAAACATTACACAACATCCTAGAATATTCCAACACTAAGAGAATATACAAAAATAGCGTAAACACATGAAATTGAGAATACCATCATCTTGTGTAACTAGTCAAACTACCATTGAGATACAAGTCATGAACCAAGCTTGTGAAACATCTAAACAGTAAAAAAACCAAGGGATGGTAGGTATAGGAAATATTAGCACATTCCCAAATACACAAGACAAAAAACTTTAACATAGAGAAATGGAGTGTAATTCCATTTTCCCAGATATCCCTCTTCACAAACTAGAGATGGTCTAACACATTGTCATATGATCTAGAATCTAAAATTTTGGGTATAACACCTTAGAAGACACCTAATAATCATGTTGAAACCATATAATCAAATCTTCAAGAATGAATAAATGTGGATCAGAATATAGAGCACTTCCCAGTCACCTTGTACAATATTTATGAAAATTTTCTCAAAAGAATGAGGAAACTAAGTAACCCTGTTGCATTTGCAACACCTAATCAACACCATAAACACCTTCTTAACATATCCACACTAGAGTTTGAAATCAATGACAACATTGATGAAAAAATAGTTCAACACTCCCATCCCCTCTAGTGTTCCATTTACATCCCATACTACTTCTCATGTAGAAATTTCCACTACTACACTCTCTATTCATGTCTCCCATACCACTCATCCTTCTTAATCCTTAGCTTAGACTATATTTCCATCTCATTCCATCACTAATAATTACCATAATGTGTGTCATGCTATGTTTATGTCTCTACCCCTTACCTCACAACCTTGATTTACCTCCTCTACTATTTTTTCATACACCCAACATTTCCCTTATTTCTACCTTTATCTTGGATACATCATTGCAAGAAGTGGTCAATCTTAAATGGGAAATCAAGAATGATGAGAAAAAATATATTTCTTATGATCCACCTATAAGAGAGGGGGAACAACCTCATTTAAGGCTATAGGTCATGGAGAGCCAAGAGCAGATGGCTGCCCTAACTTACCTCACTCTAGAGGGATGTTTTGAAATAGGGGACAAGAATGATGAGGACTATAAGGTCCTTAAATCATTGTACAAACCTAAAATATAAGTTCAAGGGGCTAGGAAAGATAGTTTTGAGGTTCAAAAATGTACCTAAGGTAGCTTTCTACTCGAGAACGAAAGCACAATTCTGGCATGATAGCATGATGTGCTGGAGTCTCTTTGGTGGACTGGAATTTGTACGAATAGAGAACCAAAAATATAGTATGAACTGTTAAAAAATAGGTTGATGGACTAGCTAATGACTTCTAAAGAAACAAAATAGAATTATAAAGTATGAGAGGTACAAACATATATGATAAAGTAAGTATATGAGAGGTAGAGTGACAAAGATAATCTCATCGAGGTGCCAGTTCACTGGTTAGCTCTGATAGCATGTCCACCTACACACAAGAAAGAGGGGAAAATTGTTGGAGTTGTATAGGGGTCTACCTCAGTTAAACCCCCATTTTGGTGTTTCCATCTCCACGGATAGCCAAATAGAAACAAGAGAGAAATGTATGATAAAGAAGTAAAGAGAGAAAGTACACAAATAACACTACAAAACAATAAATAGCTACTCAACCAAATCATAAAGGAGACGAGTGAAAAATTACCACCTCCACCAAGAGCTTACTAGCCAATGGAGGAGAAAGAAGGCTTGAACAATCACCACAACCTCGACTGTGATGAAGAGAGGTGTTGCAAAACCTGAAGCCGATGTTGCGATGGCTTGCTTCACACTTGCTTTATGGAGTTGACAGAGTGTTGTTGCAACAATGGAGTTTTGGAGTGTTGCTTTAGGATGAAGAGAATGTTTAAAGTGCTAACAGAATGCCAGTATGCTGCTTAGTTATTTCTAAAAAGGTCTGAGTTGAATTAAAAATGGATCAATTTGAAGGAGAATAGGGGAGAATCTACCATTTTTGGGGTCGGTTGGTCGAAGAGGGATGTTACAAACTGACCTCAATGAAAAGCATAATGCCTTTGCTAGCTTTAGAAGTATGAATCCATGAGGGATGTAAGTGCAACATGTGGACGTCTACATGCCATGTGCACATCCCTAACAAATATTATTCTACCGACACAAAGGAAAAATTCTAAGTGGAAGGCAAGTGACGAGCTGACATGAAATTTTGCCTTTGGATTTGGTTTGCTAAGGTGAGGACATGTGTAAAAGGAGAAAATTCGTGAGGGGTGCAAATTCGCTCCTATACATTTTTCCCCCACTTTAGCAAGCATGAATATTGATGAGTGCTTCAGTAAAGTAGATCGAAGAGTAGGTAGGGTTAGAAATGTATACTTGAACTGCCAAGGAAGTAGACCACAATTTGGCGAGCTCTAAAGTGCAGGGCAAAATAGAGGACTCCATAGCCCCACAAAACTATGAAGCTGGACAAGGCACATTGAAGGCCCTAAGACCAACGATGGAAAAATCCCGCAGGATGAAAGCACCTTATAGGTCCACATACCTGCAAGAAGATATCCCTCAAGATCCCTCACATGAAGGAAACCCAAAAAATAGGCATCTTACAGGCCCGTAGACCTGCAAGGAGGTAGCCCTCAAGATTTCTCACATGAAGGAAGCCCAAAAGTAAGCATCTTACATGCCCGAAGACTTGCAAGAAGGTATCTTCCAAGATATATCACATGAATGAAACCCTGATGAAGATGGCTTACAAGCTTGTGGATCTGCAAGGAGGTACCCTCAAGATATCTCGTATGGAGGAAACCCAAAGGAAAAAACACCTTACAGATTCACATATCTGCAAGGAGGCATCCCCCAAGATCTCTCGCATGGAGGAAACCCAAAGGAAAGGGACTTCGCAGAGTTGAATTGGAAAGCAACTTTATAGGCGCACCTACAAAGTGACATGTCTACCTGCAGATAAAGCATGTCAAGAACAAAGCAACCACATAAATAGTCAAGTGGACAGTTACACAGATCGTCAATAAATTATGAAGCTTTCAAGGGTGTCCCTTAGGAAGTCAGCGTAAAGAGGGGGTTCACTCAAGGGACACACTATTTGAAAGTGCAAGAAAGATGTTACTTTTCCAATCAATTCATCATCAAGGAATCCTTTCGAAAGATGTTCACTTCATCAAGGAATTTGAAAGGAAGAAAGTGCCCCCTCGCGAGGGGAAGGTAATTTAAGCTGCTTCCACCTCAGAGGAAAGTTCTCAAGTTCTTTCTTTACGAACCCATGAGGAAGGAAACACGTTCCATTATGGTTTCAAGTCGAGAATGTGATTTTCCAAAAAGGTTTATTGAAATTCTCAAGAAATGGTTTGTTGCGAACAAATGCATTTTCTGAAAATTGAAGTGTTATAGAAAAGGTTTTGTCGCGCATGAGAGGGACAACTCAAGTAAAGAAGAGAGGAGAAAAAGAGCAAAAAAGAGAGAAAGCAGGTTAAATAAGAGACACAAGGGTGATCTGATGTTTCAGGGTCAGAGCTGCTCATAAATATATGTATATATAAGTATAATAGTAGTATATAAATTAACTTTCATCAACCCCCTACTATATCAGATCGTGTGAAGAATACACAAGAAGAAAAAGTAAAAAATAAAAAAATGGGTCAACATGGAAGGGAAGCCTAAATGCCCCCAATGCTTTGCATCGTTCCGAATTTTCCAAAAGTAAAACACAAACATGGAAGAATGATGATACAAATAGAAGAATGTTTACAACAAAAAAATTACGCCTATATCCAAGCACCAAGAAGGGTGACAAGGGTCATCCAGGAACACATAGCATGATCATGGGGGAACACATCACAACACACACACATATTTTCTAAAGATAAAGAGGGGGTCTCCCCCTCACATTGATCGACCAAGAGGTTATCCACTTCTCACTCTAGATCATCATAAGGGGAAGGAGGATGAGCCTGTAGTGGTGGAATATTAAAGGGAGGAGCTTCTGAGCCTCTCGCAACAAGGGCTAAGCAAGAAGCCCTCGTGAGGTCTTCTCCGCCAAGCTCTTGTGGAGCTAGGGTTAGCGACTTCATAAAAAATGTTGACAAGGCCAAAACTTCATCTAGAGTGTTAAAAACATGCACTTTACTAGAGTGTCATGTTGTACCTCAATGGATGGAGAGGGTTGTGCCCGAGATTCACCGCTAGGCTCACCGAGTGATTTGGGAGTAGTGACAAACTCAGGGGAAGCCGAGGCTAGTTCCGTTACTAGGACATATCAAGTTAGCACAGTTCTACCCTTTGGAGAGGGTGGGAAGCTCTTGTTTCCTCCATTGCTAGAAGGACCAACCTCTACCTTCTGATCCATCGAGGGGTGTGAACTTCCTACAGATGATGCAAGAGGTGCAAAGGAAGAGGAGGAGGAGAAAACCGTAGTAGATACCATGGAAGTTTTCAACATATCTATGCGTTTTGAAAAAGGAGGGACATCCAAAAGGGACATCAACAAGCACAACTCAATCGAAGGAGCGATGAATACCTACACCCTTTTAGAGTCAGGCACACTCACAATAGGAGCCAGGAGCAGTACAAAGTTCAGTTGAACAAAAGAAAAGGAGAGGAGAGAGGAGGATATAGCAGGAGGTCCTAAAATAGGGGCGGTAATCTCCTCATCCTTTCTCTACAAGGCGGCCTGCTCAGTCGTGAGAGATTTTTGATGGTGCTTGCGCTCACATGCAAGGAAATTTATGCGGTTCTTCAAGCCAGAGCCCAGAAGCTATAAAGGGAAAAAAGGCTCCTTCTCAGCTATGGGAGTGTCTAGTATAGCTATTTCCAGTGGAGGGATAGACTCCTGGGTGGGAGCAAGAGGAGCAGGTTGTGAAATAGTGGGGGGAATCGAATTTAGTGCCTCGATAGCATGCCTCTTCCCATTTACTACCTTAGGAGAAAAAGCTGTGGGAGGCCACAGAGGCCAAGGCATGGAAGATTCCCCATGGGGTTCTTTATTTTTTCCATATCGAATAGGCCTAGGCTCTGTGGGCAAGACAAGAAGCTCGAATGCAGGATGCTTAGGATTTCACCAAGCGGGCACCATAGGATTCTCTCACAAGTGTGAGATAGTATCCGACGATGCTACAGTGGGCAAGAGGAAGTGTCAAGCTGAACATCAGAAGTGGAAGAAGAAGGATCTCATGATTGATTCTCTTCTTCCCTTCTATGGGCTTTGGTAGTATCAATGTCAAATTTTAAGCAAGCCCTATGTGAAACAACATAAGGAGATGGAGGGTACCTCACTTTTGGCATTAGGCACCCTTTCTTGTACTTCTGATATGTCCAATATAAGAGGTATTTCCTAGGAGAAGAGGACTAATAGGTGCACGTAAAAAATAATCAAAGGAGTAGCTATCACTTACAACTGGTGATTTATAACCAGTGTCATGAATCACATGCACCGCCCCCCCATGAATGAATTTAAGACATTTGTGCATAATTGAGGGAGCTACATTCATAGTTACTAATTAGGGAATACACAAATTCACTCTGAAGAGTTCACACCTCAGGATTATGTCAAACAGTAGGTTCACAGACTTAGGTGTGATAAGGACTGATAATATGATACTACCCAAGGGAGGTACAAAACGCCTGTTATGCGTACATATGGTGCTCACGGGTGCATTGTATCCATCTTTGTGTAGGAAGAATTAACATAATATCCTCGATTATGATATTTAAATTGATTTGCGCAGGGATATGTTGGCCCAAAGTTGTTGTTGCACCAAAAGATCAACCTGTTAATTCCCGATACAACTTCTAGAGTACAGATCCATGAGAGGTGGTTAGTCCATGTCACAAATCCTGAGGGGAGTGCTAACCATCTACCAACAAACCCCCCCTCAAAATTACTTGAGGGGATTCAAACCTGACACCTTTGGCTCTAATACCACTTGTTGGCCCAAAGTTGCCATTGTACCAAAAGATCGACCTGTTAATGCCCGATACAACTGCCAGAGTTAATGGTTCCACAAGAGGTGGTTAGTCCATGTTCATGGATTTTGAGGGGAGCGTTGCCATCGACCAACAGGATATAAAGAGGAGATGGTACTCTATTGAATCCCATCGAAAAATCCTATGAGGTGAAGGTTATACTCAGACCACCACTCATAGGCTGCTCAGAGGGGATAGGTTGTTGCAGAAAAGAGGCCATCACGTGCACTAAATGATACTCTCACAAAGCCCCCCAAAGGTTGTAAAACAAGACTGTGACCCACTTAAGGTTTCATTATGCTACACTTGCAAAACCTTCCAACTATGCCTACTAGGGGCCACAGGTTGGGTTGCAAGGTGAAGGCCTCACAACACTCACACCTACAATGCTCCTAGAATAGGAGGAAAGGAAATTTTAGTATTGAAAAATGGAACCAAAATGGTTCATGTTGGGTTCACCAAAAATGTAAGAGAGGGGGACCAACCACGTTCAAGTTCCCAGATCACGACGAGCCAAGAGTGGAAGGATGGCCTAACTTACCTCACTCGAAAGGGATGTTTTGAAACATGGGACGAGAATGATGAGGACTATAAGGTCCTTCAATCACTTTGCGGACCCAAAATCTAAGCTGGGGCTAGGCGAGCCAATTTTTGGGTTCAACACTGTACCTCAGGTAGCTCTTTGCTCAAGGATGAAAGCGTGGTTCTGGGATGACAATGTGGCGCACTAGCGTCTCTCAGGTGCACTGGCATCCGTACGACCAGAGGACCAAAAATACAGTATGAACCATCAAAAAACAAGCTGACGACCTAGCTAATGAATTCTAGAGGAACAAAACATAATTTTAAAGTAGGAGAGGTATAAATGGATATGATAAAGTAAGTATATGGGATCTGGAGTGTTGAAGATATTCGCACCGAGGCACTAGCTCGCTAGTTATCTCTGATAACACATCCACCTACACACAAGAAAGAGGGGAAGATTGTTGTGGATGTATAGGGGTCTACCTTAGTCAGATGCCCATTTTGGTGTTTCCACCTCCATGGACAACCAGATAGAAATGAGAGAGAAATGTACGATAAAGAAGTAAAGAAAGAAAGTACACAAATAACACTATTAGATAGTAAATATCTACTCAACCAAATCGTAAAGGAGAGGAGTGAAATGTTACCAGATCCGCCAAGAGCTCACTAGCCAATGGAGGAGAAAGAAGGCTTGAACAATCACCATAGCCTCGATTGTGATGAAGGGAGGTGTTGAAAAAACTCAAGCATACACTGTGATGGCTTGTTTCACACTCGTTTTATGGAGTTGATGGAGTGTTGTTGCTGCAATAAAGTGTTGGAGTGCTGCTTGAGAATGAAGAGAATTTTGGAAGTGCTAAGAGAATTCCAATCTATTTCTTAGAGATTGTATAAAAGGTCTGAGTTGAATGAGAAAGGGATCAATTTAAAGGAGAAGAGGTGAGAATCTACCATTTTTGAGGTCAGTTGGTTGAAGAGGGATGTTACAAATTGAACCCAATCGAAAGTGTAATGCCTCTTCCAGCTTCTGATATAGGAATCTGCCAGGGATGCAAGGACACCATGTGGACATCTGCACACCGCGCACGTCCTTGACAAATATTCTTCTACCGACACAAAGGACAGATGCCAAGTGGAAGGCAAGTGGCCAACTGACGTGGAATTTTTTCTTCGGATTTGGTTTTCTAAGGTGAGGATGTGTAAAATGGGAATTTGTATGAGGGGTGAAAATTCACTCCTATACATCACCATACTAGATGCTATTATCATTTTAGGTGGTTGCATATTCATTACTTGTTGGTTTTGTGGATCACATATTTGAATTGTATAATAGAAAAGGAGATCTAAATGCTCACATACATACCTTTATATTGCATATGCATATTCTACTCGTGATAATAAGACCTCGATCAATTTATTTTCATGAACCTTAAAGGAATATGATCTCGAATGGATTTATCTTGTACATCTTGGTTCTTTAAGGTGCTTTGATGATTTAGCTATGACCTTATTAAAGTATTTTCATATAAATATGGGTGTGAAAATCAAACTAAATAATTGGACTTGATACACTAAGTGAAATATTGAACCTATGAATGGTTATATCATTTGCTTCTAGTATTTGTGTAGAAAATTCAAGCATCAAATCGATGATGATGAGCTACTAATTATATTTCTTTAGGTATTACTTTTTTTTATTAATAATAATGTGTGTTTGAATAATATTAGTGTTCACATAGGTGATAGCATAATAATTAGGTAATTTATTTCAAGAGTTTCCTATAATTTAGGAGATTAAAATTCTATATATATGTAATGTATTTGAGTGTGAGGAAGAGATGACTATATTGTTATTGAGTGAGTTTTTTTTCTGCCTCTACCATATTTTCTAATAATTTATCTATGACCTTATTAAAGTGTTTTCATATAAATATGGGCATGAAAATCAAACTAAATAATTGGACTTGATACACTAAGTGAAATAGTGAACCTATGAATGAATATATCATTTTCTTCTAGTATTTGTGCAGAAAATTCGAACATCAAATCGATGATGATGAGATACTAATTATATTTCTTTAGGTATTACTTATTTTTATTAAGAATAATGCTTGTTTGAATAATATTACACCTTTCAAAGCTATGTGTACATATTTGAAAAATGATGAGGCCAAAATCTTAGCATATTTAATACACTTAAATATGGCTCTTCATCTTAATATTCTTACCCTTTCAAGATTCAAAATTTAGATGCTTTTTTGAAGAGTAATGAAGAAAATAAAAATACTAATCAAGTTTTTAGTACTTCTACTTTTCCTCATTTAATAAAAATACTTGTAGGAATTTTAGTAGGCTACAAAATTCCTTGGATGGTGTTCTTCAAAGTTTACTAAGTTTCAATTTGATTACTTCTCTTTTAGTATGTCTGTTGTGTTAGAGTAAATAATAAATCACCTAATAATTAATTAATCATTAATTAATTATTATGCCTCTTTTACTTTATGCACTTAAGCTAAACTTAGGAAATGTTTTTTTATTATTAGATTGTGTTTTCTTGTCTCATAACATATGATGAGGACACTTTCAGACATAATATAATGATATCCTTACATATGGTTTCTTTTTTCTTTTCATAAGGATTCATTCATTTGTAATTATTCATTCAAGTTATTGCATCAATAGAATTCTCAATTATTGGAGAAAATTAGTTGCTTTGATATCTCTTTGTGATAGGTATTTTTCTTGTAGATAATTTCTAGGAGAGAGCTGTGGGGTTCAACTATTAACCCCAATATGGTATCAGGGTACTATCTATGTTCATGTTCAATTTTTGAGAGATCTAGTCTTGAACACAAAATTGATGCATATTTTGAGGTGAGAATGAAGGATTACTATCAATTGATAGTAGATATGATAAAATATTGAAATTTGACTAAAGTGTCCAAGAAACTAAAATAAAATGGGAAAGTTTTGGATCCCATTTATAGTGGATAGGGCATCTACAACCAACCTATTTGCAATGTGGATTTTTCCATTCAAGAAGATGATAACAAAAATACTAGGGCTGCAAGTTTTAAGGCTTGTTATCAAATATGGTTAATATCTCCATTCCTAGTGATGGGGTTACCTAAGCCTCAACCTTACACAAAGAATTTAACCATAGGTGAGGGATCATTTGTTCCTACCGTTGGTAAGAAAAAACCATCATCTTTAACGACTGGCTCAAAGAAGAGAAAATAAAAGGAAAGGATCATCATAGAAGCTAGTGAGGGGGGTAGTAAAGAGGAAATCACTCTCACTAGGAGAAAGAGAACAAGGGTTGCAACACAATCTGGATCCACTCAAAGGGCTACTTATCACACTCCTTCTTCATCACCTCCACATGAATCCCCTTTGCCTTCTCCTCTTCCAAGTCTTCCTCTACAACATGGCCCTAGTCCACCTCCTCCTTCACGTCCACATTCTACACCCCATGTTTCCACAACACCTCCATCTTCTCCACCACATTATCCCCCTCAAATAAATACTTCAATTATTCCTCCACCTACTCCGCATGAAACTCCTCTTCCTCCTCTCCAAGAAGATAAACCACAAATTCTAAGAGATGAAGTTCAAAATAAGGAGAGGGTAGAAGAAGTGATTGCATAAGAGGTTGTCAAGAAAGAAGTTCCCATGGAGGAGAAAATAGAAGAAGGACTTGAAGAAGGGAAAATTTAACTGAATAAGGAAGTTCAAAAGGAGAAAATAGTTGGAGAGGAAGAGATAAGAGAAGATACAAAACAACATGAGGCAAAAGAAGACAATTCTAAGGCCTCACATAATAAAAAGGTTATAAATTCTCCTTAGAGTGACATTTCTTCCAACATCGTGATATGATTGAATCATAAAATACAAAAGAGGAAAATAACATATGTCTAGGAAGAGGAAGAGAAGAGTTTGAATATCACATTAGAAGCATTTTAGTCCTTTGCTAAG
This sequence comes from Sequoiadendron giganteum, assembly GCA_007115665.2. Classification (NCBI taxonomy): domain Eukaryota; kingdom Viridiplantae; phylum Streptophyta; class Pinopsida; order Cupressales; family Cupressaceae; genus Sequoiadendron; species Sequoiadendron giganteum. The sequence continues at coordinate 706,132,991 of CM021102.1, forward strand.
TGGAAGAAAAGGTATAGAAGGAAATATATTATCACTATGGATGACCAATGAAAAAATACTCAAATAACTATTCCTCTAGTGGATAAGTATGATTTTGACATGCAATCAGAGGACTGCCAAATAAGACAGGTTAATTTAGGTGTTCAAACTAGAGAGGGAGAACACCAATCTTTGTAGATGTTTGTTTCTACCATTTTGAAAAGAATGCAAAAGGATGAGTACACCAAAGAGGATCTTAAGGCTCAGGTGGCTCAATTAACAATATGTATAAGTAACTTGGTAGGACCAATTAATGATGTTGCCCTTGAGCTAGTCTTGCAAGATGCAATGAAAGGTGAATCTCTACACTTCGACCCTAAGGGATGGGTATCCATAGCTAAACAATGGAAATAATATTTTGTAGCTTCAAAAGGTAGAGTTTTGAAGAAGGTAATACAATATTATCACTGCATTAATGATGAAGATAGCTTGGATCACCAAATTGAGGTGGGAATTGATGAAGAACTAATGGTTTGGGAGGAAAAAATACCGATTTTGTAATAAAAAAAGACAAATTCTACAAAGGATTTGCTAAAAGAAACTGTTATAGAAGAAAATGATCAAGATAAACTAGAAGAATGGTTAAAAGCTACACAAGTGAAGGTGAAAACCCTAAATAAATGCAAAATTAAGTTAAATAAGAACATGAGCATATCTAAATAGGCTATGGTGAAAATTGAACATTTTGTATAGAATATTGGTTGCATGTTCTGGGAGACACCATCTTTAGTTGCCTCTCCCAATAAGATGGTTGAGGAACTAAAAGGATTACTGCAAAGGTAGGGCACACAAGAGGCTATTAATAAAATGACAACAAAGAAGATGAAGCTATATACCTTTCAAGATGAATTGACAAGGTTCACAAGCTTGTAGGAAAAGATGGAGAGTTTGACCTTCACACAAAGGATTAAAGTGCAATATCACTGAGGCCCTCCCATGAATGTGATGAATGAAGTCATCATTGCTTTTTCTGATAGTTTTCCTAGTTAAATCTAGAGTTATACTTTTCAATTTTATTTTATTTCAAATAATTTTGTAATAAAGAGCAACACCTAAATCATAATCCAAGTTGGCATCATCTTTTTAGTTTAGACTTTAGTTCTAAAGGTGGTTTTTAGTTTAGTCTTAGTTAGATCCCAAATCAAATTGGGGTGCTTTAGTTTTATTTTAGTTAACTTCTAATTTAGATCCACAAATTATGGGATGCCTAAGTATATTTAATTTGAATTCGTGATCATTGAAAAAGGGGGGAAGCCATGTATTTTGCAAAATAAGATACATTTTCAGCATGGGATTTCCTACTAAACTTTTTGGAGGTATTTTATGGATCAAAGGATTATTCATTTTTTGCATGCATGTAGATATGAACCTCTGGTGATGGTATGATTGTTTTGATTGTTTGAGTTGAGTAAATTAATGAAATATGTTGTGTTATTATGGTATTGAATATAGATTTTCTTAGATATATGCATGCTTAATGACAACCTGATTTGATATTACTTCAAAATCTTGAGATTGATTGGTTTCCTTTCAGTATTGTATTGGTTTTAGTAACAATTGTGTGAATGCTAATTTTTTTTTAATAATAGTTATTGAGATTTATTTTAACCACTCAGAAATGATAAAAAAAGAAAATCTTATCATTTTCCATTAATTTTAGTATTTATTTCTAAATATTTTTGGTAACCCTTTAATATTTTTTTTCTTTATTTCATGATATTCTAAGAAAGAGAAAGAGAATTTTAATGATACATATTTGTCGAAGAAAATCGGTAACATGCATTTCATTTTTATAAAATAAAATTGGTTATTTTGATTGCATGTCTTAAATGTATTTTCTAGAAAACCTAAAAATCTAGGCCCCTTGTTGAAACATGTTTACATCAACCACTTAGTTGTCCATCATAGTCAAGACCTGACTGAAAAGGAACATTCGAGTAGATTATTCTTCTTTGTAAGAGGAGAAATAAATTATAATTGCTTAGCAAGTTGGATGTGCTAAAACCACCCTCAAAATGACACATTAAACAAATGGTCTCATTGAGACTCCCCTCTCTATTTTTGGAAAATGATACTATGCTGATTGTTGAAGAGATGAAGGTGATGTTAGTAAAAAAATGGGAAGATGAAACCTTTTTAGAGTTGGATTCAAACACCAAGTATCATTGAGATTGGATCAACCCTTAGAGGATGAACAGGTGTCTATGTAGTATGCCTTGCAAAATCTTTAACTATTCAAGTTTTTTAACATTTTAAAAATTTGTTGTCATTTTGCATCTAGGTTCTTCTTTGCAAGAAAATACCCCCTTTGAGTTACTAGCAACTATAGAGTTTCACTCTATATTTTATTTTGGATCAAGATCATATAATAATTTTTATTTTAAGGTTTTTAAATGAAAAGGTGTGGCTAGTCAATCTTAGGAAATATGATTGCCACATGTACACATTATGCAATATTTTAAATATTATCAAATCTGACAAGTTTAAACATTGCACTATTGGCTAGATCATCCAAATAAGATTTGGAAGGACCCATAATTCCTTTGAAATTTTCCAATTCATTTTTGATGAAAGGTCTCCACATGTCATCATGGTGCAACACGATAAATGTAAAATTGACATATTTTTTCCTTTTTTACTATTGGTCACTGATGATGACTTAGTGATCAAGTGGTTCCAATTTCATTCAAGGAGAGACATTCATTAGAGAGAAACATCATGGCATCAATGTGATATATTTGAAATAAAATGAATCTATCTTTTCTTTGGTGCGCCATTGGTTATTTACAACCTTGTCAAAATAATGAGTCCCATTTCATCAAAGGGATATCAAATATTTTGAACTATTGATCATAAATAAAGATATCCAATAGTTCACATATTATTGATCAATATTATTAGAGAATACTTGAAGAATATTATTGAGCTATTTGTTGGTGAGTATCTAGGAATTACATGATAGACAAGTAGTATCCTTGCATTCCTCCAAGACACAATAATCAAATTTTAGTTTCTAATGCACAAAATTTCTATAGGAACAGTAATACAACTCTTGCAAGATAAGAATCTCATGCAACCAAGGATTTCTTATTTTTATTTATAGCCAACTAGAATTTTTTTGAGCAAACAATGACTCATGCTTTTATTGTAACTCTAGTAATATTAGGAAAGTTGTGATCATATATAATAAAAGGGATTTATGAAATAAATGAGGGGTACATATACATTTTCTACCTTAGTGGATGATTCTCAAGGACTAATTTAATATTTAATAACTATTCAATTTTTTCCTTTTATAATTTGTTCTCAACTCAACAATGAAGAGAAAGTGAAATTATTTTCCTATGTATCTCTTCAAATCATCCTTCTAGATTGCATATGATGCCTATATTTAATTTTTGTAAGAAAATATTACAAATCATTTAAAATTATCCATTTATATTCTCATTGATTCTATGAGTCAATATTATATTCTAAACAATACATTTTGTGCCATTTCATTACTAACATAGAAGTTTCATTTGATGTATCACCTTAGAGTAGTTTCTTGTATATAATAGTTTCTCTCCACTTTCCTCTAGGAAACTTAAAATTTAGAATCTTAAGAAGAGATAGCTTCTAAATTCTTGGAGGTTATCATGTAAATCAAGTCCCATGTTTGCAATATTTCCATTATTGTTGTAAGATTTTATATGAATTTATAAAATACAAATAAAAGAAACATCAACATTGACTTTCACTAGTAGCATGCAAGTGATGGATGCTAAGAGCTAACTTGTTCTAGGTTAGATGGATTTTTCAAATACCATGTCGGTGATAGGTGTTATGATTTACTAACTCAATAGGTTTAATGGGCTATGGGATAAATTTTTAGTAGATGCACAAGCCTAATCCAAAGAGCTAGGTTATTCTAGTGCATGTGTAAACTAGAAATTTTATGATATTACCAATGGTGGCCCTTAAAATTATAGTATTCTTCTTTCATCATCATAGCTAGTAGTGAAGAAGATGAAGGATTGACTGATGGTGTAGCATGGGATGAACTATTTTTTATTCTCTTTCATGTCACATATTTTAAAATGGTTTTAAATGATAAGGGAACCAACAATAGGAAGCTGGTGGATTCAATAAGGTTGCATTAATACAATGTGGTTACCTAGTCAATATGTGTATGTACCAAATATTTAAGAGGGGAATAACATACTAAATTTGGGTTTTATCAAGATTGTGTCTACCCAAGTACCTTGGGATAATGGGTTTAAGAACCTTATTGTCAACACACCACCAATATGGACACATGAATGTGATAGATATATGTTTCCTATCTATATGGTTTGGGTTGTCTTATAGCCTACATTTAAGAAAAGGACCATTCAAACTTATCAAATGCAATACACTAGCTATAGTGAACAACTAATGTAAAGGTACTTATAATTTAATTGTTGATTTTATTCTTTTAGTACACATTCTAAATGCTTGTTTGATGAAACATATTTAACTGTTATGTGGGGAAATTGTAAACTTGATTTTCAATGTTGATGTGTTATTTGTTTTATGTACATTTATTTCGAAATTTTATTATTATTTATTTGTAGTCACATTGATTGTGGAACTAGTGTGTGATAATTTGTATTTTCACTACATTCAAGTGGTATCTCTCTCTCCCTCCCTCTCCCTCTCTCTCCCCCCTCCAATATTTACCTCTTTCTCTTCCATAATTATTTTCCTTTAACTTCTTGATTTGGAAATTGAGTACATGATTTTCACTCTTAATAGTGTTGAGATTTTTTATTGAGTATTCCATTATAATTACTCAAGTACCTCTTCTTCTTGATAATTTTTCTATATATAGAAGCATATTCTATTTTTCCTTTAATATAAATTTACAATTCTAGTCCAATATGAGAAAATAAGTCATTCATAAAAAATCATCCTATGTGTTAAATAGAAATGTTTTTTTTATATCTTATGACCTTCTCTAGTTTTATATCATGATGATGTAATGATTTAATAACTTAAATAGAGCTACACCAAGTAATCAAGTTTTCACTAATTTATTTTTAAGAGATTATTCAAGCTTTATCAAGCAGACTTTGGTTTTCTTGCGATTATTTTCAAATCTTATTTTAAATGAACCAATTTTAAATTAATGATGCCATAAAATAACATTTTAATCGGTTAATAAAGGACATGCATTGGAATAAATAGTTTCAAAAGTAAAGTCATAATAGACTTTGAATTATTTTAATCATCCTTTCATTTTGTCAAAATATTATATTTGATATTTATAACATATTGACATGTTCTCTTTACCTTAAAAAATATTACATAATTCTCTCTAAAATATAAATAAATTTATTTAATAAATATTCTAATACAATTTTTAGTAAAATACCTATACACAAAATCCTTTTCCAACACCAAATTTTCATCTCTCTAAATTTTTCATTTATTCTTTATACATTATATTTTGTATATTATAATATTTACAATCTATCTTTCAACTGATTAGAAAATAATCAAGTTAAAGAAGAAATGTGGTTATACAACTATATTAATTATTATATTGCTATCAGGATTCAATTGTCTAGTTTTCGAGTCAAACTTATTGATCCATGATTCATTAGTAGTGGTTCACAAGAGCCCATCTCTCATGATAATGAATGGTCCACTTAGTACTCATTGCATCTAGGTGATGCTCACAAAGGTGAAGCATTGGACCGTCCGGGAGTTTGACTCGAAAATTACACGTTGAATCGTGATAGCAATATCATAATTTGACACAGTATAAAAAAAATACCTCCTACTTATCAACTATATTAATGTTAAATTGCTAAAATATGCTCTCCTTAATTAAAACATAAAAACCTATCTACAAAAAGATAATCATTTCTTAATAAACAATAAAAAATTATATTACTGTACTCTTCACAAATGGACCAGCTTTCCCACCACAACAAGATTACTCAAGAAATACGCTTCTTTTTATTTTATATTTCTTTGTACCTGCACAAATCTAACTTTTACCACACCCTTCAAATAAGCCCTTGAAACATTTCCCCACGCGTTAACTTCACACATATGACCAACACCATCAAGAAATACGCTTCTTTTTATTCGTACCCTGAAAAATTTAGAGTTCGACAGATACTAAAACGCCTGGAAACGTTTATTCCCCAGCGCTTTAACTGCGCACACATGATCAACATGATCAACAAAATATGGTTAGAAATTCTTAATGGAAATTCCAAAACCATTTCATGATATTATAGAAAGTTAATGAAGAAAATAATTATATGACATAACATACCAAACTTAGATCCGACTTCAGCGTGTTCAGCATCTTCAGAACTCCGTATGATGACGATTTTCTTTTCGAGATCAACATTAACGCTCACAACTCCGTCTACAGCGAGCAGGATTTTCTCTATCTCTTCTTTCTGGGATTTATTGTATGTTTCGACCATCATGGCTTTATTATTCATCCTCCAAAACTGAATATCAAATCAACAAGATATTGCTATGAATAGAGCGCCCTTTAATAATAGGCTCTATTTGTAGATGATCTTTTCTTTGGACAATGCATTGTATTTATATCCAAAAAATCGTCTACGCATTGAGCTCTGATTTGTAAACTCGATATCATATCTATTTTCTTCATGTTTACTTCATAAACTCGATAGCTTGTGCAACACTCTAACTGGGAAATGCTTGTTTCAACTTGACAAGAAAAACCGGGAAAGCTGCAGCGTTTACAAATCAAAGCTGCTTATTTATCTTCCGTTTCTCACATCTCTTTGAATTCTCAATTCTTGATCTTCTTACAAGTTATTTATTTTGAACTCTGTCGTGTATATGTGATACAATTGGAAAGAAAGTTCATTTGATTGTGGGTATGGACTCTTCAAAAATATGAATATGCTTGTGATCAAAAGCAGTGTCAATTGAACATTAGTTGTAACATAACGTAGATTTGAGGAGGTCAACTTTAGTGTCACTGTCTCAGGTTTTTCTTTCGAAGTGAGAGGAATTGTCCTATCTGGCCAGTTTATGAATCACACAACTAGATCCTTTTTGGTCAGTTTATGAATCATACAACTAGATCCTATCTATCCACTAGCAAGTCTATCAATGAGGCTTCTAAGTCTTATTTCTCTAAAACTCCTCTTCTAATTAGTGTTCCTTCCCTCCATATTTTGGGAATTTTAACTATCCCAGCTACGAGGAAGATAATTTCATTGCCCTCCGTAGGATTTATAAGGAGAATATCTTAATAACAAGAGGTAGATACAATTTGGTGCCTTGTCCCTAAAAACTAAAGTAGTTTTGAGCATAATATTTTTCTTTCTTAAAGAGTTGGTTTTCAAGGATATTTCTCTTTTAAATGTGTTTCTTTGTGAATTATATTTTATGGAATGTAAGGCATTCGATAGATTCAAATGATAAATTTATTGTACAAGATTTTCAACAAAAGTTTTCTTCACTAGGCATTCTTTATCTCTAAGAGATTAAGGTTGTTGGTTTATCAATTTTAGTTGTGTCATGTCTTGTGGCTAGGCAAAATCTACTTGAGTAGAAATCATGGACAAAGTTAAGGTGGCATGGTAACATTTATTGATGCAAAATGGCAACCCTACTATGTTACTTGTAGATGTGACTATACTAATACAACATTATGGACCCATTACAATATTTATAACTAAGATTTTAGCTTTATCAACATATTTTCTTGAAACAATATAACTAGGAGGATTATAAAAACAATGTGTTTTTAATAGGCCACTGGTGGAATATTATGATGGTTAAGTTGTGTGGTGTTGTTCTTTCCATCAAGGTTCAAACCCCACCAAGGTGTTATTGTTCATTGTTTCTATTGGGGATGCAGTCCCTCATTTGTGACCTCACCGGTTCATAGCTCCAAGTCAAAAGGGTTTACTCCTTTAAGAAAAAGAACAATGGGTCTTTTATAATTAATTCAATATGATTGAGATGTCATTAGATAAACATACATTGCAATTATGAGTAGTTGGTGTTGTCATTGATGCCAAAAAGCTTAGGGAGATTGTTGCAGGCTTATATTTGTGTTGTCATTGATGTTTGGTTTTGTTGATGCTTTGATTAGCTACATTATGTTGTCGTTAGTAAGTGCTACTGGTGTCAACCTTTGGTGTTGCTTTGACAAGCTTCTATGGATGTATAGTTGAGCTGTAGTTGGTTTAGTGGTGATGAGGAAGTGTTGAAGATGATGAGTATGTGTCTTTGGTGCTTGGTTTCCAAGTGCTTAAATAAGAAAATTTGAATAAAAGAGGAAACGGTGTGTTGCAGAGGTGTTTTGATATATAGTGTGGTGTTCTAGTTTTGGTCCACATTTCTTCTATTTTGAAGATCTTCTTGTGTGGTTTAGATATGTTGGTCAGAGGTATTTAGAGGTTCCATATATCCAAAATTTCTTGGTCTAGATTGTTGTGCAGAAGAAGTTGTGTTCACTAGTGTGTGAACTATGTTGTAGTGGTGTCTAGGAGAAATAATTTTTCTCCACATTTATCTGCAATTTTGTTTCTAGTCTTGTGATCTGTAAGTGTATTGATAATGATAATATCTACCTTTAGTCAAAGTTGTTTGTGGTTTGATGCTTGGAAAGTTGGATTCTTGAGTTACAGTGTATGGAAGGTTGTTTGAGTGTACTGGGTGTGTACATTCTTTAGGTGAAATTTGTCACAAAGGAATTTGTTGAATTTTAGGGAATTTTTGGAATATTCTAGATTGTATTCAAGTGTTGTGTATGGTCTATGAGTCATCTTTGGATTTGAGGAAGTGTGCACTTAAATGTTAATGGTGTTTACACTGGTTTGGTTGACCTTGGGTGTTTACACTAATTGTGGATTTTCTCTAGTGATTGTGGAAGCATGGCATGATGTATATATTTGATTTGGGTCTAAGCTAAGATATCCAAAGTGGTCCACTTTCATTCCTTTCCACTACGAGAACATTTTGGTGCTGACCTAATTTGAATTCGCATGGTTGAGGTGCATAGCCGACCTTGAAGAATGTTTTCAAGGTTGAAGAAGGTATAAATAAGCGATGAGTAGATGAAGAATTGGGTAGTGAAGTGTGTGATGTGAATTTTAGAGTTGTGAAGTGTGAATTTGAGAAGTGCACTATGAGATTAATGAGTTAGACCACTGAAAGTAGCGAGCATAAGGTTTCTACAATCTTCAGAGAGACTACGAATGTGTTGGTGATGTTGTGGTAGATATTTTCTATTTAAAAGAGAATAGACCCTATTTTCCTACTTTCATTAGAAAATGAGATCCCCACAATGAATTGACTAACAACCCTTAGGTGAATCAACTCAATGTGAGAATCTTTAGGTTTCCTTATCATTTGAAGATGGGGGTAAAGGACAGACAACACTTTTGGGAGAAAAACTTAAAATAGAAAATCAACCAAATTATGCCAATTTAAACTTGAAACAACAATATGAAACTCAATATTAGCATAACCAAAAAATGATTGCAGATTTGAGAAGGGAAAAAAGGTGTTTACCAGTCACCAAAAGTTAGTTTCTGAAGGAAAACTTAGACTCATTCACCCATGGGAGAATGGGCCTTTTGTCAAGGTTTTTTTGCAACTTTCAAGAGCCTCTGATGTTGTTCTATAGCTTCTAATTTGTCTAGGTTTCAGTTTCAGAAATTCAGAAATCAGATCTTTAGATTAGATTCTGTGATTTGACAACAACTTTGACAACTTTTTCAATCTTTCATTTCAAGAGGTCTTCAATTTGTCTTCAACCTATATTTGCAATCACACATACAAGAGATAAAAAATGTTTATTTTTTGTGAATGGGGGTTTTCCTTGGTGAAACCCCATTTTGGTAATCAAACCTTGAAACAACATAAAGCATGAAAGAGAGAATGAAGAATTAACAATGCTATGTTACCACTCAACAAACCCTTGAATGAACCTTGATAATGGAGATCTTAGGAGGTCCGAAACTTGCATGAAATGGCTTCAATGGATGTGAATCTTAATGCTTGAATTGTTTATTTGAATTCTTGACTTGAATCTTGAAACCTACATCACAATGTTAGCTCCAAAAACATGCATGATGCAAGAATACTTTGACATGATTAATGGATCTTGATTGCTGCAATAAATCTCTGATATATTTTCTCTTGAATGCTCTTGATCATCAAATTTTCTCTAATAATTATCTCATCAAAATTCTAGGTTCTTAGATGTTGATTTAGTGAAATAACCTTGTATTTATAGGTATGTATCCTTAATTTTTTGAAATTCAAATATCAGAAGCTGACATTGAAATATGAATTTGGGGGACACCTTAAAACACCACAAAAAACATATTTTAAATTAAGGTTCAAAGGCTTAGGGAGGACATGGGTGAATGGGTCCTAGGTCCTTATTCTCAAAACACACATTGCTCAAGGTAAAGTATTATGTAGTGGCATTAATCATTGTTGGGTTTTCCCTTTGAAAAATATAATTAATTAGGCTTGTAAATGAATAAAAGGGCTTATTCAGGCATAATTAAGATAAATTTAATTAAGAGGGCCCAAAAAAGTGTGAAAATATAAAGGGATACATTTTTCAACACTAAATTAAGGCATCATTAAGTCTATTTTAATTAGGAGGGCCCAAAAAAATATGAAAATATAAAGGGATACATTTTTCTACACTACACTATTGCATAATTTAGATGGATTTCTCACTGTAACACTATTCATTTTTTTTTTTTGTAATTTGGCAGTGAGCCCTTCTTTCTTCTGGGCAATTATCTCCTTCTATTTGGTGTTGCAATTACTTTATATTGTGAGATAATCCCCACAGTGGTTTTTCCCTTCTTGGGTTTTCCACTTGTATTTTGTGCATTCAACAAAACATGGTAATTTGTTAATAAGTCAAAGAAAAATGAAAAAATAGAGCAATGGTTCTATATGTAAAATGAATCAAAATTTAATGACCCAAACCATGGTTTTGAAGGAACACCTCTAATTTGGTACACTTTATTTGATTTATATGTATCATTAAGAGATCTAATCAAGCTATTACATTGGAACAACCATACTTTTCATTTCCCAAATATTATTCAATTTGGGTGGAATGTATACTAGATTTTGTCCTTTCCAATAATTTCCCTATCCAACTCAAGATTGATTGGTTCCCTCAAAACTTTTAAAACTAAGAAGACTCATATTTTCTTTAAAATATCATTACTCTAAAATAAATCAACATTGTCAATATCTAGCAGTTTGATTCCACCACCCATATTATGTACATTTTATAAATTTTTGGTTGATAGCTAGAATTTTTTTATCATAATTAATATGTGGCCATATTTCCAATCTTTATTTAGCTCCAAAAATTGACATTTCAGCTCCCTTAAAAATATAGATGGCTAAGTAGTTCCACCTTTTATAGGTGGAAAATGATTACTCTAGTAGGGGACCTTACGATGGATTGTATCCTTTCCTACAAATTGCATAGATCTAGTTAAATATTTACTATGACTCAAATCTATAAGGCCTAGAAATTTAATTATTTTTCTCAAAAATGTCAGTGATCTAAAATAAATCTAGATTGTCTCATATTTGACATATTTGGAATTTGGTACCATATGCTATAGGTAAAAACTCTTGTATTAATTAATGGTTTATTTTTATCACCAATTTGATACACTTTTTCTAAATATTTGGATAACATTTGATAAAAAATTAACATAAATCTTATGTGGACATGTTGGACCTTAATTATATGTTTATTTATCTAACATCAATTTTGATTCATGTTTCCTTAAAAATTTAGGTGGCTAAGAAATGGAACCTTTTGTAGTTGGTAGACACCTACTCTACACTAGGACACTCTATCAAAGCTAGACTTCCCCACTTGAAATTTGACAATTATGATTCAAAATAAATGTTCTAATCTTGGAAACAAAAAAAATTCTTAAAATTTTAAGTGCATTAAGGAAAATGGTTAACTTTTCTTCTTACCTTTCTTGATCTCTTTCATTTATTTTTTCAATAGCACAATAGTTTACCCCTAGATTAAACCTTGTTTCTTGAAAATAAAGTAACCCTTAAGGAAAGAACTTGTCAAAGTATATTATTGTATATGATCATGTCATGGTTCAAGTTGCTACCAATAAAATATCCTTTGTCAAAAGGAACTTTCATTAGAGAAATTTAAAATGATTAATAATAATTGTCTTTCCTATGATGATTTTCCCTATGAATTCTACAGAATCCTTTGAGAAAATATTGGTCATGATCTATTTCAAGTTTATCTTGAATGAATTTGTACTAAACATAAGTTCATACCTAGAGTTAGTGATTAGGACTTGTAAAATCTCCTATTAAACTATTTCCAAAAACATTGTTATGTGTATCAAACATCTATTCCAAGCCTAATCAAACTAGTTTTATATAATGTAGATAAATAATTGTACTCCCTAAAAGGTGAAAGCACCATTTCATGTTTTATTTGGAACTTGCTTTGATGTCTTCTCCATTAATGTATTTTAGAGAAATTCCCTAGCCTTGACCTTTCCTATAAACATAGGAGATGTGTTAGTGCTACCTTAAAGAGTACCTTCTGGGTAAGTGCACCAAGATGTGATACAAAAAGGGGGTCTTAAGATGACACTTTTTTTATGAAATCAGAAAATTTTGATATTCAACAAAAAATTTAAGATAGTTATGCTCAAAATTTGGAGATGCAACAAGAACAAGAGTTGTAGTGCTCCAAATCTAATTTCTAAATTACTATTTCTTTTTAGAATGATGAAGATTAAGGGTTTCAAAAAGGGGGAGCACATAAAGTGGTCTTGTTTTTTCAAAAAAACATAATATAGCGTCTAGTGTCCTCCCCATAAAATGTTAACTGTTTTAGAATTTCAAAAAATGCTTCAATGAGAAATTATCTAACACCATGTAGTTTATGTTAGATTTTTCAACTAGATTTTTTAATGAATATATTCTTTTTTACTAATTTTCAAAGTCGACACATCCTGAAAAGTAGAAATTTGAACATGCTCCCCCCTAAACGTTTTGAAAACTAATCAAAAATCATTTTTTTTAATATGTGTAGAATGAAGTCTAGTTTCTAAAAATGTAATTTGTTTCAAAATTCGATGAATGAGCAAAAAACTATACCCAAAATACCACATGTTGGCTTTTGAAAAAAAAACACACAAAAAAAATAAATTAAAGATGAAAACCTTAACATAATTAAAATGTGAAAAAAATTATATGGTTAGGTAGCTAAGATAGATCTTAACATCATCATGATATTTTATAATTTTTCATTGAAAAACATGCAAACTTGATGGAGAGAATGGCCATTTTTACCTTTCCAATAAATCATGTCTTTGGCACAAAATGATCATCCAACCCTTTGTGTTGGATTCTCAAGGAAAATCCAACCCAAAGGGTTGGTATTTAACAATATAAATCATTCGGTGAGCAATCAATCTCGTGGTTACCAAAATTGGTACTCGCCAAATGAAAATGCATTTTTAGAATGCTAGAGACAAATTATATTTTTCTTTCTCTCTCTCTCTCACTCTCTCTCTTCCCACCACTTTTATTAAGACTTAGAGTTTATGGTTTATGATTGATGATGGATAGTTAAGGTTTTACCTTTCACTCCCTCTTTGCCTCCTTTCCTCCTTACCAATACTTCCCTTTCTCTCTCCCTCTCTCTCCATCTCACCTCTCTCTCCCCTCTTTAGGTCTCCCTCGCCCTCTCTCCCTCTCTACCTTTCCTTCCCTCCTTACCCCATATCTATCCCTATATCCATACCTCTCTCTTCTTCTCTCTCCCTCTGTTATTGTTTCTCTTCCATCTCTCTCCATTCTCTCGATCACTGCATCTTCCTCCCACCCTCTCTCTCTCTCTCCTTGTCTCTTTACCCACCTCTCTCACGCTCTATATATCTCTCACCTCTGTCTCTCCTCTATGTCTCTCACCCCTCTCTCCCTAGGCTAAATGTCTCTCTCCTATATATCTCTCCCCTCTCTAGTTATTTCCCTCCCTCTCCACCTCTATCCCTCTCTCCTTACCCCTCTTTCCCTCTTTGTGAACTCTCTCATTTTATTCTATCTCCCCCTCACCTATCTACCTCTCCCCTCTCAACGTGTCTCAGTCAACCCTTGTCTACCTCTCCATCCCTCCTTATCCCTCTCTTTCTCTTTATTCTTTTCTCTCTCTCTCTCTCTCCCTCCCCTCTCTACGTCATCACCTCTCTATCTTTTTCCCTAGGTCTCTCATTCCCTCCATGTCTACCTATCCCTACATACCTTGTTACTCTATCTCTTTGTTCTTTTTGTTCTTTTGTATCTCCTATTCTCCCTCCCCCTCTCTAGGACATCCCATCACTTTCTTCCTCTACCCCTCTATATCCCCCTCCCTCCTTAAACCCCCATCTTTCTCTCCTCATCCCTTCTTAAACCCCCATCTCACCTCTCTCCCCCTATAGGCCTCTCACCTCTCTTCCCCTCTATCTCTTCTATCTCTAGGTCTGCCACTCCCTCCACATCTATCTCTCCCTCCATCTCTTCTTACTCCTCTCTTTAATGATGCATTCACATTGAAATTATGTGGATCATAACATTTTCACTCTACAGGATGTAAGGAATGTTCATAGTGATTTGTGATGCTACTATCAGAGAATTTTCTTGGTGCTGGCAAGAAGTTGAGTCCATTTTTTGGCCAAAAAGTGGAAGTGTTTTTCCTGATTTTTCAGAATTTGACACATTTGACCTTAAAACTTGAAGCACTTAGAGATGAAATCTTGGAAAAAGTCACTAATAATAAAATTTAGTACTCGAAGTCTACTTTCCAAATTTGTAATTTATTTCAATACCCAGATGCTACAAATTGATTTTCAATAGGCGTTTCTAAAAACCACTGTTTTTAAGTCACTTTTTGTTTACCATACCATGCACATGTACATCATCCACATTTTAACCTAAATTATCATATTTCTATAAATCCTTTTGGAAAAATATTTGTAACTCACTGAAGCATGTTTTCGATATTTTTTGTTAAATTTGTATTAGCCATATTTTTCGTTTTTAAAATCGTCGTGTACGTCACACATAGGATAACCTAAACCTATCATTTTATTTTTATTTTTTTAAATTGAAAAGAATTGTCTAAAGTAAGTTTTTGTGCAATTCGTTTTACAAAAAAATATTTTAATAAAAAGTTATTAAAATAGTAAAAAACCCTGATATTTCAAATTTATGAACCATTTTCAATAAAAATTAATTAAAAAATATAAAAAATAATCCAATTGTAAAAAAATTTACATATTTAGAATCTACACTGTCTCATCTATAATGGGTTTTAATTTCTTCAAAAATTTATGCTAAAAAAGTCTTTAGACATATGCCCAAAGTCACTATTTTCTTTTGACATTGCCAAGTCCAAATCATAGGTTCGGGTCCCCAAGCATTTTATTGAACCGAAAAAATAAAAAATTCGACCAAGAAATCAAATTTTAAAAAACGGGATCCTGTTTCATAATTTTATTTTTTTATGAAATGGGATCATGTTTTAGAACGAGATCCCATTTTTGCCTCAGGGTCCCAAACCTAAAGGGGATCTCATTTATTAAAAAATGGGATGCTGGATTTTGTTTAACCCGATTTTGGGGTTTTTTCTAAGGCAATTTAAACTTCCATGTTTCGTGGACTCATCTTCTTGCATTTACCCTTCTATGGTGATCACATGGGGCCAAAATTGTCTATTTAGTGTGCAAAATAGTTGGCCTTGAATGAATCTTAGATAAACTTGGACTTAAGTTTTCACATTCTTTGGAAGGAAAATGAGATTCACACCTTTCAAGATATTTCTCACTATCAAAAGAGGGTATATTGATAGCATCTGAATTATCAAAGGTGAAAAATAATTTTTATTTTTAGAAGAATAGTGGCTATTGATATCTTGAATGAGAGGTAGATTCTTTTGACCTTCAAACTTTACTCTATTTATAAGATTGTATTAAAATTTATAGTTTATCCATTCTTGAGACATCCTCTCTTACATGCACAACCTTCTTGTAATTTTTTGATGTAGATAAACCTTCTTGTAGCTAAATGTGATTATTAAGTTGCCTATTTAAGTATAGAATTTTATTAACACATTTCTTCCTCAAAGTGCCTTGGTTGATTTCTTTAATAGATAGAGATCTACTAGTGAACTTTTTCCCTACATGTTAAGCTTTGTATGATTGGAAACACCCTTCACAACATCCACCTTGTTCATGATCTAGTCTAGATGTTCATGGCTTAGGATTTAGGGTTTATGGTGTTAGGTATAAGGTTTAGGGTATAGGATTTATGGTTGAGGGTATAAGGTATAGGCTTGAGGGTTGAGTGTATAGGGTTTAGGGTTGAGGGTATATGGTTGAGGGATAGTGAACTCAGGGTTGAGGGTATAAGGTTGAGGGTATTAGGTTTATGGTTGAGGGTTTAGGGTATATGATTTATGGTATAAGGCTGAGGGTATAAGGTTTATGGTATAGGGTATAGTGTATAGGGTATTGGGTATTGGGTATTGGGTATTGGGTATTGGGTATTGGGTTGAGGGTTGAGGGTGTAGGGCTTAGTGTGTAAGTATAGAGTTGAGGGATAGTGTTCAAGTTTGAGGGTATAGGTTTAAGTGTATAAGGTATAGGGCTTAGGGTTGAGGATATACGGTAAAGTGTTGTGGGAGTAAAATGGAGTTTCGAAGAGGAAGCTTGGTGGATGGTTATTGCAATCAAACTAGTTATGAAGGTGCATGGTTTAAGGGTGTAGTCATTGGTGTTGGAACTCTCAAATCATGTGACGGTTACCAAATTATCATTGTCTAATATGAGGCATTTGAGATAGAAGACAATCAAACCTTAAGAGAAATGTTATTTCATAATCATTCGAGGCCAATACCACCTCCAACTCCATTACCCAAAAATTTAGCTATGGGTGATGTTGTGGAAGAATTTCATAATAATTTTTGGTGGTGTGCCATTATCCTGAATTTCCCATCAAATTTTGATGCTCCTCAATAGAGTTACTTTCTCAAATTTCTAGACACCATAATTGTTGGTGTAGGTTTTTATTTTCCTAATGGGTTAATTTATTTTCCCTTAGTTATAGGTTTTTCCTACACTTTTTTAATCTTGCTTAGGATAATAAAGTGGGTTAATTATTTAATAACTAGGAGATAAAGAGATGAGTTTTCCTCCACCTTTTAAGGGTGGAGTATTTAAATTTTCATCAATTTATTTAATATTGGTGGTTTTGGTGGTCAATTCTCATTGGTTGATTTGCCACCTCCATCCTCTCATAAGTTCTATATAAACCCACTACCTAGCTTGTATTTTGTATCAATCTTGGAAGCTCTTAATGCATTCTATCATATTGACATTGCATAATCTCTCAGAGTTCTAGTTTGCATTGTTCATGCTTTTCTAGTTTATGTAGCTTTTATTTTCTCTTAAAATTTTTCTTGGGTTATTCAATCTATTTTAGATTTCTAATAATAATTTGGGGAAACTATGAAGCTACAAACCTTCACCCCAGTCAAGAATGGGTCATGGGTAGGTGGATCCTTCCATATTTATTTTAGTACCATTTATCTAAATATTCAATATATTTAACTTACTTATAGTATGTACTAATAAATTACAACCAATCATGCCTATAGTTTATGTTCACTTATTCTTTAAAATTAATTTTAATTTCACCACATCTGTTTGAAGATTTTGATTTAAATAAGTTAATTTATGATTTATTTAGATGGTTCATCTAAAACTAGTCTAATTTAAAATTGTGCAATGGTGTTCAAATTGTCAATATGCAAAGGGGACAAGTCAAAAAACAAGCCTCTATCGATTCTAAAGTGACCATGTTAAGAAGTGAGTATGGATTTCATTCTTGGGCTGCCAAAGACTCAAAAAGGTAATGAATCCATATTTTTAGCTATAGATAGGTTCTAAAAAATGACACATTTTATTCCGTGCAAGAAGTAAAATGATGCTTCACATGTTTCCCACTTGTTTTTCAAAGAGATTGTAAGACTACATGGATTGCCAAAAGGTATTGTTTTAGATAGAGATACAAAGTTTATTAGCCATTTTTGGAAGAATCTGTGGAAGAGATTAGATTTATCTTAGCCTACCATCCTCAAACAAATGGGAAAATGAAATCAACTTGAACCACACAATTTATGTTTTGGGTTAAAGGAATGGGGTTCTCTTCCACTTCTAGGGCTTTTCACCTAGAAGGAAAGAGAGGTTTCCTTTGTGAAAATAAATCTTGGGATTCATTTAATATTAGGATTGAATATGATTGAAATGCCTATATGAAGTATTCTAAATGCTACGATATGATAAATAAAACTAACTATTGCATGCAAACTAACAAAATCTACATTGTTTGAAAACACATGATGTTTTGCATAAAGACAAACTAAGAACTATATAAGAGAAAATAGCAAAAAAATCAGACAAGTGCACCTAGAAACTGATGAATATTAAAGTGAAGATTGCAGAGGCCTTTGGAAATCTAGAAAATCTAGATTTAAAGCCCACCAGGACACTTACGCCAAGCTGGGTGACCTAGTCCTAGTTCTAGTAGACTACTTTGGGCTCCGTTCCAACCAACTAGGTGCTCAATTCTACCAAAATATTTGACAAAAATGTCTAGTGGGACTAGGTCACCAATAGTAGGTCGCCACTATTGGTGACCTAGTCCCTTTCAAATTTTTGAGAAATCTGTAAGTGGAGTTAGAGGTCTATAGTCTGCACTCTGCTTCTTCAGTAAAATCTAGGTTTAGATCCACAAAATCACCTGCAAAACATAATATATTTTGGTTTCTAGTGTGGGGTTTTCCTTGGTCAAACCCCTAGTTTGTATTTAAACTTGGAAAGAGATAATAAATTTGCATAAATCCTAGCCCTAAGTGTGTCTAGAATTAGGAAAATCCGAAGTAAAGAAAAACCCTATTCTATTGTGCTAGAATAAGATGTGTAAATGAGATTTAAATGATGTAAGACTTCAATCCAAAAAACCCGACAACATTAAAATTACATAGAAGTGAAATGCAAACCTTAAATATGAAGATAGAGAGAAAATGGAAGATGGAATCACTTTGAAAACAAGTCTTTAGGTATGATTTGGTGGCTAGTTGCACCTCCTCAACCTAAATTTCTCCATTATTATCCATAGGAATCCATGATCAACCGTTTGCAATATGAGATCTTGAGTGAGAAGTGAGCTTGAAGACCTGCAAAAACCCTAGTTTTCTACCCTAAGCTTCAACTTTGCTATAGAAAGAGGAATGAATCTTCTTGTGGAAGATGTTCAATGCTTGATTCTTGAGTTGGCTTGTGAAAAATGGCCTAAAAAAAGTATTCATAAGAAACAATACCTAATTTTTGGTTATTTTGACCTAAGAGACTAACACCCATCAGGATTTTGTAGCAAGGTAAACATTTTTCTGCTCAAAAATGCAAAAATCCCTAAAAAGGACTAGGTCACCAAGTTGGGCAACCTAGTCCCACAGGGGATTTTGAGGTGGGATTGGTGATATTTGAATAATTTTGATGTTGTTTCTTGGGGCTTGTATAATTCCTCAAAGGTAAAATAGGCCTCAAAGGAAAAAATAACGAGCCTTAGGGGCCCATAAATGCTGTTTTAGGAGGGTGATTTGAGAAAGGGTATCTAAAGTAGGACCAAATTAGGCACAAAATTATCCTTTTCTTCAAAGGTATACAATTTTTGGTGACACATTTATTCCCCACTTTAGCACCCATATGACTCAAAATGCATATGTAAGCTAAAGGACTCTAAACAATGAACTTTGTTTTCATAAAAGGATACTCATTAAAAGGTGAGAGAACGAAGCCCCAAGTGTAGTTATTTGCAAAACCGCAACGTCAGGAACCACATCCTGTAACAAAAACTATTTATTTGAAAAATCCTCATATCTAATTTCCTAGAAATCAGATTTGAGGGTAGATGTATGCCCCTCTTGATTTTGCTTGCTTTACAGAGGTGGAAGCAAGGTAGCAATCTAGCCATGTTGAATGAGGACACACATATTGGAGGGAATTTACAAGTACCATACCATATAACGATAGGTGAGTGATGATGTAGGGTGTGGAAAAATGATTCTGACGCAACAAACGACATAAAAAATGAAGCTCACTAGCACTTGGTATGTTGGTTTGAATGAAAAGCACACTAATATGTATAAGATAGTAAAAATATGAATGTACTTACATGAAGAGGAAGAAAGAGTAAAAAGGAAAGAAAATGATGTAATTTGCCACTTGTTCATTTTACCTTATTATAACTTGAAAGTGACGAGGAGATAGTGAAAGATGTCGAGCACACGAGATTTTACACCTATGAGATTAGATGCACTGCGAGACTAGGTGGCCAGCGGCTAGTGAAAATATGAGGTGAGTCGATTTTGGTACCTTTTCCTTGTGATTTTTCAATTATGGAATGATTTATATGCATAATTAGGTTAATTTAGGATCTTGGAAAAAAAGTTCGCAAAGAGTCCCTTTTGTTCGCAAAGTGTTCACTTTTTCGCGAAGTGTCTCGTTTCTTGGCGAAGTGTCCCAATAGGGTTCTAAAGTGTTTAGGGCCTTAGGTAAAGCAAACTAGAACAAAATTAGCACACTTGCATGATGAATTAGAGTAAAATTGAAGATATTAGATGATTTAGAGAGTAAATTTTGATGTGTCGATAGGTACCTACCTAATCGCATCAGCATCTGGGTGGGAGACAACTGAGCTTTTTGAGAGATTTATCCCTTTCTTTGTCAGTGGTGGACATAGAGCATTCATAGGAGGTAGGTATTTATTGGGTGTACCACATGCACCCATGAGGTACCATGATGTGATGTTGATGGCATTGTGCGAGTGCTAGAACAAGGATACATGCACCTTCCACCTACCCACTGGAGAGATGATAGTCACGCTTGCGGACATACAATGAATAATTCAAGTCCCTATTCGGGGGGAACAAGTGCATCTCCATAGAGGGCGTAACTTTCACGAGTAGTGGGCGGATATGCAGTATTTCCTTGGCGGACTAGTTCATGATGATAGGGTTGTGGGACAGATTGACCTGACACTATTACTCTATTCACAAGTACCAGTAGTGAGATGGATTATGATGCATACCATTACATTAGTACTCCTCCCAGATGGATGAGCAACAAACCTTGAAGGGAAAATGGTACATCTGATATAGGGGATGGCAAAGTACAGGATAATATATATGTTGGAAAATGTGCCTCAATTTATTGGCTTGGACCTCTGTTAAAGGATTGATGAATTTATGCCTTTATCGCTATACCACAAAGTCAACAAATGGTCATCTAGGTCTCTGGTTGCCGAGAATTTTTCTGGTCGGTGATACTCCAACAGGTGTTACAATGATGGGCCGATGGTTTGGAGTTGGCGAAATGTTATGTCAGTGTGCCTCGCCTTCATCGCTGTAACAAAGAATTATTGGTTGGAGGCAATGCAATGCCTCACTGATATGGCAAAACCTGCATCTACGGCTATGATGGGTTTTAATTTGACGGTGCTCAATCTATTCCGTGCCCTTTTGAGGCAAGTACCGACGAGACTTTGTGAGTTGAGCGGAATTGCCTGAGCGGTTGACACGTGGCTGTTTGGTCAGCATTGATTGCTTGTCCCATACCTCACATGGTGGGTCCCGAGTTATTACTATAGGGTGTTGCTGGCTCCGAACACATGTCAGCGTTTCAGAGAAATTTATTGGAATATTGCAAATGTGGTTTTAGATTCCCTGAAAGAGAACTAGCGGCATACACGTGTCATGGTGGGCCCCCGCTATGACAATGGTTGGAGTTGGCAGTTTACCACCATACCTCAGAGTTTGAGGGTATGGTTAACAGTAGCGCAGTTTTTTGGAGCCCGGGGGTAGTTGATCGATCCTTTTTCGCTCAAGCGGCGGACGAATGAAATATCGACACGTGGAAGGTTTTTCATTTTTTTTTGCCTCACTGTTGCAAAACAACATTTATTGGCCGAAAGCTTGATTGGTGAAAAGCGATATATTATGCATTTAGTCTGAGATTGTTTTGGCGAATGTTAGAGCCTAATTTAGGTAATTTTTAGGCAAACAAAATTAATTGATGGGGGCAGCTCGATGCAAGATTACAGGGTGATCTGATCCAAGATTGATTTGGCATGTTGGTGAATGATGTAAATTAAATGCACCCTAATTGGTTGTTGAATATGAGAGCATTGTAATAGTGAGAAAGTATTCCGTCTACTGCTAGGAGCTAGTATCAGAGAAAGAAATCTATTAACTTTGTAAGTAAGCTTTTACTGTAATACAAAGTGATTTGGTCTTGGTCTGGTGGGTTTTTTCCCGTAAGGGTTTTCCCATGTAAACTTGATGTTATCTTTGTGTATGTGTTTTTTTGGTTTCCTGTTATGCTATGTTTGTTCATCTTAGAAGTTTAAAAGTGGATTTTTTGCACTTCTCCTCTGTGGTTTTAGCGTTAGGAAAGCATATTCTGCACCTTTGCTTTTCCTTTCAAGTGGTATCAGAGCCTGGCTAGTGATGAGGTAAAAATAACCTCATGATAATAAAATATGGAAAGCTCATTCTAGCTAATTAAATCCTAAGCCTGTGCCAATTTATTAAACTTTAGGAGAAGTAATTACTTAATTTTAAGAAAAATTATGCTTTCTTTCTTTTTTTTGATCAATTGAGGAAATTGTCCAAAGCAGGTTTAATGGGTTGATTTGAGTGTTTTTGTAGGGATTAATAGGTCATCATGCGGATGTTCTAGAAGTATATCTAACATGTGCCTCAAAGTAATGCTGCGAACCCACTCCTAGATGCCTGGATGATGCGTCGAAGTTTCAGTTTCAGTTCTTTACAAATTCTGTTGTTCAAAAATTTATGGCTCTTCTCGAGCCTTCTACATGTTTTAAAAGTTTTAAAGACATCAAGTTAGTTTTAAGTTAAGGAAGAATTTTCCAATGGCTATCCATGCCATCGTAAATTTAGGATCTAGTTAGAAAGTTATCTATAAAACTCTAATTTCATAAGTAATAAACAGACAAAGAAGAAGTATCGTTATGCTATTTACATGGGTTTGCAAATCACTATTGAAATGAGTTATCTGATTTTTTTTTATTGGTAACTATTGAATTTGAATGATGGTGACTGTATGTTGTAAGAGGATTTGAGAATCTATAGTTAATGTGAGTTAAAGACGAATTAGTAAACCCACGAGCTAGCCACTCGAGGGGAGTTAGCCTAGATAGATAAGTATTTTATTGATTAAGTTATTCCCTTTGTTTAAGATAAATTTCTATTCAGTAAGAAATAAAAAGTTATTGAAGAGTGAAGTTAGTTGTTCTGGAGCACCATTGTCTTTAATTTGTATAATTTTTCTTCCGTAGTTGATAATATTTCTTTACTGTTTAGAAGATGATTAATTGTTCATTTCCTTACTTTTTTGTTTCTATAATTTACTAGTTGTTTAGTTTACTTGTTTCCATGCTTTCTAGTTTAGTAGTAATGTTTTCTAGATTATTTGTCTTATTCCTTTTAATTTAGTACTTCTTGATTTTCTTAGAGTAAGATCATTTTTGAGTTAATTAGTAATGGCTTTGATTTAGTCTCAATTTTTGTAGTTTAAAAGAAAACTAAAAATATAAAATGGGTTGTTTGAATAATCTCCTTCTGCAAACTGCCTTGGACACTACCCGATCGACAATTGACATTCAATTATTCTAAAGTAGTAGGAACTAACGACAGCCTATCACTTTTTGGTGCCGTTGCCGGGGATACTTCTTAAAAATCCTTTGAAAATATTTTTTCTTAAAGTGTTATTAGGAGACGGTTTGAATAACAAAGTTTTATGCCAAAAATATCTTAGTTGGCTTTCTTTTTTGCATGGTCAGGAAAAGGGGCCCTCATGGACGTTTAATACAAAAAACCCCCCCAGAATACGTACGTATCATACCTAGGGAAGCCCAAGGCTCAGATGACCAAACTTCTGAAGAATTATTTGAGCCTACTCGACCTGAGGCTTTCCATTATTTACCTGTTCAGCAACCGACAAAATGGCCAGCTATCAAAGAAATTGTTTTTGAGGAACATACTCTTCTAAACATCATGGGAGATCATAGAGCTGAACCTAACCACAATGAACCTCAACCTCCTAGAACATTTACCTATCCTATTACGTTGGATGCTAATGATGATACTATCATGAAGAACGTTTCTCCAGCTTTCCTTTCAACCTTCCGTGGCTTGCCTTCAGAATACCCTGACCAATTTCTCTTTGAATTTAAAGTCCTATGTCAGACTTATGATTATAAGAACACAAATCAAAAGTTGAAGCTTTTTCTATCAACTTTGAAGGACTCAACAATGCACTAGTTCATGGGATTGGGTTCTGGTAGTATAACATCCTGGGAAGAGATGGAGACTATTTTCTTACACAAATACTAGAGTTACTGTAGGGTAAGTGATTGTAAGGAGGAGCTATTTAAGCTAAGGAAAAATGAGGATGAAAGTTTAGAGGATTATCTCGATAGGTTCCTCTTCCTCTCCAAGAGATGTGAAGAAACGACCATTAGTGTAGAGATTCTCAAAACAATATTTCTTAAAGGTCTTGATGATGACGCTCAACAAAACCTTGATTTAATGGGAAAAGGTGACGTATCTCAATTAACTCTTGAAGAAATATGTGAGCTTTGTCGGAATTTATCCCGTACTAGGGGAGGAATCCACAAAAATAATCTTTTTAAAGGGTCTAATGAGATAGGTAAGCTCTGTGGAGAAATAGCAAATCTAAAAATGAATATTATCGTACAGTTGAATACCACTCTAGATGGTATAAAAGATAAAACCCGCAACCCTGATATCTTGTGAATTTATTGTCAAAGGTGTTGGAATTAACACCTGTTGCGTGAGTGTCCTTTGGATAAATTCAATGTTTGTCAGCTATGTGAGAAAAATCATCCTACAAACCAGTGCGAGCTTTTATCGGATATTAAGAATACTAAGAAAAAAAACATTCAAATTGAAGAAGAAATACATGCTTTAAACCAACGTCAAGGAGGTTATTTTCCCTATCGAAAAAATCCTAATCCTGGATGGAGACCACAAAATAACTGGGCTCACAATCAATGGACTCCATCTTGCAATTAGTCACCTCCACTTCAACCTAATTGGGGAACTCCTTCTTGGGGATCACTTGAGTGGACAAACCACACATGGGGCAATCAACAATGGCCAAATCAACCCCAACAATAGTGGTATCAACAACATGTAGTACCCCAATGGAATCAGGCACAAAATTAGTTCTATACTGAGCCAAGCAGGAATCAATAGGAGAACCTATTACCCCCACCTCAGAACCCTCCTCAACATGAGCAAATAAACCAACCTCAGCTTCCAGCACAACCGCTTCCCAATCCTAAAAATAGTCGCCAAAATACGCCAGTCTATTCTACCGAACATGAAAATGTTACTGGGCTTAATGCAATACACTTCGGAAATGTGCAGTTACGTTCTGGTCGAACTCTTCAACCACCAACCATTGAAGAAATAGACGAGGAAATTGAGCCTACTAGTCCAACAAGAGACACATCGTCTAAGCAGGATATTACTCCTCAAGAGAATGAGCCTTTTTCAGCGGTAGGGGCTGCTGACTTGTCTTAGGGGGAGGAGGATCCACTCTTAAGTCAACATAAAGAGGATCCTATTCTGAGAAAGAAAATGATGGCACCATATCCAGAATGTTTAAATTCCATAACTTCAGAAAATACTCCAAAAGTATCTTTGGCTACGGAAACTGCGTTAATTTAGGAGATTAAACAGTTGCAAATTGAAGTTCCTTTGTTGCAAGCAATAAAAGAAATCCTTGAATTAAACCAGTTAATAAAACAGTTATGTATCAAAACACCAGGGAGGAATCCAAAAATGATAAACACCATTCATATTGATGGTTATTTAGCTGATTTTCTATCTGGAAAGACTATTTCTCTGAAATACGATGATCCTGGAAGTCCTCTTATAACTGTTACGGTCAATGAGGTAACAATACCAAATGCACTAGTGGATCTAGGAGTAGTTATTAATGTGATGACAGTGGATGTAATGGAAAAATTAGGGTTAACTGATTTATGTCCTACAACCATGGTCTTACAAATGGAAAATCAGTCTATAGCCATCCCGAAGGGTGTCATTAAAAATGTCCTTGTCAAAGTTGATGGATGGGATTATCCAATCAACTTCCAGGTGATTCAATCGCTTACACCTAAGGATAGCTATCCTATAATCCTTGGAATACCTTGGCTAGCTACGGTTACTGCTAAGATTGATTGTAGGGAAGGAGGAATAACCATTTCGCATGGCCAAGATGGAAAACGCTTGTTCTTATATCCCCCTGCTAAGCCTACTAAGCATGAAAAAGTTTGGGTTGATGAACTTGAGGAATCAAATGGTTCAGACAGTTTAGCCTCCCTAGCCATGGTGGTAATTAAACAACACAGGGAAGAACTGGAAGAAGAGTTAGTTAACGAGATAACATGTCTTGCTATAACCCAGAATGAGGAGGAAACGATAGATGCTCCAAGAATTTTTGGACAGCCAATTGATATAAGTGGAATAGAGCACGGTTACACTACAATGGGAATGCCATGTCCCTTAGTAAATATGATTCCCAGAACAAGTCATTTCTATGAGGATATCACAAGGTTTCAACAACTGGTACCTCATAGTTGTCCTCTTATTACATTGTTACAACCTATGTATACTGTAACTGTGGTTCATCCTAGAATAAAATCGATAATGCTATTACTAGGACAAACCTTGAATATCGATAGCTGGTTGATAGAAACTCAGGAGGATAAGTTGTTTAATATGTTAGTACAAAGATCCAAAGCTTTTGCTTGGGATTATATGGACATGAGGGGAATTCACCCAATTATTTGTACTCATCACATTTATACTAATATCAATATAAGGCCTATTTTCCAGCCGCAAAGGAGACTCAATCCTACATTAAAGGATTTGGTCAAAATTGACATTGAGAAACTCCTCCATGCTGGATTTATTTATCCAATATTTGATAGTAAATGGGTATCACCTATGGTGGTAGTCCCAAAGAAAATGGGAAGTGGAGAATCTGTGTAGACTATCGAGAACTTAATAAAGCCACTTATAGAGACTATTTTCCCTTACCATTTGTTGATCAGGTCCTGGACAACTTGGCCGAGAGGAAGTATTTTTCCTTTCTCGATGGATTTAGTGGTTATAATAAGATACAGGTTGCTCTAGAAGACCAAGACAAAACCATGTTTACCTGCCCTTGGGGCACATTTGCATATAGAGTGCTTATTTTTGGACTATGCAATGCTCTA
Source organism: Sequoiadendron giganteum (assembly GCA_007115665.2). Taxonomy (NCBI): domain Eukaryota; kingdom Viridiplantae; phylum Streptophyta; class Pinopsida; order Cupressales; family Cupressaceae; genus Sequoiadendron; species Sequoiadendron giganteum. The sequence goes on from CM021102.1 coordinate 706,160,480, forward strand.
GCAACCTTCCAGAGAGCTGTTCTTGCTATATTTTCTCCTCTCATTAATGATTGTGTAGAGGTTTATATGGACGATTTTACAATCTATGGATCAAAATATGATGAAGCTCTTTAGAACCTAGATCAAGTTCTGCAAGTTTGTGAGGAAAATAGACTATCCCTTAGCCATGAGAAATGCTTAATAATGGTGGAGCAGGGAATAGTCTTGGGTCATCATATTTCCTCAGAAGGAATAAATGTCGACCCTAAGAAAATTGAAGTCATCCACCAGTTGAAAACTCCTCAAACTCAAACAAATGTAAGAATTTTTCTTGGACATGCTGGTTACTACAAAAGATTCATAGAAGGCTTTAGTAAAATTGCAGCTCCTGTGTTCTCTCTTTTACAGAAAGAAGTAGAGTTTGTATGGACATCTGAGTGTCAGCAATCAAAGAAAAACTTGTCTTTGCTCCTGTTCTGAGAGGGCCAAACTGGATTATTCCCTTTCATATCTATGCTGATGCTTCTGACGAGGATATCAGAGCAGTTTTGGGACAAGAAGATGAGAATGGGGGGAAGTATGCTATATATTTTATCAGCAAAAATCTTACGTTGGCAAAAAAGAATTATACAACAACAGAAAAATAATTCTTGGTTGTTGTTCACACTATCAAGAAATTCTGTCATTATATTACGGGGTATAAGTTCAATTTTTACACGGATCACTCAGCTATGAAGTACCTAATGAACAAACCTGTGGTAAATGGTCGAATCATGAGATGGCTATTGCTCCTTCAAGAGTTTAATGCCGCGATTCTTGATAAAACCGGAAAATATAATGTGGTAGCCGATTTTCTATCATGAATCAAACAGGAAGAAGATGACATTACCCCTGTACAGGGTGATTTTCTAGATGAAAATCTATTTGCAATTTCTATAAAATCACCTTGGTTTGTAGATATCGCTAACTATTTAGCTGCATCTGAGATACCTCCTGGATTCACATCTAAGCAAAAGAAGCGACTAATCAGGGAAAGTTCCCCGTTCAAGTGGATTCATGGAATTTTATTTCGTTGTGGTCCTCACATGATTTTGAGGAGATGTGTAAGAGTTGATGAAACCTACAACATTTTGAGGGCCTATCACGATGACCCGTCGGGAGGACATTACTCTACAAAGAGAACTTCCCACAAAGTCCTAGGTGACGAATTTTACTGGCCCTCAATGCAAAAAGACATTAAGAACTATGTGCATCATTGTGATGAATGTCAGAGGGTAGGAAGACCAACTTCTTCTTCGGAAATGCTATTGCATCCTTAGGTATTCCTTGAACCATTTGAAAAATGGGGTCTAGATTTCATCGGACCCATAGATCCTTCCTCTCAAGGGAAAGAGTATATACTGGTTTTCACTGACTACTTGACAAAGTGGGCAGAAGTTCAAGCCTGGAGAATAGCTAGGGAAGAACAGGTCACAAACTTTATAATAAAATATTCCTGAAATTTGGAGCCTGTCAAACTATTGTAACTGATCAAGGACCCCAATTCATGTCTCGAGTGCTTTTGGAATTTACCAATCATTTTCAAGTAAGCCATAGAAAGTCATCTTTGTACCACCCTCAAGTGAATGACCAAGTAGAAGTGACTAATAGAGAACTAAAAAATATCTTGACAAAAACAGTCTCTTCTGGAAGAAAAGACTAGGCCAGGAAGCTCCCTGAAGTCGTATGGGCATACAATACTACCTAGAAATCTATGACTAGATTTAGTCCCTATGAGCTAGTTTTTGTGAAGAAGCCTCTTCTTGCCATTGAGTTCAAGTTACAAACTCTACGAATGACAATGGAATTAGGTCTAGATTTAAAAAGAGCCCAAGTTGAAAGAGTTCTGCAACTGAATGAATTAGATTAACTTTGTTTAGATGCCATTCATCAAACTGAACTAATTCAACATCAACGAAAGGTATGGCATGATAAACATATAAAGGAAAAGGAGTTTCAATATGGGGAATGTGCCTTGTTATTTGATTCTAAATACAAAGACCGTAAGGGAAAGCTCAGAACTCACTGGTTGGGACCTTATGAAGTTGAGGAAGTCTTTTCGAACGAAACCGTTTGGTTAAAACCAATCGATGGTGACACACAAACTCTATTGGTTAATGGTCATCGCTTGCATGTCTACCATAAGCCAGTCAATAGGGAAGACTTTACAAGGATGGTCAAAATGCAAGGTGAGGTCCAATGTGTTGACTTTGCCACGACAAAGTCTATTCAATAAAAATGTAAGGCTGTTGTTTTAAAAATAAAAATAAATAAATATATATATATATAATAAAAATAAAATAAATCGACATGTATGCTGATATATTTCCCTTCATTTAATCTTCTGTCATTTTTGGACTTAGCTAAATATTTTCCATATTTTTGTAGGACTTTTGAAAAATTAGAGAGTAACTTCCAGAGCACCCTCCAAAGATGCTCCAGAACGTTATGATACGAATGCTCCAGAACTTGAAGATTTCAAAGCCCGATGGTCCGAAATTTGAATAGAGCTTATCATGATGAGGAGGCATTCTGCACTAAGGCTCAAAATCATGAAGATTCTTTTCCATTTCACTCAAGCCTTCCATTCCAATGCTGCTTCAGCTGCATCTTTTAGCGATGCTCTGGAACGTTCCATTCCGTTGCTGCTCCGGTTGCATCTTTCAACGATGCTCCAGAACCTTGCATTCCATTGCTACTCCGGCTGCATCTTTCAGCGATGCTCCAGAACCTTCCATTTCATTGCTGCTCTAGCTGCATCTTTCACTGATGCTCCAGAACCTTTCATTCTGTTGTTGCTCCAGCTGCATATTTCAGCGATGCTTCAAAACCTTCCATTTCATTATGCTCCGATTGCATCTTCCAGCGATGCTCTGGAACCTTCATTTCATTCTTGTCTCAATCACACCACACGTCGATGCTCCAAAACTTATGCACTCGTTTCAAGCGCATTGACCAAAATATGTGCTCTAGAACTTGTTCGTTTATTTTTCGCCACCTTTTTCAAAATTTTAAATTTTTCATGATTCTTCCGTCAAAATATCCGATACATCTGTCTTTCTATTTTTTCTTTAGTTGTAGGTAAGCCACCCAGATCCGTACTCCTCATTGAAAGCTCCATACCCCATAGAATTCTGCACCATATCATAATAACTCCACCGTTATTTCAACCAATGCCTTCATGTCATACTGTCAAATCTGTGAGGATTAAGATCTTCGAGCGATCATGGAACGAGGGTAAGTATTAATTTTTGATTTAAATAGGTAGTTATTTTCAAATAAAGAATAATTAATTGACACAAACCTCACTTCCAAATTAGTAATTCATGCCACCCGACGATCAATCACTTGTACAGCAAAGCCTTTCACAAACCTCCATGTAGATTGGAAATCATTGGAGCATACGCTGCAAATAAAACAAATAAGTAATTCCAGAGGTATTATTTTCAAAAATAACCTGCGTGGGAGCTTTGTGCTAGAAATGAATTTTCTTGCAGTGTACGAAATCAAGAAATGGGGGGTGGAAAAAGAAAGGTAGAGCTAGATTCAGCCGAAAAATTACTGGGGTTGAGTAGCATCTCCAGGTTGTTCGAGGAAGCAGGGTGGCTAAACTTCATTAGGAAATTTGAAGGCCATAATGAAAAGTTGGTAAGATCCTTTGCTGAGAACTACACCAATGGCGAAGAGGTACTTCAGTGGAAGTGTTTCAAGGTAAGCTCTAAGATTATTTCTCGCTTAGTTGGATTAGAGCATAAAGGCATAAATATAAAAGAAACTTCTCAAGTAACTTACCAGAAATTAGCTGAATTGTTTGTTAGAGAGGGAGAACCATATCTAATGGTAGTAATAAGTACTAGGGCGCGAAAAAAAGTGGTTCCAGAGAACTTCCATATTAGAACCTTGGGGTATTGCCGTTTCATGGATCATAAAGTACTTTACTTGTGAAGTTTAGCTTACCACAGTTGTAGGGCCTGCCTTTCGTATGTTGACCCATCTACGTCACAAAAATGAGGACCCAAATCTTAGGGTTAATATGCCATAATTCTTGTTTGATTCCTTAAATACTTCCATGGAGAGGTACAAAACAGGGTCTGGGCCTTTGAAACACCACGAGTTAATTCAACTAATCTGCAAGTATCACTTTTGTAAGAAATCCGAAGGGAAATGGGAGAATTTTTTAGAGAAAATGGAAAATTCTGCAATTGCAAGAACCATAGAATTAGGGGAATCATCCCAAAAGGCTATTCCATCATTTGGAGAAACTTCCCCTAAGGGCTCTCCGGCTCCGGAAGCTCTTAATCCCACCACTCCTGGTGAGGATTCGCCAGACCTCTGTGGTAATAAATTCCAAACCCCTGACTTGCAAGAATAGGTTAATATTGTTTATTCTAACACAAGTAAACCAAGAAAAAAAAGAACAAGGAGAAATCCAACACCTATCATTTTGTAGGAATCACCTCCACTCAGAAGAAGTAAACAGTTGGCTTTTGAATACGCTGAAAGGTCCCCAATACAGGGTAAAGAGGGAAGTTCACAAAAGAAAAAGCCTAAGCGGCCACAAGAACCCATAGAAATTTTAGAGCAAGACAGTGGAGATGAAACACCCCTAAATAGAGAGGATTCAGGTGAAGTATTTCCTTTCCATTCTGCACATATAGAGGAAATTTTCAATGATGGGACTCAGGATAGAGAACCTGTAGGGGATTGTAGTGTGCTAGAAAATTTGTCACCTAGTGTAGATAAAATTGTTGAGACAATTGAAACCAGTTGTGCTAGTGCTGAATTAGAAAAGTATAAATTAGAAATTGTTGATTTACAAAGGCAATTGTCTAAAAATAATGAGTTTATAGAATTGCAGAAAGAAGAGTTGGCTATACAAACTACTATAATAAGTAAAAGGGATCATGAAATAAGAGAATTGAAGCTACAATTGCAGGACAAAGATTCAAACATCTATAAGTTGCAGGAACAAGTGCAAGAGCAGTATGAAAAGCATAAAACTTATAGTGAGAATATTGCACAAAAAGATGTAGAAATGGGAAAAATAAAACAAAATTTTATGCTCATACTCTCAGCTTTTGAGGAGGACAAGAAAATAAAGACTGAGGAGTTGAACACTTCTATTAGCAGAATAGTTGAACTAGAAGAGGATCTGAAGGAATGCATTGTGAGACCCCAAACTGAGTCCAAAGCAATTCAAACTGAACCAGTTATAACTAATTGGTTCCAGGTCAGCATTCTGCCTCTACTAACAAAATGGATGGAATAGTGTTACATCCTTAGAAATGTCCAAACTGAAAATCATTGCCTCAAGAAAGAACTAGTGCTCCTAAAGGAGTCATTTCACAAAGCCTACAGAGGGAAGCAGGATGCCTGTCAACTTATGGACTGTTTGCTGAATTGTAGAAGGCCATCAAGAATTTACTGAATGTTTTTAAATGAACAATGGCTGAGATGGAAATTGTTTAGGATCTATAACGATCAAACCTATGAGCCTAATGATAAAGAGTTTGTAAAAATATTTATAGAATCAACTCCTGAAGATCAGGATTTAATTTGTGAATTCTTTCTGCATGATTTGTTATTAGAAAATAATACAAATTTCTTTATTAATCTATTTGTTGGAGAGGTAGAATTGTGGGCAATTCTCTCAACTATGAGAAATAAAATTCATTGGAAATATAGAACAAAAGAATTTGTACAGACAAAGAAAATAGTGGGTCTATAGAATAGGTCCCCAAATTCAACGCCTGAGGGGTTCAAAGCTACATTTTTGTCTCTTCTGGATAATGAAAAGATGAGGGAAAGGTATGACAACAACCTTAAGATGTGTTATGACAATTTCATAGAAAATGGACATAAATTAGTTGGAAAAGCATGGCATGCCTGCAAGGAAAGGTTCACCCTTCTTGCAACTTATTTAAAAAAAAGATAATTTATTTCTCCTCTAAACATCAGATGGTCATTCAGAAGGGATGATGCTATAATTGAAATCATGAAAACACTTAGAACAAAGTGGATAGGAATAAAATACAGGCCCCCCTTGCTACTTAATCCACCCCCAGGTTTTAATATTTCCACATATCAGAATGATCGAGTCTTTAAAGAGTGGAGAGAAAGTGTGATGTTCCATAGAGGGTTCATTCATAACCCTAAAACTTTCGATGCATCAGCCAGGGAAACTCATGATCTCAGTACTCTTTATGAAGAATGGAATAAAACTTGAGGGTTTAACTATGGACCAGGAGGACTTGCCAGAAATTAGGTTGGAGAGGAAATGATGACGTAAAAAAAGCCTCATCATATTAAAATCTGGAAAGCTCATTCTTGCTAATTCAATCCTAAGCCTGTGCCAGTTTATTAAACTTTAGGAGAAGTAATTACATATTTTAAGAAAAATTATGCCTTCTTTCTTTCTTTTGATCAATTGAGGAAATTGTCCAAAGCAGGTTTAATGGGTTGATTTGAGTGTTTTTGTAGGGATTAATAGGTCATCATGTGGCTGTTGCAGAAGTATAGCGAACACATGCCTCAAAGTAATGCTCCGAACCCACTCCTAGATGCCTGGATGATGAGCCGAAGTTTCAATTTCAGTTCTTTAAAAATTCTATTGTTCAAAAATTTATGGCTCTTCTCGAGCCTTCTACATGTTTTAAAATCTTTAAAGACATCAAGTTAGTTTTAAGTTAAGGAAGAATTTTTCAATGGCTATCCATGCAATCGTAAATTTAGGATCTAGTTAGAAATTTATCTATAAAACTGTAATTTCATAAGTAATAAATAGATAGAGAAGAAGTATGATTATGTTGTTTACATGGATTTGCAAATCACTGTTGAAATGAGTTATTTGATTTATGTTTATTGGTAACTGTTGAATTTGAATGATGGCGACTATATTTCGTAAGAGGATTTGAGAATCTGGAGTTTATGTGAGTTAAAGACGAAGTAGTAAGCCCGCGAGTTGGCCACTCGAGGGAGTTAGCCTAGATAGATAAGTATTTTTATTGATTAAGTTACTCCCTTTGTTTAAGATAAATTGTTGTTCAGTAGGAAATAACAAGTTATTGAAGAGTCAAGTCAGTTGTTCCAGAGCACCGTTGTCTTTAATTTGTATAAGTTTTCTTCTGTAGTTGATAATATTTCTTTACAGTTTAAAAGATGATTAATTGTTTATTTCCTTACTTTTCTATTTTTGTAATTTACCAGTTGTTTAGTTTACTTGTTTCCATGCTTTCTAGTTTAGTATTAATGTTTTATAGATTAGTTTTCTTATGCCTTTTAATTTAGTACTTCTTTATTTTCTTAGAGTAAGATCATTTTTGAATAAAGTAGTAATGGCTTTGATTTAGTCTCAATTTTTGTAGTTTAAAAGAAATACTAAAATTATAAAATGGGTTGTTTGAATAATCTCCTTCTGCAAACTACCTTGGACACTGCCCGGTCGACAATTGACATTTAATTATTCTAAAGTAGTAGGATCTAACGATAGCCTATTAGCTAGTTGTGTTATCCTTGTTAGTAGGGCTAGTTTTTTGTGCTAATCCTATTTCAGTGGGAGTCGTGTGAAGGAGAACCAAATATTGTTAGAGATGGTGATTACATTAGGAAGAGTAGATATTGAAAAATTAAATGGTAGCAACTTTGAGTTGTGGAAACTTAAAATGGAAGACTTGCTTGTGGATAGAAATCTCTGGGTTGCTGTGTCTGGAACTATGCTGCAAGGTATGGAACAAGAAGATTGAGATCTTGCAGATAGAAAAGAGAGAGGCCTGATAAGACTTAGTCTGGCCTATTCTATACTCCTGAACTTTCATAAGGAGAAGTTTTTAGTTTCATTGTGGAAGAAGCTTGGTGATATTTATCAAGGAAAGTCTCTAGTAAATAAGTTATTCTTGAGGAAGAAGTTGTACTCCTTAAAGATGGAAGAAGGTGCATCTATTGTAGCCCATTTGAACTCTTTTAATATGAGTGTTGATCAATTGGCATCTATGGGTGTGAAGATAGAAGAGGAGGATCATTGCATGCTCCTATTATGTTCGTTACCTGACACTTAGGATCATATTGTAATGGCTATTGGAAGTATGACCACTAATTTCAAGATGGAAGATGTGGTTGCCTCGTTTCTATCAGAAGAAATGCGGAGGAAGTCTTCAAAGATGGCCAAAGAGGCCCTTGCTATTCAAAGTAGATCGAAGGAGAAAGGAAAGATTAAAGACAAAAGTCTAAATCTAAATCTGAGGGGAGATCAAAGTCTCTTGGTAAAAAGTCCATGGTGAAATGCTAGAATTGTAGGAAGCCTGGCCATATCTGAAAGGATTGCAAGGAGAAAAAAAGAAGAGTAACTCTTCAGATAATGATTCTTCTCAAAGTAATGCAGATGCCTTCATTGCAGCCTTGGCGACTCAGGCATCAAATGATGTCTTCCTGGTTGAATCAGGTGCATCTTTCCACATGACGTCTCATAGAGAGTGGTTCACTAAGTACTAAAAGTATGATGGTGGAAAGGTGTACTTGGAAAGCGATTCAACACTGGAGATTATTGGCCATGGAAGAGTCAAAATATAGTTCCCTCATAGAAGAATCAAAGGGATTGGTGATGTACTACACATACCAGGTTTGGCTCATAACTTACTTTCTATTAGTAAGTTGAATGATGCTGGTGTGGAAGTGTCTTTCTCAAGTAAAGGGTGTAAGATGGCTAGAGGCGTAATGTTGTTGGCTAAGGGTGTATGTACTTGTACTTTGTACAAGCTAGATGCACATCCTGTTCAATGCAACAATGCCTCTGCAAAGTCAAGAAAAGATGCTCCTGTAGAGAAGACTGCCGCTCCTCTCGATGCAAATTCCTTGGAGGTGAAACTCCCAGCAGAGAAGACCATGTTGTGGCATCATAGACTTAGTCACATAGGTGAGAAGGGTTTAAAAACCTTGAAAAATAAAAATCTTGTAGAAGGGCTTGCTGATTGTAACCTTGAGTTTGATTTTTGTGAACACTACATTTATGGAAAGCAACATCGCGTTACTTTTTATTCAAATCCTCATAAATCTTCTGGTGTACTAGATTATTTTCATTATGATGTGTTTGGTCTAGTGAATGTTCCTTCATTATCGAATTCTAGATATTATGTTTCTTTTATTGATGATTATTCGAGAAGGACATTTGTATACTTTCCTAGAATTAAATTAGAAGTGTTCAATCGATTTAAAGAATTTAAAACTTTGGTAGAGAATCAGACTGGAAGGAAAATTAAATGCTTGAGGATGGATACTAGGGGTGAGTTTTTTTCTACAAATTTCAAAAGGTACTGCAAAGACCATGGGATTAAAAGGCATAAAACTACACCTTATACTCCACAACATAATGAAGTTGCTGAAAGGTTGAACATAATGTTAATGGAGAGAGCGAGAAGTATGTTGAGCAGTGCTAGTTTGGAGCAAAAGTTTTGGGCTGAAGCTGTGGCTACAACATGTTACCTAGTAAATCATTAACCTTTCTTTTCTCTTGTTGAAAAAACACCTTTGGAAGCGTGGTCTGGTAAGAATCCCTCTCTGAGACATATTCGTGTCTTTGGCTATGAGGCATATGCTTGTGTCAAATGAGAAAAGATCTAAGTTGGAGAACAAGGTTGTTAATTGTATCTTCATTGGCTATGTTCTTGGTGTGAAAGGATACAAGCTTTGGAATCCTATTACTGAGAAGGTTTTGTATAGAAGTGTAATATTTTGTGAGCTGAAACCTTCTACAACTGATCCATAGCTAGAGACAAAAAAGAAGAATGATGTAGTTTAGATTCCTCATACTCTAGGAAAAGAGGAGCTACATAGTGTACTTGAAACTAAGGAGAGTTCAAGCAGGTCTGAGAGTTCTAAAGATAAAGAACCACAACCTTGGCCAGTAAGAAGGTCTATACATGAAAGAAGACAACCTAAAAGGTATGGTTTCTCTATGTTGGATTCAAACTATTCCTATGCTTTGATTACTAGCACTGATGAGCCTAGGACTGTGAAAGAGGCAATTAATATGTCTGATTCAAATTCTTGGTTGGAAGCCATGAATGAAGTAATGGAATCATTGAAGAAGAATGAAACCTAAGATTTGGTGCCTTTGTGTGAAGGGCGAAAGGCTGTTGGCTATAAATGGGTATTCAAGAAGAAGACTAGTCTAGAAGGAAGTGGTGAAAAATATAAAGCAAGGTTGGTTGCAAAGGGGAATTCCCAGGTAGAGGGAATTGATTATGGAGAAATATTTTCCCTTGTAGCTAAGCTAACATCTATCGGATTTCTATTGTCACTTGCAGCCACGTATGACTTAAAGATTGAGTATATGGATGTGAAAACAATGTTTCTCCATGGAGAGCTGGAAGAATAAATTTACATGTCCCAGCCTAAGCATTTTGTTGAAAAAGGTAAAAAAAGCATGACCTGCAAGTTAAATAAATCTTTGTATGGCTTGAAGCAATCGCCCAGAATGTGGTACCAAAATTTTGACACCTTTGTGTTATCTATGAGATTTGTGAGATCAAAATTTGATCATTGTGTGTGTTATAAATATGAAAATGATCATGTGCTTATTATTACCCTGTATGTGGATGATATGTTGTTCATAGGAAATAGTAAGTTTATGATTTCTAATCTTAAATCTTAGTTGTCTGCAAAGTTCGAAATGAAAGATTTGGGTGCAACAAGGTATATTCTAGGGATGGAAATAACCAGGGATAGAAAGAGCAGAAAGCTTTGAGTAAGTTAGAGTAAGTATGTAAACACTTTTCTAGAGAGATTTGGTATTAATGATTGCAAGCAGCTAGTTGTTCCAATCTTATAGGGAACAAAGCTATTTGTTGAAGATTGTCCAAAATCTGCTAGTGAGATGGAGGACATGACCAGGGTGTCCTATGCAAGTGTCATAGGAAATTTAATGTATGCGATGGTCTGTACAAGGCCAGACATTAGCTAAGCAGTGGGATTACTTAGCCATTTTATGGAAAATCCGGGAAGGACACTTTGGGATGCTGTGAAAAGAGTGTTTAGATATCTAAGGGGTACTTCAAAATATGCTGTGTTACCATGGAAATTTGGTTAGTCTAGAGAGAACACTCAACATTCATGGATATGTGGATCCTGATTGGGGAGGGGACATTGACAGCAGAAGATCCACCAATGGATACAATTTCATGTTGAATGGTGGTGCAATCAGTTGGATGAGCAAATGAAAAGTTGTAGTTTCTTTGTCCACTATGGAGGCCGAGCACATGGAAGCAACTCACGCCTGTAAAGAAGCTGTTTGGCTAAATCATTTGTGTTTTGATATTGGTTTTAATGCAGGGAAAATTACAATTTGGTGTGGTATTTAGAGTGCCATTTGTTTGGAAAAGAACCCTACTTTCCATGTCAGGATGAAGCACACTGATGTGCAGTATCACCTTGTTCAAGATATGGTGGAGGATGGAAAGGTCTGTTTAGTAAAGGTGGATACTCTGAAGAATGTTGTTGATGCTTTGACAAAGCCAGTGAGCATGTACGAGTTCAAATGGTGTGCATGTTGGATGGGCCTTGGGGCCTATGATTGTCAATAAATTCAAAGTATTGAGGAAGCCAGTAAGTCTTCATCAAGTGGGATCTTGCTGGAAAATGTGCCTCAATTTACTGGCTTGGACCTCTGTTAAAGGCTTGATGAATTTATGCCTTTATCGCTATACCACGGAGTCCTCAAGTGGTCATCTGGGTGTCTAGTCGCTGAGACTTTGTTTGGTCGGCAAGACTCTAATGGGTGTTACAACGATCGGTCGATGGGTTTGGAGTTGGCGAAATGTTATGTCAGTGTGCCTTGCCTTCATCACCAGAACAAATGCTTATCGTTGTGAGGCAATGCAATGCCTCATCGATATGATGACACCTGCATCTATGACTGTGATGGTTTTTAATTTGACAGTGCTTGTTCTATTCCACGCCCTTTTGAGGCAAGTATCGACGAGACTTTGTGAGTCGAGCATAATTTCTTGAGTAGTTGATGCATGGAAGTTTGGTCAGTGGTGATCACTTGCCCCATACCTCTCATGGTGGGTCCCAAGTTATTACTGCAGGGCGTTGCTGGCTCCGAACACATGTCAACGTTTCAGAGAAATTTATTGGAATATTGCGGATGTAGTTTTAGATTCCCCGAAAGAGAAATAGTGGTGTACACATGTCATGGTGGGTCCTAGCTATGAAGATGGTTGGAGTTGGCAGTTTACCACCATACCTCGGAGTTTGAAGGTATGATTAGTGGTAGCACAGTTTTTTGGAGCCCGGGGGCAGTTGACCGATCCTTTTTTGGTCAAGTGGAGGACGAATGGCATATCGACATGTGGTACATTTTTCATTGGTTGTTTTTGCATTGCTGTTGTAAAACAACATTTATTGGCTGAAAGATTGATTGGTGAAAAGCGATATATTATTCATTTAGTATGAGATTGTTTTGGCAGATGTCAGAGCCTGATTTAGGTAATTTTTTAGGTTTCTTGTTATGCTGTGTTTGTTCATCTTAGAAGTTTAAAAGTGGGTTTTTTGCACTTCTCCTCTATGGTTTTAGCATTAGGAAAGTGTAATCCATACCTTTGCTTTTCCTTTCAATATGCCTGAAGACGTTGCATCCTTGCACACTTATACTATGATTTGGGGAGATTTTTATTTTGAGAGTTACACAGTATGATGCATTGTATACTACCACAAGTGTGGTGCCTGGAGCATATCACTTGAAATAGACCAGTTGGTTTCCCATGTCAGACATCAATGGGGTATCCTTTGACATTCAATTATCTTGTATGTCGATTATGGCAGTATGGAGATTTAGAATTTTGGAGAGTGAGATTCGATTGACTGGAGGAGGATGAGATCTTGTGAAGACCTTATCAATTCATACTACATTGGTCGATCCATATGAGACAGATGAGGAGACTTTAGATGGAGAGATTTCTGGTTGGTCGACATGATCACATAGTATGTCCCTTCTACTATGATCGAGTCATGCATTAGTTCAGATAGATTCAAACACTACCCAGGGCATGACCATACTTTAGGAGGTCAGCACAGAGTGCTTAAAGGGCAAGTAATACAACACGATTCACTTTAGAGGATGTTTTCTATAGTGACTCTAATTATTCTGATCATTATTAGCCATCGGTCTCTAACGTAGATGACATTGGTACCACATGGGATCATGAGGAGTGGTGAATAGAATCACAACTAGCTCTGGTGTTTCTGATTGATGAGCCTACAGGGAATGTAAGACCATTACAAGATGAGGGAGATGAGAGAGAGGATAGAGCCGAGGAGACACGCTATAGGGTTGTAGACATATTTATTGACATTATTGATGAGGAGTATGATGAGGATGCAAACCCAGATTATGATGGAAAGAGGGAGAGGAGGAGGATGAGGATGAGGATCAAAAGGAGGAGGAGGAGGAGGAGGAGGAGGAGGTGAAACCCCTGAGTTTGGGTGATGAGGCAACAACTAAGGACCAATATGAGTGTGGAGAGACTTCACCCATTCATATGACTAGACCCCGAGAAACAACAACATACAGCAGTATTCACAACTGAGGAGAGGCTAGCACAACATCCATGCCCCCTATACAAGATGAGATTGATATTCCTTATCCTACTGGTGGTATAGGTGATGATATTTAATTTGATGCATGTAATTTGTGCTTTGATATTTTATTTTATGTATATATCATGATGTGCTCTAATTATATTTTGTTTCTATCTTTTAGGGCCCACAGAGGATTGGTGGGATGTCTACCATCAAACAACTACGAAGATAGTGCCAACGTCCCTCAATGAGGAGGAGATGGACTCAGATTACATGCCCCCACCTATTGTGGAGCGAGACCTAGAGTCTCTAAGACCCTTTTCAATACTACGAGCAACATATGAGGATTTGAGGAGACAAATCCATTGAGCTAGGACTGCATCATAGGCACAGTCATCACAGACTTCGATAGAGTTTGAGAGATTAGAGCGAGAGGTGAAACAACTATAGATAGAGAGGGATCAGATAGAAAGAGAGAATTGGGTAACACTTGAATGGATGGAGGGGATGGAGTTTGTGATTAGATTTAGTGGATCATGGTCACGATCATGCACGACTATATCTTGACGTCTATCTATTGATGCAGCGTGAGTACCAGATCTCGAGGGATCTGGTAATCACAATCCTCAGTGACACAGTATATTTTGATGACATGTATATAAGAATTTTGATATATATATATATATGAGCATTTATATGTTATAAATTATGATTTAATGTGTGAATTTTAAATACCAATGTGATTAATTAAATATCCTTTTAGATGATTCCTTAATTAATATCGTCATGATTTAACAAAATGTATGTGATCTAATTAAAACAAACTAGTGAAAATTTCCATTAGATACAACATGAAGATTAGGTATGCTATGCACTTACAATTTTAAAGTAACATAACACACCTGAGGGAATTCTGAATAGTATGAAACCTATAGCAATTCTAAAGATAAATTAAATAATCACTTTAGTGTTCAAGACACATACATAATGATTTGTTAACAACAAAGGAATGAGAAAGTATAGAGGATATGATACAATAGCTCTAATAACACTGATTTACAACTCATACCATTCAAAAGAGGATTAGACATAATACCGACGCAGATTACAACATTAATGTGGTCTTTAAGAGGAGTTCCATCTCGCTTAGTTAAGGTGTAAGCACCAGATCCATAATTCGTATTGACCACATAGGGGCCTAACCAATTAGGACCGAACTTGCCTTTTTTAGTGTAATTGATGGTAGTGTTATGTTGATTTTCATATAAGACTAAATCACCATTGTTAAAAGCCTAAGGGATGACACTAGTATCATGTTTATGTTGTAATTATTTAGCATAAGCTTGAAGATGCTTGAGAGTGTTAATACACTATTCATCAAGCATTTCAAGCTGATATAATTGTTGTTGCACATAGGTGTCATTATCGATAAGACCTTGGAGAGAAATCCACAATGTTGGGATTCTAACTCTAAAGGTATGATAACCTCGGTACCATAAACAGGGTTGAAAGGCGTATTTCCCGTAGAAGAACAAACACTTGTGCGATACACCCACAACACGTATTGTAATTGTGTGTGCCAATCTTTTTGATTTTGATTAACAATTTCCTTAAGGATTTGTTCAAGGATTTTATTAGTGCTTTCAACTTGACCATTGGATTGTGGGTAGTAAGGTGCTAAAAAGTGATGTTGAATGTGAAAGCTTTCTAGGAACTTCTTCACATCATTATTTTTAAATAGCATTCCATTGTTCGAGACAAATAAAGAAGGAAGTTCGAAGTGAGTGATAATGTGCTCCAATAAGAAATGAAATATCACATCCATAGTTATGGACCAAAGAGGAATAAATTCTACCCATTTGGTGAAGTAATCAATGGCTATGATGATAAATGTATGTCTAGCGGAAGAAGATGGTGAAATTTTTCCAATTAGATCCAATCCCCACAAAGAGAATGACCAAATAGGTATTTGGGCAAGGAGCTTAGAAGAAGGAGCATGAATCAAATTGTGATGTTCTTGGAATTTATGACATTGCTTAACATACGCATAACAATGTTTTTCCATGTTTTTCCAGTAACAACCCATGTGAAGGAGTTTTTGTACTAAGGTTTTACCTCCAAAATGACCTCCACAAGTGCCAGAATGGGCTTGTTCGAGGGAAATATGAGTTTAAAAATGCTTGAGACATCGTAGGAGAATTCCATCAAACGACATTCTATACAATGTATCAACAAGGATTATGTACTTAGTAGCTAACTTTTTGAGCCAAATGCGGGTATTTCTGGTCGTAGGCTCAGGAATGGTACCATCTTTTAAATAGTTATATATGGTATCATACTGTTCACAAAAAATATCTATGAATGTGGGAAGGACATCATCAAGTTTATCATTGATGGAGGGTTTCATGATTGGGTGGATAGTAAACATGACTTTCTCGAAAGGATCTACAAGAGAGATAAGAGAGGCCACACTAGCCATTGCATCTACATGTTGATTATCTTTTCGAGGGATGTTATCAATAGTGAACAAGTCAAATATATCTAATAGGGTTGATACGAGATCCTTACCTTGCGATAATTTAGCATGTTTAGTTTGATAGATATCGTTGATCTATTTAATTACTAATTGTGAATCACCATAGATCTGTATATCTTTGATTCCCATGACTAAGGCGATAGATAATCCAACAATTAATGCTTCGTACTCAACTGTGTTATTCGTACATAGGAAATTTAGGTGATATGATAAGGGAATAGGCTTGCCTATGGGAGGCATTAATATAACTCTAGCACTATATCCTATTCAATACTTGGATCCATCAAAGTATAATTCCCATGTAGGAAGTTCTATGGTCAACACACTATCATCAAGAAAAGAATCATTGATAGGTAAGGCTAAAGGGGAAGGAGCATCGACTACGTGGTTGGTTAAGGCTTGGCCTTTGATTGTTTTTTGGGAAAGAAAATTAAGGTCAAACTCAGTTAACAACATTACCCATTTAGTAAGACATCATGAAAGGTCTGTTTTATTGAAAAGATGTTTGTGAGGATCAAACTTTGTCATCACTTGTATTTCTACATTTAGTAAATAATGTCGCAACTTACTAGTAGCGAATACAAGAGCCAAACATTGTTTTTTGATTGTTGTGTAGTGTGTTTCAGAATCGATGAGAGTTCTAATGATATAATAAAAATGATGTTCTTTTCCATTTTTGTCTGGTTGAGCCAACAATGCAACAAGAGCATGGGAAGAAGTGGCGATGTAAAGGATGAAGGGTTTGTTTGGTATATCAGGCTATAAAATAGGTGGAGTTTCAAGATATTCTTTCAAACTCTTGAAGGCCTGTTTACAATTGTCATTCCAATCAAAATTGACATCCTTTTTGAGGAGGTGTGTTAAAGGTAATGTTTGATCATCTAGGGATGCGACAAAATGATGGATGGCTTGAATCCTTGTAATGTGCATAATTGGGAAATGTTACGAGGTGGCATGTTAATTATAGCATCTATTTTCTTTGTATCCACCTCAAGGCCTCTGTTAAATATGATAAACCCTAAAAGATTACAACTATCTATGCCAAAGACACACTTTTTCGGGTTTAAGCACATGTTAGACTTACGCATCCGCTCAAAGATTTGTCGAAGAACATTCACATTATCTTGCCGGGTTAAGGATTTAATTGGAATTTAATCAACATAATATTCTAAGATTTTATGTATAGAATCATGAAATATTAATGTCATTGCTCACTGATAAGTAGCACCTGCATTCTTTAGTTTAAAAGGCATCATAACCCAACAAAATGTTCCAAGTGGATGTAAAGGCCATCTTATATTGATCTTGTGGGTTGATGAAGGTTTGATTATATCCAGAAAATCCATCCATAAAGGATAGAAAAGCATGTCCAACAATTGAATCCATGATCATGTCGATGTTAGGAAGAGGAAAGTCACCCTTTAAAGAGGCTTTGTTCAAGTCTCAAAAGTCCATGAATATCCTAACACGATTATCAGGTTTAACACTTGAGACAATATTTGATATCCAAGGAAAATAATCAATAGGTCGAATGAAACCTACATCAAGGAGTTTTTCAAGTTCTCATTCAAAATGTAAGTCTATCTTAGGGTTCATCTTTTGTATATTTGCAAATAGGCTTAACATTTTAAATAAGAACAATGTTATGGGTAACTATCTTCGGATCAATTTCGAGCATATCAAAATATTTCCAAGCAAAGAGTTCAAGGAAATCATGGAGAAAGGTTACAAGATCCTCTTGTTCTTCATCATCAAGGCACTTCCCAATTTTAATGACTTTGTCTTTATCATCTATGTCCATTGGTATATCAAGGGTATCTTCTAAAGGGAGTGCATTTGACTTAGAAAATTCCAGATCATATGGTTCCATGCTTGTGGGAGTTTCATTAATGTCAATAACATTGAGCTCAAAAATTATCATGGTACAAGAGACATGTCTTTTGGAGGTAGAAGGCTTATCTAAAGCATCTAACAGATATTTCAAAACTTCATCATTATCAACATAGTCAAAGGGTGGGGATATGGGGTGGGCAATCCATATCAAGGAATTTAGGATGTTTGAGCATAAGATTGGTTCTTGGTGCACATGTGATAGTGTTGATGTTGATGGAGGGTCATTGATTTTCTTTTGTATGTTTAGAAAAGGAAAACCCTAGACTGCTCTTAGTTTCCTATATACTAGGTTCAATGGGAACACAAATTCCTTGCTCATGCTTTCCACATCCATTACCATTGTAGTCGAATTTATTCACAAGATCATAACCTCGTCCATAAAGTATTTCCATTTCCTGTGGGTTGGGTGGTTGTTGATAATCTATATCATCAAAGTTTGTTGTATATGTTGCATTTTCTTCCAAAGGGGGTGAGATAGATGTGTGGGAAGGCTCGTCTTCATTCTGGGTAGAGAGGTCTACTGGTTGTTCTTGTCATTCTTCCTCTTTGCATGTAACAATACACTCACCCATAAATGAGGGGGTGAATTCTAAAGATCTCCAATTAGATCCCCAAGGAAGTTAAACTTGGATTCACTTTTTGGTTCATTCTTCTTAGAAGGGGTGATGTTGGAGGTAGGAATTAATGTGTTGAGAGGACTTGATGTGCCCTTTTCAAGTTCTAAGCAACTTTCAAGCTAAGGATATATGCCAATTTGATGAGATTTATTATTATAGACATATTTCATTTTGCAATGAAGGGTCAAGGGTACAACGTGCATCTCATGTATCCATGGTCTTCCCAAGAGGAGATTATAAGAAAGGTCATAGGGCATGACATGAATAGGAGTTTGCAGGGTAATCATTTTGACAGTAATAGGTAAAGTGATGACGCCAAGGGGTTGCTTTGTAACATTTTCAAATCCTCTAATGGATAAGGAATCAAATTTGATTTGTGATTTATCCACAAATAATTTATCAAGGAGCTTCGCACTGCACCTTAGGCAGAGACATTTTCAACAAGGGTCCTTTTAATGCCTATCCATTCATATTGGGCTATTATCATAAAGGCTTCATTTTTATTTCATAACTCTAAAGGAGGGAGCTCATGGCGGTAGAAAGTAATGTTTACATTGGATGTATTCATTTCTTGTATCAGAGCTGCCACATCATTAACATCCATACTAGGAGGAACCACTATCTATTGCAATGTTGTTTGAAGCATATAATGATAGTTGGGGGAGTTTTTGGAGAAGATCCCAAAGGGATATCTTGGTGGGAGTATTCTTAAGTTTTTAAATGAGATCGTACTCCCTAAGTTGTGAATTGAGATGAGGGGCCACATGTAAGATGGGGTTGGGTAATGGTAAGGGTGTTGAGGTGGTTTGCTGGGGATGTGGGTTATTTCTAGTAGAGTGAGTGTGAGAAACACTACCATGCTTGGGTGGGTGAACGGTAAATTAAGGTTTAGACGGAGGTTGAGGTTTATGGGAAGGTGGGTAGAGAACAAGTTGAGGTTGGATGACATTGACATCTTTTATTTGGGGTTTCTCACAAAAAACCTTAGTGGATGAGTTAGGTGAGATGAAATCCTGAAGAACTTCATCTAACATACCCATATCATCATAGCTAAAAGGTTTGGGAGATAGGTTATAGGTAGTAGGTTTGGGTTGATCATCACAAACCTTAGTGGATGAACCTAGTGAGAGGAAACCCTATAGAGCTTCATCTAACTTATCCAAGTCATCACTACTAAAAGGTTTAGATGATATGGTTTTCCTAGAGTGAAGAAGTGTATGTATTATTTCATGTGATGTTTATATTTTTTTGTTTTCATGTTCCAATGAATTTTCTTTAAAAGAACTAGGAAATAAAGCTGAAAATGAAACTTGCAAAGATCTAATGCTATTAATAAATGCCATCAATGTAAAATATGTGTATGCTAATTATAACCATATAACATAAAGTAACTGGTTGTAAACAGAGCATCAACTAGAACAAACAAAATTTTTAGAAATCTGCAATGAAATACACAAATCATTGATGCAAAATGAGTACTAGGACTAGGTTGCCCAAGGTGGCGACTTAGTCCTAGTAGGGGATTTTTTTAACTATTTCCTAATTTTTTTGATGAAAATTGGTGTATTCTGGACTATAAAATGTAGATCTAAGGTATATATGTAGAATTTCTCTATGACGCAAGGAAATAAATGCAACAAATGAGATTTTTCACAAGTGCAAAGTATGAATTTGCACAACAAAACCCTAGGACGCAACTTTAAACAATGTAACATACAATGACATGTAAAGAGAAGAGGTTCCTAGGCTCAAAATTCAAGCAAAATCAGAAGTAGGATGTTTTGAAATGCAGGTTCATGAAAATGAATGACAAAATTTATGTTTTAGGTTAAAGGAATGGGGTTCTCTTCCACTTCTAGGGTTTTTAACCTAGAAGGAAAGAGAGGTTTCCTTTGTGAACATAAGTCTTGGGATTCATTCAATATTAGGGTTGAATATGATTGAAATTCCTATATGAAGTATTCTAAATGCCATGATCTAATAAATGAAACTAAATATTGCATGCAAACTAACAAAATCTACATTGTTTGAAAACACATGATGTTTTGCATAAAGACAAACTAAGAACTATATACTTAAGATAAAATAGTAGAACAAATTAGACAAGTGCACCTGGAAACTGATGAGGATTGAAGTTAAGATTGGAGAGGCCTTTAGAAATCTAGAAAATCTAGATTTTATGCCCACTCGGACACTTATGCTAAGTTGGGCGACCTAGTCCCAGTTCTGTTAAACTACTTTGGGCTCCGTTCCAGCCAACTGGGTGCTCAAATCTACCAAAATATTTGACAGAAAGTTCCAATGGGACAAGGTCGCCACTATTGGTGACCTAGTCCCTTTCAGATTTTTGAGAAATATGAAAGTGGAGTCGGAAGTCTATAGTTTGCACTCTGCTTCTTCACTGAAATACGAGTTTAGATCCATAAAATCACCTAAAAAATAGAATATATTTTGGTTTCTAATGTGGGGTTTTCCTTGTTCAAACCCTTAGTTTGTATTTAAACTTGGAAAGGGATAATAAATCTTCATAAACCCTAGCCCTAAGTGTGTCTAGAAAAAGGAAAATATAAAGTAAAGAAAAAACCTATTATATTGTGCTAGAACAAGATGTGTAAATGAGATTTGAATGATGTAAGACTTCAATCCAAGAAACCCTACAACATTAAAAGTGCATACAAGTGAAATGATTATGGAATGAAAACCTTAAATCTAAAGATAGAGAGAAAATGGAAGATGGAATCACTTTGAAAACAATTCTTTAGGTATGATTTGGTGGCTAGTTGTACCTCCTCAATGTAGATTTCTCCATGATTCTCCATAGGAATCCATGATCAACCCTTTGCAATGTGAGATCTTGAGTGAGAAGTGAGCTCGAAGACCTATAAAAACCCTAGTTTTCTGCCCTATGTTTCACCTTTGTTGTAGAAAGAGGAACAAATCTTCCCGTGGAAGATGTTCAATGCTTGATCCTTGAGTTCGCTTGTGAAAAATGACCTAAAAAAAAGTATTTATAAGAAACAATACCTAATTTTTGATTATTTTGACCTAAGAGGCTAACACCCATCGAGGATTTTTAGCAAGATAAACATTTTTTCGCTCAAAAATGCAAAAATCCCTAAAAAGGACTAGGTTGCCAACTTGTGTGACCTAGTCCCACCAAGGGATTTTGAGGTGGGATTGGTGATATTTGAATAATTTCAATGTTGTTTGTTGGGGCTTGTATAATTCCTTAGGTAAAATAGGCCTCAAAGTAAAAAATAACAAGCCTTAGGGGCCTATAAATGTTATTTTAGGAGGGTGATTGGTGAAAGGGTATCTAAAGTAGGACCAAATTAGGCACAAAATTATCATTTTCTTCAAAGTTATACAATTTTTGGCAACACACAACTAATTGAAAACTTGGATTTTTTTTAAGGTGTTTGATAGATGGGAGGCCAAAACATTGGGATGTGATTTTATCCCAAGCTAAATTTTTCTACAATAACTCCATAGATAGAAGCACAAATAAGAGTCATTTCTATGTTATCTATGGATTTATCCAAAGAGGGGTACATGAAATAAGGGATAATGCTGATTTGGGAAAAAAAGTGTTGTAGGAGAGGATTATGCAAAGTATTTACATGAGCTACACAAAGAGGTGAAGGATAGAATAGAAACAAGCACCCAAAGGTACAAAGAGCATGTTGATTTAAGAAGAAGAATACAAGAATTTGAGGAGGGAGACATGGTTTCGGCACACCTTAAAAAGGAGATATTTCCAAAAGGAATGTACAAAAAAATGAAAAAGAAAAAGATTGGGCCATGCAATGTAATTAAAATTTTCTCAGCTAATGCATATGAGCTAGACTTGCCACTAGGTTGGATATTTCACCAATCTTCAATGCAGATGATTTATACCAATTTAATGAAGAGAAGAATGATAGAGAAGAAGGTTTTGTCTTTTATTTTCAATAAATTAAGCCACAAGAACAAAAATACTAGAGAGAAGGTAAGAAGTTGACAAAGTGATGGATTCTAGGATTGCCAAGAAGACATGGGGTAGGGATTACAAAGAATATTTGATCAAATGGAAAGAGAAGAAGATGGAAGAAGCTATTTGGGTTGCAATTTCAAAACTTTAGAGGCTTTGAATCCAGAGTTTAAGTGAATGTTCATGAGACTAAACTCACGAAACATTCATTTTTACTCAAGTTGTTTGATGTAGGAGCATTTAGGTGCATGGATAATCCTACACACCAAAAATATTTTAATTTTTGTCTTTTAATTTTTTGTTTTGGTTTGATTGGTGGTTTCTTGTAGGTAAGAAATTCATCTATTTTAAAAATAATCAAATTTAAGAACTCCCAAGTGAATTTGAATTTGATTCCAAATTCAAATTGGAGTGGTAGGAGGTGGAAATTAAGAAAAAATTAGGAGTTACAAAATCCCACACACATGCATGAGGAAACTATTCATGGGATGCGTAACTCCATTTAATAATTTGAAAAAACACATTGAATGGTTGGTGTGGGTGGTAGATGCCTAGGAGGAGTGATGGAGTTGGATTGTCTGGGTTTGATTTTTGGTAAAAAGAATTAATTTTATCAAGAGAAATTGTAGGGGAGTTTTCCCAATGCCCAGGAAGGTGGAATGATGGGGTAATTTCAGCCTAGTGGTGAAGGAAAAGCAAATCCTAGTTTGGAGGAGAAGGCCAAAAGGTGGAAAAAAAAATCAAAGAAATGTTTCAAGGAAAACTTGCCTAGAAATCAAGGGGGATGCTCAAGTATGGAGTTAGATTGTTGAGGTTGATTTTTTTTCATTTTAGTAATTTTTTATAATTGTCTTGCTGCTGAAATTTTGTTTTTGAAGGCATTCAATTTACCTCTAGGTGATTTTCTAGTGTTTTCTCATCTCAAAATTCTTCCATTTCATGTCTTGGTGAATGTGTGAATGTAATAACTGGATGATTATGAAATTCATATCATTTTCAATGCTACAAAATTAGTTTTTGAATTTTCCATAAGTATATTTTTTCTCATTATTTTTAATTTTATTGCTTGTGTGAGTGAAGGAGCTGCAATACCTAAAAATCCAATAGGATTCTTGGTTTTTTTTTTGCATCAAGATTGGGTATTCAAAATATAAATATAAGGGTTCAAAAATAAAATCACTAGGTACTCCACATTTTTCATGAAGAATATTGTCATGAAATTGTTATGTCTTGTAATAAGGGTTGTTTGTGTAATAAATGGATCATTATGAAATTCATATCATTTTCAATGCTAGAGAATTAGTTTTTGAATTTTTCTTAAGTATATTTTTTCTCATTATTTTTAATTTTATTGCTTGTGTGAGTGAAGGAGCTGCAATAACTAACAATCAAATAGGATTCTTGGTTATTTTTTTGCATCAAGATTGGGTATTCAAAATATAAATATAAGGGTTCAAAAATAAAATCATTGGGTACTCCACATTTTTCATGAAGAATATTGTCATGAAACTATTATGTCTTGTAATAAGGGTTGTTTGTGTAATAAATGGTTCATTATGAAATTCATATCATTTTCAATGCTAGAGAATTAGTTTTTGAATTTTGCATAAGTATATTTTTTCTCATTTTTTTTAATTTTATTGCTTGTGTGAGTGAAGGAGCTGCAATAACTAACAATCCAATAGGATTCTTGGTTATTTTTTTGCATCAAGATTGGGTATTCAAAATATAGATATAAGGGTTCAAAAATAAAATCATTGGGTACTCTACATTTTGCATGAAGAATATTTTCATGAAATTGTTATGTCTTGTAATAAGGGTTGTTTGTGTATAAAATATTTTTTGAAGAAAGCAATGATTAGTGTTCCAATGGTATTTATTTTATAGAATCCTTTAGAATAGTTTTTTTTGATAAAATCCCAAAGGCCTAAACTTTTTATATTAATATTAAAATAGAAATACATTCTTCAAAAATGATTACAGTCACGACCCATCATAGGGAAAACTAGAGAAAACATCTATAAGTTACCCCCTTGCAACCCAACATACAGTATAAAGTGACTACACAAAATTCATGGTGCTCAACGTTGTCTTTATAAATTCAAAACCCAAACACCCAACCAACCAGAAGTAGGTACAAAACCTTTCTAACAATTATAAGTCCTAAGATAAAATATTATACATTTATGTATAAAAAACAAAGTTTAAATTTGCTAGAGGAAATTAGACTTTACATTACTAATTTCTTGAATATAATTCATAAAATTTCTAACCCATTCAAAGTCTTGGACTAAGCAACATGCAATATTTTCCTCAAGAACATTACTATCACCTTTGCCTGCTCTCTATGTCTGTGTAGTGATTCACCTTTGATATAAATAATGAAGGGGAAGAAGGTTACTTACTCACTTGGCACTAGAAGACGCTCCAAGTCCTAGGGCCGGGGAACACCCAGACTAAAGGAGGCAACATCCATCACCACTTACAACCCACCTAAATTTTCAGGTATAAAAATATTGGATGCCATTTTCACCACCTCCACTTTTAGAGTGTGTAGGTCTAGTAGTGCCGCCATAAAACGTGATGATATGTATGAATCAACCCTATACCACTCTGAAACCAAAAATTCTCAACCAAGGATAATTTTAACTACTCCAATCAAAATAAAATCTAGTTCCATCATAATTCACTTCAATTGAAGCTCTGTGATTATGCCTCAGAAGGCCATCTATCCGAGGGTGCTCACAAGACTAGTGGGCGTATCCATATCTCCTTACAGGAAACCAAAAAGCCATTGAAGGAGATATGCATTCTATAAATTTAAGAGTGCTTTGCTAATTCAAACACACTAATTGAAGTAATAATCATGCACGAAAAAACACCCCTTAAAGTGTATCTATAAATCTTCTTAAAATTTGACCTTAAACACGTATTTGGTTAGTGATGATACTTTTTGGCCTTCAAAGAAAAAAACCACAAGATTACATGCTAGTATGAGTATATAACACTGGCGATTATGGTTGGAATCCTATATCTTTGAAGCCATCTCTGTGCCATATTAATTATTCATTAATACCCATCAAATCAAGTTTAAATGCAGGCATGGTATGAAAGGAACTCCACCAACTCTAGCCAAGAATGTGTCAAAATAGTATTCTCTCAAATTTTTAAGGATTTATAGCGTTTGTGGTGGCATTCCAAAATAGAGTTCTCGACAAGTGTGAAAGCAACCACGAACTCCCAAGCTCCATTGAGAAGTGATAGTGAATCAATGGTGCTTTGTTTTAGCTTTCTTTAGCCAAGGACCTTAGAATTGCACTCAAGTGACAAGTGACACAAGTAGACATTAGGTTCCTATTAGGAGCTTTAATATGAGCCAATCTTGTGGGACCACAAGTAATAAGGCACCCAATAGAGCACCTTTATGTAAACGTAAAGCTCAAAATTATCCTAAGCTTGTGCACACATGAAACGTGGAATTACTTGATGTCATACCCAATATGTTTTCCTTGTGAATTTCCCTTTGGGGAATACATCACAACAATTGTAGCAACATCAGATTTCATAACTACTCTTGGGGTTGCACGATAGTAATAAATGTAATAATAACACACAACTTGCTAAAAAAATTTCATGCACCTTCCAAAATTCTTCAGGCTCAAGATGCTCTTGAGCTTGCACCCATATAACACATGGCATTATCGGGTGTTAGGCTCAATATGTTTTTTTTTTTTTTACCTCCCTCGGAGGTGAACATTGTAAACAGTTGTTGCAAAGTCAAGCCAACATAAAGCCTTAGTGGACCCACTCCAGTGTCCAAATAAAACAACACCAATTTGAGGATACGATTTTGGGACCTCTCTTGGAGTATTATTCCTCAAAATTTAGAACTTACACGTGAGAGCCACATGTTACTAGCAGGCATTAGGCTCAAAGTATGTACTTCATGACCTTCTCTGGGGAGGGCAACATTATAGTGCTTGAGGAGTTCAGGACAACCATCTTATGGATCATATGAAACAAATTTTGTTAATCACTAGAGATTTCTAGGCTTAAGATAGAGCTCTTTGAATTTCACAAAGGGTGTAACATATCACATCAACTTGTACTCTATTTCCACACTATTTTGAGACCCACCCAAACAACTACCATACCAAAAAAGTGTAAAAAAAAAGGTGATCCATAATTAAACATGAAACTAGATTGGGACCATGGAAGTGCTGCTCCCTTGACCTTATTTATGAACAATTTGTGCAAAATCCTGCAAATTGAGGAAATAAGATGAATCAATTTGGAGGATTTCTGATTCCATTTTACAAGTGTGGTTTGCTAGAGTGTATGCTACTGATTTTTTTTCCCTATAGTAGTATGTGATTGTTACTGAAGCAAAACTATCTAGGAGCTCCCAAACTAATTAAAACATGTAAGGAATGTTCCAGTTGTTTACCTACTGGTTCCTGTGAGAATTGATAATGTTTAGAGAATCTCCTTCAATGTGAATATTTTTGAGCTACATGCTGTGTGCCAGCTTCACACCTGCTAAGAGACCATGCACCTCTGCTACATTTTTAGTTTCCATAGGTAACTTGAGAGCCAAAAACTTTAATAACTCTCCTTTTTTATTGTGAATTACACAACCTAACCAAGATAGTCCTAGTTTTTCTTTAGATACACCATCAAAATTTAATTTCACAACATTTGGAGGTGGGGTGCATCATTTGATACTACTTATGTCAATTTTTTGAGCATTAAAGTGTGGTCCTTGGTTTGGAACCTTTAAAAGAGACCAATTCTTTAAAATTTCATTGTCCTAGCTTGAGAATGAATTTCATGAGTTTGGTTTTTTCACTACATATCCCATTACTACCTCCAAAATATTCCTTTCCAACTTATTGATGAAAATTTTCAAATGTAAGAAACTATTTTTGAAGATTCTTTTGTTTTGCTTGAGCCAAATGTTCCTTACTAGTAAGGTCAGGTTCACCACCCAAAGCGCTTCAAAGAGAGAACCTTTATAGATTAATGACCAACATGGAAGTAATTCCAAAATTATGTTTGATAGGGGCAAAGCCAATGAAGCTTGTTTATGATCTAACTACAATATGTTTGCATGAGAAACGTTATCATGGAGATAAAGATGATCCACTGATTCTTGGTGGGTGCTACATAGAATATAGTTGAATGGTTGGGCTAGACCCAACATGGAAAGCTTGCAACTAGTTAGGATCCAATTATGAAGAGGTAACCAAGCGAAAGCTCCTTTTTCAGGGAGAATTGAGATGTGGCGAAAAAAAATATATGAGCACTTACCTAGTTCCATTATATCCTCAAAGGTTGAAGATTGGTATCCCTATTTGACATTAAATTGTCCTATTTTAGATGGGGCCCAAATAAATCTATCGTCAGAATCTGAAATTAAAATAGTTCTTGTGTCCAATATTAATTTCTACTTATTTTTTTGTTGCTAGGGGAATGGGAGATTGTAGAAAATTTTCCATCTAATGTTGGATTTGAAATTTTTATTGTCCCTTACTACATAGTGATTAAGCTTGGATCCCCAAATTGGTTTTAAACAAGCCCAAATCTCTTATAGACCATCAATTGTAGTTAGTAGGTGGTTACCATTCCAAGAATTTTCCCAAATTTTACCTTTCCACCATTGTCGATAGTCCATGAAAGGAAAGGTGAGAGTACATCTTAACATGTGAAAATAAAATTCCACATTTGTTTATACTTCAAAAGGATTTGCCAAAGTGAAGATTATTTTTGGGGCTGATGAATCAAGCTACTTGGATCTCATTATTTGACTCCATTTTGAAGAAAGGTTTGCATAGAATTTCCACGTTATCTTTGGACCTAAGGCCAAGTTTATCAATTCCAATTTCGAACACCAACACCTCTAAAGAATTTATCCTTAAAATTTTTTTCCTAGGAAACTAAAGTTATTTTCTTGGAGTTGTCCAAATTACCGAGCTCCAAAAAAAATTCCTTGTTTCTTTAATAATGTTCTCATGAATCCCTCTTGGTATTTTGAATACTGATAAGAAGTAGTTTGGAATGGTAGATAACACTGATCTTATCATAGTAAATATCCTTGCTTGAGATAGCCATCTACCCTTCTAGGATGCTACTCCTCTTTGTATGGTCATAAATATCTTGTGCCAAAATGAGGCTTTTTGAGCTCCTGTAAAGAAATGAATACAAAGATAGGTGTAGGGAAATTTATTCTATTTGATTTCTAAGATAGAGATGATGCGACCCATTACTAGAGTGTTAATATTCTAAAAAATGTTTTTGACTTGCCCAGATTCATCATTTGGCTTGAAATCAAACAATAGTTTTTCAACACATACTTTATGTTTTTGGCTTCTCCCACAGAGGGATGACCAAATAGAAATGTGTCATCTACAAAAAAGGAATGATTACAGGAGATATTTGATCTTGATATTTTATACCATTCCATTTACTTGATGCATGGAAGGATAAAATTGTCAAGCTCAATGCCTCTGCCATCAAGATGAAGAGAAAAGGGGAAGAGGGTCTCCTTTCCTAACTCCTTGAGAGGTAGAGAAAAGGTCAACCAAAGAGACATTTATGAGGATTGAGAATTTAGCTGATGTAAGATAGGACAATCCATTTGCATAATTTTATAGAAAAACCTAGTCTTTCCAAAACCTTTGCTAAAAAATCCTTGTTTACTTTTTCATAGGCCTTCATCATGTCTAATTTTATGATCATAGTTGGATTTTTTTCTTGATGAATTGAGTGAAAAATTTCATGATATTATTTCCCCTTCATCTATCTCTTTCCTTTGAGAAAAACCACCTTGTTCCTCCAAGATTATGCCTAGAATGAATTTGTTAAGCCTTAGGGTGATGACTTTGGAAAAAAATTGTATATGGTATTGCAGAGGGAATAAGTCTAAACTTTACAAATGAGGTATGAGTTTTGACTTTGGGTATAAGAGAAATATGAGTTGTGTTGATATATTTTAACATTATGTCATTTTGACGAGATTATTCTAAAGCCAACCAAATATCTCTTACCATAAAATCCTAACATTTATGACAGAATAGTGCAGTGAAATCATCTGGTCCAGGAGCTTTGTTTGGGGAAAGTGTAAAAACTGTAGTTTTGACCTCTTCCAAGGTGAATGGAGCCAAGATAAAACTTTTATCATCCGGACTAAGTAAGTTTGGAATGGAATTTAAAAACTCTAGTTCTTTTCCAACCAAATTAGGGTCTTGATTTGCCCGTTTAGAGGTTGGAAAAGAATACAATGAATTGATTTTGAATCAATTTGTTGTGTTTTAGGAGCTCATTAGATATATAGAATTTTTAGAAAATATTGTGTTAGCAATGCATCTAACCTTCACTGAGTTTTGAAAAAACTTGGTGTTCCTATCCCCCTCATTTAACCAAGTTTCTCTCGACTTTTGTTTCCAGTTTATTTCCTCTCTAGCAAGAACTTATTCAAACTATTTTTGAAGATGGTTGTGATAGTGGAAGGATTCATTTTTCATACCATTTTGAATAACTTAATCATTGAGCTCTTGAACTTACTAAATGACAAGATTCTTCTATTCAAAAATATTTTTGAAATGAAGATGGTTCCATTCTTTGACTGACCTTTTATGAATTGGTGTTTTTTTGCTAATTGGTAAATTTTGGAGATTGTAACATATGGTGCATTCTCCCACAATTATCTAAGGTGAAGAAGAAATTTATCATCCCTAAACCACATGTGTTCAAATTTAAAGGACGATTTAAATTTATTTGGTACTGAATTCCAAACATTATCCAGTTGGATCGGATAATGATTTGAGCCCAAGAATGGAAGGGTGAAAGAGGCATATTTAAAATCAATGCTGGTTAAAATTATGGAGAGGAGAAATTTATCTAGTCTCTTTGCAATGAGAAAAAAATTCTTCCTTCTATTTATCTAGGTAAATTTACCATTAGTTGGTAAATAATCCATCAATGCGCTATCTAGGATGAAATTGGAAAAGTCCTTCATTTCTTTTAGAACCATTTTTTTCTTTCATGGAGGTAATAGAATTAAAGTTCCCTCTTAAGATAATCATTGCTTTTATTAAAAAAAAGAGGGTTGTTGTCAAAGAGTCCCATACCTACATTTCTTACTAGTAGCTAATGTTAGACCATAAAAATTGAAGATCCAAAATGTATGCTAAAAATATTGAATCTTGAAAAGCATTCACCATTGATGGGCTACAATAAACTCTACCTTGACCTTGTGTGGGTAACTTGAGAATGATAGTGCTCCTAATGCCCCTACTGTAGGAGTACAAAGCACTTTCCATTTGGACCATTTAGTTAGGATTTTTTTCTCTTGGTCATCTAAAATATTAGTTTTTTGTAGTAAAAAAATATTAGCATCGCATGAATCAATATGGTGCTTTATCAAGAACCTTTTGTTAGGGGTGTTTAATCCCATAAAATTCCACAAAAGGACCTTCATTGGTCTTGAGGAGAGGGACAAGCCCTCCTTGGTATCACATTTAGATTTTTGTCTAGAGTAGTATAAAATCCTACTGCGAGATCTCTTATATTTTCCTTGTCTTGTAATTTTTTCCTTTCTTTGTATTTGTTTTGGGAGACAAGGTAAACACAAAAAATTATGTTTGAGAGATTAAAAGTGACCAAGAGTAATTGTAATCATTCAAATCCTCCTCATTGATTTTGCCAATGATTTTTCCTCCTACTTCTATGAAGATCTATTTTTCCATTGCTGTTAGAGACCATGAGGCGGGAACTTGAGAACCCAAAGGAATGGACTCCATAATATCCCAGTTGCAATTTTTTACAAGTAGATCTATTTTTAATGGTGGAAATAGGGTGCCCAAAATTTTTGGAGATAGAGCACAAGTATAGGGTTCCTATTTCACCACTATTATACTTAAGGAAACCCTAGAGATCTCAATCCAAGGATGGAATGAGGGAAGGAGATTTGGTACAGGTTTTCCTAGGGTATGTTTGGAGACTAAAAGGGGGTTCACCACCAAGATAAGTCTTGTAAAGACAAGTAACATGAAATACCTAATTATGAAACTTAATGATATGCAAAGCTTGAATAGATGACCTAGAAATGTATATAAAATAGAATAGGAAACTAGAAAAATAGAAAGGAGTACCTAGAAGTATGTAGTAGCTTGAATGAAGACCTGAAATGCTAAAAATACTAAATTTAGTGCATAGTGGGATTCATACATCAAGTTGGGTGATTTAGTCCTAGATTAGGGTTTTTGGGCAAGAACAAAAATTTGGTAGAGATAAGTCTGGAACACTTGAAAAAATATAAATTTCATTGTACTATGACTCATATGCCAGAAGTGGGGTATTATTCCTATTTGGATTTTTGGGAGGATCAAAGTTTGAATCCACTTTTCAATCTCTTCTATGTCTTCTCAACCTATTTTGTAGTTCCGAATTGCTGTATTCTACTCTGTAGATGTCTTTTAATGATTGTAGCAAAAAAAATAGTACACCCCACCTTTGAGGAATGGAGTACAAGGGTCAACTTCCTATTTCACACTTGTTACACTCAAGGAAACCTTAGAGATCTCAAACTAAAGATAGAAAGGGGGAAATATATATAGCAATAAGGTATCCTAGGGTATGATTAAAGAAAATAAGAGGGTTCACCACCAAGCTAGGGATTGGAAAGAAAAGGAATGTAAATGACATGCAAAGTACATAGATAAAACCTAACTAAATGACCTAGGAAATGAAACTAAAAATCAAGATAACGAACTAGAAATGAACAGAGGCCCACTTGGAAGAGTGATGAGGTCAAAACAAGCTCCAAAACAATGAAATATTGTTGTTTGATGGTCACTAGGATTCATATGCTAGTCTGGGTGATTTAGTCCTAGACTAGGGTTTTTGGGTGGAAACATGAATCTAATAGTGGTGAGTCTGAATCTCTTGAAATCTGGAAAAAATGCTATACTAGGAATCATATCACACAAGTGGCCTATCGGTCCCACTTTCATTTTTTGAAGGGTTAAGGCCTGATTCTAGTCTCCTATCTCTGCTCTTCCTTCCACACTTTGTTTTCAAATTTGAAACATTGATTTGCAACCTGTAGATGAATTTTCATGAAGATGACAACCTTGTGACAACTTGATGAATTTATTCAACCTTGCAACATCATATCCAAAGGATCTTCAGGCTCCAAGACACCTAGATCTGCAATTACACATGTGGAGAGAGAAAAACATACTGTTAGGGAATATGGGTTTGTGTTGGTCAATCTCCTTTTAGGTAATTAAACCAAATGATGAAATAGTGAAATAAGTACATGAAGCATGAAACATGGAACATGAATAATGAACAATGATACCTTGAATGATGTCTTGTAAATCTGAAATCTAACATGAAGTAGCCATGAAGAATATAGATCTTGATCTTTCATTAGGTGTAGAACAATGCTTAATCCTAGATCTTCAATGTTACATCACAATACTAGCTCAACAACATGTTTGATGCTTGGTGACTTTGACATGATAATGGATCTTGAATTGTTGCAAAAAATGATGAATAAATCTTCCTTTGAATTCCTTAGAAATGATATTGTAAACTCTCTTGACACTCTTGTGAAGTCTTGTAATTCTTAACTCTTGATATCTTATGTTTATATCATGAAGGCACTTAGGTGAAATAATGATTTTGAAACCTTGTTTATATAGGAAATCCATCCAAATTATCATTTATTGGATCCTAGAGGTCGACATACATGAAATTTGAACTTAAAACCTTGATTTCCCGCTCAAAACCCTAAAAAGGGGCAAAATGGGACTCATACACCACTTGTGGTGTATAGGCCCCTTTTGGATGGGACTCATATTCCCGAGGTGGCGTATGGGTCCCACCGATATCTTTCAGGTGGAGGAAATGTCGGGGAGTTGAGAAATTAAGTATATTAGTTCACTATGTCGAGATCTCGATTGAATTATGCCTCTAGATGAATAATATAGGGTCTTAGGGGCCTATTAATGATGATATGAAGGTCATAAATACAAGAGGGCCCAAAACTTAGTGTGAAGGTACAAATAGATACACTTTACAACATTAAATTAAGGCAAAATTAGGTCTATTTATCTTAAAAGGGCCCTAAATCCAATGTGAATGTGGAAAAACCATTACCAAACTAGATAAAGGTGACATTAGGTTGATTTTAATGTTAATAATTCCCAAATTAAGTAAGGAAAAGGGATAATTTTTTCATTGAGATATTTAGCCCTCACTTTAGTGAGAGGATGAAGTTGCTTCAAACTCACACTAAAGTAGACATTCAGGAGGGGTCCAAGTGTACCGATGCAGATGGTCTAGGATGACATAGATCAAGGGAGTGGTCAAGCCCCTAGGATTCAAGATCCTATGTCAAATCGACATAAGAACAAAAGGATACACATAAGTTGTATGCTATGCAACATCAAGATACACAAATACACAATGTCAAAGACCTAAAGAAAGAAAATAGAAAAACAAAATAAAAACCAAATAAAAAGGGTGAATCAAGCACTGAGAATTTTTGCAACATGATGTGAATCAGATCTAAGCTGTTTTTCCAAAACGGACACTCACTCTAAGGCAACAAAACTTTAGGCTGCCCACTGGGTGAGTATCCAAAGGGTGGCTTTTTGAGAAAGTCACGCATTTGTATTAGCTTCTCACCATATAATAAGAAATTCATGTCCACATTTAGGCTTCTCATCATACGTTAATGATACCAAAGTTATACCTCTTGATAGCTTTGAAGAGGTGCCAAAAATAATGAACTTTGAGCTTCATGAGGTAAGCAAAGCTTCGTATGCTTGAAAGTCATGAATAAACAAGATCGCTCCATAGGGAAGAAAAGTATGTTATGCAAGGTTGCAATATAACCGATATTATAAATGAAAAATAGTTTAAGGTGCGTTCAAGGGGATTTTTCTTAGTTCATGTAGGGTCTCTTCTTATGGAACATTGTGCCTAATGTCTCCAAGAGAGAACAAGTCAAATAAATATCACGCTCTCGGAGGGAGTCAAACCTAATGACATCACCAGGAAAAGGACACATCACAAGGAGAAATATAATCACATAGTAAAACATGAGTGCCAATGTATGCCCCCACTTTAAAGTGGTTGCTAACACCATTGTTGTGAGAAATTTATTTAAACTAGAAGAATACATGAGAGGTTTATTCAAAAATCCCTATGCCAAGTCATATGTTTCCAATAAGATGCGTCATAAAAAGGGAAGGGGTTGCCCCCAAAATGTATAACTCCGTATGTCACATGGGAGCTAACATAAGGCATGTTGTCCACATCCCAAGATTTCTCTTATATGTATATGAAAGGCGGTCAACTAACCAAAAGATACAACGACAAGTGACATATGAGGACAAGGCTAAGCTAACCCCTTTCCCCATTTAGTCCAGGACAAGGATGAGCTGAAATGATTGATGTGAGGTTTGAAATTCAGTATGAATTAGAGATGATAGGTGCTTCAACATAAGAGAGAGTACCACACTCCTTAAGATGTTGAATTTTGTTACACAAAGTCTTACATTCATTAGTAGAATGACCATGAACTCTATAATATGTGAAAAATAAATTCTTGTAGTAAAATTTATTTTGTGTTCTTGTAGGAATGAATATCAAACGATCTTGGAGGAGTCTCGATAAGATACCATCTTGATAAAAAGTAGAAGATGTTCCTATACTTGCAAACGATGTCATAAACACACTAAATGATAAGGCCTTAGATGAAAATGGAGATAAAGGATTTAAATCTATATCTTTATTGAAAGAGTACGGTATATCAGTTTTATTCGTGTGTTCATTGTATCCATGTTTAGGAGGGAGTTTGTATCCAAGACTATAACAATATTTCAATTCAGATGAAGGGGGTTTATGCTTCTGAGAAGGATTGGCTTCTTTATGAGAACACAAATCCTTTTTAGGTTTCTTAAATTTATGCATTGTCTTCTCCTGAGGTATGGGAGTTAAATATCTCCCATCACCACCATTGGGTAATTTTTTTGACATGGAACCGAGTTGAGAAAATGAAACACAAGTTTGTTTTAGTTTAGATTATGAGATTTTGTACCCTCCCATAAAGGAGGGTTTAAAATCTAATGAACCCCAATCATCACTAAAACTTGTGTCTGAGAATGAATTGTTTGTATATGACTCTTTGGATTCTAAGGGTGAGATTTTGGATTCTTTATTCAAATGAAGTGTAAAATCTAATGATCCCCAATTATCACTAAAGATTTTTTCTATAGGTGAATTAGGATTGACATAAAACTGTATAGGTTCAACTTTTGATTTTGGAATGAAAGTATTAGGGGAGTTGGAGGTGTTATGATCATATGATTTATAGCTTCGTTCATCTACTTCAATCGTGTATATCTTGTTGTTGTATTCAAATTTAATTGTATGGTGAAGAGTATATGGGACTCCTTTCATAGCATGAATCCATGGTATCCCT
This sequence comes from Sequoiadendron giganteum, assembly GCA_007115665.2. NCBI lineage: Eukaryota > Viridiplantae > Streptophyta > Pinopsida > Cupressales > Cupressaceae > Sequoiadendron > Sequoiadendron giganteum. The sequence continues at coordinate 706,196,584 of CM021102.1, forward strand.
AGGATAAGGTTATATGAAAGAGGTCCTGGCTTGATATGGATAGAGGTAGGAAACACTACAGGTCCAACCTCAATAAGTAATGTGATCACTCCTAGTGGTTTCCTATTAACATTGTCAAAGCAATAATTATTAACATCATTAAGTTGAATAAACCTATTGTCCATGCCAATTTTATCTAGGAGACCAATGCTACAAACATTAAGAACTACTCCATTGTCTATGAGGTTGTGCCTAACTGTAGTTTCATTAATGATCACCTTTATCATCAATGATTTTTTTTTTTGAATCTCAAGTGAGGCTAATTCATGTCTAGGGAATGTGATTTTAGACTGTGTGAATTGCATACGATTGAAGGAGGGTGCTATATCATTCAATTTAATATAAGTTTGGATCTCCTATTTTATTTTCAATATTTCTTAGAATAGCTAATTGTATGTAGGTGATAGTTGAATAAGTTGCCATATGGATACATTAGCAGGAGTCTTTTTAAGGTCTTTAACTATATTATATGTAAAGGTGAATGAGGAGAACAAGGAAAAATATGTTGAGGCAATGGTAATGAAGCGTGAGTAGTTTATTATTGTCTACATACTTGAGCAGCTATTTTGTAACTCGGTTGCTGAAAAAAATTGTTATTATCAAGTTTCATTAAAGATTTCAAGAAATCTCTTATTTCTTTATGTGATTCACTAATGGGAGGTGTCTTAGGAAGCTCACTAGGTAAAGGAGACCCAATTTGTGCTATAATAACATCATTTTTTTTTTTAAATTGCATGATCTCTTAGTGAAGAGGATCATAATGTCACTTCATCATCTTCATCTAAGGAAGCCTCATTACTAGTGTTTGAAAGACATGTGCCAATGTTCACATTTTCTTGCACCATGATATCCTCCCTAGGAGGAGAGTTTTGAGGAGAGCTACAAACTACATGTTCACGAAATTCAAATCTTGGTTCTTCTAAAATGAATTCATCACAAGTAAGGGAGTTATTAATGGTTAAATTTTCTTCTTCAATAATGTTTTTCATAGGGGAAAAGGGGAAACTAAGATTCTCATGACATTCATTGATTATATTTTCTAACATCAAAGTATCTTCTTCACCACTAGGAGAGATACTAGGAGAAGAATGGATGTGATTGTCATGATGATTGGCCATAATTTCATTCCTTTGTCCCTTCGTGTCTTCCAAAATAGGATAGGTAGGTGAAGAAACATAAAGAGGGTTGTCATAGATCTTAAAGGTTCGATTATATAACACCAACATATACTCTTCATTTATAACATTATCACAAGAGGGGAAGATTTTGGGAGATGAATATAAACTAGTTGAAGTGTTTTGAAAGTAAATTTCAATGGTATCTTGGTGTGTCATGTGATAACCATGATTACTTATTGTTATGCCTTCTTGTTCAGTAATGTTTTTCCTAATAGGAGAGGTAGGAGGAGAGAAACACCTAGGGTTCTATAAAATATCATTGATTGGTTCTTCTAATGCTGAAATATCTTCTTCACAACTAGGAAAGATGTTAGGAGAAGAAAAAAAGTTATTGTTGTGATTACCCAAGGTTGTATCCTCTTGCACTATACTAACCTCACTCATAGAAGGGATAATAGGAGAGGGATAAATGATGAATAAAAAGAGAGGGGAGAGGACTTCATATTCAAATGCATTTAACAAAAATTTCTTACAAAACTCAAAAGATCTAAAAATGGAACATAAATTGTGATACCTATAGATTTTTGCAATGAAAGCATGATGTAATTATTATCCTACATATTTGAAATGCAACAATGATAGAGAAAAAATGCAAAAGGATAATGTAATTTTTAGATTTCAAATAAGGTAATGTATTGCTTATAGTATGCATCAATCTGGAAATGAAATGTTGTAAATGAAAAATTGAAATTAAGCAATGCATGAAATGAACTCATTTAAGCTAGATCTATTGAAATGCATGTAACAGTTTCTTGGCCAATTGTATCGGATAACTAATGGCAGCAAATAGAAGTGTAGAAATAAGGTTTCAATGTTGTAAAAGGCAGTTTCAGGGCTAATATGGGACTAATTCGCCTAGAGGGGTGTATGAGTTCTAGTCAGGGTATTTTAGGGGTTCAAATGTTGAAAAATGCACAACACAAAAATCCCAAAAGTAGGAAAAATAACTTGTATTGGGACTAAATCGCCTAGAGGGGCATCTGAGTCATAGATTAGGGTTTTTGCATCATTTTTAGTAAATTTTGTTTAAATGTTATGTTTTCTATTTAGAATTATGTCTAGACTAAGTGAAAATGTAGATTTTAGATGAAATTTAATGACGTAAGATGCAAAAATGCAACCTGTATGCACTTTCACTAATGCAAGATGTAGAAACCCTATATGTTTTTTAACTAATGAAAAGTTAATCAAAGCTAGATATAGGAATATGATGTACTCAAAATCAGAAAAGGGGTGTTCACATTGAGTTCACAAAAATTTAGCAATGGAAATAGTATACCCCACCTTTGAGAAATGGAGCACAAGGGTAGGGTTCATATTGAACACTCTTGTTACACTCAATGAAACCTTAGAGATCTCAATCCGAAGATTGAAAGGGGGAAAGATATCTTACAATAAGGTATCATAGGGCATGATTAAAGACAATAAGAGGGTTCACCACCAATATAGGGCTTGGAAATACTAAATGTAAATGGCATGCAAAGTACTTATGCAAAACCTAGCTAAATGAAACTAAAAATTAGGATAACAAACTGGAAAGGAACAGAGGTCTCAGATGCACCTAGAAAAGTGACAAGGTCAAAACAATCTCCAAAACCCTAAATCTTGTTGTTTGATTCCCACTAGGACTCATACGCTAGTCTAGGTGATTTTGTCCTATAATAAGGTTTCTGGGTGGAAATAGGAATCTAATGGTGGTGAATCTAAATCTCCTAAAATTTATAAAATATGCTATACTAGGAATCATACACCACAAGTGGAGTATCAGTACCACTTTATTTTTTTAGAGGGTTAAGGCTTGATTCTTCTCTCCTATCTCTAGTGTTCCTAAACCTTGATTTGCAACTTGTAGCTGACTTTTCATGAAGATGAAAACCTTGTGAAAATTTGATAAATTTATTCAACCTTGCAACCTAATCTCCGAAGGATATTCAAGCTCTAATACACCTAGATCTGCAATAACACATGTGGAGAGAGAAAAAATGTTGATTGTTAGGGAAAAGGGGTTTTCCTTGGTCAAACCCCTTTTAGGTAATCAAATCAAATGATGAAATAATAAAATAAGGACATGAAACATGAAACATGAATAATGATACCTTGAATGATGTCTTATAAATATGCAATCTAACATGAAGCAGCCATGAAGAATGTAGATCTTGATCTTGAATTAGGTGTTGAACAATGCTTAATCTTGGATCTTCAATGATACATCATAAAACTAGCTAGACAACATGCTTGATGCTTGGTGACTTTGACATGATGATGGATCTTGAGTTTCTATAATAAATGATGAAGAAATCTGCCCTTGAATTCATTAGAAATGATCTTATAAACTCTCTTTCTCGACACTCTTGTGAAGTCTTGGAATGCTTAAATATTGATAGCTTATGTTGATATCATGAAGGCCCTTAGGTGAAATAATGATTTGAAACCTTTTTTATATAAGAAATCCATCAAAACTACCGTTTATTAGATCCCAGAGGCTGGCATACATGAAATTTGAACTTAAAACATCGATTTCCCACTCAAAACCCAAAAAAGGGGCCAAATGGGACTCATACGCCTCTTGTGGCATATAGGCCCCTTTTGGATGGGACTCATACACCCAAGGTGGCGTATGGGTCCCACCAAGATTTTTTAGGTGGAGGAAATGTCATGGAGTTTAGAAATTAAGTATATTTGTTGATTATGTTTTGATCTCAGTTGAAATATACCTCGGGATGCATACTATGTGGTCTTATGAGCCTATTAATGATTATATGAAGGTCATAAATGCAAGAGAGCCCAAAACTTAATGTGAAGGTGCAAATAGATATAGTTTACTACATTAAATTAAGGAACAATTAGGTCTATTTATCTTAAAAGGGCCCTAAATCCAATGTGAATGTGGAAAACACATTACAACACTAGATGACGGTGACATTAGGCCCATTTTAATGTTAATAATTCCAAAATTAAGTACGGAAAAGGGATACTTTTTTGTTGCCACAATGATCTTCCAAACAAGGTGGCAACTTTAACAACTTGACAATTTCTTCTAATCTTACTCTTCAATATGTCTTCAACCTAGATATGTAAATCACACACTAAAGAGAGGGAAAAATGTTGTGTTAGTGGAAAGGGGTTCACCTTCGTGAAAACCTATTTTGGTAATCAAACCTTGTGATGAAATCAAATGGATAGGAGGAATGATGAATGAATAAAATGATATGTTGGAAGTCACCAAACCTTAGAAATAAAGTGTTGCAAACATGTATGAAATGGCTCCAAATGATGTGGATCTTGACTCTTTCTTGAATGTTGTAGATCATGACTTGAATTCTTGATTGAATCATGAAACCTTACATCACAAAGGTTAGCTCAAAAAAAAAACATGATGCATGATGACTTTGACATAATTCTTGATGCTTGAATAATGCTCCAAAATACTTGATAATAAACTCTTGAAGGCTCTTGTGAAGTCTTGTAAAAACTTGAATTCTCTCTAGATCATAAATTTTCTATAAAGCGTGAACACTTGAAACCTTAGGTCACTTGTAAATTTTCTAGGTTAAAAATGATTGAAATAACCTTATATTTATACTTGTTTATGCCAAATTTCCTGAAATTACAACACTACAAGCTAACATTAGATATAGGAGAATAAAATCCTGCCAAGAATTTAAATTAAATTAAATTTAATTTTAAGCCACACGAGACTCATATGCTAGAATTGATGTATGAGTCCCATTGTGCCAGGCTATGGGACATATTTCAAGAAATTCCTAGATTCATGTGAAATCTAGATTTGGGCCTTGAAACTTAGGTGGGACCCATACACCCAAGGTGGCTTATGAGTCTCAGATCACTAAATTTAGGCCATACAATCTGAAAACACATGAATTATGATTGGTTATTGGTTAATGTCAGAATTAATCTTGGAAGGATGTATTAATTAAGGCCAATTAAAGCATAAAGAAGCCCAATTAATTAATAAAAACCCTAAACTAGTGTGAAAGTTCAAAGATACACTTTACAACACCTTAAATAACACACAACTAGGTCCACTTAGTTTACAAGGGCCCAAGAACTAATGTGAATTTTTTAAACATACTACAACACTAAATCAAGACAACATTAAGTCCAATTTAATAGGTAGGGCTCGAACAAATGTGAAAATGTCAGGGAGTGCATTTTTCATCATTATATCTAGCCCCCACTTTAGTGATAGGAGGAACTTGCTTCAAAATTACACTAAAGTAGAGAAATTCACCTCAAGAGAGGTTAAAATATACCAATACTAGAAAGATAGGATGATAATGATCGAGAGGAATAATCAAGTCCCTAGGATCAAGATCCTGTAGCGAACCAATGTAAGCACAAAAGAAAAAATATGGAAATGATGGAAGGAACAAAAAAAGGCACCAATATACACTACCAAAGACAAAGAGAAAAGAAAAAACAAAAGGGGGTGGATCAAGCTTCAACCATTTGTCCCATTTTGTGGATTAGATCTAAGTTGTTTGTCTTAAAATGCATGCTCATTCTAAGGCAACATAACTCTAAGCTACCGGCTACGTGAGTATCCAAAAAGGTGACACATACGCACACAGCCGGTATGTGCACACACAAACAAGCAAGTGGCTATGGGAAAGTCATGTCAATGTTCAATTTCCCATCCAACTAGACCAAAGCTACACCTATTGATAGCTTTGGTAAGGTGCCACACAATAATGAACTTCGAGCTTCATGAGGCAAGCAAAGCTTTGTATGCTTGAAACTAATTAAAAAACAAGATGGATCCATAGGAAAGCAAAGTGTGTTATGCTAGGTGGCTATATAACCAAAATTATAAATGCAAAATAGTGTAAAGAATATTCAAAGGAGTCCTAGTTAGTTCACACAAGTTCTTAAATTAGGGAAAATTGTCCCTAATGTCTCCAAGAGAGGACCAATCAAAGAATAAAAGACTCACCAGTTAGGGGATGCTATGTGTCGCATCAAGCCACTAAGAGGAATGCGATATGCTAAGAGAGATCACACTCTTGAGGGATATTGGCCTCCTCTAATGGTTTATTAACTAAGTCCTTAAAGCAATAAATTAGAGATTAAATATCTGTACCAAGTAGCTATCTTTCTTATCATGAAGGTTCATTTCATTATCAACCCAAGGACGTGAACTTGAAATTGGTCAGCATTGTCTATGCACTAGGACTCAATTATAGTCATCATTATACTATTACTAGAGATAAAATAATACTGAAAGTAAAATTCTTGAAAGGAACTAGCATAAGTACTAAGCATAAACCCAAAAACTAAATTGAACTAAAATTAATTATAGAAATAGAGGTCTTGACAAATAGATAGGAAGTTACTCTATTTTTTGTGGCTGCAAGAATGAACATAAAATGAAGTTCCAGTGACTGCAAGAACAAACAACTGCTAAGACTATAACTAATTGCTAAACATAAAAGTAGCTATTGAACTGAATGAATGGAATTCTCACCAAGTGGCCCCCCTTGAATGAGTCTTCCCAAAACTAACTCAAATGCAACAAATCAATGTATCATTTTATTCATTGAAAAAATTGTTACAAAATAACAACATGATTGTATTCCTTGAAACTGAAATTGAAAATGCAATATTAGAACATCAAACCCTTTGAAGAGGAGCATATTTATCATTATTTATAGAAGGAAATATTATAACTAAGTCTAACTAATTGGGTAGTCGACTCTAACAAACTAGGAGGATGCTATTTATTGAGAGTATGAAAAAGAGGAAGGAGGTTATGCATGCACAGGATTTACTCAAACCAGTCTTGCCTCAATGAGGATCCATTATAACAACACCTCCTAAATCTACTCAACTAAGAGACATTATAATTTAAAGTTCAGTTATCACTACCACACGAGCTGGAAGTTTCCAACCATTGACCTCTTCAATGTCCATCTCTATTTGACTTCTTCAACAACTGGGCAGCTAGAATGAACTTCTTCCACATTGCAAGCTCCATTTATATTTGCATCTTAATCTGAACCAACATTATGACATTAGCGCACACAAGATGATTGTTGAAGGATAACCTCTTCAATTTCCATCTCTATTTGAATTCTTCAACAACCGAGTAGTTGGAATGAACTTCTTCCACATTACAAGCTCCATTTATATCTACATCTTAATCTGAACCAGCATTATGACATTAGTGCACACAAGACAATTGTATATCCATAATCACCTTAGAATAAAATTCATCCAGTCACATGTAAAATTAATATAGATATATCACATAGAAGGTTAATACTATCAAAAGTTACAAGGATAAGTTCATGTCGAGAGTTCATAAGTTTAGGGAAATAACATAAAAATTATTAGTAACCAGGTGCTAAAAACCATAGCAATAATAACAAACATATGATAAATCCTAACATAAATGAGTCATTATTTGGACTCATCAAGGGACATCACACTCGATGTCACCACAAATAAAAATATGCATCACATGAAGTAAGAAGACTACACCATGAAATATGAGAAGAAAAAGAATAATGCCAATGTATGCCCCTGGAATTTAAAGAAATTGCTAAACACCTTGCTTTGAGAAATTGCTTTAAAGTAGAAAATGATAAATGCTAACAATGAAGAGGACATGAGAGCTTGTTTGGAAAGCCCTATGCCAAGTCATATGTTTCCAAATAAATCTATGTCATGAAAAGGAAAGAGGGGTTGCCCCCAAAATGAAACTCCAAACATATGAGGGATCCAAGGATTCAAGGTTAGTACATGTCTTTGCTACAATGTTGTTAGAGAGCTCAAAATTTTCATCATTCCCCAAATACTCATGGAACAAGAAGAATGAAACAAAGAGAATGAAATCAAAGAAAAATATTTTGGGTCAACATGGAAGAGACCTAAATGTCTTGAGGCCTTGCATCATCCCCAAAATGAAAACACAAGAACTTTGAAAAATGCTTATAACATAGAGAAGAATTTAGGTACAAATAGAGGAACTTCACAAAGAGAGAGAGATACATCAAACATGATTGTACGAGAGATCACAATACACACATGAAATCACACATAAAACATGAAAAATAAAGTAATGCAAAAGACTAGTAAGGCACATGCAAGTCAACCTATTAGTAGGTCATTCGCATCCCAATCATGTTCATCATATATAGAAGGTTGATAACTAGCCAAAGGGAAAATAGCGAGTGCTGAACTAGGGTCACTACCAAGTCCAACACTCTTCCTAAGAGAATTATCGTTTAAGCTCATAGAAGAGGAAAATAATGTATTCAACTTATTATGCCTTTCTTCATGAATTTTAGCAACCTCATCATCATAATCCAAGTTAATCACAATGGGAGGTCAAATGATAATCTCTAAAGAAGGATATAACTCCTGTTGTGGTACATAATCATTTTGTTGCAGCAAGGGGGAATCATCATGTATTTCTTTAATCAAGTTTGGATTTTTATTTTCTTTGTTTGTTTCTTTGGTAATATTTTGAGCAAGAGCACGACATTTGCACCTATGCTCTCTAGCATTTCTATTTCTTTTAGTATTATTTTCAAGTTGCATTTGTGTAGGAGTGGGTTTTTATCAACTATAGATTTATTTTCTTCCTTTTGGGGAGGAATTCAAGGAACCATGAAAGGTTGTTCAACCACTTTCTCTTTAACCTTGTAAACTTGTTTTATCTTAGGAGGTGTGTTGGAATTTTTGTCATTTTCTCTTGGTCATTTATAAGATATAGGAAAAGGATCTATCTTATGTTGGTCTTAGTTGTTTGGAATGTCTTTAGGTTTGATCATAGTTTCATCAAGAATGGTAGACTCAGTCATAGGATGAGGCATGTTTGGAAGGGATAGTTTTGCTATGCATTTTTCTTTAAACTCATGGTAGGATTTAAAAAATAAGTCCTCGCGAGGTTTAATAGGTTGCATAGGCTCAGGCCAAAAGAAACCTAATGAAAAGTTTCCTCAAGAAGACAAAGGCCAAAAGAAATATAATGAAAAGTTTCCTTAGGAAGACAAAGGATTAAAGTCACTATGGTGCACAATGAAAATTTCATTGTCAAAGGGAAACTTTAGGCATTTATGCACAATCGATGGGATGAATTCCATGGAGCACAACCATGGATAACCACAATTCACATGGAATTGGTCCGATGTTGATATAATGGAGAATGAGACATCTAATTTAATCGGTCCTATTTGTAAGGAAAGGGTGATGAATCCCATTGTAGGGAAAGTGAAACCATTATGCGTCTTTATCCATGCTTTTGGTTTATCGTATATTTCTTGATAGAGTTCATGTACAAGTAAGAATTATTTAGTGGTCACATTTTCTCCATAGAAGCGATCAATTAATATCCCATTAGTGGGCTAATCATTGATTCAACGAACTATGTAAAGAGGAGTATCAGGTGCATTTCTAATTATATCTTTAGATGAGAAAGCAATGTCTAGAGGATTTTAGTTTAGCCCTTACGAGGTTGAGTTTCAATCAACGTAATAAACCCTTTTTCTATAGTATCCCTAGGAACTTTTTCAATAGTATCCAAGAGACTTTATTGAATTGTATCCATGTTCTCATCATCCGTTTCAAAATTCATCACATCATTCTTTTTAGTTTTTCTAGCTTTGACAAATGAAATATCATGATTAGGCATAGGGTTGGTAAATATTTACAAGTTTTGGTTAGGATGTCAACAAACTTATTTCCTTGATCATTAACACCTCCAATTGAAAGATGACCGAAATCAATGAGGTCTTGTAGAAGATGTTTAAGATGCTTGCAATGTTTTGTATCATGTCCATTTTGTCGGTGATAATGGCAGCAATCATTTGATCTAAAGTTCAGATGTAAAGGCTTATTAGGATTGAGAGTTTTAACAGGAGGCAAAGTGATCATTTTCTATTCTAAAATTTGTGACATTGTGTTATGAAGGGTATCAGGTAAGGGAGTGAATTTCCTAGCCGGATCCCCAAATGCAAAAGGAGATGTCTTCCTTATAAAAACCACTTGGGTATTGACATGTTGAGTTGTTTGTTGAGGGGGATTAAGTTAACCCCTTTGAGATGTGAGCGGAAATATTAAAATAAAGGGGTTCGAGCGAACTAGGGTTTGGTCGAACCCCCTTTAATAAGGATTTTTTTTGAAAAAACCCCATCATTTTCCCAGACCCCGTGAATTTTTTTTCTTATTTTACTGTAAATAGGTTCGGCCGAACCCCCTTAAAGGAGGCCGAACACCCTTTTTCCCCTATCTCCTTAAAAAAATGATTTTTTTTGTAAAAAATTGTCATTCGAAGCTCAATTTGAAAATGAAAATGCAGAAAAATTCAAAAACACAACTAGCTAATGATAGTCCTCAGAATGAGCTCTCCGTCGAATATAATTTTAATATGATTTGCTTTTATTATGTATTTTATTTTTTAGTTTTATTAAACATAGGTTTTTCACCAAAAATCAAAATCTCTGGTCTGCACATGTGGAAAAATAGCAGATTATCAAAATAAAAATTTTAAAAATATGTTGAGGCTGGGTATTGATGTCCTTGATCCATTAAAAAAAATAAAATTGAATTTCGATTCATATAGAAAAAGTTATGTTGTATACAGTCTGCCTATGTCTGAATTGCAATTGGTTTGACTTTGAAACTTGATTAAGGAAAAAATATTCAATAAAAAACTATAAGACCAAATGGAAGTGCTAGATACCATAGTTACAAATCTAAATTCAAAAAAATTATAATTTTATCCTTCATACAAAAAAAGTTATGTTGTATATGGTGAGCGTCACTTTTTAAAAATGTTGTTTTCTGAAAAAAACTAGTTTTCGTGGGAGATGGAAAAAGAAGTGCAATCTGATTCCAAAAGTTTTGAAAAAAATATTTTTAGAATCTAGAGACAAAATTTGATGAGACTCTAGTTTGCATCATTTTCAAATTCCTCACGGTTTAGCCATTACAAGAGCCTAAAAGTGAAGATTTAGTTAAAAATAATAATTGTAGTGTCCAGTTTGCCCAAAAATTGTAAACCACTATTCTGGGATCACCCTTGAAGGAAAACTTTATTTTTTTTTCTAAAAGGTTCATAATTGTTTTGGTTTGCAGACTCTAATTTCTTAGGTTGGCTAGAGGTGGGTTTTGCATCATGAATACTAACTGATTTTTGATAATCATGAAGGGAAGTACCTAAGTGTATGAAGGAAGGAGATTTCATCATGGTAATCTTATCTTGTAACTTATGTTGTAATTTCTCAATGAACATCCATTGAAGGTGAGGATTAGGGATCTTTACGTCGATTTGGGAATAAAGTGATTGGTAGCATGAAATGAAGTGAGTAATGTTGGTGTTTTATTTTTATATCTAAGCTTTGAAACTCTCTAAGAGGTAGCCAACCTCTATGTTTAAGAATTCTCAAAGTTAGTGGCCAACTGACAAGATTCAGTCAAAGACTGAGATCTCCTAAAATTTTGGCTCTATGAAACCAACGAGGGTGTTCCTATATGTGTTCACAAAAATGCTTCATGTCTCAAGAACACTTCTATACACAGATACATTCCTATCAGTGCACCTAGATACCATCTACCAGGGTTTTGGCAAACCACAGAGTAAGAACAACTATCTAGAGCTAGGAAAATTGATTTAATGTGAGATTTACATCTCAAAAGAGATAGAATTAGATTTTAAAATGTTCGGACTTTGAACCCACACATTTAAGGTGACAGTTTTGTATGTTAAAAACGATCTTGAATACATTAACTAGTGCCTCATTCAACAGGGCGAGAGTCACATAAAAAATAACCCTAGTATCATTGAACTATCTTTATAATGCCTTACATTATAAGACTTTCAGTATTCAAAACAATACTCCTTAGCATATCCTAAGAATATTACCATAGATTTGTAATTATTTTCAAGCATTTGATTAACTCATTAAGTTAAAGAAAGAAAATGAATCACACATTCAAATATACCATTGAATATGAATGAAGCAACCATTGATAATTTCATTCACAATCTATCATACATACATAGGAGAGAAATTGTCTTAAATTTTTTTAGATTTATTTCGATATCAGTAATTACAAAAAGCATAGTACGTTTATCTTATGCACATAACCAACCTAGAATGACTTGCTAGCTCAAACCTTCTAGATATTGCATTATATTTTCTAACTGTACACCACCTAAACTATAGGACTTCAAAAATCCAACCTCAACAATGAGCCTTGAAATCTCCTTTATAGGTTAGGAGAGCAACAAGCATCAGGCTCAATTGTTGATTTCAACCGAATTTCATTTTTGCCAAATGAAATTTGGATTACATTTCAAAATTCCCCATCATCAAAATGTAACCATACCATGAATAGAGGAATCAAAACAGTTACACCCCTGTAACCAACCAAATAGAACAAAAGCCACTACATCAACCACACGAACATCCACATCTGACCCGAACAATAGAAACAAAACCAAAAGAAAATGCACAACACTTGTGACCATATCATCACCTTGCACCACAAACAACCATATGACCCCGATATAGGCAACCACTCCTTTTTCTTGATTTATTATGAAGCAAGACCATCATTTTACCTTTGTTTGCATCAACACCAGACCCAAAAACAACACATGGTGCAACCGCAAAAATTGGAGAAGCTGCAATGACCTCTTCATCTACTCCCACCATCTTAGTCTAGGCCACGAGATAATCATGGTAGTTCGAATTAGTTTCAAACCCTTCACCACCAGAGCAAAAAAAAAGCTCAATAGGTGACTCGTAATAGCCAGACCTCATCTCAACCCCAGCCAACCTATGGTCATCCTCGAATTCCCTCATCATTGGATAGTCTGCCACTTCAACTCGTATGACCTTTCCCTTGAGGTGGGAACTGCTTTTGGCTCTAGTTGGGATGGATCCAACACCTTCAACAAGTGCCCCAGAAACACCGGGGACAATACTCTATTCAATTGGTTTCTCCTCCCATTGTAAATTCTTCATGCCCATCCTAGTGCTTCTTCATAATGGGGAAATAGGAACCATCGAATTATCCATCCTATTCACAAGTTCAACACTTAGCAAGAAAACCAATTACCTGCAAACAAACACAAACTCAAAAATGTAATGATGCTAATGAGTAATTAGCAGGCATTTATCGAGCAACCCGGTGCAAAGAATGTTAATTTCTCCAATTGTAGTACAAGAAAGCGAGCAATTAGTGGCTGATGTTTCAACCACATCTCCAAGCTCATGGAGAATTGCATACAACCCATCATGATTACCAGGTGAATACCGCTCACATGCATGAAAATTAGGATGAGATCCATTAAGAAACCTACGCCATTAATGAATGTAAGTTGCAGAGTGCAAATAGCCATCACATGGGTGGATTAAAAATTTTGAATTTAGACCATTGATGTGATAAGGACTTGGTATGTTGGATGAATCAGATCGAGTCAAAGATCATTGAAAACCCATGTCAGGTCACATGGTAAACCCAACAACCAATCACATACCTGCAATTAGAGAGACACGAACCAACAGGGCCCCATCCAACCATCTTGTACCGCGAATCCAGGCAACGTGTCACCATCTTGCACACTTCACGACACTTTCAAAAACATTAATCTGATCATGTGAGGTTGGCGAGGGACAGTCGTAATTAATCCTCGTCAGTAAACATCCACTGTTGATTTGACACCCATTTGTCACCGCTGGCACATCAGGACATGCCCCATTCCATTGTATGCAACAAATGGTAGCATCTTGCATACCTCACACCACTTTAGTGACGTCAGCAAGAAACCTTGCAAGGTCTGTGAGGAATGGTCTAAATTTGAACCCCTTGATCTAACGACCCACCAATCTGCACATGGAAAAAAGGTTATTTATAACAGTGGGGCTGATTAGGAAAATGGGAAAAGACCCTCAAAGGCACAAAAATTTAGGCCAAAGTCTAAACATTGGGAAAACCCACCCGTTTTAGGCAAAAATAATATTAAAACCCGAATGTGGAGAAAAAAATGACAGGTCGGGTAAAGGGGCCGGTAATAGCATGACGGACAAGACTCAGCTGGATGACTTAAAAGATCGACAACCCACAATAACAGGTCAAGACAAGATTATAACGTGAGGGTTTATTTGATAAAAAATAAGTTTAGCATGGGTAACAAAACCCTAAACCCTAAATATTAGACCCCCAGTCATGAAAGATGAACATACACGCCCGAAACCAAGCAAAAGTTTGACAATTTGTAAAAGTCCCATCAAGTAAATTTTTCATCATAGTTTTTCTTAAATCTCATCAAATCAACTAAGGTCATTTTGGGGGTCATATTGACTTGAAAATGGTTTATAAATGCCTCAACAAGTTCATTGAAAGAACAAATTGAGTTGTTTGATAACGAGGAAAACCATTCTAAAGCATTATCTTTCAAGGACCTAGGGAAAAACTTATCCAATAGCTTGTCCTCAAGGAAAAAATCACTACAGAATGTGGTATAAGAAGAAACATGGTTAGAAGGATCTCCTTTCCTCCCATATTTCTTGAATCTAGGAATCTTTAGACCTTGTGGTATCAACTTTCTTAATATCTCCAAGGATAAGGGATTGTTTTTGACATAGTAGGTAGGTTGACCATTTTGATTCTAGTTTATGGTGGAAACTTGTGTTTGGAGCCTGGATGATATGGTTTGAAAAATTTGGTTTATGACAAATATTGAATAAGATAATCAAGAGGGGGGGTGAATCAGTTGTCATAGAATTAAGACTTTAATTTAATCATTGGAACTAATCCTTAATATTTCTTAAATGATTAATCATCAAATGTCAATGCAAAAACTGAAATCCAACACATAAACATAATAACACTAGATTTACGTAGAAAACCCAATAAGGGAAAAACAATAGTGAGGATTAACTCAAACTATAGAGAATATCAAATCTAATTACAAAAGGATCATTTCTAGAAACAAGGCCCATTTCCTGAAATAAGGCTCATTGCCTAAAACAAGGACTCATTGTTCGGAACAAGGACTCACTGTCCAACATGGCTACAACTTGGAGGGCTCATTGCCACAGAGATACGAAAAAGACAAAGAAGAGTTTTTATAAAGAGACTACAATCCCAAGGCAACTGAGTATTCCACCATAATTTTTTGCACACATGCATGAATGATAGAGTTTGCATTTTTCTCACTGCATACGAAAACTCATCATTAAGCTTTGCATTGATCTGCACACTCTCAACAAACACACTCACTGAATAGAATCAATGTTGCATAAAATTTCACTTTCTCTTTTCTCTTATCACTCTACTTCTTTTCTCTTGCATTTTATTTTCACCATTAACTCATCTTGCATTTATAGCATTTTCAACTTTGAAACATATCCAAATTTGGCGATCCAAATTCAAAATCAAATTAGGTCGACACCAAAATATCCTAGTGTGGAATTAGAATGTCAAGGGAAAACCAAACACATGATTCAAGGGATTCAAAAAGATCCAACACGCTTCATCATCCTTGAAAGTCTAGTATTTCATACAAGGTTGGCTAAACCAATGAAAAACACATATAGAACAATTAAGCATGAATCTTCTAATATCTTCAATTGAACCAAGGCAACACAACTCTAGAACCGCAAGTCATAAGACTTCATCAAAGAGAAATCCAAACCAAAAAAATTTCTCCTAGACCTCAACCAGAAACATAAAAAACCATAGTTCACAATTGGTGAACACAACTTGCATTGTATAATGAATCAACAACCAAAAATCTTGATATAACATCTGCTAACAACCATGAACAACATGTCTGAACCACACTGCCAGAGGAGAAAATCTAGACCAACCACTAAACACATGAAATGTATATCTTTATTACAATTTTCTCAATATCCTTGACATATACAACCAACAAAAACTAGTAGATAACCAGTTGATTGGTTGACATCAATGAAAACACTTGCAAAATTTCCACAACACCTTCAGTCCTTTCATTCTTGCAACAACATCATTGTTTGCATTTTGAGATGGAGGCGAATATGGTGGAGGTGTATATGTGTTTGATAGACAAGTGAGTGGAATTATTATGGGAGGTAAAGTGGTAGGAGATATCACGTGTGATGCCACAAAGGTACTAGGGATACTAGCCGAAATACCCAAGGTAGGAATAACATTACTAGTGGGTTGCATCATTGTTGTGACTTGAGGGTTGGTATAGGTAGGGATAAAGGCAATGGTTGTGAGAGGAGAATTTGGGTCCCTCCTTGGCTTTGGACATTATTCAAAGGTTTAGCACTACTAGTGAGTTTACCAGAAAAATGAGCTAGGTTATGCACAATTTCAACTCCTCCAGTTTCAATCATGCGGTGTATGTTATCTATAGTAGGGATACCAGTGGTTGAAATGTTTTCAATTTTACTTGATTTTGTAGGTTTGCTAGGTGTTCATGGATTTGGATTATGTTTTCTTGTGGAATACTAGAAACCATTGTATCAACATTTTTCACACTACATGAAGGCAAAGAGTTGTTAAGGGTATGGTCCATACCTAGTGAACTAGTGTCAACACTAGTAGTGAAAGGGCTAGATAAACCAAGATCCACG
>CM021102.1:706213502-706238170 GCA_007115665.2 Sequoiadendron giganteum
GCTCAACTCTAAAAGCCTAGCAAACAAGGTAAAATCTATAATAAAAAGGTTATGAGGGAACCTTCAAGTCCTCACTAAAATGGAGCTCTTGTGCGCATTAAAATAATGTGGTTCTAGGGTCTATAAAAGGCCTAGAACCTTGTGACTTTTCCCTGCTCATTCTCTTAAGAAAAATTTAACTCATGCATGAGACTTTCATTTAAAATCTCTAAAATTTTGTCTCAACCTAAAGAATCTCATAGCTCCAGAACCATGATTTTTTATTTAGACTTACTTCTCCTTTATTGTGAATGGATTAAAATGGTAGAAACCCTAGGGAAGATTAGTTTGGGTCATTTTTTTTAATTTTTTTTCTATTTTAGTAGGATTTTATAAACTTTTCCCATCTTTTCTTAATGACATAATTGAAAGTACAATGCAATGTTTGCATCTTGGTGTGTAGTACTCTTCCACCATTATTAATTAAGAATGGTTCCTAGTCTTGAAAGATGTATATGGAGAGCACACACAGTTCAATATGCCTTCATGGAGAAGAATCTAAATTCTTTACAAAAATATCTCTTATAGGAATATTTGTATTAGATTCATGCAGTCATGGAATCTGGATGGTCTTGGTCTCCTTAATAGTTTGTCCTATGGGATTAATATTTATTTGACATTATTAATATGTCTCTCAATTCTGGTACTTGAATAGTGCGTAGAAGTTCCTAGTAAGGAAAATATAGGGAAGTGTGTTATTTTCTTCCTAGCTTTGAATTTGATAGAAATTGGAACTAAAAGGAACAAATCTTCCTTGCAAGTATTTTGAGCATACTAGTTCAGTAAGGAAGATAAATAAATAAAAAATCATCAAAGGAAATTCTTAGGGAAGATATTGCATAAGAAGATTGGTTTATACAATACTAATCACATAATGATAGAAATTAAGTCATCTTAGTTAAATGGATGGCATGATTAGTTAATATATGTTAATAAATTTAAAGTATTAGTTATGAATATTGTAAGGAACCTATAAGGCTCTATTAGTAGGGTCACAACCGTGAGTAGTAGTGTGGTGTTGCCACTTGGCATCATTAATTGTGTTCATGACACCTTATCATTTTCATGATTACAAGTTAAGTAGATATTTCCTATTCATATGGTATGGCACATAATTAAAAGAAATAAACTAACAACCTTGATCTCTTGAAGACAGAGCACATCTAGCAAAGAAAACCTATGTTGAAAATCTTATAAAAAGAAAAATTTATCAAAAAGATTTGTCAAACCCCTTATATTTCATGAAATATAATTCACACGGCAAGAGGATCATGGCATATTGTTTTGGAGACCAAACCTTACAAAAAATAAATTGCTATGCTAAAAAAATGAAACTGTCTTCCTACTTTTAGTTGTGGGAAATTTTAAATTCCCATAGTTTAAAGCGAAATAACATTAGTTAGAAGAGGAGTTAAATTAGAGGATTAAGATTTATGATCCTCTTTGATTAACTCAATAGTTGTTTGGAGCGGATTTGGTTGTAACACTTGGCTACTTTCGTAGCTTTATCACTCACCAATAATTGAGGCGACCCTACAAGATTGATGATTTTTAATTGGCCCAAGGTTATGGGAGACTTATTGTTCTATCCTTGTCCACTATACCATTTTTGGGTTGAAGGTTAAATTCAGACTCATTTTGTGCCGTATTATGACCATTTTTATAGTCTCCAACATAGGCCACACATCTTTAATTTTACTTCACACCAACTATCTTGGCAACTAGTTTGGGCTAGAGGGTGGCTTGAGGGTAATATCTAATCGTATGATTCAAGGAATGTGACAAAAATCATGAATTATGTTTGTTGATATAAATAATAGTTTATATAATGAATATGACCAATAATTAGCCGATAGGCTATTATACGTGGGGGAACCCCACTGACATCTCTAGCAGTCTGATGTCGGCGGGAACACCACGTTTTTCTCGTGAATTGATCTTCTCATTGAGGTGAAAAGGTGACGGGTAAAAGTAAGTTCCTCATTTTTATCAGGCTAGAATTGTTAGGTGAGTAAACTACCGTTACTAAATTTGCGTTGGAGAACTTATTGCCTCGCACTAACTTCAAATTTGTCTTTACAGCTTGGGGAATTGATATCTTTGTCCTTTAATATTAAATTTATGAGGTGATTTCAATTGGTTAAACATGTGATTAATCGATTAAATTAAGTGGTTTTTTTTTTGGGTGTCATTTAGTTTATTTAAATTTTAAATTATCAATGTTATCATCATTATTATTTTTATGATTTAATTTATTTTAATGATTTTTTAAAATAATTTATATAATAATTAAAATTAAATTAAATAATTTATGTAATAAATAAAAAAAATAGTAATTTATATAATAAATAAAATAAAATAAAATAATTTATGTAATAATTTATTTATATAATAATTTATTTATATAATAATAATTTATGTAATAAATAAAAATAAATAATAAATTATATAATAAATAAAATAATTTATATAATAAATAAAATATAAAAGATTCTTTAAATAAAATATTATAATAAAGTTTTAATAAAAATAAAATTTGTTATGTTTTATAAAAATCCAAAGAATAAAATATATATATATATATAGTAAATAAAATAAAATAACATAATTTATATAATAAATAAAATAAAAAAGATTCTTTAAATAAAATAATATAATAAATTTTTAATAAAAATAAAATTTGTTCTATGTTATAAAATCCAAACAATAAACAAATAGAAAATGAAAAACTAAAGTTGTATAGGAAGTGTTGTTTTCAGAATGAATTGGAGAGGAGGGTAAAGAAGTAGAGAGGGAAGGATAGAGAAAGAGGGAGAGGAGGGAAAAGAAGTAGAGAGGGAAGGATAGAGAAAGAGAGGGAAGGATATAGAAAGAGAGAGAGAGAGGAGGGTAAAGGGACAAAGGGAGGTAGAGAGGGATAAGTGAGATAGAGATAGGGAGGGAGAGAGAGGTGGGATAGAAATAAGTAGAGAAGGAAAGAGAAATCCAAAGAGAGTGAGAGAGAGAGGGAGCGAGGGAGAGGTAGAGAGGGATAGGGGAGATATAGAGAATTAGAGGGGGAAGGAGAGAGAGGTAGAGAGGAATAAGTAAGAGAGGGAGATAAGTAGAGAGGGAAGGAGAGAGAGAGAGAGAGAGAGAAATAGGTGGGATGGAGGGAGGGACAGGTAGAGAGGGATATGTGATATAGAGAGAAATAGAGAGGGAAGGAGAGAGCAAGAGGGAGAGAAAAGGGGGGAGGGAGGGAGGAATAGGTAGAGAGGGATAGGTGAGATAGAGAACGAGATATGAGGGTAAAGAAGTAAAGAGGGAAGGATAGAGAAAGAGAGAGAGAGGAGGGTAAAGGGACGAAGGGAGGTAGAGAGGGATAAGTGAGATAGAGATAGGGAGGGAGAGAGAGGTGGGATAGAAAGAAGTAGAGAAGGAAAGAGAGTAAGAGAGAGAGTGAGAGAGAGAGGGGGAGGGACAGGTAAAGAGGGATAGGGGAGTTATAGAGAATTATAGGGGGGAGGAGAGAGAGGTAGAGAGGAATAAGTGAGAGAGGGAGAGAAGTAGAGAGGGAAGGAGAGAGAGAGAGAAATAGGTGGGATGGAGGGAGGGATAAGTAGAGAGGGATATGTGATATAGAGAGAAATAGAGAGGGAAGGAGAGAGCAAGAGGGAGAGAGAAGGGGGGAGGGAGTAAGGGAGGGAGAGGTAGAGAGGGATAGGTGAGATAGATCACTGCTTTCTTCATGGCGTCCACTTCTTTTCACGGCTATAAATAATGTGGGCTCATCCTATCGGCGTAAGTATTGCACCTTATTGGGTGCAAGTGCTAGTTTATTTAACATCAATTTATTTTAAGTCTTATGAAAGGGAAATGTATAAATAAACTCTAAATTATGGCCTAAAGTCGAATATTTTAAGAATTTAGCACATATAACTCTTCCTAAAAGGGAAAAAATGTTAAAAATGAATAAAAACATGATGGATATATCTTAGGAAATTTAATCCAAACATGTAACTTAAGAAAAAACTATTTGACACTATGAAAACCCTAGTTTAGGAAGAAAAAGCTAGTGTTGAGCTATGCATGTAGTAGGGACCATGGTAAAGGTTTGCATCCATATGTTTAGATTCTACAAAGTAGATACAAAAGAAACATTGGGCTAAGTTCCATATGGCATATAATTTAACCTCATGAAAACCTATGTAGTATTTATCTAGATATAGAGCATTCTTTCAAATGACACAACCAACAAAACAACCAATCAACATAGATAGTCACATAATTTCCTTTTTTTCCCTTTTTCAAATTTAATTTGGCATGGGTATGGAAATTTCACCATTATAATAATAATAGTGTACAAACATATATAAAAAAATCTTGAGAGGAAGATGAAAAATAAATAAAATAACAAATTGAGTAATTGGTGCAGGGGCACCAAGGTTATTGAGTAAATTTGGTTCATGGAAGTCTTGAGTAAGTTTTGTGTTTTGAGTCTTGGTCTATTAAATAAGGTCATGTTAGATAATTTTATTATGTATTAAGTCATTTTAGTTGGTTTTGGGGTCATTTTGGAGTTCATGTTGCATATTTCTCAAAAATGATGTAAATTTGCAAAAATTGAAAAGTTGTCAATGTGTAAAAGTGCAAAAATGCACAATGGTGGAAGCCCAACGTTCATGGGAATTAAAAATAAATTTAACACAATTTTGGATGGTTAGTTTGGTCATGGTGAGGTGAACATATTCCTCCCATAATTTGAGGCAAGTTTGGTTGATCTTTGTTGAAGAAGAAATCAATAAAAAACACCAAACATTTTGAGTTTTCCCTGCAAAATTGTTGCTTCATGCAACTGTACGATTTCGTACAGGGACTCTTTGCTCTAAAAGTGATTGAACTTGTTGGAGGACTATTACATATTCATTTTGAATACACTTTTGTGCATTTTCATTGTGTTTCAG
Organism: Sequoiadendron giganteum; assembly: GCA_007115665.2. Taxonomy (NCBI): domain Eukaryota; kingdom Viridiplantae; phylum Streptophyta; class Pinopsida; order Cupressales; family Cupressaceae; genus Sequoiadendron; species Sequoiadendron giganteum. Next base: position 706,218,488 of record CM021102.1, read on the forward strand.
GGTTTTTATTGCCAAATTTTTGAAGGCATGTTAAGGACCCTGTTTTCAAGGGTTTTGAAGACATAAAATGGGAAAATGACTTATTCCACCTATTGTTCTCATTTTTTATCAGTGGGATGAGTCTCAAATGGTAGGATTAGGGGTTTTGAATGGTTTTTGTGAGTGGTGGTGGTGAGTTGAGTGTTAGATGAGATGCCCTATGTGGCAATTTGTGAATCTTCTATGAAATTGAGTGGTTTAAGGTGGGAAAAGTGTGAAAACCTTTAGGTAAGAAAAATTGTGAGTCTTTTAAGAATTTGCAGACCTAATTAAAGGTTTTTTAGGTCTTGGTTGACTATGTAATGGTCTAGAACAGTGTTTTTCAATAAAACCCCCTTTGGAATGGCATAAAATGAGGGTTTCATGGTTTGGTATGTTGGAGGGCTTATCTCCTAGTAAATTTTATTGATTTGGGGTATGTGAAGCTTGGTAAAGATCTTCCAATTTATTTTTGCAGTTGAAGAGTCATTTAGAATGCACTTCCTTTGTAAAAGTGGCCTAATTGGCCTATTAGGACAGCGAACTAGTTGCTTGATTTTGGATGAGTTGGCCCAAGGTAACCTATCGTGGTTTTGAGGTATGTTTAGTAAGTCCTTAATGGGTGTCTTAAAATGTGTAAGGTTTGTGGTTTTGAGTTTTCTCTTGAAAGATATAGAGGAAAGACTAGGTTTGTTGTCCTACTAGATGAGAGGTGAGTTTGTGAAGGCTATCTGAGAAGTTGAGTTGATAAAATTGAAAAAAAAATTGGTTTGAGTTAGTTTTGGTTTGATTAGCATCTTGCCTCTCTTCCCTAAATCTAATGGTATCAGAGCATAGATTTGTGATCTATTGTGGTTGAAGAGTTGTAGATTGAAGGTGAGAAGTTGAAAAGTCAAGATTCCTCCAAAGGGGAATAATATGGCTAGAAAGATACAAGAGATGGAAGAGAAGATTGGGAGGGAGATTAGAAAGTTGAAGGAACTGCAAAATAGGTTGGTTGCAAGATTGGAAAGTGTTGAAATAGGGCAGAAAAGAGGTATGGTTGTAGGTGATGAAAGTGACTCTGAAAATGAAGAGGATGAAGAGTATGAAGATGTGAAAGAAGATTTGGATCCTGAAGAGAAAAATATGGCAAGGCTACTGAAGGTAGTTAAAGGAAACAAACACAAGGTAAAATTTTATTTTCCTATGTATGATGGTAATCTTGATGATGAAGCACTATTAGATTGGATTGCAGCTTTGGATAACTACTTTCAATGTGAGGATGTACCTAATGAAGAAAAGGTGAAGATAGAAAAAACAAAATTGAAGCGACATGCACTAGTTTGGTGGGATTATGAACAAGCAAAAAGGAGAAGAAAAGCTAAGTCAAGAATTGCTTCTTGGGAAAGAATGGTGGCCAAATTGAAAGGTAACTTTTTGCCAAGTGATTATGTGATTCAGATATCGAAAAAGCTTCAAGATTTAAAACAAAGGGAAATGGATAATAAGACTTATACTAATGAGTTTTATAAGTTGAGCATAAGGGTAGGTCACATGGTTGATGATGTAGAAAAGGTGGCTAAGTATCTTAGTGGACTAATATTTAACATCCAGGATGAATTGAGTTTGCACAATCCAAGGACAATTGAAGAATTCTACCAAATGGCTATAACGGAAGAAGAAAAAGTGAAAAGAAGGAAAGAAAAGACAAATAGAGGTAGAGGAAACACATCAAGAGGAAGGGGATCTAATTATACTTCAAGACAATCCAATGAAATCCAAGGAGATGCACATAAAGAACAACGACAAATTGTTGATCAACGTGGTGGATTCAAAGGCTCTAGAGGCAGATTTGGAGGAGCTAGAAGTACAAACACATTTTCTGGTAGGTGTTACAATTGTAATTAGTTTGATCATCCAGCATACAAGCTCCCTAAAAAGCAAGGTTTTAGTTTCTATGGTGTTTAAAGGAGGGCTCAAATGGTGCAAGAAGATGAAGGTGAAAGTGTAAATTCTCCTAGTCTTGTTGATGCTCCAGAAGTGGGAGAATCGTTGATTGATGAAGAGACAACTCTTAAGGACATCCAAGGAGAAGGAGCTGACTCAAAGAAGAGGATCATTCAGGATAGATTGCAAATGCAAAGTCAAGCTACATGTAAGGTAGTAGTAGATTCAAGATTCACTGATAATATGGTCTCAAATGAAATGGTTGACAAACTGAAATTGGAAAAAGTGCCTCGTGAAACACCCTATAAAGTATCTTTGGTGAGTGATAATCAACCCATTTTCATAAATTAACAATTTGTAGTTGAGTTTCAAATTGGTGTATATAGGGATAAGGTTCTTTGTGATTTTTTCCAATGAGTTGTTGTCATTTTCTACTTGGAAGGCCATGGAAGTTTAATAGGCACTCAATTTATGATGGTAGACACAACACTTACACAATTGAAAAGGATGGTATTACCTTCACACTAACACCATTGCAAGAGGATGAAAAAGAAAAGGACAAGGCAGCTCAAGTGATTATGTTTGGCAAGGAGTTTGTGAAAAGAGAGGAAGACAAAAGTGAAAAGTATGCAGCCAAGGAAAAAGGAAAAGGTGATGAGACAATAAGTTAGAAAAGTGATGCAATGTTGAAGGAAACAGTCGGTAAGTTGGTCAAGGCTGAAATGTGTGATGGAGTTCAAAATTGCTTCAGAAGACATGAAGGAATCATGGTAGGGACAGTACTTTGTCCTATAGTTGCAAAAGAAGTGAAGGGGCAGTCTAGTACTATCAAAGTAGAGGTTGATAAGTCTGATAAGATGGAGGATTTGAGGGTAGAGAACTCAGGGATAGAGATGAAGACAAAAAGTGGAATGGCACAAGATGAATGGAGAGGACAAGAGAATGAGATTGAGTCTACAATAAGGGAGAAAGAGAGTACAATCAAAGGAAAGGTAGAAAAAGGTCAGTGTTTAGGTGTCAATGCATTTAAAATAGTAGTATATGATGGTGCATTGGTTAGGGAACATACATCAAGATAGTTTACAAATGTGAAGCAACATACAAGTGGCAACAAGTTCAAGGTTCAAGGGAAAATTTTACCAGTTCAGAGAGCATCAGATAAAAGAGCTTTGGCAGATCAAAGAGATGAATATTTCAAAGGTGGAAAATTTGTAATTTATTTTCCAAGAGACTTGGAAAAAATTTAAGGTCGGTTGTATGGTGAAGGGGCACCAAGGTTATTGAGTAAATTTGGTTCATGGAAGTCTTGAGTCAGTTTTGTGTTTTGAGTCTTGGTCTATTAAATAAGGTCATGTTAGAAAATTTTATTATGTAGTAATTCATGTTAGTTGGTTTTGGGGTCATTTTAGAGTTCATGTTGCATATTTTTCAAAAATGATGTAAACTTGTAAAAATTGAAAAGTTGTCAATGTGTAAAAGTGCAAAAATGCACAATGATGGAAGCCCAATGGTAATGGGAATTAAAAAGACAATTAAGGCTAGATGGGATGGTTATTTTGGTCATGGTGACATTAAATAGGCCTCCCATAATTCGAGGAAAGGTTGTTTGATCTTTGTTGAAGAAGAAATCAATAAAAAACCCCAAAATTTTAGTGTTTTCCCTGTAAAATTATTGCTTCTAGCAACTGTACAATTCTATATAGAGACTCTTTTCTCTAAAAGTGATTGAACTTGTTGGAGGACTATTAAATATTTGTTTTGAATCCACTTTTGTGAATTTCATTATGTTTCATTGTTTTTATTGCCAAATTTTTGAAGGTGGGTTAAGGACACTGTTTTCAAGGGTTTTGAAGACTTGATGACTCATTCCACCTATTGATCTCATTGTTTCTTGGTGGAATGAGTCTCAAATGGTAGGATTGGGTGTTTTGAATGGTTTTTGTGAGCAGGCGTTGTGAGTTGAGTGTTAGGTGAGATGCCCTAGGTGGCAATTTGTACATCTTTGGTGAAATTGAGTGGTTTAATGTGGGAAAAGTGTGAAAACCTTTAAGGTAGAAAATTATGAATGTATTTTAAGCATGTAAAAAACTAATTAAAGGTGTTTGTGGTCTTGGTTGACTGTGTAATGGTCTGGAACAATTTTTTTCAATAAAAACACCCTTCTGAATGGCATAAAATGAGGGTTTCATGGTTTGTTATGTTGCAAGGCTTATCTCCTAGTAAATTTTGTTGATTTGGGGTATGTGAATCCTAGTAAAGTCCTGCCAATTTGTTTTTTGGGTTGAAGATTCATTTAGAGTGCACTTCCTTTGTAAAGGTGGCCTAATTGGCATATTAGGACAGTGTTAGTTGCTTGATTTTGGATGAGTTGGCCCAAGGTAACCTATTGTGGTTTTGAGGTATGTTTTGTAAGGCCTCAAAGGGTGTCTCAAAATGTGTAAGGTTTGTGGGTTTGAGTTCCCTCTTGAAAGATATGGAGGAAAGACTAGGTCTATTGTCCTACTAGATGAGAGGTGAGTTTGTGAAGGAAATCTGAGAAGTTGAGTTGATAAACTTGGAAACTTGTTTGTTTTGAGTTATTTTTGGTTGGATTATAATATTTCCTCACTACTTTGCATCAATAATAGATCATGAGTAAGATGTGCCTCAAATCAAAAGTTGAATTCAAATGAAACGGTGCAGACGTAACATGAAGTTATTAATGTATATTGATATAAGGGTTAACTCTTTGTACTCACACAAAATAACTAGAGATGCAATGAAACTAAAGCTGACCTCTTCAAATCTAGGTTATATTACCACTAATATTTAATTGACACTACTTTTGGTCACAAGTTGTGAACCCCAATTTCATACCTGCACATATACAAAAAGAAATCATATTATTAGATCATATGCAAGTTAAAAACAAGGATTCCCCATCAAATCCATTTACAAAACTTAGATAGAAAATAAAATGAAGAACAATGAAATAAACCAAATTTAATCTATCTAATCTAAGCAAACTGTTGATCCCATGGGAGAGTTGGTGTCAATTGGTATGTTGAAATCAACCCTTTCCCAACTCCTTTGTAAGCTTTGTTGATGGTTTGATGAGTGATCCACCTTGATGAAGATTCAATCAAGCTTCATGATAAAAATCTGCATAACCTAGCTAAGAATGTGAAGAAATGGATGAAACTAGATATGCTTGAGGAAGAAGTTGAGTATAGTAAGTCTACTCAAATTGTGGATGATAGAATGAGAGGAAGAGTCTCTCACTTATAGATTTCCAAAATGGAAGATAGAGTGAAAATAAGCAATGTGGGATCATTCAACATCCAATGGCCAAGTGTCACTTGTCAAGATATGAATGGTTGAAGAATGAGCACATTTTGGTCAATGTGCATGATAAATGCCATTGGATTCAAATTTGAATTTTGAATGTGAGATGTTGGGGGGAGAGAAGAAAGGAGTTAATGTCACTTGGCTCAATGCACAAGGACATGTAAGAGGCATTGAATGCCTTGTTCGAAGGACCAAGCCCATTTGAATTTGAATTCAAATTGAGTGAATATTCCCTTTTGATGCCATGTTGAGAGAAAATAGGAAATTTAATAAATCAAAGTAATTGATTTATTGTGCAAGTTGCATTCCCTAGAGGATTTTAGTGATAGGGATTAACTTAATCAAGGATTTGATTAATTTAATGAGGAATTAGGAGATGTGACAATTTAGACTTAAATTTATGAATTGATTTAATTCAAATTGAGAGGAAATGATTAATTAAATAAATGATTTTGATTTATTTAACTAAGGAGGAATATGTTAGATTAAATTAAATAATGTTTCAATTTATTCAATTTAATAAGAGGACTTTAGAGATTTAATTTAAATAAAATGAATTATTTAAATGAATAGAGAAATATGATTAATTAAATTAAATTGATTAATTTAATCACCAGAGGAGAAAGACCTAATTAAATAAATAATGATTTATTTAATTAAGGGATGAAAGGTGTTGATAATCTGAGAGTATGATTCAACACGAAATGATGTTATTAGGATCATAATCAGGTGCATGTATATTTTACGTGTCTACATTTTGCCCCTCTTTGAAGCAATGTACTTGTTGCATTGATTCAAAGAATAAACTGTTGTGATCAAAAGTTCAATTTTTTTATTTTTTTCAGATGCTCCACTATTGCCCCAGCGAAAGGATTACGCTAGTATACTTCCCCCTCGAGAGATCGAGCGAAAATGTACGATTTTTCGATTGAGATCACGATAAAATGCGAGAGGAGTGGTTCTATTGATCAGAGGACGAAAGATAATTCTTTGATGTAGACAATTCTAATGATGTATAGACAATCATCGTCCATGGGTAGCCTCGTGTATATTTTGATACAGCACACCGATTTTAGATAGAAATGTTAGTAAAGATAGAAGAATAAGAAGAATAAGATGGATGGAAGGAGAATCCACACAAGTTCACATTATTATCGATGATGATGATGATGATTTGCTTACCAGGTTTTGGGATTTTCAAATGGCCAATTACTTTATGTTTGATAACACACATAGGTACGATACATCAAGGTATAAAGGACCAGGATGGCGTTGTACCTAGTGTGATGGACTTTGACTTGTCAATCAGATAGGAGTATTCTTGTTCACACTGCTCAAGAGCAAAAAACATGTTAGGTTGTTAGATCAAATGCATGCAAACAAGTATGAGAGATTCCCCATGAAATCCATCTATTCAAACTAGAATTAGGAAATGAAGAACACAATACAAGAAATGAAGTTAAATCCTAATTAAGCTAATAGATTTAAGATCCCATGGGGGAATTGGTGCCAATGAAGTGTTGCAATTGGCCCTTTCCCAATTCCTAAGTTGCAATGTTGAGTGATTAAGAAATGGTCAAATCTTCAGATTTGAGCATAACCTTGTTACAAATTATGAAAAATGGTGATAAGTTGGGTGAAAAATGGGCAAAATTAGCTCTCAATCTGAAGAGAGTAACTTTGCATGCAATTGTGGATGATAGAATGAGAGGAAGAGTCTCTGATTTATAGATTTCCAAAATGGAAGAAAGAGTGAAAATAAGCAATGTGGGATCATTCAACATCCAATGGCCAAGTGTCACTTGTCAAGATGTGAATGGTTGAGGAATGAGCACATTTTGGTCAATGTGCATGATAAATGTCATTGGATTCAAATTTGAATTTTGAATGTGACATGTTGGGGGGAGAGAAGAATGGAGTTAATGTCACTTGGTTCAATGCACAAGGACATGTAAGAGGCATTGAATGCCTTGTTGGAAGGACCAAGCCCATTTGAATTTGAATTCAAATTAAGGGAATATTCCCTTTTGATGCCATGTTTAGAGAAAATAAGAAATTTAATAAATCAAAGTAATTGATTTATTGTGTAAGTTGCATTCTCTAGAGGATGTTAGTGATAGGGATTAACTTAATCGAAGATTTGATTAATTTAATGAGGAATTAGGAGATGTGACAATTTAGACTTAAATTTATGAATTGATTTAATTCAAATTGAGAGGAAATGATTAATTAAATAAATGGTTTGGATTTATTTAACTAAGGAGGAATATGATAGATTAAATTAAAAAATGTTTCAATTTATTCAATTTAATAAGAGGACTTTAGAGATTTAATTTAAATAAAATAAATTATTTAAATGAATAGAGAAATTTGATTAATTTAATCACCGAAGGAGAAAGACCTAATTAATTAAATAATGATTTATTTAATTAAGGGATGAAAGGTGTTGATAAGCTGAGAGTATGATTCAACATGAAATGATGTTAGTAGGATCATAATCAGGTGCATGTATATTTTACGTGTCTACACAAGTGTATTCCTATTTTTCTCATGCAATACTTTAGAGCAACCTACAAATCCTTTTTTCAACCTTGCTATTGTTGATTGCTTCTTCTTAACTCCATTAAAGGATTTATTTTATAGAGTGTTTCATCTATGTGAAACATCAAAAATTGATGCCTAAATCTGCTCTTTCATTTCCATCAAATTATATTTTAAAATTTCTATGTACATATGCTAAAAATTCATCATCAAATACTTCAAAATATGGAACCCAACCTTTTTGCACCATATCCAATGCCTTGTTTCTATATATGCCTCCAAAAAATGAATAAAATTATAAATAAAGTCGTCCTCCTTCACCCCAAATTGGAAACTAAAGAGTAATTAGTTTTTTTCCAAAGAATACTATCGTTTTCTTCATTCTAGGCAATCAAATTGAAAGAATACGACAAGAATAGAATGCAAAATTTCACCTACTCCATGCACACTTCCCTTGGTTTCTAACTTGAGTAATTAATTTATTTTATTTTAAAAGTTTTCTCTACCATGCCAATGGATTTGTTCAACCCCTCAAACCTTGAAATTATGTAAAATAATAATTCTTAAAAATTATATTAAAGACCCTAGTTGCCTCTAGTCTTTGAAATGGAAGCCAAGCCCTAATTAAGTAAATGTTTTATCCTTCCAACACTTCACAAGATTCTCCTAAAGCTCAAACCTACACCAGCATGCAAAACATGAATATGAAAATATTTTTTTCTTTTTAGTGATGCAAGATTACTAGTGAGCCTAGATGCTCCCACATGACTAGACATAACCTATATAGGATACTGTATTTTTGTGGCAAGTGATATCTTTTTTATTAGTGGTTTAATCAGATCGTGTATGCATTGCATGAATTCCATATCCCTCTAACCTTGGATGTTATGTATCAACACCTAAGATCCTAGGAGGATTCTTAACATTCAATGCCTTGACACATGTCAATGTGGCATACCATGGAATATATTAGACAAGATCCTTTAAAGAATAGAAATTTCAAAAAATGTGTCATCATTGAACTAATTATAGTATACTCATTATTTTGATGTTTGAAAGTAGTAAGCACCAAATTAAATAAGTCTTTGTGTGATAAATTTATCCTTAATGATGTATATGGATTATAATTGAGAGATCATGGTTTTATTCTCTAATGAGTTGTCACAAGGTTCCAAGCCTAAAATGATAATAAAAAACTTTTGGACATGAAACATGTATAAACAATATCATGAGATTTACACTATTTAACAAGGTAGAAAGTTATTCCAAAATCAACTATGTTTTGTTCTAAAATTTCCACAACTAAATCATTGCATATTAGCACAACATCAAGAAACTCCTAACAAACAAAACCACAAAATCTAACCATAAACATAAAGTAGGGAACTACAACGGAGAGAAAAATACTATAAACAATGTAAGCTTCTCTATCTCATGATAGACAATTGCTTGTTGATTAAGGATGCTCTGACAACTATGATGTGTACATACTCAATTTTGTTCAATAACATCAAAATAGAGTTTTTTCAATTTTAATTATTGTATTTGTGCCTCCCCTCATGTATTAGAATTAATTTTATGTCTTCTATAAGCATATCTTCCTAATTTCGGTGGTGCATCAATGAATTCAAACACTTCGAAAACATCTTTCCTAGAACACCATTATTGGGCATTATTTTAAGGAGAGATTTATTAATTTGCGACGTAGTTGCAGCTGCTTCTCACCTTCAGTCTTAGATATGAAAGTGGGAAGAGAGAAATGATGAAATGGATTTCCATCAAGTAATTACAATGTTCGTTCACCTGTGCCTTTGAAATGGATTTGATACAACTTTCGTGCGAATTTCAGCTTTATTCATTTTATGTATTTCAGAAGGCCGTGCCTTTCCTTGTATGTTGTAACCAAATTTGAATTGTTCAAAATTCAAATTTTACTTCCCCTTTCCAAATTTGAATTGGGGTATGTATGGAAGTTCACACTAACTTCGGTGTAAATGACAGCGACTTCCAAATTATTATCCTTTGCATGGTCAACTCTACGCACTCACAGAGAAAAACCTGAGACGTTACACTAACGTTTAATTGACACTGCTTTCATCTACACAAAAAGGAAGTTGCACCATGGTTCCCTAGTTCATTTGATCACAGGTGTTCTCATACAGTTTACTCCTATTTTAAAGAGTCCACTTGTCTCACATGTACAGGACAGAGTCGAAAATAGATAACTTGTAAGAAAATAAAAAAAATTAGGAAATTTCATAAGCCACGTTGAAAGTGTAGATGAATAAGCAGCTTTGATTTGTAAACGCTGCAGCTTTCCTGGTTTTTGCATGTCATGTTGAAAGAAGCATATCCCAGGTAGAGTGCTGCACAAGATATGGTAATCTGTTGCATTGAGTTATGAAGCAAACACGAAGAAAACGGGAAAGATCTCGAGTTTATAACGTGTAGAGATTTTTTTTGGGATATAAATACAATGAAGTGTCCAACGAAAAGATCATCTCGAATTTGAGCCAACTATCGAAGGGCGCTATATTCACAGTTACATCTTCTTCATTTTCGATTCATTTTTGGAGGATTAATAATAAAGCCATGATGCGCAAAACAAAGCTGAGACTTGGGGGTACATACAAGGAATCTCAAAAACAAGAGATACAGAAACTCCTGAAAGATTTAGATGGAGTAGGGGAGGTTGAGGTTGATTTAAAAGGAAAACTCGTCATCGTACACCATAATCCAAGATCTCAAGACGGATCTGCCTTGGGTATGTTATGTCATATGATACCAATAATTACTTTTATCATAATATCATGAAATGGTTTTGGAACATTAATATGATTTTCATTAACAATTTCTAACCATATTTTCTTGCTGGTGTCGATCATATGTGTGCAGTTAAAGCGCTGGGGAAACGTTTCAATGCCTCAATTGAAGGGTTTACTGACTATTAGATTTTTCTGGAAACAAATAAATATAAAATAAACAGAAGCATATTTCTATGATCACAATAAATTGTGCTGAGAGTTGGTTAGACTCTTTGGCGAGTTGATTAATCTATTTGTTCAAAGACAAAAGCTTTCTTCTTCAGTCATCTTGTCGGGCTGGGACAGCCGGTCCATTTGTCAACAGTGTGCAGTAATAAAATCTTTGTATTTTTTATCTGTATTCTTTGTGCTTAATAGAATATTAAGGAAATAATAATCTTCCTGTACAGAAGGCTTTTGTTTGAATTGAATCATAAAATGTTTTGTCAATAATATTTTAGTTATACATAATTTAACAATAATATTAACATAGTTGTATAGACATACTAATTTTTTGGCATTTCTTGTTTGATTTCATTTCTTCTTATCATTTATAGTGTTCAGCTGAAAATAGATTAATGAGCACATCAGTCTAGTCAGAGATTGGATTCTAGTGGCCACAACAACAATGCCACCACTTAACCATTGCACTAGGGGATAAACCCTTTAGATATAAATATTTATAATAATATGTATAAAATGAATTTACTTATATCTTAAAAAAGAAATTTGTAGTAATATTTTAAAATAAAAGAGAAGCATGCAAATATGATACAAATATCAAAGATAATATCTTGTCAAAATGAATATAGTCTTCAAACGATTCGAATCATATCATGACTTTACTTTTGAAACTATTTAGTGGAGTGTGCGTCCCTTACTAATCTATTAACATCTTCTTTTTATGGTTCCAATAATTTAAAAGAAATTGGTCACTTACATATAAAACTTGAGAATAATCACATGAAAACCCAAGTTTGTATGATAAAATTTGAAGCATTTCTAAAAATAAGACAAAAAAGTAGTTTAATTGAAAAATTACATAGCATGACTCTACTAAACTATTAAATGATTGGGTCATCATGAGATAAAACTAAACTAGAGAATATTAAAAAATAATTTATAATTAATACATAAGATTAATTATTAAAAATGGTTTATTTCTTAAAATTGGAAGAGAATTATAAATTTATATATTAAAAGAAAATAAAGAGATGTTCCTATGTAAAAAATATCAAGAAGAAGAGGTTTTTCATTAGTTATTTTTAATATTGATAAAAAAATGTTTTTTTTGAAAGGGTTCAAACCCTTTTACAACATAATAGTTGGAGGCACAAAAAATAAGTTTTTAAGAAGAATGAAAAAAGTAGTGTTGATAGAAACAACACTAGTATAGCCAAACCATTAGTCATCACACAACATCCAAGGACGTAGCCTAAAAAATACTAGACCCAACACTAGGCAACTGCATACCCCTAACCTAGGTATGTGGCTAAGAGATGGACATAGGAAGACCTTTAATTTTTTCATTTGAATAATAGTCCAAGAAGCATATTTGTCCATAACCTGAGACTTAAGAGAAGAGGTGGGGAATCCACCTCCAAATGTCCAAAATTTTGCATTATATGGGGGTAATAAAACTTGACTAGAGAATTCAACCATCAAGAAGTAGTAGTAGGAATATTTTAGGTGCTACAACAATTTGAAGCTAAATCAGGAGAAATAGAACTGAATAGTGGAACAACTAGATTAGGAATCAAGGAAGACACCCTAATAGGAACCAAACAAGCCATAGAAATTTTCCAAGCTTAGAAGGGGACACATGCTACTAGTAAAATCCTTCCAACCCAACAAGTTATCTTTTCACATCTATCACTTGCATGCTACCAATGAATGTCATCTAACCTTATGATATTTTTGATGAATCCTACTCATAATTATGATTCTTGTATCTTATCAAGCTATACTATCGATGAGATCAATTGTGAGTGGGTGAAGAGGTATTATTTGTTCGTGATTGGTATAAAAGGAGAAGAAAATTCCATATTATAAAGGGTATTGCATCCCTAAACCTATAATTTTTTAGTAGCCTTATATAAAACCTATGTGTAATTTTGTAGAATCCATATCATTTATCATGCACTCTAATTTTGAATCTGGAGACCTCTTTCAATCTAGTATGAAAAATTAGGATGTCTAATATTTTCAATTCACCTATGTTTATCTACTATTAAATTAAGCATTTCGATAAGTATAACACCTAAAACATAAAACACAATATGTAAGTGTGTACTTAAATAATACCAAGAATGAACAACTTCTCATTATCTAATCACAAAATATATCTATAATGAAGGTTTATCAAGATATAACATGTTATGAATTAACCTTACATAAGAGTATCTAACTATTCATAAATATTTAGGTCTTAGGTAAAATGTATGACCCCACAAAATATTCTAGGTGTAGATACTCCAAGAATGAAACCATATATTATGACCAAAAACATTATTATATAGTTGTTTAAAACAAGATTTTCAAGTGTATTATCTTGTCATAACCCCTCAATACCTTGATAATTATTTTGCAGACCCCTAGCCCCAATGTAATTTGGATTAGGGGTGGAACTTCATACTCAAATGTGCAAATATATGTATCAGTGTGTGTGTGCTTGTGTGTGTGTTAAATATGAACATTGATGTTACTATTATTAAATTTGATTATCAATCTTATTATGCTATTTTAATTTAAAGCATGAAATGTTTAGATTAACGTGAACTAATGCTTTGGTTGTTGTATTTGTGTGATTATTGTCATTGGATGCAGGTACCAGGGGTGCAAAGTGAGGTGGATTATGTGGTTTCATTGGTTAAGAGAAAGAAAAACAATAAGTTATTCGAGAACTAGACCTCGCTTGTGGTTTTTGTCTCCCCAAGGTTCATCCAACCTCGAATCATGAAATATAATATTATCGCCATAGTATATTTATCCTGGCTACATAAATCCATCATGTTCATGTAAAATATTTTCATTATTTGATAAAACTTAATGTGGTAAATTATTAAACATCTATGAATGAAAAGGCAAATGAAATTAAGTAAATACATAAAAATAAAGGATAAATAAAGTTAAATATAAAAATAATAAATTATATAAGGAATAGCTACCAATATTAAAGTAAAAAAAATTAAGGCAAACAAATAATAAATTATATAAGGAATAGCTACCACTATTAAAGTAAAAAAATATTAAGGCAAATAGATAATAATAGTTGTCTTACAATGATAGAATAATAAAGGGTGATTAAAACAAGATTTCCATTGAACAAATAAAATGAAAGAAGAGAAATAAATATTTCATCGAGCAAATGAGGAAATATAGGAGAAGAATGCAGGCAAAATAAATGAGATGCTTTCATGGGAGAGGAAGGAAGCAAAGACAAAATTGCAGGGAGGTTATCAGAATCCATCGACCAAGGAGAGGAAGAAACATAGCTGGGTGAGGAGGTAGAGAAAAAAATCACATCAGAGCTTTTAATGAAGCCTGGCGACCCCTGCAACTGGAGGAATGGTAGGATGAAGCTTAGAATGGCACAACACTCACCCATCTCCTCTTTAAAAATGTCTGGCTACATTTCATTTGGGATAAAAATTTGGAGAAAAAAAATAAGTAGAAGGAGGCGTGGCAGCAGAGGTGTGTAGGTGGTGACTAGGTTTTGAAAATTGTGGATTCAAGCATCTCAATCTCAAGCAAGTTTTCTTCTTTATTCGCAGTTTATATTTTCTATTGGAACCCTTAAGAAATTTCCCTTTTGGTATTGGATGTACTCTATCATTTAGAATTTGGAGAAATTATTTGTTGTCTCATATTCAAGGCTTGCATCCTACTCAAAATGATAGAGGATTTTCTTTCTCTAATAGTTAACTAGGTATATGTGTGTGTGTACATATATATTCAACTCCCTTGAGCCATTCAACCATAGCTGCCTCTATGGCCTTTCTTTGCCAATTCATTTACTAGACATCTTGTTGGATATATGCACTTAGCTATATGTGAAGTGTATAAATATTATGTTGCACAAAATAATTAGTGGTGAAAGAATTAGTGGTGTAATTTTAAATTTGAATTATAAGAAAGCATAAAATTGGGAAAATATTTTGTGAACTTGTTTTCAAGCTCATCAAAGACTCTGTTTTGGGTATTATTTTTGGTGGGAAGCGCTATATCAATATAGCCATTTACAGTTCCACTATTCGTAACAACTATGTGGTAGTATAATTTCCAAAAAACTAAACTAATGATGTCTAGGAGTACAGTCCTACACTAAGGTTGCTTTATTTTGGTGCATAATTCCAACTGCATAACCTACACTAGGATGTTATGGAAATATTACGTTCTTGGTAGTGAGCCAACTACTAAGGATGTAATGTTTTCACAACATCCGAAGATCAAGCACCAGATGTATAACATATGCCTACCATACAAACATATTGATGTAGCAAGTCTTGTTCTTCATACATATTGTTGATACATCTTGTTGTCAAATATACTTGGTTGTACATTCATATTGCTGTGATAATATTTTTTTTATAAACATGTTGTTGCTACATCTTGTTGTCACATATTCTTTACTGTATAAACATATTTCTTTTACAACCTTGCTGCTACATACTGTTGAAAACTACATTTTTGTACATACATATTGTCATGCAAAACCTTGTTGTCCATACATATTGTTGATGCATACATTGTTGTACATACATATACATTGTTGTACATCCATATTGGTGTGAAAATATTGTTGTTACAAACATGTTGTTGATACATCTTGTCGCCACATACACTTGGTTGTACAAACTTATTGCTGGGACAAATTTGGCTATTGTTGTCACTTGTTGATATAAACAAAATTTGGTTTCTTCTTCTTCATATCAAGGCTATAAACATAATATATTGCATATAGTATACAATGGGACATAGTTGGAAACATATGCATTTGGTTACAGATAGTATTAGCTAGAAATGTGTAATTAATAGCTCTTATAGTTGTTGATTTGTGTAGTTTAAAGGTTTGAGAAAGTTGAAAAAAAAATTGGGCAAGAAAATATACTCTAGGAGTAGCCAGTAACAAGCAGTTAGGTACAGAATCCAGATAATAACTTTAAGTTGCCTATGATTTAATTTAAGACTATTTAGTACCATGATTTATTTATGAACTTTTCTTGAAATTAGGTCCATCAGAAGCTAGCAATCTCCTTGAGAATAAATAAAAAATTATATATGGATATATAAATATTCTACAATTATCTTCAATGAATAACTTGGTAAACCTCTCTTGTATAGTGTTGTTCTTAAACTCTAATGGTCTGATTTTCTTAGTAGTAGTGCTGGTCAAAAAATTTGATACCAAGAAGATAGAATCTCCTTCCATATTTGACTCGGTGAACTGATTTTTCTCAATCATTAGGGCTGGTCAAGCCTATGTAAATAATTGGATAATGCACTAGATTCTAACCTTAGGTAAATCTTCTCATTACCATTTTCTCAGTAGGCTAAAAGACATCCATCCATCCACCTATTGTAGTTGTTATGATCAGATGAATTATAGGGTAGTCTTACTGAACTCAATGCTGGTATTATGAGAATATAGCCCAAAAGAGTCCAAGCATTAGGAACACTCTTGAAGGATATAATGATATAGGACTTCCTTCCAATAGGATGAAGAGTGGTTTTCTCCATACATGGCTGCAATCTGGATGGAATCTGCTAAGATTGATTAGGGAACCTACTTGTAGTCCAACGTTAAGCCTGAGATAAGGTATAGTACTTGCTCGAGATGGAAAATTATCTAGGAGTAGTGCTAGGCTCGAGATGGAAAAAATACTAGGGGCAGTACAATGCTTGAGATGGACATAGCCTAGGGGTGGTGCTAAGATCAAGATGGATAGTGGTCTAGGGTAAACACTAAGCTCGAGATGGACAATAGTCTAGAGGCAGCACTATGTTCGATATGAATAAGAGTCTATAAGCAATACTATGCTTGAGATGGTCATTATTATAGGAGAATCTACGCCAACAATGGTTTTCCTTAGTTGCTTAGCTGACAAATGGACAACAAGAAGGTAGATTCCCAACAAGATGAAGTAGGTAGATCTAACTCCCTATGTAACCCTATAGCTATTCATTAGAATTATAAGATTACCATAGCTAGGTGTACCTTGGGAAGAGGGTCTAGGATGACATATACGCATGTGAGCTTAGGGGTTGGAATGAAAACTCTCTTCTCTCTCACTATGCGCCACATAATCTGCTTGGAGGGATGGATAGGGTTTGAATCCACTTGGTTGGGATCAGTTTCCACCCCAACATGACTGGAACAAGTGGAGACTTGGAGATAAAATATTCGCAATCATGAAGGTATGTGCAATCTAGCTAGTAGCATTCTTATTTGATTTATGCAGCAAGTTGTGCTAGTGGAATATGAAACAGACATGATGTTATACTACTTAGTTGATCTCCATTATTGTTGATATGGTTCTAACCTTCTATGTAACCTTTCTTGCCTAAAAAAAAAAATTGTGTTCAATTCTCTTATTTGTTGGGGCAGTTTTTACATTGGTATTAGAGCCTAGAACTCGGCACTAGGACCTAGGTGATCTCTCTCTTTCATTGTACTAATATAATTGTTTGGTAATGACCATCATGGGTTGAGGGAATCAAGGAAAGGGAAAGAAGAAGGCCTCGAAAAAGAATCCCCAATGAAATAACCCTAAAGGATCCAAGACCACTACTACCACCTGGCCAAAAATAGAAACTGAAACCATGTCTAACATAGAGCCATTGGCAAAGACTATGAAGCAACTGAAAATATAGAAGGGAAAGAAAATGGCCAAACCATATGATAGTCATGAACCATATAAGGGATGCCCATGAGAAAACCCAAAAACCAAACCCTCAGCCATTAGGGACTTCCCTTTTGGTTGTGGACGCAATGCTCTAATCCTCTCTAAGGAAAAAAATGTATAATACAATCGTGTGCAAGATAGTATATTTATAATTGGGGGAACCTCAAATGAGGAAGAACCTAAAGAGGAGGACGCACCTACTCTATAACTGGAATTATGTGCTAGATGATGAATTAGTATTAATTAAACATTGTATTGCTTTTTAAAAAAGTTGCTAACTATTAATGATATATATATATATATAGAATTATATATGCTTAAAAAATCAAGGTGTTATGATGAATGTGAATGGAATATTTAATGTCATAATCTTATGTTGCCTATGAATTTCTTCTTGGTTCTAAATATGATTTAAGACAATATTTAAATAAAATAACAAGGACACTTAAATAACACTCTTTTTCCTCACAGAACCCAACTAAATCAATGAAAAGGACTTTTAGGAGGGGAACAAGCCCTATCCTTGCCGAAATTTGGTGTGCAAGTAGGGGTGTGCCATCTCCACCTCCTACCATACCTGAAGAGTTACAAGTTGAATTAAATGGACTTCGTGCAAAAATAGCATCATAGGAGCAGAAAATTGAGGAACTAATCAGGCAAAAGTAGCAAGGCACTAATCACAACACTGGCCTAGGAACCAATCACAACACTCGCATTGGAACTGAAGAGTCAAATAGGAAGCATAATGTGAATACAAATCAGGAACATGGGAGCAGCTCCAGAATTCCCACCTACACTCACTCTCAATCAGAGTCTCAATGAGGAGTAGGAAAAGAGGTCCAGTAATTCAAGAATTGAAGAAAGCACAAGCCCCTAAGTTTTATGGGACTGGGGGTGGGGATGTCATTGAATTAGGGCTCATAGGAATTAACAAGTATTTTGGACTGATATATTTAAGTGCCAACACTAAAGCTAGGATTTCCATTTATCACCTAGAAGGAGAAGCCTCACTTTGGTGGGAACATTTGGCAAAAATAAAAAACTATGATATCAGTCAACTAACTTGGGACAAGTTCACTAAGTGGTTTCACAAGGAGTGCCTTTCTACTCATCATAGAGACCAAAAGATGACTGAATTCCATTCACTGCACCAAGGGAGAATGTTAGTAGCCGAGTATAAGTTAAAATTCATTAGCTTACTCCGTCATGTGCCTTATAGGAAGGAAGAAGAGGATCGGGTGAACAATTTTATCTTGGGATTGAATAAGAATATTTTGTATGCAACCAAGCTCACTCAACCTAAAAGCTTAAACCAGGCAGTGGAGGTAGCTTTGGTTGCTGAAGAAAAGTATAAGATCAAGTAGGAACGCAAACAAAAGCCATATTCCTCCAGCCACTCTGATAATAAACATAGGGGTAATCAAGAAGCTAAATCTAAAGGAAAGGCTTCTCAACAGACCAAGAGGGGCCAAAATTATAATGAAACCCATGGCTCAGAAGGACAAAAGGATAAAGGAGATAAAAGACAAAATTAATTTAGGCATGAGGTACAAGGTGATTCCAAGAGAGGCAAGGAATACCAAAAAGGACCGATGAGTGGATGTTGGACATCTGAAGGTGATCATTAGATGAATGAGTGTCCCAAGAATCCAAACAAAGTCACCAAAACCACCGCCAAAATTTATGCAGTCATGGATAATCGTCAAGCAGATCAACAACACTAATAGAACTTCAAGGTACACTTTTGAGCCAACCCATTTCTATTCTGGCAGATTTAGGAGCCACTGATATTTTTATTTCCTCCCATGTTGTTCAAAAATGTAAAATTGATCATAAGAGTCTTATTAGAGAGGAGATGGAGGTTGAGTTTGGGTCAAGTAGGACACATAAGATCAAATGTTGCTTTCGAGGAGCTAAAATAGACCTAGGGATTATAAAGACTAAGGTGGATCTATGGGTCACTCTGTTAGGGTCTTATTATTTAATCATTGAGATGGATTGGTTCCAAAAGCACCAAGCTAAGTTGGATTTCTACAACAAGAAGATCAAATGTCTAGATGACCAAGGGAGGTCAATGGTTCTTTAGGGGATTAGGAGACTTGTGATGGTAAGAATGATCTCAGCCATGCAAGTGAAAAGAGCAGTGAGAAAGGGTGGTA
>CM021102.1:706238270-706341598 GCA_007115665.2 Sequoiadendron giganteum
GGTTGAATTTTTGATTTATCAACACCAAGTTTATCCAAAAGGCTTGCACTACACACATTTAAGGCTGATCCATTGTCAACAAGGGTTTTATTTATCCTTGTCGTATTGTATTGAGCTATAATCATGAAAGCATCATATTGTTTTTTCACTTCCAAAGTAGGGAGCTCACTTTGGTGGAAAACAATGTCAACATTTATTCCTTGAATCATGGTTGCTATGTCATTCAAGTTTGAACTAGAGGGAACTACAACTTGTTGCAAGGCTGTTTGAAGTATAGTGTGATAATTAGGTGAATTCTGAATCAGGTCCTAGAGGGATATCTTTAAAGGAGTATTCTTAAGTTGTTCAATACGATCATACGCCTTTCCACTTTGTGAAGGAAAACGAGGGGAACTAGGCAAGATAGGATTAGGCAATGCGAGGGATGTTGAAGGTGTTTGTCTTGGTTGTGGATTGTTCCTATTGTTGTATGTATGAGCAATGGTATTGTAACTCGGCTGTTGTAAAACATTATTCTTAGGTGGTTCGAGGATAAGGACGGGTTTGTTTTGAACTTGTGGTTTGTGAGAGGGTGGATATATGATAAGTTTGGGCTTGGGAGAGTATTCCAAGGGATATCTAATGTGCATAATCTCATAAGACTTATCGTTATTTTCATAATATCTTAGTGAAGAGGAGTTTAATGTTACCTCATCATCTTCATCTAAGGAATTACTATTTTCAATGTTCTCATTTTCTTCCACTATTATGTCTTCCCTATTAGGAAAGTTTCTAGGAGAACCACAAACCAAATGTTCTTGACATTCAAGGGTTGGTTCTTCTAAAATGACCTCATCACAAGTAGGGAAATGATCAATTGTTGGATTTTATTGTTCATCAATAGTGGGGATATTAGGAGAAGGCTATATTTGATTGTTATGATTGTTCATGACTTTATCCTTTTTCTCTAAGGTCTCATTCTCTTGTGCTATACAATCTACCCTAGTAGGAGAACTTTTAGGAGAGAGGCCAAAAGAAGGGTCATCACTCTCCATTGTTATGCCATGTAAAGTAACTTCATTACTAATAGGGGAAGCATCAAGAGAAGGACTACTATGGTTTTCATGATTACAAATAGTTAAATGGTTTTGTTCAAATAGGTATTTCCAAATGTTAGGGACATTAGGAAGGAGAGAGATAATATTATCACTTTCAATCCACATGTTCTCCTAACAAATGTGATTTTCATTATCGTTCATGATTGTCTCCTCTTTTACTAAAGCCTTCCTGCAATTAGGGGAGGTGTTGAGAGATGGATTTGGGGTAAGCAAAGTGGTGGCAATGATCTCATCTTCTTGTTTTCTAATGTCTTCTAGAGGGGGAGGAGGATAGGGACAATCATGAACCTCAATGCTTGTACCTTCTTTCACCAAGATACCTTTGTCACTAATAGGAGAGGTATCAGGACAAGAACAAGTATGATTGTTATGATTGTCTACACCACCTTCCTCACCAATGGGTAATGTAATATTAAGGATTGTGTCAATGGTTTGATCCGCTTGCTGTAGGATGTTCTCACAACTATGAAAGATAGTAGAAGAATGACTAGAATGTTTCTTAATGAACTCATTGTTGTATTCTAAATTGAAATCATAAGAGGGGATGTTGTACTTATGCAATCTATTTTTAACCACATCAATGTCACATCTCTTGAAATAATTTACATGTTATCATGAAAAAGTAAATAAAGTGCAATTCTATGACCTAAAGTGAAATGTTTAAATGCAATTTTCAGATTTGAAACAAGGTAATTTGCTAATTATGCTATGCAATAAAAATTTGTAAATGCAAATTTGGAATGAAGCAATGCATGAAATGAATCATTTTAAGCTAGTTTTAGTAAAATGCATGAAACAAAAAGTCAACCCACTGAAATAGATAAGCAATGGCAACAAACAAAAGCACATAAAAGTAGAGTTAAACCCTGAAAACTGGAACTTCAAAGTCAAGAGGGACTAAGATTCCATGGAGGGTAACTTGGTCCTCCTGATGAAATTATGAGTTTCCAGAAGTTGAAATAGGTAGAAAATGGCTCAGACAGGGTTCTGAAGCAGAAACCCAAAGAGGGACTAAGATGCTAGTAAGGGAATTTTAGTCCTAGTAGGGGTTTTTTTCTAGAAAAACAACAAAATCTAAGTTGATAATAATGTTCCCAAGTTGCCTACCCAAGTACCCGATGTTTAGAAATAGAAAACTATTCCAATGGATGCAAGAAAAAGTGACTAATAGAAAGCAATTGGATGCAAAAGTGAATGCAATTTTTTCAATTTTGTTCATGTAATAATAATGTTCCTAAATGCAATTAGGATGATGAACAATGAAATTTTCAGTTTTTCAATGAGATAAGATGATGCAAGAAAGCAAAAATACAACCTATATGCACTTTCACTAACCCTAGATGCACTTTCATTAAAGCAAGATGCAAGAAACCCTAGATGCACTTTTACTAATGCAAGATGCAATGCAAGAATGAATGCAACAATGAATGCTCAAGAATGTTGGGTTCACGTCGGGTTCAACAAAATGAACCGTAGAAAAATGAGGCGGGGGAATGCCCACCTGTTTCTCTAGGTCATTCAATTATGTCCTAAGAACCCTAATTGGATTGACTATCAACCTCACAAGGTGAGTCAATTCTCAATTAGGAGGATCTAGGAAGGGGGTTCTTTCAGCTTTTAGGGGTTCACCACCAAGCAAATGCTTGGAAAAGACAAATAAGAATTCAACCTACAAAACCTAGTTATGCAAGCTAAATGAGGGATGCAAATGATGAAATTATGCAACAACAAGACAAGATGTGTGTACCTGGGAAGTATGGAGATGTGATGAGGATTTTGGAAATGCAAAGAAGCTGTCCAAATATGCTAGGGAGGACAAAGACACCCTTACTATTGTCTTAGTCCCACTATTGTTTTTCGAGGCAGATGCAGAATCTTCAGATCTTAGAACAAAATTTCAAAGAACATTTGAAAAATACCCTTGGGAGGACTAAGATGCCCTAGGTGGTGTATTAGTCGGACCGTTATGGATTTATAAAAACTATGAATGTGATCCTGAGCTCCAAGGTTTGCACTTGCTTCCTCTCAGATCTTAGGTTTTGAAACTTCTAGATTTGACATGTAGGTGAGTTTCTGTGAAGATGAAAAATTTGTAATGCAACTTTGCAACTTTGCAATCTTGCACTCTAAATGATCTTCAAGTCTTCAACCTAAATCTACAATCACAAGCATGCAAGAGAGGAAAAACTTGTTGATTGTCAGTGAATGGGGGTTTTCCTTGGTCAAACCCCTTGTTGGTAATTAAACCTTGAAATAAAATGGTATAATGGAGGAAAACGATGAATGAACAACATGAAATGTTACAACTCACCAAACCCTTGTTGTAAAGTCTACAAACTTGTGTGAAGTGGCTAGCTTGAATGTAGATCTTGAATCAATGGAATGCTTTGATAGATCTTGCTTGAATTGCTTTCTTGAATCAAAACCCTACATCACAAATGTTAGCACAAAAACACACATGATGCAAGAATAGCCTTTGATATGATGCTTGAATCTTGATGATGGCTTCAAAATGTGTGAACAACTACTCTTGAATGCTCTTGGATGAATACTTGAATGCTTATCATGCTCTTGGATATCTTGCTTATTATGAAAATGAGTGAATGAACCTTGTATTTGTACTTATCTATGCTTAATATCTCAAAATTACATCACATCAAGCCGACATAGGGAAAAATTAATTAAAGGAGGTTAAATCTCACCAAAATTTGAAATTAAAATTCTGCAATAAGTTAAGGAGGACAAGATATAGGTGCATGCCTTAGTCTCGTGAGAGGCTCAAATCTGGGGCATGGGACTCCAAAAAGGGACCATTTTAGGTGTATTCAAAATTAGGGTCTCAAGACCTTTTGGGGATGAAGAGGCCCTAGGTGTCATTTTAGTCCGAACCTAAAAATCAGGGACACAAAAAAAAAATCATTAAATGATCATTTTCCTTTTGATAATTTTCATGATTATCTAGAAAACGATGTAGCTTATTAGGCTTGTAGATCAAAAATAGGACCAATTAAGACATAAAAATTATAAATAAAGCAAGGTGGGTTTGAATAAGTGTGAAAATGCACCAGATGCATTTTCCTGACACCACAGTTTCCAACCCTAATTGTCTCTGGTTGTTGACTTGTTCTAACTAGGAATGTATATTTCCACCAAGCCCTACCATCTCGAAACCTCGCTTACGGGTAATCGCCAGAAACAAAATTTTGAAAAATTCTTGTTAGGGTCATTTCACACTCAGAGCTTAGCCATATAAGAGGATTTTAAAAGTCCTACAATCCTTCAAAATAGTTACAATAGTATTATTTGAGATAGTGAACAATTCAAGAGCTAAATTCTATATTCCATGATAGGATCTTGAAGTGATATAATAAAGGGCTATGACTAAACAACATGCCTTCATTAACATATGAGACCTACATAACTATTTGTTTTAAAATTTGACCTTTTAATAGGCTATATATTTTGAGCTCTACAATTGAGAATATGAGTAAATCAAACTCTATCAAGTTGTGCATAATGATAAAGATATAATTAATGAGTTATTTTTGAATGGGGTATTAAGATATTTCTATTCTTTTGATGTACTACTCCTAACCATGTCATTTTTTCTATTTACATAACTATATTAGTAAATATTAATGTAGGTTAAATTAAACATATGAATCATAATGAACTGTGTTATATTGTTCTATGTATTGAGGATTTTGGAATCTAGTGGTTTTGTGATAAGTCCGTGTTGGACATCCAATAACTATGTAAAATAATAAGCCACTTCATAAACTTAATATATATTTTATTAAATGATATAGCATTAAACTAAACACTTTTGAAATGTTGAGATAAACTATTGTAAAATAAATTATTGAATGAATTCTAGTGGTTTTGTTAGAAGTTTATATTGGATACCAAATAACTATGTAATACAATGACTAAATAAAAATTTTCTATATATTTGATTAAATGATCTAGTATCACTAAATACTATCCAAATGTTTAACTAAATCCTTGTAAAAATGGTAACCTGAATGGAATGGTCTAAAATAAATAGATTTTGGTAATATGAAGTTTAATGGATGAGATGGTTTATAATTATTTATTGTTGGTTTGTACTAGGATCAACATAAGTGACCATGGATCTCTTGGGATAATACACTTGAAAATCTTGTTTTAAACAACTATATAATAATGTTTTTGGTCATAATATATGGTTTCATTCTTGGAGTATCTACACCTAGAATATTTTGTGGGGTCATACATTTTACCTAAGACCTAAATATTTATGAATAGTTAGATACTCTTATGTAAGGTTAATTCATAACATGTTATATCTTGATAAACCTTCATTATAGATATATTTTGTGATTAGATAATGAGAAGTTGTTCATTCTTGGTATTATTTAAGTACACACTTACATATTGTGTTTTATGTTTTAGGTGTTATACTTATCGAAATGCTTAATTTAATAGTAGATAAACATAGGTGAATTGAAAATATTAGACATCCTAATTTTTCATACTAGATTGAAAGAGGTCTCCAGATTCAAAATTAGAGTGCATGATAAATGATATGGATTCTA
Organism: Sequoiadendron giganteum; assembly: GCA_007115665.2. Lineage (NCBI taxonomy): Eukaryota > Viridiplantae > Streptophyta > Pinopsida > Cupressales > Cupressaceae > Sequoiadendron > Sequoiadendron giganteum. Next base: position 706,243,945 of record CM021102.1, read on the forward strand.
CAAAATTACACATAGGTTTTATATAAGGCTACTAAAAAATTATAGGTTTAGGGATGCAATACCCTTTATAATATGGAATTTTCTTCTCCTTTTATACCAATCACGAACAAATAATACCTCTTCACCCACTCACAATTGATCTCATCGATAGTATAGCTTGATAAGATACAAGAATCATAATTATGAGTAGGATTCATCAAAAATATCATAAGGTTAGATGACATTCATTGGTAGCATGCAAGTGATAGATGTGAAAAGATAACTTGTTGGGTTGGAAGGATTTTACTAGTAGCATGTGTCCCCTTCTAAGCTTGGAAAATTTCTATGGCTTGTTTGGTTCCTATTAGGGTGTCTTCCTTGATTCCTAATCTAGTTGTTCCACTATTCAGTTCTATTTCTCCTGATTTAGCTTCAAATTGTTGTAGCACCTAAAATATTCCTACTACTACTTCTTGATGGTTGAATTCTCTAGTCAAGTTTTATTACCCCCATATAATGCAAAATTTTGGACATTTGGAGGTGGATTCCCCACCTCTTCTCTTAAGTCTCAGGTTATGGACAAATATGCTTCTTGGACTATTATTCAAATGAAAAAATTAAAGGTCTTCCTATGTCCATCTCTTAGCCACATACCTAGGTTAGGGGTATGCAGTTGCCTAGTGTTGGGTCTAGTATTTTTTAGGCTACGTCCTTGGATGTTGTGTGATGACTAATGGTTTGGCTATACTAGTGTTGTTTCTATCAACACTACTTTTTTCATTCTTCTTAAAAACTTATTTTTTGTGCCTCCAACTATTATGTTGTAAAAGGGTTTGAACCCTTTCAAAAAAAACATTTTTTTATCAATATTAAAAATAACTAATGAAAAACCTCTTCTTCTTGATATTTTTTACATAGGAACATCTCTTTATTTTCTTTTAATATATAAATTTATAATTCTCTTCCAATTTTAAGAAATAAACCATTTTTAATAATTAATCTTATGTATTAATTATAAATTATTTTTTAATATTCTCTAGTTTAGTTTTATCTCATGATGACCCAATCATTTAATAGTTTAGTAGAGTCATGCTATGTAATTTTTCAATTAAACTACTTTTTTGTCTTATTTTTAGAAATGCTTCAAATTTTATCATACAAACTTGGGTTTTCATGTGATTATTCTCAAGTTTTATATGTAAGTGACCAATTTCTTTTAAATTATTGGAACCATAAAAAGAAGATGTTAATAGATTAGTAAGGGACGCACACTCCACTAAATAGTTTCAAAAGTAAAGTCATGATATGATTCGAATCGTTTGAAGACTATATTCATTTTGACAAGATATTATCTTTGATATTTGTATCATATTTGCATGCTTCTCTTTTATTTTAAAATATTACTACAAATTTCTTTTTTAAGATATAAGTAAATTCATTTTATACATATTATTATAAATATTTATATCTAAAGGGTTTATCCCCTAGTGCAATGGTTAAGTGGTGGCATTGTTGTTGTGGCCACTAGAATCCAATCTCTGACTAGACTGATGTGCTCATTAATCTATTTTCAGCTGAACACTATAAATGATAAGAAGAAATGAAATCAAACAAGAAATGCCAAAAAATTAGTATGTCTATACAACTATGTTAATATTATTGTTAAATTATGTATAACTAAAATATTATTGACAAAACATTTTATGATTCAATTCAAACAAAAGCCTTCTGTACAGGAAGATTATTATTTCCTTAATATTCTATTAAGCACAAAGAATACAGATAAAAAATACAAAGATTTTATTACTGCACACTGTTGACAAATGGACCGGCTGTCCCAGCCCGACAAGATGACTGAAGAAGAAAGCTTTTGTCTTTGAACAAATAGATTAATCAACTCGCCAAAGAGTCTAACCAACTCTCAGCACAATTTATTGTGATCATAGAAATATGCTTCTGTTTATTTTATATTTATTTGTTTCCAGAAAAATCTAATAGTCAGTAAACCCTTCAATTGAGGCATTGAAACGTTTCCCCAGCGCTTTAACTGCACACATATGATCGACACCAGCAAGAAAATATGGTTAGAAATTGTTAATGAAAATCATATTAATGTTCCAAAACCATTTCATGATATTATGATAAAAGTAATTATTGGTATCATATGACATAACATACCCAAGGCAGATCCGTCTTGAGATCTTGGATTATGGTGTACGATGACGAGTTTTCCTTTTAAATCAACCTCAACCTCCCCTACTCCATCTAAATCTTTCAGGAGTTTCTGTATCTCTTGTTTTTGAGATTCCTTGTATGTACCCCCAAGTCTCAGCTTTGTTTTGCGCATCATGGCTTTATTATTAATCCTCCAAAAATGAATCGAAAATGAAGAAGATGTAACTGTGAATATAGCGCCCTTCGATAGTTGGCTCAAATTCGAGATGATCTTTTCGTTGGACACTTCATTGTATTTATATCCCAAAAAAAATCTCTACACGTTATAAACTCGAGATCTTTCCCGTTTTCTTCGTGTTTGCTTCATAACTCAATGCAACAGATTACCATATCTTGTGCAGCACTCTACCTGGGATATGCTTCTTTCAACATGACATGCAAAAACCAGGAAAGCTGCAGCGTTTACAAATCAAAGCTGCTTATTCATCTACACTTTCAACGTGGCTTATGAAATTTCCTAATTTTTTTTATTTTCTTACAAGTTATCTATTTTCGACTCTGTCCTGTACATGTGAGACAAGTGGACTCTTTAAAATAGGAGTAAACTGTATGAGAACACCTGTGATCAAATGAACTAGGGAACCATGGTGCAACTTCCTTTTTGTGTAGATGAAAGCAGTGTCAATTAAACGTTAGTGTAACGTCTCAGGTTTTTCTCTGTGAGTGCGTAGAGTTGACCATGCAAAGGATAATAATTTGGAAGTCGCTGTCATTTACACCGAAGTTAGTGTGAACTTCCATACATACCCCAATTCAAATTTGGAAAGGGGAAGTAAAATTTGAATTTTGAACAATTCAAATTTGGTTACAACATACAAGGAAAGGCACGGCCTTCTGAAATACATAAAATGAATAAAGCTGAAATTCGCACGAAAGTTGTATCAAATCCATTTCAAAGGCACAGGTGAACGAACATTGTAATTACTTGATGGAAATCCATTTCATCATTTCTCTCTTCCCACTTTCATATCTAAGACTGAAGGTGAGAAGCAGCTGCAACTACGTCGCAAATTAATAAATCTCTCCTTAAAATAATGCCCAATAATGGTGTTCTAGGAAAGATGTTTTCGAAGTGTTTGAATTCATTGATGCACCACCGAAATTAGGAAGATATGCTTATAGAAGACATAAAATTAATTCTAATACATGAGGGGAGGCACAAATACAATAATTAAAATTGAAAAAACTCTATTTTGATGTTATTGAACAAAATTGAGTATGTACACATCATAGTTGTCAGAGCATCCTTAATCAACAAGCAATTGTCTATCATGAGATAGAGAAGCTTACATTGTTTATAGTATTTTTCTCTCCGTTGTAGTTCCCTACTTTATGTTTATGGTTAGATTTTGTGGTTTTGTTTGTTAGGAGTTTCTTGATGTTGTGCTAATATGCAATGATTTAGTTGTGGAAATTTTAGAACAAAACATAGTTGATTTTGGAATAACTTTCTACCTTGTTAAATAGTGTAAATCTCATGATATTGTTTATACATGTTTCATGTCCAAAAGTTTTTTATTATCATTTTAGGCTTGGAACCTTGTGACAACTCATTAGAGAATAAAACCATGATCTCTCAATTATAATCCATATACATCATTAAGGATAAATTTATCACACAAAGACTTATTTAATTTGGTGCTTACTACTTTCAAACATCAAAATAATGAGTATACTATAATTAGTTCAATGATGACACATTTTTTGAAATTTCTATTCTTTAAAGGATCTTGTCTAATATATTCCATGGTATGCCACATTGACATGTGTCAAGGCATTGAATGTTAAGAATCCTCCTAGGATCTTAGGTGTTGATACATAACATCCAAGGTTAGAGGGATATGGAATTCATGCAATGCATACACGATCTGATTAAACCACTAATAAAAAAGATATCACTTGCCACAAAAATACAGTATCCTATATAGGTTATGTCTAGTCATGTGGGAGCATCTAGGCTCACTAGTAATCTTGCATCACTAAAAAGAAAAAAATATTTTCATATTCATGTTTTGCATGCTGGTGTAGGTTTGAGCTTTAGGAGAATCTTGTGAAGTGTTGGAAGGATAAAACATTTACTTAATTAGGGCTTGGCTTCCATTTCAAAGACTAGAGGCAACTAGGGTCTTTAATATAATTTTTAAGAATTATTATTTTACATAATTTCAAGGTTTGAGGGGTTGAACAAATCCATTGGCATGGTAGAGAAAACTTTTAAAATAAAATAAATTAATTACTCAAGTTAGAAACCAAGGGAAGTGTGCATGGAGTAGGTGAAATTTTGCATTCTATTCTTGTCGTATTCTTTCAATTTGATTGCCTAGAATGAAGAAAACGATAGTATTCTTTGGAAAAAAACTAATTACTCTTTAGTTTCCAATTTGGGGTGAAGGAGGACGACTTTATTTATAATTTTATTCATTTTTTGGAGGCATATATAGAAACAAGGCATTGGATATGGTGCAAAAAGGTTGGGTTCCATATTTTGAAGTATTTGATGATGAATTTTTAGCATATGTACATAGAAATTTTAAAATATAATTTGATGGAAATGAAAGAGCAGATTTAGGCATCAATTTTTGATGTTTCACATAGATGAAACACTCTATAAAATAAATCCTTTAATGGAGTTAAGAAGAAGCAATCAACAATAGCAAGGTTGAAAAAAGGATTTGTAGGTTGCTCTAAAGTATTGCATGAGAAAAATAGGAATACACTTGTGACCAAAAGTAGTGTCAATTAAATATTAGTGGTAATATAACCTAGATTTGAAGAGGTCAGCTTTAGTTTCATTGCATCTCTAGTTATTTTGTGTGAGTACAAAGAGTTAACCCTTATATCAATATACATTAATAACTTCATGTTACGTCTGCACCGTTTCATTTGAATTCAACTTTTGATTTGAGGCACATCTTACTCATGATCTATTATTGATGCAAAGTAGTGAGGAAATATTATAATCCAACCAAAAATAACTCAAAACAAACAAGTTTCCAAGTTTATCAACTCAACTTCTCAGATTTCCTTCACAAACTCACCTCTCATCTAGTAGGACAATAGACCTAGTCTTTCCTCCATATCTTTCAAGAGGGAACTCAAACCCACAAACCTTACACATTTTGAGACACCCTTTGAGGCCTTACAAAACATACCTCAAAACCACAATAGGTTACCTTGGGCCAACTCATCCAAAATCAAGCAACTAACACTGTCCTAATATGCCAATTAGGCCACCTTTACAAAGGAAGTGCACTCTAAATGAATCTTCAACCCAAAAAACAAATTGGCAGGACTTTACTAGGATTCACATACCCCAAATCAACAAAATTTACTAGGAGATAAGCCTTGCAACATAACAAACCATGAAACCCTCATTTTATGCCATTCAGAAGGGTGTTTTTATTGAAAAAAATTGTTCCAGACCATTACACAGTCAACCAAGACCACAAACACCTTTAATTAGTTTTTTACATGCTTAAAATACATTCATAATTTTCTACCTTAAAGGTTTTCACACTTTTCCCACATTAAACCACTCAATTTCACCAAAGATGTACAAATTGCCACCTAGGGCATCTCACCTAACACTCAACTCACAACGCCTGCTCACAAAAACCATTCAAAACACCCAATCCTACCATTTGAGACTCATTCCACCAAGAAACAATGAGATCAATAGGTGGAATGAGTCATCAAGTCTTCAAAACCCTTGAAAACAGTGTCCTTAACCCACCTTCAAAAATTTGGCAATAAAAACAATGAAACATAATGAAATTCACAAAAGTGGATTCAAAACAAATATTTAATAGTCCTCCAACAAGTTCAATCACTTTTAGAGAAAAGAGTCTCTATATAGAATTGTACAGTTGCTAGAAGCAATAATTTTACAGGGAAAACACTAAAATTTTGGGGTTTTTTATTGATTTCTTCTTCAACAAAGATCAAACAACCTTTCCTCGAATTATGGGAGGCCTATTTAATGTCACCATGACCAAAATAACCATCCCATCTAGCCTTAATTGTCTTTTTAATTCCCATTACCATTGGGCTTCCATCATTGTGCATTTTTGCACTTTTACACATTGACAACTTTTCAATTTTTACAAGTTTACATCATTTTTGAAAAATATGCAACATGAACTCTAAAATGACCCCAAAACCAACTAACATGAATTACTACATAATAAAATTTTCTAACATGACCTTATTTAATAGACCAAGACTCAAAACACAAAACTGACTCAAGACTTCCATGAACCAAATTTACTCAATAACCTTGGTGCCCCTTCACCATACAACCGACCTTAAATTTTTTCCAAGTCTCTTGGAAAATAAATTACAAATTTTCCACCTTTGAAATATTCATCTCTTTGATCTGCCAAAGCTCTTTTATCTGATGCTCTCTGAACTGGTAAAATTTTCCCTTGAACCTTGAACTTGTTGCCACTTGTATGTTGCTTCACATTTGTAAACTATCTTGATGTATGTTCCCTAACCAATGCACCATCATATACTACTATTTTAAATGCATTGACACCTAAACACTGACCTTTTTCTACCTTTCCTTTGATTGTACTCTCTTTCTCCCTTATTGTAGACTCAATCTCATTCTCTTGTCCTCTCCATTCATCTTGTGCCATTCCACTTTTTGTCTTCATCTCTATCCCTGAGTTCTCTACCCTCAAATCCTCCATCTTATCAGACTTATCAACCTCTACTTTGATAGTACTAGACTGCCCCTTCACTTCTTTTGCAACTATAGGACAAAGTACTGTCCCTACCATGATTCCTTCATGTCTTCTGAAGCAATTTTGAACTCCATCACACATTTCAGCCTTGACCAACTTACCGACTGTTTCCTTCAACATTGCATCACTTTTCTAACTTATTGTCTCATCACCTTTTCCTTTTTCCTTGGCTGCATACTTTTCACTTTTGTCTTCCTCTCTTTTCACAAACTCCTTGCCAAACATAATCACTTGAGCTGCCTTGTCCTTTTCTTTTTCATCCTCTTGCAATGGTGTTAGTGTGAAGGTAATACCATCCTTTTCAATTGTGTAAGTGTTGTGTCTACCATCATAAATTGAGTGCCTATTAAACTTCCATGGCCTTCCAAGTAGAAAATGACAACAACTCATTGGAAAAAATCACAAAGAACCTTATCCCTATATACACCAATTTGAAACTCAACTACAAATTGTTAATTTATGAAAATGGGTTGATTATCACTCACCAAAGATACTTTATAGGGTGTTTCACGAGGCACTTTTTCCAATTTCAGTTTGTCAACCATTTCATTTGAGACCATATTATCAGTGAATCTTGAATCTACTACTACCTTACATGTAGCTTGACTTTGCATTTGCAATCTATCCTGAATGATCCTCTTCTTTGAGTCAGCTCCTTCTCCTTGGATGTCCTTAAGAGTTGTCTCTTCATCAATCAACGATTCTCCCACTTCTGGAGCATCAACAAGACTAGGAGAATTTACACTTTCACCTTCATCTTCTTGCACCATTTGAGCCCTCCTTTAAACACCATAGAAACTAAAACCTTGCTTTTTAGGGAGCTTGTATGCTGGATGATCAAACTAATTACAATTGTAACACCTACCAGAAAATGTGTTTGTACTTCTAGCTCCTCCAAATCTGCCTCTAGAGCCTTTGAATCCACCACGTTGATCAACAATTTGTCGTTGTTCTTTATGTGCATCTCCTTGGATTTCATTGGATTGTCTTGAAGTATAATTAGATCCCCTTCCTCTTGATGTGTTTCCTCTACCTCTATTTGTCTTTTCTTTCCTTCTTTTCACTTTTTCTTCTTCCGTTATAGCCATTTGGTAGAATTCTTCAATTGTCCTTGGATTGTGCAAACTCAATTCATCCTGGATGTTAAATATTAGTCCACTAAGATACTTAGCCACCTTTTCTACATCATCAACCATGTGACCTACCCTTATGCTCAACTTATAAAACTCATTAGTATAAGTCTTATTATCCATTTCCCTTTGTTTTAAATCTTGAAGCTTTTTCGATATCTGAATCACATAATCACTTGGCAAAAAGTTACCTTTCAATTTGGCCACCATTCTTTCCCAAGAAGCAATTCTTGACTTAGCTTTTCTTCTCCTTTTTGCTTGTTCATAATCCCACCAAACTAGTGCATGTCGCTTCAATTTTGTTTTTTCTATCTTCACCTTTTCTTCATTAGGTACATCCTCACATTGAAAGTAGTTATCCAAAGCTGCAATCCAATCTAATAGTGCTTCATCATCAAGATTACCATCATACATAGGAAAATAAAATTTTACCTTGTGTTTGTTTCCTTTAACTACCTTCAGTAGCCTTGCCATATTTTTCTCTTCAGGATCCAAATCTTCTTTCACATCTTCATACTCTTCATCCTCTTCATTTTCAGAGTCACTTTCATCACCTACAACCATACCTCTTTTCTGCCCTATTTCAACACTTTCCAATCTTGCAACCAACCTATTTTGCAGTTCCTTCAACTTTCTAATCTCCCTCCCAATCTTCTCTTCCATCTCTTGTATCTTTCTAGCCATATTATTCCCCTTTGGAGGAATCTTGACTTTTCAACTTCTCACCTTCAATCTACAACTCTTCAACCACAATAGATCACAAATCTATGCTCTGATACCATTAGATTTAGGGAAGAGAGGCAAGATGCTAATCAAACCAAAACTAACTCAAACCAATTTTTTTTTCAATTTTATCAACTCAACTTCTCAGATAGCCTTCACAAACTCACCTCTCATCTAGTAGGACAACAAACCTAGTCTTTCCTCTATATCTTTCAAGAGAAAACTCAAAACCACAAACCTTACACATTTTAAGACACCCATTAAGGACTTACTAAACATACCTCAAAACCACGATAGGTTACCTTGGGCCAACTCATCCAAAATCAAGCAACTAGTTCGCTGTCCTAATAGGCCAATTAGGCCACTTTTACAAAGGAAGTGCATTCTAAATGACTCTTCAACTGCAAAAATAAATTGGAAGATCTTTACCAAGCTTCACATACCCCAAATCAATAAAATTTACTAGGAGATAAGCCCTCCAACATACCAAACCATGAAACCCTCATTTTATGCCATTCCAAAGGGGGTTTTATTGAAAAACACTGTTCTAGACCATTACATAGTCAACCAAGACCTAAAAAACCTTTAATTAGGTCTGCAAATTCTTAAAAGACTCACAATTTTTCTTACCTAAAGGTTTTCACACTTTTCCCACCTTAAACCACTCAATTTCATAGAAGATTCACAAATTGCCACATAGGGCATCTCATCTAACACTCAACTCACCACCACCACTCACAAAAACCATTCAAAACCCCTAATCCTACCATTTGAGACTCATCCCACTGATAAAAAATGAGAACAATAGGTGGAATAAGTCATTTTCCCATTTTATGTCTTCAAAACCCTTGAAAACAGGGTCCTTAACATGCCTTCAAAAATTTGGCAATAAAAACCCTGAAACACAATGAAAATGCACAAAAGTGTATTCAAAATGAATATGTAATAGTCCTCCAACAAGTTCAATCACTTTTAGAGCAAAGAGTCCCTGTACGAAATCGTACAGTTGCATGAAGCAACAATTTTGCAGGGAAAACTCAAAATGTTTGGTGTTTTTTATTGATTTCTTCTTCAACAAAGATCAACCAAACTTGCCTCAAATTATGGGAGGAATATGTTCACCTCACCATGACCAAACTAACCATCCAAAATTGTGTTAAATTTATTTTTAATTCCCATGAACGTTGGGCTTCCACCATTGTGCATTTTTGCACTTTTACACATTGACAACTTTTCAATTTTTGCAAATTTACATCATTTTTGAGAAATATGCAACATGAACTCCAAAATGACCCCAAAACCAACTAAAATGACTTAATACATAATAAAATTATCTAACATGACCTTATTTAATAGACCAAGACTCAAAACACAAAACTTACTCAAGACTTCCATGAACCAAATTTACTCAATAACCTTGGTGCCCCTGCACCAATTACTCAATTTGTTATTTTATTTATTTTTCATCTTCCTCTCAAGATTTTTTTATATATGTTTGTACACTATTATTATTATAATGGTGAAATTTCCATACCCATGCCAAATTAAATTTGAAAAAGGGAAAAAAAGGAAATTATGTGACTATCTATGTTGATTGGTTGTTTTGTTGGTTGTGTCATTTGAAAGAATGCTCTATATCTAGATAAATACTACATAGGTTTTCATGAGGTTAAATTATATGCCATATGGAACTTAGCCCAATGTTTCTTTTGTATCTACTTTGTAGAATCTAAACATATGGATGCAAACCTTTACCATGGTCCCTACTACATGCATAGCTCAACACTAGCTTTTTCTTCCTAAACTAGGGTTTTCATAGTGTCAAATAGTTTTTTCTTAAGTTACATGTTTGGATTAAATTTCCTAAGATATATCCATCATGTTTTTATTCATTTTTAACATTTTTTCCCTTTTAGGAAGAGTTATATGTGCTAAATTCTTAAAATATTCGACTTTAGGCCATAATTTAGAGTTTATTTATACATTTCCCTTTCATAAGACTTAAAATAAATTGATGTTAAATAAACTAGCACTTGCACCCAATAAGGTGCAATACTTACGCCGATAGGATGAGCCCACATTATTTATAGCCGTGAAAAGAAGTGGACGCCATGAAGAAAGCAGTGATCTATCTCACCTATCCCTCTCTACCTCTCCCTCCCTTACTCCCTCCCCCCTTCTCTCTCCCTCTTGCTCTCTCCTTCCCTCTCTATTTCTCTCTATATCACATATCCCTCTCTACTTATCCCTCCCTCCATCCCACCTATTTCTCTCTCTCTCTCCTTCCCTCTCTACTTCTCTCCCTCTCTCACTTATTCCTCTCTACCTCTCTCTCCTCCCCCCTATAATTCTCTATAACTCCCCTATCCCTCTTTACCTGTCCCTCCCCCTCTCTCTCTCACTCTCTCTCTTACTCTCTTTCCTTCTCTACTTCTTTCTATCCCACCTCTCTCTCCCTCCCTATCTCTATCTCACTTATCCCTCTCTACCTCCCTTCGTCCCTTTACCCTCCTCTCTCTCTCTTTCTCTATCCTTCCCTCTTTACTTCTTTACCCTCATATCTCGTTCTCTATCTCACCTATCCCTCTCTACCTATTCCTCCCTCCCTCCCCCCTTTTCTCTCCCTCTTGCTCTCTCCTTCCCTCTCTATTTCTCTCTATATCACATATCCCTCTCTACCTGTCCCTCCCTCCATCCCACCTATTTCTCTCTCTCTCTCTCTCTCTCCTTCCCTCTCTACTTATCTCCCTCTCTTACTTATTCCTCTCTACCTCTCTCTCCTTCCCCCTCTAATTCTCTATATCTCCCCTATCCCTCTCTACCTCTCCCTCGCTCCCTCTCTCTCTCACTCTCTTTGGATTTCTCTTTCCTTCTCTACTTATTTCTATCCCACCTCTCTCTCCCTCCCTATCTCTATCTCACTTATCCCTCTCTACCTCCCTTTGTCCCTTTACCCTCCTCTCTCTCTCTCTTTCTATATCCTTCCCTCTCTTTCTCTATCCTTCCCTCTCTACTTCTTTTCCCTCCTCTCCCTCTTTCTCTATCCTTCCCTCTCTACTTCTTTACCCTCCTCTCCAATTCATTCTGAAAACAACACTTCCTATACAACTTTAGTTTTTCATTTTCTATTTGTTTATTGTTTGGATTTTATAACATAGAACAAATTTTATTTTTATTAAAAATTTATTATATTATTTTATTTAAAGAATCTTTTTTATTTTATTTATTATATAAATTATGTTATTTTATTTTATTTACTATATATATATATATATTTTATTCTTTGGATTTTTATAAAACATAACAAATTTTATTTTTATTAAAACTTTATTATAATATTTTATTTAAAGAATCTTTTATATTTTATTTATTATATAAATTATTTTATTTATTATATAATTTATTATTTATTTTTATTTATTACATAAATTATTATTATATAAATAAATTATTATATAAATAAATTATTACATAAATTATTTTATTTTATTTTATTTATTATATAAATTACTATTTTTTTTATTTATTACATAAATTATTTAATTTAATTTTAATTATTATATAAATTATTTTAAAAAATCATTAAAATAAATTAAATCATAAAAATAATAATGATGATAACATTGATAATTTAAAATTTAAATAAACTAAATGACACCCAAAAAAAAAACCACTTAATTTAATCGATTAATCACATGTTTAACCAATTGAAATCACCTCATAAATTTAATATTAAAGGACAAAGATATCAATTCCCCAAGCTGTAAAGACAAATTTGAAGTTAGTGCGAGGCAATAAGTTCTCCAACGCAAATTTAGTAACGGTAGTTTACTCACCTAACAATTCTAGCCTGATAAAAATGAGGAACTTACTTTTACCCGTCACCTTTTCACCTCAATGAGAAGATCAATTCACGAGAAAAACGTGGTGTTCCCGCCGACATCAGACTGCTAGAGATGTCAGTGGGGTTCCCCCACGTATAATAGCCTATCGGCTAATTATTGGTCATATTCATTATATAAACTATTATTTATATCAACAAACATAATTCATGATTTTTGTCACATTCCTTGAATCATACGATTAGATATTACCCTCAAGCCACCCTCTAGCCCAAACTAGTTGCCAAGATAGTTGGTGTGAAGTAAAATTAAAGATGTGTGGCCTATGTTGGAGACTATAAAAATGGTCATAATACGGCACAAAATGAGTCTGAATTTAACCTTCAACCCAAAAATGGTATAGTGGACAAGGATAGAACAATAAGTCTCCCATAACCTTGGGCCAATTAAAAATCATCAATCTTGTAGGGTCGCCTCAATTATTGGTGAGTGATAAAGCTACGAAAGTAGCCAAGTGTTACAACCAAATCCGCTCCAAACAACTATTGAGTTAATCAAAGAGGATCATAAATCTTAATCCTCTAATTTAACTCCTCTTCTAACTAATGTTATTTCGCTTTAAACTATGGGAATTTAAAATTTCCCACAACTAAAAGTAGGAAGACAGTTTCATTTTTTTAGCATAGCAATTTATTTTTTGTAAGGTTTGGTCTCCAAAACAATATGCCATGATCCTCTTGCCGTGTGAATTATATTTCATGAAATATAAGGGGTTTGACAAATCTTTTTGATAAATTTTTCTTTTTATAAGATTTTCAACATAGGTTTTCTTTGCTAGATGTGCTCTGTCTTCAAGAGATCAAGGTTGTTAGTTTATTTCTTTTAATTATGTGCCATACCATATGAATAGGAAATATCTACTTAACTTGTAATCATGAAAATGATAAGGTGTCATGAACACAATTAATGATGCCAAGTGGCAACACCACACTACTACTCACGGTTGTGACCCTACTAATAGAGCCTTATAGGTTCCTTACAATATTCATAACTAATACTTTAAATTTATTAACATATATTAACTAATCATGCCATCCATTTAACTAAGATGACTTAATTTCTATCATTATGTGATTAGTATTGTATAAACCAATCTTCTTATGCAATATCTTCCCTAAGAATTTCCTTTGATGATTTTTTATTTATTTATCTTCCTTACTGAACTAGTATGCTCAAAATACTTGCAAGGAAGATTTGTTCCTTTTAGTTCCAATTTCTATCAAATTCAAAGCTAGGAAGAAAATAACACACTTCCCTATATTTTCCTTACTAGGAACTTCTACGCACTATTCAAGTACCAGAATTGAGAGACATATTAATAATGTCAAATAAATATTAATCCCATAGGACAAACTATTAAGGAGACCAAGACCATCCAGATTCCATGACTGCATGAATCTAATACAAATATTCCTATAAGAGATATTTTTGTAAAGAATTTAGATTCTTCTCCATGAAGGCATATTGAACTGTGTGTGCTCTCCATATACATCTTTCAAGACTAGGAACCATTCTTAATTAATAATGGTGGAAGAGTACTACACACCAAGATGCAAACATTGCATTGTACTTTCAATTATGTCATTAAGAAAAGATGGGAAAAGTTTATAAAATCCTACTAAAATAGAAAAAAAATTAAAAAAAATGACCCAAACTAATCTTCCCTAGGGTTTCTACCATTTTAATCCATTCACAATAAAGGAGAAGTAAGTCTAAATAAAAAATCATGGTTCTGGAGCTATGAGATTCTTTAGGTTGAGACAAAATTTTAGAGATTTTAAATGAAAGTCTCATGCATGAGTTAAATTTTTCTTAAGAGAATGAGCAGGGAAAAGTCACAAGGTTCTAGGCCTTTTATAGACCCTAGAACCACATTATTTTAATGCGCACAAGAGCTCCATTTTAGTGAGGACTTGAAGGTTCCCTCATAACCTTTTTATTATAGATTTTACCTTGTTTGCTAGGCTTTTAGAGTTGAGCAGAACCTTGAATGGTTGAGACTTGGCTCCTAACAAGAAACTCTATTTTTGAGTGGTGGGTTATAGGTAGCAGGGTGAATTGTGGACTTGAAACCTAGGTTCCAAGTTTGAAGTGGGGTTCAATGCCTATCCATAAATTTCTATTTTTTCAAATATTTATTTATTTTTTATTTTTTCTAGCCATCAGGTGGAAAGTCACAAGAAGGATCAAGGACCTAGAATCTAGATTATAATTTTTGATTCGGGCTTGATTCTCACAAGGAACATGAGAAAATTTAATTTAATTTTTGTTTCACAAGTGGCAGGTGGAACCCAAAACCTAGAGCCTAGGTTCCAAGTTCTAGTCAAGGTTTGATGCCTACTTGAAGCTCTAATGATAATTTATTAATTTTATTTAATTTTCTCAAACCTTTTAAAATTTGAAAAAAACTTGGTGAGCTCAAAAATGAAAAGAGCTTGTCAACACAAACTTTGAGGTCAAGAATTTTAAATTAAGCTCTTTATTTCTATTACAAAATGAAGAGAGAAAATTGTTATTAGGAGCTTGGAAATTAAAGGACACTCTTGGTGGGATCCAAAAGCTTAAATAAAGGAATTTTAATCCATTTAAAGGAGATTTTGATCGAAGAATGGTTTAGGATGTGAACCCTAAAAAAAGAATTTTGAAGTTTGAAACTTGATTTGGATACTAGAAGAACCCCAAACATTAAAATATAAAACAAAGAAAACCCTAACCAATTCAATGACACAAACCCATAAATAAAATGGGGTTTGAGATTAATTGAAACTTCAAACAATCAAGAGATACTAGAATCAAAATAGGTGTTGAGGTTTTCTAAGACCCCTAAAACTATAAAAAAATATAACAAAAACAACCAACCCACACAAAAATCCAAAAAAAAGGGAGAAAAAGAAAACTAACACCATAGGAAACAAAAGACAAAAAAAATTAAATGATGATGAATAAAGGGGGACCCAAGCTTTGTGATGCAAAAAAATTGGGGTTTGTATGCAGGGCATAAAAAAAGGTGAGTCAACAAGGAAAATTCTCCAGGCATACACTTCAAGTGCCCAAAATCTTTGATTTACATTCATTTATTACAATTTAAGAATCTATGTCGCCAAAAAGTGTAGCCTTTGACACTTTTCGCTCATTTGGACCCTTTCCTATGGACTTTGGAACTTATTCAGCCTCTTTTTACCCCCTTTCCAAGCCTTGTGCCAAGGTGTTGTAAAATATTTTCACACTTTCCTAGGCTTGTCATCACTAAATCAACCATTTGTTATGCTATAATGACCCCTTAATACACATGTAAGTCCTATCTTAGTGTGTTTTCATGAGACAATCCTGACAAACATTAATAATCACACTTAAATCCCTAAAAACTAATGAAAAATGCCTAGGTGGAGTAGGTCGCCACCTTGCATGACCTAGTCCCATGTGGTATAAAATTTGAATTAAACTTAAAATTCTTTCAGGACTCTGTCTCTAAAACCCTAAGGTCGGCTTGTATGTGTAGACACATAAAAATGACCTAGGCCTACAAGCACTATTTTACCACTTTCGTCCTAGCATAATTATGACATTTTAATTATATCTTTATCCACCTTCAACTATTAATTAAATAATTAATAATTATTTAATTAATTTATAATTATTTAATTAATTCATGTTATTTTATTCTTCATGATTATTAAATAAATAAATCTTATTTATTTATTTAATGTGTCACTAATTATCAAAGTCGTCTCATAATTAAATAAAGTTTCATTTATTTAATTAATCTTTATCATTAATGTCCTCTTGATTATTAAATAAATATATTTTAATATATTTATTTAATATGTCACTAATTGCTAAATCCTCTTTTAATTAAATAGATTTATTAATTTATTTAATTAATTAACTACCTCTTCTAAATTAAATAATTATTCCTAATTATTTAATTGCCTTATGTGACATTTCCCTCTTTTTAAATAAAACAATTTATTTAAAAATGACTTCACATAGTTAACTAATTCTTCTTTTAGTAATTAATTTTAAATCAATTACTTATTATCTCACAAAATCCATATTTTGAATTAATTTTAATTCAAAATGGAAATATTCTTCTACAAATCAAGTAATTGCTAAAATTACTGATTTTCTAAAATATCATCTTCTTATCTTTTGATTTTTACTAATTTCATCTCTCTGTCACATTTATTCTCCATCCTTGATTTAATTTCTTAAATTAAATCTTGTCCACTCATTTGGGAATTTTACCCTAACCCTAATTGAGGGTTGCCATTTTGAATATTGACCATTGATTCTAGCGCATTTATCAAATCATTGATCTTATCCGTCCGTTCAAGATTTCATTTTCTATAAAATGGCAATCTTGTCCTCATTTTCAACATCTCTTAATATTGTAATCTCTTATTATTACCTCTTAGAACTCTTAAAATCTTGATCTCTTCTTGCATCCTTGTTATCATTTTAACTATTTACATTCTAGATCTAATTTCTATTTGCATTTAGTTTATACAAATCCTTCAAAGCTTTGTTTAGGACTAGGCATTAAGGAATTCGCTCATCAAATATGAGGGCACACTCTTCATCACAACAAGCTAAGGAGGTGCAATGGAAATCAGCCATGGAGGAGAGACAATTGGGTGAGATTGTTCATTATTTTCCTTTCTCGTTTATCTCCTATGCATTTCATTGCTTGATTGGATTTATTTAATATTGCATGCATGTGTTACTAACAAATCTATCTTTTAGAAAATCCATCATTATAGTATGGTGTTATTTCAAGAAAATTAGGGAATAACTTGTATAAATAAGCCTCAAAACCCTAATTCATCATATTAGGCACCATTCATTCACTCTCCTCTCAATGTCTCATCTCTCCTTCTCAAGCAAGCAAGGGTTTGATCATTCCATGTCAACAAGACATCTTTACTGAAGCATTCAAGGGCTGATTGCTGAAACAACACATGATCTCTCATCATAGAAAGGTAACTTACTTCACTACTTAATTTTTCATGTTTCATTACATCATTTATATTCATTTTGGTTTAGTTACCTAAAAGGGGTTTGACCAAGGCAAACCCCTAATCTCTAACAATCAACATTTTTCTCCTTCTCTCCTTGTGTGTTTGTAGATTTAGGTACTTTGAAGACTTGTTGAGGGCCTCTCCTTTCTTGCAAAGTAAAAACATCCACAAAAAGTTACTTCCAGGCCCAAATATCAGAGTTTTAGAAGCAAACAACTGTGAAGAACCAATGTGCAAACCGAGGGCTTTTGTTTCCCCTTCAAAAGTTTAAAAAATCCTAAAGAGGACTAAGTCACCAAAAATGATGACCTAGTCCGACTGGATAGGCCTTTATGTGATTTGCACATTTCCAGACACCCATTTGGTAGAAATAGGCTCCTAACCAATTTTGCAGAATCTAGGACTAGGTCGCCCAGATTGGCACAAGTGTCCCTTTCAGCTTTTGTAACATTTTCATCAACATTCTAGACCTCCAATAGATTCTTCTTCAAATCCCAGGTGCGCACATTCTATCTATTTCATTTCTGTATAGTTTAGTGTACATTCTTAGGTCATTTTGTATATGTTTTCATATCATTATGTGTTTTCCATTACTTTGAATTTCAATAGTTTAGCCTTCATTAAATAATTTAAGTGTTGGCATATGGCTTCTATTGTTGTCATTGATAGCAACTGAAATTCATTCATCTAGTCCACAGTTTAGTATTCGTTCATACCGAAAAAATAGAATGAAGAACATGGTATCTGGTTAAAGGTAAAGATGTCGATCTGTATACTTCACTAGACTACTATTTTGAGTTGTGGATCTCAGAGAAAGGTATGTTGATGTTCATAATACCTTCTTCAAGAAGTATTGTGGTGTGCATTCACTAGTGTATGATCTAGGAGATCCAGTGCACTAATTTTCTGGTTATTTGTGCTAGAAGGCTGACTTGGCAAAATTAGCCATTGTGGATATTTAAGAAGTAAGTTGTTGAATGTTTCTATGTTTGAATATGTTTATTTGGGTCCTCACTATGATTTGAATTACTATGGGTGGTGCACATAAATAATTAGTTGTGGATTTAGCTGACAGTTGAAAAGTATTTTATGCTTTATGAAAGCTGACAAATGAATGATCAAATCTTTGGTAGCAGATATATATATGAGATCAGTTGTGTCATTTTGAAGAAGTGAATGTGTGTGATGTGAATTATACTAGTGTGTGGTGTGAAATTAAAAAGGATAGTGGTGTGAATTCATCTGTGCATGGATTTGTGATGCGAATTACAGATCAAAGCAGAGTGAAGAGAAAAATTAGACAAAAGATCTAGAATCTGATATATGAACATAATTGGAATTGTAACCTGGAATAAGTAGATGCTACTAATTTAGTTGAACGTTTCAGATGGTCTTAATCTAAATATTTTGTAAGGCAATGATCATTTCTATTTTGAGGAGTGAGCTCTAGGAAGTGAGCTTGACTGCAAGCGCATTCCCTTTTGCAAAACTTATATTTGAGTACTCAAATTATGGATTGACCTCCACCGCGGTTTTTTCCCTAACAAGGTTTCCACGTAAAATTCCTTGTGTTATGGTGTTGTAGATGATTATTTTGTGTGTTTTCATATTTCCTTTGGTTTACTGTTGAAATGGTTTAAATATCAATTTAATAAAGTTCAGATTTGCAGAACACTGATTCACCCCCCCTCTCAGTGTTCCCTTGAGTCCAACAATTGGTATCAGAGCTAGTTCCTTAGAAGAAATTTAGCAACTTGAGGTGGATCTTGGAATGTAATGGACTCTGGTAGTCTTCAACAATAACATTAAGTGGCACTTTATTACCTTGATCAGTCGAAAGAAGAAGTCTAGGAATTGAAAGAAAATCTTAGGGATGCTGAGAAATTCATTCAGAAAATGAAAGATTAGATTGTTAAATCTAGGGAAAAGAGGAAGGATCTCTATGATTAGATTAAGCAGAAAGAGAGTGAAAACATGGATGATTCTCACTTGAATCAAACCTTGAAGGAAATAACTGAAGAATGTGAAAATCTTGTCAGAAAAAATGCTACCCTAAAGCATGAAATGGAATCCATGGTGATGAAGCTGACTAAAGAAATTGAAGATAGAAAGAAGAATAAGGAGAACCTAGCTCAATCCTTAAAATAAAGATATGATGAATGCAAAAGAATAAATGGAGAATTAATTCAGTTAGAAAATTAATTGGAACAATCTAGAAACAATGAAGAATAACTTAAAAAATAGATTATTATTCTTAGGGTTGAACTTGCTACTGCAAATGAATACAAGGAGAAGTTTAAGATTAGGTCTATTAAGCTTGATGAGCTGACTCAAGGACAAAATAATGGTAAATACAAGCGAGGTATTGGATATGAGAAAGGAGAAAGTTTCAGATCTGGACAAAGAAAGTTTAGGCAAGGAAATCAGATGAACAAAGATGGAAGGTATCCGGTAAGACAACCTAATGCCCCAAAAATTAAGGGATACTATTTTTCTTGCAATAAATTCAGTCATATGGCTACTTAGTGTAGAAATAAAATGAAATCAAATAATTCATCATTCTGTAGTTAGTGTTTCAATTGCAACAAGTTTGGTCATAAATCAATCAAATGCAGAAATGTGTCAAACTACTTTGTTAATAGAAGGAATGTTGAATGTTATACAAGTGGAAGAGTTGGGCATATTTCTAATCAAAGAAGATCAAGAAGAAATCAATGGAATGATTGGTTTGGACAAGTAACTAATGTGTGTTACAATTGTAACAAATATGGTCACATTGCAAGATTTTGCAGAAACATAAATGTGGGTAGAAAAGGTTTGGTATACAAAGACAAAAATACCCAAAAATATGATAAAGAAAAAGGAAAAATGATTGTGGATGAAATAAGAGATTAGATGAAGAAGACATGGGTAAGGAAGAAAAAATCTAAAGGTGGAAATGGTTCTGCACTAGAACCTACTTCTGATAATTCCTCTGCAAATTGATCTCAAGCCATTGGCCCAGGGGGAGTTTTTCAAGAAAATCCTTTTTCCCTTGACCATAAGCTGGTACTAGATCATGAAAATATTTTCAAAAGGTCTATTAATGATCTATAGAGGCTTTGGAAAACACTCACAAGGAAACTCAAAGAAATCAAAGGTCTGTAGAAGAATTTTTCTCTCGTTGTCTAAGAAAACAAGGTATCCAAAATACCTAGGGAAAAGGCATTTGTTACAAGTGTGCGAGCTATATAAGGCAAGTTGAACTCTCATTTGTCACTTTACATCAAATAAGAGGAGAAGGAGATCAGTTGGTAGCATAATATCAAAGGAGTAAAGTTAATTCAATGATGAATCTCAAAATTCATCAGGTATTTCAGTTGTTTTTGGAATTTCCATATATTTTGGTGTGCAGTTGTACGAAAGGAAAAATGGAAAAAATCAAAGGGTCAATCAATTTAAGGATGAATAAAATAGTGGAAATATTAGAGCCATAAGAAATCTATTGTCGTCCGATGAATTGAAATGGGTGAAAGAAACCAAACACAAGAATTTGGACATTTGGAATGAGTTTCCCTATTTCGAGAACGCGAAAATCGTTAAATTCATTTTGAGTAGATTGAATAATGAAACTTTGATTTTGAAAAAACCCTACATCATTTCAAAGGAAGTAATTGAAAATTTAACTGGAGTATGCAAAGTTGGGGATATACCGAGAAAGAAATCCATCCGACATAAAGAAGTCAAAATCCTAGCCAGAGTTATTGGAGATCAAAGGGCATTGATAATATCAACAATCAAAAAATTTGTGACAAGGTATATTATGCATGGTTTATATTGTAATTATAGATATTGATTATATTCGCCATTAATTTTATATTCCTACAATTAATTTTTGGGAAATATCACCACTAATAATAATTTACCTTTTCATTTTAGGGATATTTTAGCTTTGAATAGGTTTTTTATTTATTGCCATCAATTAGATTTTTAATCGAATGGCTACAAGTCAATTCCATGAATTTATATTCACGTGCCTTTTAAAAAGGTTGTTGAGGCCCTAAATTTGATCTCCACCGTTCACTGTTTCCAATAGTTCGTGACATACGTCATCATCGTTGTATCGCTGGGACATCCCTAAGTGTCCCACCGATGATGTTCAATCACGTCAATAAGGCTTCCAAGGCACAGGTACACCACTTGTGTAATTTTAGAGAATCATGAAGGGAATCTACAATATTCACGCCAAGCTCTCGGAAAGACATCCGATCAAAGCTCTGTTTGATCTCCACTATTCACTGTTGCCAATAGTTCATGAAATACATCATCATCGTTGTATCAACGGCATATCCCTTAGTTTCCAACTGATGATTTTCACTCATGCCGATATTCACTCATGGAATGAACTTGCTGCCCCTTGACCCCGTCGGTGGCTACTGCCCCTGGGCCCCTACTTCAATATTTAAATTTTTTTTAAAAAATTTGGGAATTGCACCAACCAACTATGCAAAATTTTAAAGGAGAGATTCACCATTATAATTAATCATTTTAGTGATTATTCACTAGGATTCGCCACTATGATTATTATTTTTTACCAATTATTCATTAAGATTTGTGAGGATTTTACAAATGTTTTAATAATGTGCATAAGATTCACGAGGATTTTACAAATGTTTTAATAATGTGCATAAGATTCGCCAGGGAAAATTACTAATTTTTCCAAATAAAAGCAAAGATTTTCCAGGATTTTACACCTTCGCTGAGAGGAGGGTTTCTTAAAGTTATCCCTGAGTCTGAGCACACAAAAGTTTAGTTCACTAAAAACACACTCGTGGACACTTTTTGGAAAGTGAAGGACCTAACTGAATGTAGACTGGAACAAATGGTTGAGATACTGAGGAAAGGTGAGAAATTAGAGGATGCGATCACAATTCTGGAATCCCTCACTGAGATTGTCAACATGAAATATAAGAATAACAACATGATCATAATCATTGGGATTGCAATCGAAGCTTGGAAGAAATTTCTCCTGGAGATGAAAGAGAATCACAAGATAATCTTCTAACTCAAGTAGCAATTGTTCTTTTTCAAAATTTGAAAACAATTTTTAAGTTTTGGTTATATTTTAAAAGGGGATATTGAACACGTGTTTTATCAGTATAAGGCTTCTAGTTTTTTCATTTATTTCAAAGGGGGAGAGAAGGAAGTGAAACATGCCTCATTAATCTAAGGGGGAGCTATGTTTTGAAATTTTGAAGTTTGGCAATGTACTCATTATGGTTTTGACACTTAGTCATTTTTCACTAAGTGTTTCCATCAATGCCAAAGGGGGAGATTGTTGGCATATGGCTTCTATTGTTTTCACTGATGGAAACCTAAAGTCATTCATCCGGTCCACATTTTAGTATTGGTTCATACCGGTAGAACAAAATGAAGAACAGGGTATCCGGTTAAAGGTAAATATGTCAATCTATATACTTCACAAGACCACTATTTTGAGTTGTAGATCTCAGAGAAAGGTATGTTTATGTTCGCACTACCTTATTCAAGAAGTATTGAGGTGCGCATTCACTGGTGTATGATCTAGGAGATCTGGTGCACTATTTTTTCGGTTATCTATGCTAGAAGGTCGACTTGGCGAAATTATCCGTTGCGGATGTTTAAGAAGTAATTTGTTAAATGTTTCTATATTTGAATATGTTTATTTGGGTCCTCACTATGCTTTCACCGACTATGGGTGGTGTGCATAAAGAATTAGTTGTGGATTTATGGCAGTTGAAAATTATTTTATGCTTTACGAAAGCTGACATATGAATGATCAAATCTTTCATATTGGATATATATATGAGATCGACTGTATCATTTTGAAGAAGTGAATGTGTGTGATGATAATTATATTAGTGTATGGTGTGAAATTCAGAAGGATAGTGGTGCGAATTCATTTGTGCATGGATTTTTGATGCAAATTGCAGAGCAGAGCTGAGTGAATAGTAGAATCAGATAGAAGGTCCAGAATCTGGTCTATGAGCCTAACTAGAACTATAAGCTGACATAAGTAGATGATACTACTTCAGTTCAACCTTTTACGATGGTCTTAATCTAAAACTTTTGTAAGGCAATGAGCCTTTCTATTTTGAGCAGTGAGCCTGAATGCAAGTGCATTCCCTTTTGTAAAACTTATATTTGAGTACTCAAATTATGGATTGACCTCCATTGTGGTTTTTCCCTAACAGGATTTCCACGTAAAAATCCTTGTGTTATGGTGTTTTGGATGATTACTTTGTGTGTTTACATCTTTCCTTTGGTTTAATGTTGAAATGGTTTAAATATCAGATTAATAAAGTTTAGATTTGTAGAACACTGATTCACCCCCCCTCTCAGTGTTCCCTTGAGTCCAACATTTAGGGCATCCCACACACATCACTTCACAACCCCCAATCTCCCTCTTTGAATGAACCCTAAAATACATCTTTCCCCTCTTACATTTTTGGTGGTTTAATTTGGTTCATTTTGGTGAACCCGATTGTAGACCACTTGCTAAATTTTTGATTTTTTTTATTTCATCTTAGGAAATAGCTTGCATTGCATTAATTTTTTTCATTGTTTAGCATCCTAGGATTTATAGAAAAGTGAATTAGTGATAGTTAATGCTATATTTCACTTTACATTACATTTCCTGTAAGAAAATACAAAAATATTTGCATTTCCATTCTTCAAGTTTGTATCAAAAAATCATAAAAGCATAAAAAGTAGTTAAAAATTTAGAAAATAGTCAAAAAAAACACTACTGGGACTAAGTCACCACACTAGGTGACCTAGTCCTCCTACACATTTTGCATAATAGTTTCTGTCATTTTTCACACATTTTCTACATTTCTACTTTCTATAATTGTCTTTATGTTTCCATTCCCAAATTTTATCTTTCCATCCATTTATTTTCATTAATTTGCTTTCATCATGGCCATGTCTTTCAAAAAGTTATGGATATCCCTAAAATCCTTAATGGATATGTCAAGCTGCACCTTTGCCATTGATCCTAATGGCCTTGAACCTACTCCTACTCAATCAAATCCCAATGAGTTTCTTCCTACCAAAGTAGACATCATTGGAGATGATGATGCTAGAATGCATCGGTTCCTTAATGACTTCCTTGACAATCTTGAAGAAAATGCTTGTTTTTACCCATCTATGAACCAACCTATGATGCATAACATCTCATCCCTTGAAAAATTTTCTTACCTTCATCTGGAAACAAATACTGAACCTAAGCTACCTATACAAGGTGAGCCTCATTCCTCTAATCTTGTCACTAATCCACACTTTTATCATAACCAAGTCACCCAACCCCCCATTAATATTCAATAGACTTATGGAGAAGGGTCTACCATCCTGAGCAAATAAGGTGGTGACACAACAAATGAACATGAAATACACAGGTTTTAGGAACAATTGTCACCTGATGAACATACAATGGGTATTGGTTATCAAGATCCCCCTCGTGACAGGGTACCTTCTTGAGATTCTCTTAGGCTCCATGATGATGGCATTGTGATCATCAATACCCCTCCCGATTTGGATGTTCTCCTTCCTAAGGAGTGATCACCCTCTCCCAACAATGATACCAAAATACTCATCCTCCAATCATCTCAGGCCCTCATGCCCTAGTCTCCTCTTTCTAAGTTAGGGAATCTAGCCGTCACAAGAGGCCCTATAAATTACAAAAGCTTAAGTTTCCTCTCCATCCACCACCTGAATGCGAGAGAAAATTATACATCCTCCTAAACAAAGGGCTCATCAACTTACCTCATCATAATAGGTTGGTAATATATCCTAAAGATTCTAATGTGCCACATTGTGCTTACCATCGTGTTCTTGTACATAGGAGCAATGAATTCCACCATCTACGAGAGATACAAAGTAAGTATCACTTCGTTGGTAGTAAGTGCTACCCTATTGACCCCTAAAATACTCTCATGCACCCTTATCATGTAATAGTTGTAGAACATTCCTTTTTCACTATCACATGCTCTTTCCCATCACCTATCCTGGCTCACTTCTTCCTTTCACTCAGTGGGGGAAGGAGGTTGCTAGCCTTGTCCTAGTAATGCATTTTTCCTTGTCCCTTAGCTTCATTGTCCACCTCCTGCTTATACCCACTGAGATTAGGAGGCGAATGAGTTGCTTCACGATTGACTTACACTTTCCTTACTAGTATTATGTTTGTTTGCATATTGTGTATCCCTCGTCTTGTTTGATGTTTTCCCCCTCTTTGTGACATTCTTCTATTTGTCCCTCCATTCTTCTATATGTCATGCATCCTTTTTCGCTTTTCGCTTTCCCTTTTTGCTTTCATTTGGGGATGATGTAAGGCATTGAGACCACAATGTATCCTTCATGTTGACCCAAATGACCCTCTTTCCCTTTTTATTTTATTTTTTCCTTCATTTGGGGATGATGCAAGGAATTGAGACCACAATGTCTCCCTCATGTTGACCCAAATGAACCTCTTTTCCTTTTTATTTTATTTTTAACTTCATTTGAGGATGATGAAAGGAATTGAGATTGCAAAGTATCCTTCATGTTGACTCAAACACAAGGCTCTTTTTCATTTGTCTTTTCTTTTTCTTTTCTTGTCCTTTTGGGGATGATGTAAAGCATCAAGACACCCTACGTCTCTTCCATGTTGACCCAAACTGACTCTTTCTTTTCATTCAATTTTTCTCTCTTTGTGTCCTTTTTCCAATTCTATGTATTTGGGGGAATGATAATAGTTCTGTGCTCTCTAAAAAAATATTGCAGCAACGACATATTGACCCCCAATCCATAGATCCCTTATGTGTTTGGTGTTTTTCATTTTGGGGGAAACCCCTCCTTTTTGATTTTCTTTTCCTTTTCTTTTACATTACACAACCTTTCTCGAAAATGTATTACTTGACATAGGGATTTTTAGGTTGGCTCTCATGTCCTTTTTTCATTTTTACTTTCTCTACTTTAAAGAAATTTCTCACAAGACGGTGTGTGACAATTGCTTTAAAGTGGGGGCATACATTGGCATTATTTTTCTTTGCATTTGCATTTTTTTTTCTTTGTTTATGCTTCCTAGTGCACCCTTGTCACTTTGTGGATGACATTCTGTGTAATGTCGTTCATAAGTGTGACTTATCTTAGCATATTACATTCCTATTAGTGGCCTGATGTGATGCACTGCATCCCCTAAGTTGTGAATTTTCTATCCTTTGATTGGTCATCTTTTGGAGACATTAGATGCAATGTTACCTAAGTCAAAGACCTCATATGAACTAAACAAGACTCTTTGGAACACTCTTTTAGCATTTTACAATTTTACATTTTTCACTTTTGCATTTTGCATTCCTGCATTTGTGCATACATGGCTACCTTGCATAACAAAAATTGCAAGCTTATGGTGCCATCTTGCACTTTTTCATGAGTTCTAAGCATCCAAGGCTTTTCTTGTCTTATGAACCACACCCTTGTCTTTGTGGCACCTTATCAAAGTTATGAGGAGGTATAACTTTGGTATGGTTGAGTGGGGAGCCCAACTAGCGGCATTACTTTCTCCATAGCCACCTTTGGGTGAGTGTGAGTGCATACCAACCATGTGTATGTATCTCACCTCCTTTTGGAATTCTCACCCGGTGAACAAATGAAAGTCTTGTCGGCCCAAAGTGAGTACCATACTTTCCTTTCAGACAAACAGCCTAGATCTGATCCACAAGTAGCTAGACAAACAGTCAAAGCTTGATCCATATTTTTCTATCTCTTCACTCTTTGACATCATTCCTTGTGTGATCTTTTGTGCTTATGTTTGGTTTTCCATGGGATCTTGATCCTGGGGGCTTGATCATCCCTCTTGATCATAGTCATCTCACCTTACTAGCATGATTACATTGGAGCCCACTCGACATGCATGATTTAGCTACTTTAGTGTGAGTTTGAAGCAAGTTCATCCTCTCACTAAAGTGGGGGCTAAATGTGTCACAAAAAAGTGTAGTCTTTGACACCTTTTCACTCATTTTGGTCTTTTCCCTTGGATTTTGGCCTTGATTTCCCTTGATTTAGTCTTGAAAGCTTGCAATTCAACAATAATCTAATGGTGTTTTACTAAGGTGTTGTGAAGTGTTGTAACACATCCTCCCACTTTTCTAAGACCCTTTCAACATAATTCACCTAAACAACACCCTTTTACCCCTTCCCAACTTGTTTCAAGGTGTTGTAAAGTGTTGCAAGGTATTTTCACAATTTCCTAGGCTTATCATCAACTAATTAACTCTTTTATTATGTTAATTTGTCCCCTTTTTGTAATTTTAGGCCCGAATTAAGTGTGTTTCAGGAGGCAAAGCTAATAAACATCATTAATCATCATTTTATTCCCAACCACCACTTGAAATTGTCTAAGTGGACTAGGTCGCCACCTTGGGCAACCTAGTCCCTTTTGGCATACATTTCAAATTTAAGACAAAAACCTAATAGGAATTTTCCTCCAAAACCCTAGTGTCGGCCTATCATGTTGCATTTTCAAGAAAATTAGGGTTTAGAATGTATAAGGGTTTTCATCCTCATTTTGACCTCTCCTAAGATCATTTTTCACATACACAAGTACTCTTACACTCAAGCTTCCAAAGAAAGCAATCAACCATAAGGGCATCACAAGCAACCTCCATTGGAGCTGTTCTTGCATGTTGTAGACCTCAACAATAGAGGATTTGGTGAGAATTTACATTGTTTATCATTCAAGCATCTTTCCTTTGAATTTATCTCATTTGGGTTTGAGTTACCATCAAAGGGGTTGACTTAGGAAAACCCCTATTCCCTAAGCCCAACATTTTCTTGTTCTTTGCATGTGCTTTTGTAGGTTGTACTTAGATTTATCAAGGTATAAAGTATTGGAGAAAGTACAAAAATTCCACTCAAGTCATATCAAGGCATCAAACCCTAGAAGGAGAAAAAGGACAAGTTGTAGGCTGTTTTTGAGAGATTCCAACATGGATTGTTACAGAGGAAAGTACCAACTGGGACCCATAGAATCAGACCCTAAATATTTCAAAAGCACCAGGAGGACTAGGTCATTACTATTGTCAACCTTGTCCATGTGCTAAGCTTGAAAAAGGGTTTTTGTATTTTTGGGTACCCTTTTCCCCAAAACCCAGTCCAACAGAATTTCCCGATAAGAGCTTGACTAGGTCGCCCAACTTGGCATAAGTGTCCCTCTATTGATTTCAGAAAATTTCTAGAACATTCTAGGGCTTCTCATCTGCAACATTCCATTTCTAGGTGCACAAGATCTGAACCTTATTGTTTCTTTTCCATATTGCATACATTTAGGGCATATAGATTATCTTGCATTAGTTTACATTTGCTTTTTTTACATTTCATAGAATCATTTCAAGTTTTCAGCCACACCTCTCACACACACATATCACAACCTAATCCATCCTCCCCTTTGAATGCAATCACCAAAAACCAAGTAACCACCAAGCGGAAAGAGAGCCATTCCTACACCAAGAGCTCCTAGGTGAAAAACCTTAGGAGCCTAGTAAAGGGAATCCTCTTTCCCTCATAGTGTTACATTTTTGGTGGTTCATTTTGGTGAACCAAAAATTCTCTTTTATTCATTTCCAACACTTAGATACACCTCATATCACCCCCAATCCAATTCCCTTTTGAATGAACCCTAAAGTGACAAGGTGTGAAATAAATACCTCTTTCCTCTTAGGTGCAAAACCCTAGAGGTGTAAGAGTGCATCTTTCCCCTCTTCATCTTTTGGTGTTACATTTTCTTCTGCAACATTTTCATCAACATTCTAGACCTCCAACAGATTCTTCTTTAAACTCTAGGTGCACACATTCTATCTCTTTCATTTCTGTATAGTTTAGTGTAAATTCTTAGGTCATTTTGTATATGTCTGCATATCATTATGTGTTTTCCAACACTTTGCATTTCAATAGTTTAGCCTTCATTAAATCATTGCATTTCCATTTTATTACATTTAGGGAATCCCACACACATCACTTCACAACCCCCAAATCCCTCTTTGAATGAACCCTAAAATGAAAAGGTGCAAAAGAAAGACCTCTTTCCTCTTAGGTGCAAAACCCTAGAGGTGTAAGAGTGCATCTTTCCCTTCTTCATTTTTGGTGGGTCATTTTGGTGAACCTGAATTCTAGCACCCCCTTTTCTGATTTGGAGCTCTTCCTCATCCTAGGTTTGCTTTACATTGCATTTTGCATTAGTTAAATTGCATCCTAGGGTTTTAAAACTTGCATTAGTGAAAGTGCATATAGGTGGAATTTTTGCATTGCATTTCATTCAACATTATGAAAATTTTGCATTTTTCTCTTAGGTCTATATCATGCTACACATAAGCCACCTAAACCAATCCAAAAAATCTACAAAACTGAAAAAAAATCATGAGGAGGACTAAGTCGCCACTTTGGGCGACGTAGTCCCTTTAGGCTTCTAAAACTTCCCTTTACAGATTTAAAACCCCAATTTTTCAGCTTCTGTTTTAGGCCATTAGCTACTTGTATCAATAGGTTGTGTTTCTATTTCATGCATTTCATTAAAAATAGCTTACTTTAGCTCATTTCATGCATTGTACATTTTTAAATTTTGCATTCACAACATTTTATTTTCAGATTATTGCATAGTGTAATCAGTAAATTACTTTGTTTGACATCTAAAAATTGCATTTCATTTTAAGTCTTTACATTGTGTTGTAAATTATTCAAACATGTTAGTTTCACTTCTTTCCAAATTTTCAAGGAAAAAGTTAGTAAATAAACATGTTAATAATTCCTTCAATGCATTCCCTAGTTATGAGAGTCTAGTGAATGAAAACATTACTAATTATCTTGAACCTACGCTACCTTCTACCTCTCCTACTTGTCCTGCACTAAGTGGGGGCAAGGGGTTAGTTAGCCTTTTCCCTCGTATGTCACTTGTCGTTGTCTCTTTTGGCTTGTCGTTAACCTTTCATGAAAATTTAAGAGCAAGCTTGGGATGTGGACGAGATGTCTTAAGCTGACTCGCATATGACATACACTCCTCTTCATGACGTACTTATCAGAAACATATGACTAGGCATAGGGCTTTCTGAACAAGCTCTTATGGACTCTTCCTCCTCTTCTACTTTAAATAAATTTCTCATAGTACGGTGTTCCACAATTCCTTTAAAGTGGGGGAATACATCACCACTCACATCTCATTGTGCAATCTTCCTTATTCTTGCAATTCCTTCTCTTGAAAACATTACACAAAATGTTGTTTAGGATGAGACATCTGCATTTTTCCTCTTTTGCATACAACATGAGTACATTTTCACTTTTCCTCTCTTGGTGACATTGTGCATAATTTTCTTTAAAATGAGACATCAAACGAACAAAGAAAAATTCCTTCGAAACACCATCATTACAAACATCACTTTCTTTTGTGGCACTTGATCAAAGTTATCATGAGGTATAAATTTGGTATGGTTTAAGCAAGAAGCCCAACCAGTGGCACAACTTTCCCCATAGCCACCTTTGTGAGTACATACCAACCGTGTGTATGTTTTTTTTCGGACAACTCACCCTGCATACGACCTGATGTTCTATGGCCCCAGAGTGAGCACATATTTTTCACCCTTTCTCTTCATAACTAAACCTTGTCGTTGCATGATCATGTATCTCATTTTTTTTTAATGCATTCAATCTTTAATGTCTTTTGCATTGATGTCGAGTTGACTTAGAATATTGAATCCTTGGGGGCTTGGCCACCTCCTTCTTCTTCTTTCCCATTCTTCTTCTTTTTCATTCTTTTCCATCTCCATCGGGCTACTTTAGTATGATTTTGAAGCAATTTCATCCTCTCACTAAAGTGGGGGCTAAATGTGTCACCAAAAAGTGAGGACTTTGACAATTTTCTCTTATTTGGACCATTTTTAGCCTCTTATTACACCTTTCTAAGCCTTGTGCCGAAGTGTTGTAAGGTGTTGTAAGACATTTTCACACTCGCCTAGGTTTGTCATCACTTAATTAACCCCTTAATATGCTATAATGACCCCTTAATCCTCATACATGTCTTATCTAAGTGAGTTTTGTGAGACAATCCTCACAAACTATAATAATTATTTTTTAATCCCCGAAAAACAATGTAATTTTCCGAGGTGGACTAGGTCGCCACCTTGGGCGACCTAGTCCCATGTGGCATAAAAATTGAATTAAAATTAATTTCTTTTGGGATTATTGTCTCTAAAACTCTAAGGTCGATCAGTATGGTGTTATTTCAAACAAATTAGGGCATAACTTGTATAAATAAGCCTAGAAACCATAGTTTCTCATTACGCATCACTCATTTTTCACCTCTCCTCTTCTCATCAAGCCAACTAGGGTTTGAGTAATCTAAGCCAACAAGATATGTCTCAAAAAGCATTCAAGGGGTGAACCTCCAATGTTGCAACTCAAGATAAAACATCATGGAAAGGTAAAATCTATCTCTCTCTTTGTTCCATGCTTCATTTCCTTATCTTTTCATCATTTTGTTTGATTAGTCAAAAGGGATTTGACCAAGGCAAACCCCTAATCTCTAACCATAACCCTTGTCTCCTTCTTTGTGTGTTTGCACATTTAGGTGTTTTGTAGGTGGAAGATCATTCAACCACTCATCCAAGATCACTAAGGTTGAAGAAACCCTAGTTGCAGCTTTAAAGACACTTACAGGTCAAATTCTGCATTTTCGGGACCAGACACTTGGAAGAGCAGGAAACATAGACATAAGGCTCCAGATTCTACTTCTGGATTCTCAAAAACCTAGAAGAGGACTAGGTTTCCCATAATGGCGACCTTGTCCCTCTGAGTAAGCTTTTTGGGGATTTTCACATTTATGGATACCCTTTTGGCATAAACAGGCTCTAGACTTGTTTTTGGGAATCTGGGACTAGGTTGCCCAGATTGGCACAAGTGTCCCTTTCGGCTTTTGCAACATTTTCAATAGCATTCCAGACCTCCAATGAATCCTTCCTCCAATCCCAGGTGCACACATTCTAACTCCTTTATTTTTGTATAGTTTAGTGTATATTTCTTAGGTCATTTGTATATAATTGCATATCATTATGTGTTTTTAAACATATTTACATTTCATAGATTAGATTAGTTTAATTCTATTTATATCATTCAACCACACTTCATCACACACATTCAAAACAAAACCCCCAATCCAATCCAACTCTTTGAATGAACCCTAAGATGAAAGAAGTGTGAAAGAGAGTCATTTTTCCAATAGTTAGCTTGTAGGGTGAAAAACCCTAGTGGCTCATTGGGGAATTATCTTTCCGTTCTTCATTTTTGATGGTTCAGTGGGAAACTAGCCAAAGGGACAAGAGTAAGTGCCGAACTACGAGAAGCATCAGGTTCAACACTCTTTACAGGTGATTTTTCGTTTAAGCTTATGGAAGAGGAAAAAAATGTATTCAATTCATTATGAACCTCTTCATCAATTTTAGCAACCTCGTCATCATCATCTAAGTTAATCACAACAGGAGGTCAAAGGATAATGTCCATGGAAGGGTTCAACTCTTGTTGTGGAGGTTGCAATGGATTGTCTTGTTTTGTGGTAGAGGTAGACTCATCATGCATTGCTTCAGTCAAGTTTGGATCTTGATATTCGTTGTTTAATTTTTTGTGTAACTTGCGAGAAAGGGCACGACGTGTATTCCTACACTCCCTACCACCTTTGTTTCTTTTAGTTTTATTTGTAATTTTCACTTATGTAGGAGCGGGTTGATCAACCATGGGATTTTTTTCTTCTTATGAGGGAAGAACGGAAGAATCCACAGGGAGTTGCACAACCATCTTCTCTTTGACTTTAATTTTTTTTTTTACTTGGGAAGGCATGTTGGGGTTGGTTTCATTGTCTCTTGGTCATTTGTAGGATGTGGATGAAGGTTGTATTTTAGGTTGGTCTCCTGTAGGTTAAAGCATGGTAGGTTCAAAGGTTGATGGGGACATGTTTTAGAGGGAGAGATCTGCTATCTTCTTTGCTTTGAACTTTTGATAGGAAAAGAAAAATAATTCTTCTTGATGTTTTATAGGTTCCATGGGTTTGGGCCAAAAGAAATCTAAGGAAAAGCTTCCTGTGGATGAAAAAGGGTTAAAGCCGCTATGGTGAACAATGAATACTTCATTTTCAAATGGAAAATTTAAGTATTGATGTACAAACGAAGGGACGAATTTCATGGAGTGAAGCCATGAGTGACCTAGCTTTACACAAAATTGGTCTGACTGCGGGATGATGGAGAACGTGACATCTAATGTTTTTTTTCCTATTTGCAATGGAAGGGTGATCGATCCCAATGTAGGGAAATAAAAACCATTGTGTGTCTTGATCCATGCTTTCGGTGTATCATATACATCTTGATAGAGTTCATGAAAAATTAAAAATTCTCCAGTGATCACATTCTCTCCATAGGCGATATCAATAACTATCCCATTAGTGGGCTTGTCATAGATACAAGCGACTATATAAAGATGACTATCAGGCACATGTTTAATTATATGCTTAGAGGAGAAAGCAATGTCAAGAGGATTCTTAGTTTGGCCCTTATGAGGGATGACATCTATCGGCCCTACCATTTCATCTATAAGATTAATAGTATTATTTAGAATAGAATCAGTGTTTTCATCATTTGTGTCAATATTCATCACATCATTCTTTGTAGTTTCACTAGCTTTGACAAATGAAATACTATGATTTGGCATTGGGTTGGTGAAAATTTGCAAGTTTTGGTTCAGAGGGGAAACAAACTTATTTCCTTGATCACTCACACATGCAACAGATAGACAATCGGATTCAATGAGGTCTTGCACAAGATGTTTTAGATGATTGCAATGTTCTGTGTCATGTCCATGTTTTTGGTGATAGTGGCAATAAGCATTTGATCTAAAGCTCGGGGGTAAAGGCTTATTAGGGTCATGTTTTTTGACAAGAGGCAAGGTAATCATTTTTTGTTCTAAAAGTTGGGACATGGTATTGTGAAGGTTATTGGGTAGGGGAGTGAATTGTCTTTTCAAATCTCCATAATTAAAGGGCACCGTGGCTTTGAAAGTAGCTACTTGATTATTGACATTTTGAGTTGTTTGTTGAGGAGGGTTAAATTAAAGGAACCCTTTATTTTTTTTTGTAAAATGTTGGCAATTTTTTTGGTCTGTGGGCTCGTATCTCTCAAATTGGCTAGAAGTGGACTTTGTATCTCAACTGCTAACCAAATTTTGATAATCATGGATGGCAGTACACAAGTGCATGAAGGATGGGAATTTCATCATGATAAATTTGTATTGAATCTTAGTTTGCAAATTTTCTATAAAGATCTTTTGAAGGTGTGGGTCGGGGACCTTGACATTGATTTGGGAATAAAGTGATTGATAGCATGAGATAAAATCAGTTATCTTTTCTTCTTCTTTTTTCTTGCATCTCATCAAATCGGCCAAGGTCATCTTGGGAGTCATATGCACTTTGAAATGGTTTACAAATGTCTCAACACGTTCATTGAATGAATGAATTGAGTTGTTTGGTAAAGAAGAGAACCACTCCAAGGCAATATCTTTCAAGGAAGTAGGAAATAATTTTACCAACAATTTATCATCAAGGACAAAGTCACTACATAAGGCAATGTAGGAATTAACATGGTTAGAAGGATCTCCCTTCCCTCCATATTTCTCAAATATAGGCATCTCTACACCTTGTGGAATTGGTGTTCATAATTGTTGGTGTGAATAAGTCTTGTACCTAGTTTATTCCTTTACTAGGGACTTAGGGGACTGAATTTACATGTTAATTTTACTTAGGATATTAGTTGTCTTATCTAGATAAGCATTAGTTGTCTCATCTAGAAGTTACACTTTCCTAGGTAGTTATGAGTTAGTTGTCTTATGTGATAGGATTAAGACACTTGTCATGATCTTGTCTAACCCTATCTCTCATCCTCGCCTTTATAAGGAAGGAATCTCTAGCATATTTTGCATTATATTCTATTGCATAGCATATTGATCATTGTATCATATTGCAATTCTTGTTTGGTGGAATAACATCTTCCATTATTGCTTCTCTCTATTTCTTGTGGAGGTTATTTGGTATTGCAGATTGAAGATCTTGGGTTGCTCACTTCAACATGGTATCAGAGCTTTGAATCTGACAAGCCCCTTCCATTTTTTTATTAGAGAGCTTCCACCAATTTTTATTATTGTGATTTGAATTGCTTGTATCCTATATTGCATGTATGCATTTTGGTGAGATCTAGTGATTGTAACACTTTTGGCTATAGTGGCAGTATTTTTGGTTGTTCCATTATGTCCAGGAGGTTCGAGAAAGTCAGATTTGGCTTTTGTTTCACTCAATTTGGTCACCATTTGCATTTTTGGCAAACAAGGGTTTGTTGCAAGCCATTTTTTTATTGGAGCAGTCATCATTTTTGCTTCAAAAACCCAGCTTTCACTCATTTGCAGAACAAACGATTTTTGGGTTTTGTAGTCAAGGTCAAAATCTGAACTTAGTATTTTTTAGATTTTTAAAATCATGCACAAATCTAAAGAAAATGGCTGTCCAAAAAGCGTCGCGCGTCATTTTTTCGTCGGTTGAAGGTTTTATTTTTTTATTTTTTTTCATCTTCCGCTTATTGGATCAAAAAATGATTTCTGGGTTTTATTCTTAGCATCAACATATTTATGGGTTTTTTGTTATTGTCTACAAATAGTGGGTAGATCTTTCAAAAATCAAATTACAAGTAAACTTTTTTTTCTAGAAAACCCGTTTGCATGCAAACTAAATTCAACATTTTAAAAAAGTTCATAACTTTTGGCCACGGTGTCGGATTTCTACAAACTAGATATCATCGGAAAGCTGGTTCGACGAACTTCGCAATGGTGGAGGTGATTTTTCTAGATTTTGACATTTTTTTGCTCTATTTTCAATCCGAAGATAGGTGTATTTATTGCTTGTAATTTACATAATTTTTTGCATACGAAGTTAAAATTTGGCAAACATTTTTTGAAATTGCTCAAAAAACTGCAAGAAATCTGTTTGCAACCTTCCTTTTCAGTTTTGACAAGCTCTTTTATGTAAAATTTTTAAAAAATTATTGTGTGTTATAAACGGTTGATTTGAGCTTGTCACTTGTACAAATTGCAAAATTTCTTTATTGTAATTTGTTGGGGGGTTGCAGATTGAGTTTTAATACATTCTGGGGGGTAAAAGGCACAATTTAAATGCCACATTATCTTCTTTCTTTTGGTGTTCATGGTGGATCTAAGGTAAATTGAACCACTCACTCCACACAACTATCATACATGTTAGCTAAAAATGACTCAATTGTTACAATCTAAGGGTCTATGGCCAATGTTAGATGTAGAACAACCTGAACTCACAAGGGATTATGAAAAAATTATCCGTAGATGTAAAACTGATGAAGCAAAAGGACTCATTGGCTTACATGTATTCGATAGTTTTTTATTTCATATTTTAGAGTGTAAAAATCCTAAGAATGTTTGGGATAAACTTGAAGAATTGTATGGTAAAATAAATCAATTCAGAGTCTTGCAACTTTAAGAAGATCTACAATCACTCTCTCCAGATGCATTTCCTTTAATTCAGGATTTTCTTACACTACTAAAGTTGATTTTGTCACAATTGAAAGGATGTGGGCATGATATATCTAGTGATGAATGTATCTTCTTGATTTTGTCTAAGTCAAGAGGCCCTTATCAATTTTTTTCTTCTACTTTCTATTCATTTATGGATGCCATGGGGAAAGATTATAAAATGCCTTCATTTGAATTTTTTTGTGAGCATCTTACTAGGGAGGAATCCAAGTTAATTTAGTTGGATGCCCTACGTAATTCTAAGAATCATGCTCTAATGGCTCAATCATCCAAGGGTAAAGAAAAGAATAAGAAGAAGCCCAAGAAAGAATCATGTTCAGGTAGTGAGACCCCCTCCAAACCAAAGCTGAAGAACAATCAAAAGTCAACATCTCCTTCTTCTTCTACCTCTGGAGATTCTTCTTCCAAGTCCAAGAAAAAGAAAGGAGATCCTTGTTCATTTTGTGGAAAAATTGGGCATGATGTAGCTCATTGCTTTAAGAGACTAGAGGCCTTGGAGGAAGCTATGAAGAAGCACAAAATTTTAGAGTCTAAGCCTTCTTCCATGGGCAAAGGACAAGCTCTTTCAGCACGGGCCATTCATTCATCTTCATACAGTTAGATTCTAGATTCAGGTGCTTCACATCACATGACCAATTCATGTGATCTTCTTGATTCCATTGTTCATACTTCCACTTCTCATATTGCAATTGGGAACTCTTCACATATTCTAGTTTTGGGGACATGCTCCATTCAAATGCTAGATGGGTGCATTGAGGATGTTCTTCTTGTTCCTGATGTTTCAACAAATCTACTTTCCATATATCAGATTTTTCATTCTAGAGATGGGAAGTCAGTTGAGTTTAGTCCACAAAATGTGACTATCAGACAGTTGCAGGATCTTGAGAAGGTTGTTGCTACATGGATAGTTGATCATGAGAACCATTTGTATTGATTTGATGGTTTTGAGTCTTCATCGGGTTCTTGTTTTGTTGCTCATGTTGATTCAATGAGAAAAATTTGGCATGAAAGATTTGGGAACTTGAACTATAGATATCTTCAATAGATGCAAACACATAACTTAGTGGTTGGTCTTCCAAAGATCACTTGAATGGATGGTATTTTTCAAGGTTGTGTTATTGGCAATCAACATCAAGATCATGTTACTAAGGGTCAAGCTACACATGCAGCCACACCCTTTGATTTGGTTCATAGTGACCTCATGTCATTCACAACTCCTTCTTTTTCAGGGGCTAAGTATGTGCTCACATTCATTGATGATTTTTCCCGACGGACATGGGTCTATTTTTTGAAGCTCAAGAGTGAAGTTCTCACCAAATTAAAGACCTTCAAAACATTTGTGGAGAAGAAATCAAGTTTTTCTCTTCGATAGATACACACAAATAATGGGGGGGAGTATGTCAATCAGGAATTTCAAGATTTTTGCAATGAGCATCGTATTCTTCATCAGCACACAGTTCCTTACACTCCTCAACAAAATGGTGTGGCAAAGAGAAAGAACAGGACTCTCAGGGTAATTTCCAATTGCATGATTCAGTCTAGGTCCATGGCTGCACCATTTTGGGTTGAAGCTGTCAATTCTGCCAACTATATTTAGAACAGTATGCCGCACAAGGTAGTGCAGAATATGACTCAGGAGGAAGCTTGGTCTCATTGCAAGCCTAATGTATCCTTCTTCAAAGTATTTGGTAGTGAGGCTTGGGCATTAATTTTGGATGGTCAACGTAAATCCATGGAGAAGAAGAGTCAACAATACATCTTTGTTGGCTATTGTGAGGATGTGAAGGGATACAATTTTTTTGATCCTAGTATGGGCATGTGTAGGATCATGATGGGCCAAAACGTGGCGATATCTAAGTGATATAATGACCTATGTGGCTGACGACATTTTTTTTACCCAAAATTGATGAAACGAAAAGGGTTTTTAAAGGACATTCTCATCTTTCCACCAATATAAATTATGCTTTACTTTGAATTTAATAAATAATTATTATTCATTTTCTATTTGACATAAAATTAAAGTCCTTATTGATAGGATGATTGAAAAACATCTATAACTTTCAAACGGTATCACATTTTTTGAATCTGAAACATGTGTCACATACTATGCTTCACATACTATAGGATTGTAAAAAAAATTTGAATTTCATGAATTTTTTACCAAGTTAAGGTGGTTAGACATACGAGTTTTTATATTTTTGAAAATTTGTAATAAAAAAATCATAATTAATTATTTACTTGGAAAAATTACAAAAAAATATGCATCACATCGGGACATGAGTCCCCTACTTATATCTAAAATCTTATAAAAAACTATTATCGGTTTATTGTGGTTAGTGTGGTAAGACAGACACCTACTTATTTTTTCCCTAAAATTTAAGTACTATTGCATTGAAACTTCAAATTTTCACCAAATAGATTTTTTTAATAAATAAACCTAGTAGTAAATAGAAATTACACTCAATTTTCTACAGATTCTATTCTTACATATTTTTGAAATAATATAGATACCTTATTCAAATTTTTACGTCAAGTTGCCTAACTCTAATTTTCTGAATTTTATTGGCACTTAAGGGCCTATTTTTTCCATGATGATCCTACACATACACATACACAAGAGGTTCATTTATGACATGATGTTCAGTTTGTTGAGTCCTTCACCCAGTCAGATCCTCCTTCGACTTCTTCTTCATCACAACCTACTCACACTTCTTCAGTTGATGATGTTTTGCTACTTGAGGAAGATTTTGATGATGTTCTTGGTCCAACTCCTCCTCATTCACCCAATAGGCCATGATGGGCTCATGTTACTCTTAAGGAGGCTGGTCCTCTTGTTGGTGATCCTAGAGACACTCACCGCACTCATTCTTAGACTTCAGGAATCGGTCTTTTGTGTCATACAGTTTCAGATGATCCTCAAAAGTTTTCAGATGCTTCAGGTATTCCAGAGTGGGATAATGCTATGGCTGATGAGTATTCTTCTTTGATGAAGGATCATACTTGGGATCTTGTGCCTCTTCCTAAGGGACGAAAGTTGGTTCAGTGCAAATGGGTGTATAATACAAAGTATGTAGCATATGGTTCCATTGACAAGTACAAGACCCATCTTGTCGCAAAGGGGTTTTCTCAGGTTGAAGGAATTGACTCCTCTAAGACCTTTGCTCCTATTTCCAAGATGTATTCTATTCGCCTTGTCCTTTCTATAGCCGCATCATAGGGATCGTCATTGTATCAGATGGATGTGAAGAGTGCCTTCTTGCATGGGGATCTTCATGAACAAATCTATATGGAGAAGCCTCCAGGTTTTGTGCAAGATTCTTCACTTGTTTGCAGGCTTCGGCGTTCATTGTATGGTCTCAAACAAGCCCCCTCGGGCTTGGTATGAGAATATGGATAGTTTCTTGCTTGCTTCCAGCTACACTTGTTGTCATTCTGATCCCACAGTTTATACTCAAAGACATGGAGAGGATCTACTCATACTTGTTCTCTATGTGGATGACTTGATTATCACAGGGAGTTCTACTTCCATGATTCAAAGTACATAGTGAGCATTGATGGAGCAGTTTGATATGACCGAACTTGGTCTTTTGCATTACTTCCTTGGTGTTAAGGTTCATCAGACTTCTGAAGGGATCTTCATTTTCCAGCAGAAGTATGCTTTTGATTTGCTTCAAAGATTTGGCATGGTTGATTGCAAGCCTACCCCCACTCTATTCCAATTAGGTGTTGCACTGTCTACCAATTGCACTACTCCTACAGTTGATCCTACCTTGTATCGATAGTTGGTTGGCTGTCCTTTGTACTTGACACATAGTCATCCTAATATTTCCTTTGGAGTTGGACTTGTATCTTGATTCTCACAAGATCCTCATGAGAGTCATTGGAAGGCCGCCAAACATATCTTTAGATAGATTCAAGCCACTACTCATTTCGACATTCATTACACTTCAGGTGCATCTCAGATAGTGGGATTCACTAACTAAGATTGGGCTGGTGATGTCAATGATCAGAAGTCTACTTCTGGCTTTGTCTTTTTCCTTGGTTCTTGTTTGATTGCATGGTCATGCAAGAAGTAGACTGCTATTGCATTATCATCAACAAAGGCTGAGTATTGAGGTGTAGTTTTGGCTAGTTAGGAGGTTTTGTGGCTTCGTTAGTTGATGACTAAGTTCATATTCCCTTCCACTTAGCCCTCTACTCTTTGGTGTGACAACTAGAGTGCCATACATATCTATCGCAACCCAATGGAGCATCAGTGTACTAAGCATATTAAGATCCACATGCACTTCATCATGCAGTTCATCTAGGATGGTGTTCTCAACTTGGAGTATTTGCGTACAGATCAACAAGTTACAAACATCTTCACTAAACCTTTGGCATTGCCTCATTATCTTCAGTTGTGATCGATGCTTGGGTGAAGGAAGTTGGCCTTGGGGGGGTCTTGAGGAGTCCTCCTTCCTTCTTCAGTTTTTTAGTTTTTCTTTGTTTGTTCCTCGCTAAGTTGCACTTAAGGGGGGGTGTTGGTGTTAATAAGTCTTGTAGGTCTAGTTTATTCCTTTACTAGGGACTTAGGGGACTTAATTCAAATGTTAAGTTTACTTAGGCTATTAGTTGTCTTATCGAGATAAGCATTAGTTGGACCTCATCTAGAAGTTACACTTTCCTAGGTAGTTATGAGTTAGTTGTCTCATGTGATAGGATTAAGAAACTTGTCATGATATCAAGTGTAACCCTATCTCTCATCCTTGCCTTTATAAGAAAGGAATCTATAGCATATTTTACATTGTATTCTATTACATAACATATTGATCATTGTATCATATTGCAATTCTTGTTTCGTGGAATAACATCTTCCATTGTTGCTTCTCTCTATTTCTTGTGGAGGTTATTTGGTGTTGCAGATTGAAGATCTGGGGTTGCTCACTTCAACAGTAATATCTCCAAGGGCACTAGATTTATTTTGACATAATATGTAGGTGGGCCATTTTGATTCTAGTTTATGGTAGAGATTTTCTTTTGAAGGGAGGAAACGGTTTGGAAAAATTGCATTATGAGAGGGTTATTTCTAGTCTTATGAGATGGAAGTGAAAGTGGTGATGGAGTGTATGTGTTTGTAGGACAAGTGAATGGAATGCTTATAGGTGGTAAGGTAGGAGATATAACTTGCGATTGCACATAGGAACTAGGGATGCTAGCAGGAATACCCATGGAAGGAATCAAATTACGAACTTGTTGCATTGTTGTTGTGACTTGAGGATTGGTGTAGGTAGGTATTGAGGCTATTGTTGTGGGAGGAGGAATTTGAGTTTCTCCTTGACTTGTAACATTGCTTGTTGGCAAAGAACAACTAGTGGTTGAGGGAAGATGTTTTCCAAATATTTAAACTATGTTTTTCACAAGGTCAAGGCCATCTTCACTTTCAAGCATGTGGTGAATGTTCTCTATGGTTGGAATTGGAGTAGTTGAAATGTTTTCAAGGCTTATTTGGTTTTGTAAGTTTACCAAATCCTCATGAAATTGAACTATGTTTTCTTGTGGGATACTATCATAGGATGACATGAGTCTCAAATTTTTTCTCACTATAGTATTAGGAACAGGACACCAAACACTCATACAAAGGCTACTAAATGCAAGGTGAATGCAAATGCAATGTAAGCTAAGAACAATGAAATGCTAATAACTAAAATTTTGGGAAGTGAAACAAAAATGTAGAAACAAGAAACAAAAACTCAGAAGCTAAACTGTAAATGTCTGAAACTGTAGTGAAAAATATGCAAAGGGACTTATTCGCCCAAGGTGACGAATGAGTTTAGGTACTATTTTTTTTTAAAAAAATTAGAATTTTTAAATTGGATTTTATGCTTTTTATGTTTTTTGATATATGTAAGAGATGCAAATGTAGAATTTTATTGATTTTCAATGAAATTAAATGCAATAATGCAAGCTAAATTAGCTTTTCACTAATGCAACAATTGAGACCCTAGAATCCAAATTAACCAATGCAATCCTTCAATGTAATGTTATGCAATCTATATCTAGGATGAAGATGCACTCCAAATCAGAAATATGATATTATGAATGTAGGTTCTCCAAAATGGAAGCGATGATAATATGATGTGTGGGAGGAATG
Source organism: Sequoiadendron giganteum (assembly GCA_007115665.2). Taxonomy (NCBI): domain Eukaryota; kingdom Viridiplantae; phylum Streptophyta; class Pinopsida; order Cupressales; family Cupressaceae; genus Sequoiadendron; species Sequoiadendron giganteum. The sequence goes on from CM021102.1 coordinate 706,287,439, forward strand.
ATGATTGATGTATTTGCACTCACCTTTATAGAGGTTCCACTCAAGGATATCCGTAGAGATCTCAATGCAAAGGAGATTGAAATCTTGCAATAGGGATGTCCTAGGGATTGAAGATGATATAATGAGGGTTCACCACTAAGTTTAGACTTGGAAAAGATAATGCAATGCAAGCTGTAATGCAGACTAACCTTAAATGACCTAAAAAGATGAATAAAATGCAATAGAAAGCTATAAAATTGAAAGTGTGCACCTAGGAGATTGAAGAAGGAAAAATGGAGATCTAGAATTCTAGAAAATCTACTTTTGATGTTGATTGGGACTCATTTTCCAAGCTAGGATAATCAGTCTAGTTTTTGGAAAAATATACAGATATAGGTTTCAGCCAAAAGGGTATCCAAATTTGTGAAAATCTATGTTAGGCCTGCACACTGAGAATCATTACCACTTGTGGTGAATCAGTCCAGTTCTTCTTTTTCAGAAGTTTGGGAGCTGATTTCATTCCTCTCTCTGCTCTTTTTGAATGGTTTTTGAAGTCGAAACTACAAATTTCCATTTGTAGGTCTTCTCCAAGCTTCTCCTAGATTTGATGAAAACTTTAGGGATTTGAAAAATTTTCTCCACCTTTTCTCCTTCAAAAATCTACAACCTAGCCCTACAAATCACACACAAGAAGAGGAAAAAATGTTGTGGGGTTAGGGAACAGGGGTTTTCCTTGGTCAAACCCCCTGTTGGTAGTTAAACTTTGAAATGAAAACAAATATGAATAGAGAATGATGAATGAATAAATAACAATATTGCAACTCAACAAACCCTAGTAATATAAGGTGTTGCATACATATAAGTAATGTCTTCGAAGGATGTAGACTTGAAATCTAGCTTGATGTTGATCGATCTTTGAATGAAGCACTTGCTTGAATCACAAACCCTACATCACAATTATTAGCTCGAAAACTACATGATGCAAGGAATCATTGACATGATGATTGACCCTTGAAAAATTATCTAGAATGCTTGATAATCTACTCTTGAATTCCTCTGAATGCTCTTGTGAATGCTCTTGAATGCTAGGTGTTGAATATGAGTGAAAGAACCTTGTATTTATACTCGATTATGCAAGAATTCCCAAAATTACAACACTACAAGCTATCATCAAATCTAGGAGAATAAAATCCCGTCAGAAATTTGAATTAAATTTGAATTTGGGCCATATGGGACTCATTCGTCCAAGGTGGCGAATGAGTCCACGTAGGCCTAATTTTTGGAAACATTTTAAAAAGAGATTAGAAAGGTGTAAAACCTACTTTAGGTCCAAAAGATCTAGGTGGAACCCATTCGCCCAAGGTGGCGAATGAGTCCTAGATCCCTAAATGTGGGCCATAAAATCCAAAAACACTTGGATTATGATTGGCTACTGATTAATGTCAGGATTATTCTTGAAAAGATGTAATAAATGAGGATTGTGGATGCAAAATAGGTCCAATTAAAGCATAAGAAAGAATAATTATTAATGGAAATCCTAGAGAAATGTGAAAGTGTTTTACAACACTTTACAACACTCCAAATAAGGCCAAATTAAGGCTGATTATGTTTATTATGCTTAGTTATTTGAGAAAACCCTTGAAAAGTGTGAGAGTATGTTACAACACTTCACAACACTTTTGCAAGGCACCATTAAATTCCATTAGTTCACAAGGACCCAAGACCTAATGTGAATGTGTTATCCACATTACAACATTAAATCAAGGCAATATTAAGCCAAAATCACAAGGAGGGCCCGAACAAGTCAGAAAAGTAGAAGGGTTACTTTTTGGGTGACTCCAGTTGGATACCCAATAGCTATGCTATGCTATGCAATGAATCACTTACTAAATACTTGTTATATATTTGATTAAATAATCTACCATAACTAAATACTTTCCAAATGTTTAACTAAATTCTAGTAAAAAGGGCAAGTAAATGGGAATGGTATAAAATAAATTATTTTTTTGGTAATATTAATTTTAATGAATGAACTAGTTTATAATTATTTTTTATTGGTTTGCACTAGCATCAATATAAGTGACCAGAGATCTCTTGGGATAATGCACTTTAAATCCTCATTTTAAATAACTATATAGTAAAGATTTTGGTCATAATCTATAGTATAATTCTTGTAGTATGTAAAACTGGAATACTCTCAAAGGTCATTGGTTTGACCTAAGTTCTAAATATTTATGAATTACTAAAGGCTCTTATGTAATCCTAATTCATAACATGTTATATATTCACAGACCTTCACTATATATATAGTTGATAATAACACAAGAAGAAGTTGTTCATTCTTGGTATGATTTAACTACTTGCTTATGAATGGTTTTTTGATGTTTTAGTTTTTAAACTGATCTAGATGTTTAATTTAACAGTAGCTAAACATAGGTGAAGAGAAAATGTTAGAATTCTTTTTTTTATACTAGGTAAAAAGAGGTCTCCAAATACTAAATTAGAGTGCATGATACATGAGATGAATTCTACAAAACACAAATAGGGTTTATATAAAGCCACTACAAAATTATAGGTTGAGGGTTTTAATACCCTATTAAATACATATTTCTCTTCTCTTGCTATACTAATCACCAACCAATAAAACCTATGACCTATTAAATATATAAGCATATCCATAGTCTAGCTTAATACGATACAAGGATCATACTTATGAGTAGGAGTGATCAAAAATATCATAGGATTAGATGAATTTAATTAGTAGCATGCAAGCAGTGGATATGAAGAGCTAACATGTTAGGTTGGATGACTTTCACCAATAACATGTGTCCCTTTCTAGGCTTGGAAAAATTCTATGGATTTTTTGGTCCTATTAGGGTACCTTACTTGACTCCTAATCTACTAGCTCCACTATTTAGTTCTATTGCTCTTGATTTGGCTTCAAACTTATTGTAGCACCTAAAATATTTGTACTACATCTTCTCAATGGTTGAATTTTCTAGTCATGTTTTCTTCTCCCCATGCAATGCACAAGTCGATACATTTGGAGGTGGATTCCCATCCCTTTTATCTGAGGTCTACAGACATGGATGAATGTGCTTCTTCGACTATTATTGAAAGGAAAAACAAAGGTCTTGCTATATCCATCTCTTAGTCACATACGTAGGTAAGGGGTGTGTAGTTGATTGGTATTGGGTCTAGTATTTTCTAGGCTAGATCCTTAGAGGTTGTGTTATGATTGATAGTTTGACTATAGTAGTGTTGTTTCTATCCGCACTATTTTATCCATTCTCCGTGAAACTTATTTTGTGTGCCTTAGATTATTATGTTGTAAAAGGGTTTGGACCCTTTCAAAAACATAGTTTTTACCAATATAAAAAACACATAATAAAATACTTCTTCTTGGTAAATTTTGTTTATAGAACATCTCCTTATTATCTTTTAATATAAATATATAATTATTTTTCAATGTGAAGAAACAAACCATCCTTAACAAATTAATCTTATATATTAATAATAAATGATTTCTTATAGCTTAAAATCTTATCTAGTTTTATCTCATGATGACCAGTCATTTAATACTTTAATATAGCTTCACTATGTAATATGTTTGATTAAACTCTTTTTTCCTTATTTCAAATATGCTTCAATTTTTTTGTCATGTGATTATTCTCAAGTCTTACATGTAAATGAATTATTTTTAAATAATTAGTGCCATAAAAATAATATGTTAATAAATTAGTAAAGGGCATACACCAGAATAAATAGTTCTGAAAGAAAAGTCATGGAAGAATTCAAATTGCTTTAAGACTATATTTATTTTGACAATATATTATTATATTTGATATTTGTATCATATTTACATTTTTAAAAAATTTAAAAATTATTACAAATTTTTTCTTTAAAATATAAGTAAATTCATTTTATAAATATTAGTATACAATATTTAGTAAAACATTTATATTTATATTTCTATTTATTAATTATATATTATATTTTATAAAAATACTTACAATGTATTTTCAATTGAATATAAATGATAATAAAAAAAAAATCAATCAAGAAATGTCAGAAAATAAATACTACTATACAATTATATTAATATTAATGTTAAATTGTATGTTTCAAAGGAAATGAAAACCTTCTCCACAAAGATTATTATGTCTTCAAAACAAAAACCTTCTCTATAAAGATTATTATTTCTTTAATATTCTATTACAAGAAAACAATACACTCTTCACAAATGGACCAGCTATCCCACCACAACAAAATGACTGAAAAAGAAAGCTTTTGTCTTAGAATAGGTAGATTGCTCAACTCGCCAAAGAGTTTAAACAACTCTCGGTGCAATCTTTTGTAATCATAGAAATATGCTTCTTTATATTTTATATTTATCTGTAATCATAGACCAATCTAACAGTCAGTAAACCCTTCTTCTGAGGCCATGAAATGTTTCCCCAGTGCTTTAACTGCACACATATGATCAACACCATCAACAAAATATGGTTAGAAATCTTTAATGGAAATCACACTAGTACTAGACTAATTTTCCAAACCATTTCATGATATTATGATAAAGTAATTATTGGTATCATGTGACATAATATACCTAAGGAAGATCCGTCTTGAGAACTTGGATTATGGTGTACGAAGATGAATTTCTTGTCTAAATCAACAACAACCTCCTCTACTCCATCTAAATCGTTCAGGCATTTCTCTATATCTGTTTTACGGGATTCGTTGTATATACCCTCAACACTCAACTTTGTCTTGTGCGTCATGGATTTATTATTAATCCTTCAAAAAAGAATTGCGAATCAAGAAGATGTAACTCTGAATAGAGCACCCTTTGATAGTTGGCTCTAATTGGACATGATCTTTTCCTTGGACACTGCATTCTATTTATATCCCAAAAATTCCTTCCCCTTTTCTTCATGTTTACTTCATAATTCAAAGCAGCATTAAATTACCATAGCTTGTTCAACACTCTACCTAGTGGTATGCTTCTTTCAACTTAACATGAAAAAACCAAGAAAGTTGCAGCGGAAGCTGCTTATTTATCTGCCGTTTCTCACATCGCTTATGAAATTCTCAAATTTTGATTTTCTTACAAGTTATTTATTTTCAACTCTACCGTGTGCATGTGATACAAGTGGGCTCTTCAAAATAAGAGTAAACTATATGAAAATTCCTGTGATCAAATGAATCATTGGTGCAACTTTCTTTTCGTGTAGATGAAAGAAGTGTCAATTAAACGTTAGTGGTAACATAGTGTGCATTTGAGGTGGTCAACTTTGGTGTCACCGCCTATGGTTTTTCTGTGTGAGTGCGAACAATTGACCATGCAAATGATAATAAATAAATTTTAGCCATTTGTGATTTGGATTGAGTTTGATTTGGGGAATGTCTTTGTCTTGATATTACTCGCTCTACCATTTACAACTATGTTACTATAATTGTGAAATTTCCATACCCATTCCAATTCAAATGTGAAAAGGGAAAGTAAATTTTAAATTCTGAATAATTCAAATTTTGTTACGAAATACAAGGAAATGCACGATCTTTTGAAAATACACAAACTGAATATAGCTGATATTTGGCGGAAGTTGTTCCAAATTAAAACATCAAATGAATGCAAAAAATGTACTACTGAACGAACAATATAATTACTTGATGCAAATCCCTTTAATCATACGCATACTCTCAGTATTTCCGCTCCCCTATTTGGTTGGTTTTAGAAGAGTGAACATGCCCACGTTCATTTCTTTCTTCTCACTTTCATATCTAAGATTATGAAGAAGGTGAGAAACAACTGCAGTTGCATCCCAAATTAATAAATGATGCCCAAAATGGTGTTGTAGGAAAGATGTTTCCTTAAGAATTGTTTGGATTCATTGATGCACCTTTGAAAGTGGAAGATATGCTTTTGGAAGACAATATTAATTCTAAGACACGAGGAAAGTCATAAATACAACAACTAAAATTGAAAAAACTCTATTTTTGATGTTATTGGACATGCATAAGTATGATTTCATTTGTATAAATTTTAGTTGTGAGAGCATTCTTAACCAACAAGCAATATTTTATCATCCCAGAGAAGCTTACATTTTAATATAATTTTTTTCTCTATCATAATTCCTCAATTTATGTTTGTGGTTTTATTTGTTAGGGATTTCTTGATGTTCTTGATAAAAGGGTAAAACGGGTTTTACAGGGACCCGAAACCACAAAGTTTACAAAATAGAGAAGATACCACCAAGGGTCCACCAAAAAAATATAGCTGCCTAAAAAAAACCAGCAGCGAGAAGGAAAAAAAGACCAGGAGGGTCAGAAAGGAAAGGACAACAAAAAAAGAGCAGAAAATTACTTCAGAGACCTAAGGACGGTCTCTCTCTCTGCCTCCAAAACCTGCATATCAGTAACCCCCTGCTTGAAGGTTTGAACCATTTTCAGGGTTAAGGGGGCCTTTCGCTTCAAACTGGCGCGGGTTCTTCTAGAAATGCCTCCATCCGTTTCTTGGCTTTTATCTTCAGTGTCTTCAAGATCAACCACCAAGGATCCCTGCTGGGCTTTGTGAAGCTTTTCAGTCATTGCATTGATTATTATAGCATTGTGTCTTGCTATTTGGTTGTTCTGTTCTATAATGGTTCTGATGTTAATCCTTAGGCCCTCAACATCATTATCAGTGATCCTGTTACTGTGCACCACATCTTTCTTGCCCAACTCTACAATCTTGACACCCATTTCCTCAATCTAGCTTTGCAGGGCCCAATTTTTAATTTTAAGCTCATTTATTTCGCAAAAGGTCCAATCCAGAAGTTTAGAATGGGACTCGGAGTTGGTTTTAGCTAGGTATAGAAAATCAAGGGATGGCTCTTTACCAGTGTTAACAGGGGAATTGTCAAAATTCTGAGTGTCCAGAACAGGGCCCACATAGCACTCAAAAGTGTTGGTATCAGCTTCCTCCGGCTCGGAGGACTCTTCGATTTAAGAGACAAGGCTTTTAGCCTAGGTAGTCTTGACAGCAGGGCTGAACTTAGGAGGAGGACAGTTGGGCTCAAGCGCAACCTGAATTTTACCCGGATCCCTGGAAGGGCCAACATGCAAACTAGGGGCTTTTGGGCTAGGGCTAGGGTTAGGCAAATAATCTGAGCCGCTGGGCTCAATATCATCACTATCAACATCAGGGTTGGCTTCCAAGGTAGCAGGGGCATGCACATGCAAATACTCAACAATAAGCCTAATTAACCCAGTATGGAGGATAGGAAATCTTTTCGGATTCTTTTTATTGTCCTCCAAACTTTTCTTCAGAGAGCAAAAGAGATAATAAGGGATAGAAACCCTTACCTTGTGGTGGAAATGGTTGAGAAGGGAAAAGTGGTACTCGTAGAATTTAGTGAAACACCCGTCCACCATGATATACTCCATGATGGCCCGAAGGACCTTTCTCCAAATAGATTTTATGGAGTCAACATCAAAGTAACTGTTCGCAATTTTGACCAAGTTTTGCTTTTCCTTGTCATTTTTAGGGAATTTGATAACGGCTTCATTAGAGTAAGCCCTGTCCCTGAAAAACTTCTTCCCATCAGTGGGTAATCCCGTAACTTTGGCAATTAACTCTTCATTGAGCTCCACATTCCTGCCGAACAGAGTCAGGTTGCCATCATGCCAGTTTTTGGCAAAGAGATTCATAGCCTCCAGATCAGAACCATGAAGCTTCTCCAGAAAAGGGAAAAGACCTCCACTTTTTATCTTGTTCCAAGCCTTATCATTTTTCATATGGGTTTCATAGCTGTCCAGCTCAGTTCGCTTTTTGTCCCCACCCATATCGGCCGACACAGTGAGGAAGAACCAAAAACAATCCTTTCTGAAATTGGCCCTGCCAAATCTAAGCACCCATAAAGCGTGCAGAGTAAACTTGCAAATTACTCCACAGAGCTCGGTCCCATACAATCTAATGATTATGATGTGAAAGATCCAACTTGTCCTCATTAAAGGGATAACAAGATTCCTTACCATGTGATTTATCATAATTTAATAGGGCACAGACTTTAATATTAAGATCGCTATTATTAAGCTAGGTACACACTTCTTTACTCTTGACTCCTTCATTAGCAAAAAAGTTCGCAACAGCATTGGCTTCTCTATAGGTGTGTGTTATTTTAACTTTTTCAAACTTGTCCAATTTCAATTTACCTTCATCAATCCACGATTTGATGGTCCACGAGGGAGGAGACTTTCCATAGAGGCAGTCAATTATGTTTTTGGAGTCCCCTTCAATCCATAAGTTTTTAATATTGAGACTTTGGGGTAAATTTATAATATGGTAAGCACCAACCGCCTCTGCCAGGTGATTAGTTTGAGAGCAAAGAGGAGAGGCCGTCACACCCATGAAGTTTCCATAGGAATCCTTTATAACTCCTCCACAGCTCGCCACCCCCGAATTGCCTTTAGCCACACCATCAAAGTTAGCTTTAATCCACCCATTAGGTAGAAAAGTCCAGTAAACTCCCTCTCTGTCCTTTTTAGCCTTAATAGTAAAGCTAGACAGAATGGGGTTTATGTTCCAATCCTTAGCAACACAAAGATCATAGTTCAAAAACTCTGCATTCAAGGTCTTCCTATCCTTCTGGGCCACGGCACTGAAGTTTTCCTTTAGAGATCTGGCAATTTTATCAAAGACATACTCCAAAGAGGCTTCTTTGCCCCTAAAAATTCTATTGTTACGTTCTTTCCAGATGCCCCAAGCTATATGAGGGAAAGATAGCTCCCAAAAAAATCTGAGTAAAGGATTCCTTGTCGGAGCTTTCCATTGAGAAAAGAGTTCTTCAATGAGCTTTGGGAAGACCCAAGAGAGGTTCCATAATCTGTTAAAATTATCCTAGAGAGAAGCAGCAAAAGAGCAGTGAAGGAATAAATGATTAACAGATTCAACATCCATCTTACAAAGACAACATCTATTAGGGATTTGAAATCCCCGTTTACACAAATTGTCAATCATTAGCAACTTATTTTGAAGCAAGATCCAAAAGAAGATGTTAATTTTAGGAATCAGATTATTGCTCCAAGCTTTAGACCAAAAGGGAGGATGATCTAGAGAAGAAGTGAGCTTAGCAAAAGCAGAAGAAATAGAAAAATTACCAGAGGGATCATCAATCCAAACCGCACGGTCCTCCAGCTGCTCTGAGCTAGGTCTAATAGCCAACAACATAATCTGGATGGGGACCAAAACCTGACTAACTCTGCTTAAGTCCACCCAATTACCATTCACTCTGTAATCCTTCACATAAGTACCAAACCTAACCTTGCAATTCTCAGCCCAATCTCTGAAGGGATTGATGTTTATCAAAGGTTCCTTAAAAAGCCATCTGTCTTCCCAGAATCTGGTACTATTCCCATTTCTCACTTGCCAACCAATGCCTTCCTCCACAATATTTTTTCCAATAATTAAATTGTTCTAGCATATAGATTCTTTAGGAAGAAGGTGGGGGTCCTTATTAATGATGGAAGAGAAATTGTTACCTAGATATTTGCTAGCCATAATATCAATCCACTCCCCGGAGGAGGAGAAAATTCTCCAACTTTGCTTAGCCAAGAGGATTTTATTAATGGATCTGATTCTTCTTAAACCAAGTCCACCGTTCTTTTTAGGTCTACAGACTAGATTCCAGTCAATTAAGGGAATTCTTTTATTTTTCTCAACACCTGACCATAGAAATCTGTTTTGAATTTTTTCAATTTTGTCAGCATATTTAGCAGGGATCTTAAAGAGGCTTAGGGCATAGATAGGGAGATTCTAAAGGGAGACTTTGAGGAGCTGAAGCTTACCAGCTTGGCTAAGCAGAGCACCTTTCCAACCTACAAGCTTTTTACTAAATCTATCCACCAATGAAATCCAGAAAGCATCAGGAGGTTTCAAACTTAAAGGAAGACCCAAGTAGGTGGTAGGAAGGGATTCCACCTTACACTCCAGGATTCTGGCAATTTTGGTCTGTCGATGAGCTGGAGTATTGAAAAAGAACAGCGAGCTTTTTTGATTGTTGATCAGCTATCCTGAGGCTCTCCCATAATTGTCAAGCAGCTGTTTAATATATTTAGCTTAAGACACAAAAGCTTGACCCATGAGCATAGTATCATCAACGAATTGTTAATGAGAACACACCAGGTTGCCCGAGGACAGTCTGAGCCCGATGATAACTTTAAAGTCAATCAGTTTTTTCAGGTTCCTGCCTAAGCTTTCAGCCATAATAGTGAATAAAATAGGAGAAATAGGATCACCCTGCCTGAGACTTGTGGTGCTCTAAAAAAAGGTAGTTGGGGAATCATTGACCATAACCGATATGGAAGTTGTGGACACAAGTTGTTCCACCATTTGGATCACCCTATTATTAAAACCGAAGGCCTTCAAGATTTTAAATAAGAAAACCCAGTCAACTTTGTCATAGGCTTTTGAAATGTCAAGCTTTAAAAGGGAACCTTCAGTCTTCGATTCTACAAGGGAGTGAATGTTCTCATGAACCAAAACAATAGAGTCAAAAATTTGTCTACCAGGAACGAATCCATTCTGTTGAGGAGAAATCAAGGAAGGCAAAAAAAGTAAGAATCTAGAGGTTAAGACCTTAGAGCTGATCTTGTATAAAGAATTACAAAGACTGATAGGTCTAAAAGCCTCAAAGTTGTCAGCTCCAAGTTTCTTGGGAATGAGGACCAAGAAAGTAGCATTTAGTTCTTTTAAAAGACATCTGGCTCCAAAAAATTCCTCAACAGCATTAACCACATCTTCTTCAACAATCTCCCAGAACCATTGGAAAAAGAACAAAGGAAAACCATCGGGCCCCAGGGCTTTTTACCATCAAAGGAAAAGACAACCCTCTTGATTTCCTCATTGGTGGGGATAGCAATCATAAAAGAATAGGGATTTATTGATGTTGTTGTGGTAATATGAAATGATTTAGTTGTGGCAATTTTACACCAAATTGATAATGAAAATCGTAGAATCCAATTTTTAGGGGTTCTTTTGGTGACAAACACAAAATTTTCCTTAGGAATAAACTCATTTGAATTTGATTCTACTATGACTTTTCTTTTAGTTGTGGTTTTAACTATAATAACTTTTGATTAAAAGGATACTTTTGACATATTTTTATGACAAATTTTCTAAAGATATCCATACATATGACATGCATGTCATCTGAAAGGGAGGGCTTCATAATCTAATTCTTTTATCTATTTAATATTATCAATATTAACTCTATAAATTCATACAAAGTATTATTCAAATTAATTTCAACAAAAAATTGAGCATAAGTTGTTACCTTTGATTCCAACATCTAATGTGATGGGCCTAGAGGTTTCCCAAGAACAACTACTATGGAATTTAAAATATCATCTCTCTAAAATTCCATGGTAAGTCCTAGTAAATAAACCCAAAATGGAATTTTAGAAGGGATTTCATCTATTAGATCAAAAACTACATACTGGGGTTTGATGAATAATCATGTCTAATTAAGGAAATATAAGCCCCCTTCAAAAATCATATTCTAATTGATGATTCTCAAAAAAAAAAATCTATTCATGGCTAAGATTATTTCCATATCCCCTTCAACATACCAATTTATTCGTCTTCAGATTTGTAAGAAGGGATTTGAAATTTGAATACTCATGAACTTGCAAATCCAAACATGTTTTGTAATGCCACTTTTCTCCCAATGTTATTCAAGTGTTAGTAGAAGATTTAATAGATTGCATATTAAATTTAAGATAATTTACAAGATGTAATGTTATTAAAATAACTAGTGTAAAATAACCAATGTAAAATATACATGTGCTAATTTGATAATAATTTTAAATTAAATATATTCCCTATATCTTTTAACATCAAGGTTTCTAATACTTATCTAAATTAGTACACTTGGAATGCTCATTCTCACTCTATGAATATTTTAGGGATCATGACCCTTATAGTTGTAGTGTAGTAAAATGCATACCCTTGCATTTTCACACTTGTTTGGGCACACCTTTCTTTATTTGTCCTTCTTTATGGATTAATTGGTCCTATTTTGTGTCCACAAGCCCTATGAATGATATATTTTTTTTGTTAATCCAAAAATTCTCAAATGCATAAATGATCTCCTAATGACTCTGATTGGTGTGTCCCTAATTTCTGGTCAAGACTAAAACACCACTAAGGGTGTCTTTGTCCCCCCGAGGTCCCAGACCCTAATTTTGAGGTATCTTATTTGGGCCCCTTTTTGGTGTTTGTGCCTCAAGTTTCATCACTTTGGACTAAGACGCCACCTAGGGCATCTTAGTCCTCCTTGAGTCATTTTGAAGATTTAATTTTAAATTTTGGCAAGATTTAACCTCCTTCATTTAATGAATTCATATGTCAGCTTGGTGTGATACAATTTCGGGATATTAAGGATACACAATTATAAATACAAGGTTCATTCATTCATTTTCATCCTAAGCATTCAAGTATTGATTCCTAAGACAAATTTACAAGATCAAGAGCATTCAAGAGCAATTCATCAAACATTTGGAGCCATCATCAAGATTCAAGCATCATGTCAAAGGCTATTCTTGCATCATGTGTGTTGTTTTTCTAACATTTGTGATGTAGGGTTTTTATCTAAGCAAGCAAGCAATTCAAGATTTATCAAGCATTTCAAGATCCATATCCATTGTAGCCATTTCACACAAGTTTTCAACCTCTACAAGGGTTTGGTGAGTTGTAGCATTGCATGTTATTCATTCACCATTTCTCTCATCATTTCTATTTCATTTCAAGGTTTAATTACCAACAAGGGGTTTGACCAAGGAAAACCCCCATTCACTAACAATCAACAAGTTGTCCCCATCTTATCCATTTGTTTTTCCAGATCTAGGTTGAATACATGAAGATCACTTGGAGTGAAAAGCTGTCAATGTTTCAAAGTTGCGTTGCAAAGTTGTCATCTTCACGGAAACTCGCCTACAGGTCAGATCCAGTTGTTTCAGAACATGAGATCCGAGAAGAAGCAAGTGTAGATCTAGAAGCTCAGGACCTAATTCAGACTTTTCAAAAATTTAGAGTGGGACTAAAATTTCATCTTGGGTGTCTTAGTCCTCCACAACATATTTTTTAGAGATTCTTCGAGATTCTATTTTGGCATCCGAAGATTGTATGTTTTCTCTAAAAAATATCAACAGGACTAAAACGCCATCTTGGGCGTTGTATTCCTCAAGGCATATTTTGGCAGTCTGTTTACATTTCTAGAATCCTTATTGCATCTCCAGGCTTCCTAGGTACACATACCCTAAGTTGGAGTTGCTCATTTTTAGTATTTACATATCTTGTTTAGCCTATTTTAGGTATTTTGCATATCATAGTGTGATTTACAACATTGTCTTTTCCAAGAATTTGCTTGATGGTGAACCCCTTAAATCCAAAGAACACCCCCTCCTAATTCCTCCAAATTGTGTATTGTCTCACCTTGAGAGGTTGATATCCAACGTTATTAGGGTTCTTAGGACATGAATGAATGATAGTTGGAGAAAGAGTGATGTTCTATGTAGAGCCTCTCCCCTTTTTCCTCTTATTTAATAGCTACAATAGATATATGAGGAACCAATTCTTATTCATAACCAACAAACATGCTTCCCAAGTATCAGCCCTGACAAGGGTAATCATAGTGTAAAATATACCCTAAGTTGGACACACATTGTGTGCCCCTTCTCCCATTCCCATATCCCACTATATCTTCATCTTTTTTGTTGAGTGATCTCTATGTATTTTTTCTTTGTCTCACATGAATTCCTTATATAACCTTTTAAGGGATGGTTTAAAAAACATCACATCGTTTCATAAAGGTTTACTTTAATTATTATTTAATAAATATAGTTTTTGATTCGTAAGCTATGGGACGAGGGGCCCACTCCCTTTATTATAATGGAATAAACAATTACAAAAGTCTTCCAAGCAAAAAATAAGGTTCTGAGAACCAAGAATAATTCAAAAAGATATCTAGAGAAATCTACAAAGGAATGAAGAACAAAAAGAAATTTTCACTTGCAAAACAAATACAACCACGAAGAAGAGAGCCTAGAAAAGAACATGCCCCAAAAAGACTAATCCCTTTTATTGTTCCGAAGGAGATCATCTAAAGTGATATGTTAAATTAGGGCCTATGACAATTGCATATGTTTGCTTAACATTTACAATGCTTAATTTGAAGGTCTTTAAATGTAAGAAATGCTTAAATGAACATATAAATAATAAAGAGATGAAATGAACAAAAGAGAGATAGAAGAGAGAAGACAAAACACAAGTTTATAATGGAGTTCACCAATATGGCTACGTCTCTAGGTCCCTCTCCAATAGAGTTACTGATCCTTGATTATGCTCCAAAACTAGTTATAAGGCTTCAACTAGAGTCTCATGTGAGTTACAAGCTCATCTCCTTCAAGTGTAGTGGAACTCTCCTCCATTGCATAGAAATGAACACTCAACTCTCCAAGTACAATTCTCTCAATAATCACCAGTTACTCCTCACAAGCCTATGTCCCCCTTTTTATACATAAATTTTTCCCAATATGGTTCATAACCATATGATTTTACAAAACCCCCATTATCTCCCATTTACAATAGTAAATCTCAAAAAATCCCCTTAAGATAATATTTAAATCCTTATTAATATTGTTGCAAGGTGTGACCCTTGGTCTCCTCTTCCTGTGGTAGGCGTAGTCTAATGAAACGCTTGGTCTTCATGACATGGTTTAACCACCTCCCGCAGATCTTGATATTGTATAAATCCAATGGTTGTATCAAGCATTAACAAGTTGACCTTTTGGTGCAACGGCAACCTCCTGTGCAAGAATTGGTATCAGATTCAAGGTCATAGGTTCGAACCCTGCGCTTGCATTGGGGGGATTGTTGCAAGGTGTTATCCTTAGTCTCCTCTTCCTGTGGTAGCCCTAGTCCAGTGCATTGCTTGAGCTTTGTGACATGGTTTAACCACCTCCTGTGGATCTTGATCTAGTATAAATCCACCGATTGTATCGGGCATTAACATGTCAATATTTTGGTGCAACAACAACCGCCTACGCAACAAATATCTCATTCATCCCTTAATAATCTTTGAATATTAATTTAAGCTCTTTTAAATATCTCAAAATCGATCTTTTACCATTTTAAAAGGGTTTTCATAGTTTATATTAGGGGGCTCAATTTTAATTGAGCCCTCTTTTCACTCCACACGATCTTTAACTTTAGTAAATTTATCATTTTCCCCATATTCCACCTACGCAAAATGCATGGCATAGTGGTAGTGAGGGAAATTGGGAGATTGGGGGTCATGGGTTCAACCCCCATGACCCCCATTAGGCATAATTTCCTTTGTTGAAATGAACCGATGACCTTTCATAGGTAAAGCATAATATTTGGCACAACAGTCGGCGGATTTAGTGGTCCAGGTATGAGATTGCGGGTTTGACCCCTAACCACAAATTTTGGTAATTAGTTTAAACTTCTTGCTGAAGATGAGGAGGAGTGCCACAAGGCACCTGTTGATTGGGTCATGTGGCATCTTTTCATTCGCCCTTGTTGACATGTGTCCAGACCTGATTTGCCTAACTCGACACCAATATGTTGATGGCTGCTCAATTGGATCCCATTTGTCACCTTCTGATTTGTCCACACTATTGTATGGTTGTTGACTATGTTGCCATGTCACCATTCTGACATCATGTTGAAGTCAACATGGTCAACCCTTTTGCCCATAAACTTTGACTGATTGTATCTTCTCCATACGAGCTTCATTTGACATGAAATGAGCGACATCAAAAATGTGGTGTCGAGCTCTTCGATGCAATGCATCCTTTGACCATTTTTGAGACAATCAAATTTTGACCCCAAATCTACATTTGGCCTCCTATTTGACCAAAATTTGATCGTGCATATCTTGAGCATAAGAGCTCCTTTTGACTCTGTTCAAGTTGCATTGGGTTCATATTTTTGAGAACTTCGACATGGTGATGATTTATGGAGTATATGGAACACTTCAATTTTTTGAAAAAAGTATCCACCTAGATTAGTCCTCCCCACTAGAGAGCTTTTGGGCCTCCACAAGCTTGATTACTCTGAAAGTAAGTGAGGGTAAATTTCCCTCACTTTACCAATCTCCGTCCATTTTTTCTTGATTGGATTCATCCCCTTCAATCCCACTTTGAGGTACTCAACAAATCCTCTTCGTGAATTCCTGAAATTCATGTCTAAGATGACATCCTCTAGCAGTTCTGACATATACTCAAGTGAAAGGTCATCAACTAATGGAATTTGAATGCTCGTGTATTCATCCAGTATCATTGGAGGCTCATACAACTTTAGATTCTCCACATTGGCAACTAAGTATATGTCGATGTATGGAGGTAAATTGAGGTTGAAGGCATTGGTACCGATATTTTCCAAGATCTCAAAAGGACCATACCTGATCAATTTGAGCTTCCTTCCTTCACCTTGCATTGTTTCCTTGCTAATATGTAACCAAACTTTGTCGCCAACCTAAAAACAATGATCAATGTGATGCTTATCATGTTGAGATTTGTACTTTTCATGGCTCTTCTCCAATTGTGCTTCAACTTCCTGATGAATTGATTGGAATTTCTAGATGAAATTCAAAGCCTTTTCTGTATCATGGCATCCATCTTCAACAATGTCCTTCCCAAAAGAAAAGTCCATTGGTGTTTTTGGAAGATAACTGAAACAAGTCTCAAAAGTAGATATTTTTGTAGAAGAGTGTGTTGCATGTTTGTAAGCATGCTACACATAGTGTAAATTTTCATCCCACAACTTAGGATGTTTACTGTACTAACCTCTGAGAAGATGCACCACTTTCCTATTCACTACATCTTTCTATCCATTAGTCTCTGAATGGAATGATATACTCTTCTTTAGTCTAGTGTCCACGAGTTCCCACAATGTTGACCAAAATTCCCTCAAGAATCGAGAATCTCTATTGGATACAATAGAAATAGAAAGCCCAAAATGAACCCATACAAATTGAAAGTACGGGTGTGTTTTCAACTAAGCCGTGACCTATTTCTTACAAGGCATTGAAATGCACATTTTTCTAAACCTATCAACTACAAAAAATAGATAATCATGTCTCTTCCTAGACATGGGTAGTCCCCCTACAAAGTCCATAGAAACACTTTACCATGGATGAGATGGTATAGGTAGAGGTGTGTACAACCCTAATTTCCTATTGCTAGGCTTGCTTGTTGCACACATTAAACATCCTCTAATGTACTTGGATACAGTTTCTTGCATATGAGGCCAATAACAGTATTTTTTTAATTGAGTCATTATTTTTCTTACCCCAAAGTGACCAACAATCAATGACGTGTATGCTTCTTTGATTACTTGTGCTTGTTCACCTTTTGGAATACATAACTTTCCCAAATGATACAACAATTTATCTTGCACATACTAATCTTTCTCTTCTACATATTTTCTTTCAATTAGAGCTGAATAAATATCCTTAAAGTCTTTGCCATTAGAATAGTGTTTTTCAAAACTTTCATGGACCATAGAACTACCTTGAAGGATAATCATAGCATTCATTTCAGGAGGCTTAGACAACATATTTGCTACTTTATTATGGGCGCCTTTTTTATACTTAATAACCAAATGAAACTATTGAAGAAAAACCATCCACCTAAAGTGCCCACTTTATTGCAGTTTAGATTGAGAGTGCATGTACTAAAGTGGTTGGTGATCAATATGTATTACAGTTTCTTTCCCATTAAGTAGTGTTTACATTTTTTAACACTCTAAAATAATGGATAAAGTTCCTTATCATAAGTAGGATAGTTAGTTATTGCAGCTGTAAAGGTTTTAGAGTGATAGTAGATCATTGGGTCACCTCCTTGCATGAGTACTACTCCAATGGAAAACCCACCTGCATCTGTCTCGATCTCAAATGGTTGTTGTAAATCTAGTAAAGCAAGAAATGGTGCGGTGCTCAACTTTTACTTCAAAGTGTCGAAGTCCTTTTGCTGCATACCTCCCCGTTGGAAAGTTTTCTTCATAGTGGTTAACATGTGCAATGTGGATGCAATGTAAGATAAGTTGGCGATGAACTTCCTCCAGTATTGAACTGCACCTAAGAAACTTTTAAATTTTGTGACTGTACTTGGCTTAGGCCATTTTAAAATAGTTTCAACCTTTGCAGGGTCTACTTTCAATTGACCACCTCCTACGACATAGCCTAAGTACACTATTAATGTCTTAGTGAATTTGCATTTCGACATCTTTACAAAGAGATTTTCTTTTCTCAATACATCAAAAAATTTCTTTACATGACTTACATGATCTTCCCAAGTTTGACTGAATACAAGAATATCATCTAAATAAACTATGAAAAACTCATCAATAAAAGTACAAAAGACATCATTCATGACTCTCATAAAGGTAGCTAGTGCATTACATAGCCCAAAGGGCATGACCAACCACTCGAACAGTCCCTGTTTTATCTTGAATGAAGTTTTCCAAATGCCATTTTCTACATTCTTATTTGATGATATCCCCTATGCAAGTCTAACTTAGTGAAATAAACTGCATGTTTCAATTGAGCAAGTAAATCATCTATTCAGGGAAGAGGGTACATGTTCTTTACCGTTTTCTTATTCAGGGCTCTATAGTCGATGCACATTCTCAAAGACCCATCCTTCTTTGGAACTAACACAATCAAAGAACCGATGTACTAGGACCAATAACTCCTTTCTCAACCAACTCCTGAACCTGCCTTTTGATTTCCTCATTCTACAAAACAGATAAATGATACATGTCGATGATTGGAAGAGGCACATCCTATTGTAATTGGATTTCATGTTGTATCTCTCTTTCGTGGCAATCCCTTCGACTCCTAAAATAAGTCATCAAAGGTGGAAACTACATTGAAGAATTCAACATTATGCTCTGGATCACACCCTTTGAATGCCTCATATTTTTAATCCTCTTTTCATTTTACAATCATTAATACAAACTTCTTACTTGTATTGACTAACCTTTTCATTTTTCCATTATTTACCAGTGTTAGATTAGTCTTTATCTTATGTGCACGTACAATGTATTCTATACCATCCTTAACAAGATGATACTTGTTCTTCCCCCTAAAAAAAATTGCTTTTCGTTCATATAGATAGGGACTCCCTAGTACAAGAACTCAAATATTTAAAGGGACTACACCAGCTTCTACCGCATCTATTCATGGCTAAAATTATTTCCATATCCCCTCCAAGATACCAATTTATTCATCTTTAGATTTGTAAGAAGGACATTGAAATTTGAATACCCATGAACTTGAAAATAAAAGCATGTTTTGTAATGCCAGTTTTCTCCCAATGTTATTTAAGCATTAGTAGCAGATTTAATAGATTTAATAACTAATTTCAAATATACATGTGATAATTTGACAATTAATTTAAATTAAATATATTCCCTATATCTTTCAACATCAAGGTTTCTAATACTTATCTAAATCAGTGCACTTGGAATGCTCATTCTTACTCTATGAATATTTTAGGGGTCATGACCCTTATAGCTACAACAAATATAGGAGGAACGAATTCTTATTCAATACCAACACACATGCTTCCAAAGTATCAACCTTGAGAAGGGTAATCATAGTGTAAAATATACCCTAAGTTGGACACACATTGTGTGCCCCTTCTCCCATTCTCATAGCCCACTAAATCCTCATCTTCTTTGTTGAGTGATCTCTATGCATTTTTTCTATGTCTCACATGAGTTCCTTATATAAATTTTTAAGGGATGGTTTAAAAAAGATCACATCATTTTATAAAGGTTTCCTTTACTTATTATTTAATTATAAATATAGTTTCTGATTCATAAGCTATGGGACGAGGGGCCCACTCCCTTTATTATAATGGAATAAACAATTGAAAAATTTGGCTAAGCAAAAAAGAAGGTTATGAGAATCAAGAATAATTTAGAAAGATATCTAGAGAAACCTACAGAGGAACGAAGAACGAAAAAAAATTTTTAGTTGTGAAACAAATACAACCACGAAGAAAAGAACATAGAAAAGCACGTGCCCCAAAAAGACTAAGCCCTTAAATTATTTCGAAGGAGGAGAGTGTCCAAAGTGATATGTTATTATGATATATGACAATTGAATGTGTTTCCTTAATGTTTACAATGCTTAATTTGAAGGTCTTTAAATGTAATAACGTAATTGAAATGCTTAAACAAACATAGCAATAATAAAGTGATGAAATGAACAAAAGAGAGATAGAAGAGAGAAGAGAAAACACAAGTTGATAATGGAGTTTTCCAATATGGCTATGTCTCTCGGTCCCTCTCCAATAGAGTGATTGATCCTTGATTATGCTCCAAAACTCGTTACAAGGCTTCAATTGGAGTTTCATGTGAGTTACAAGCTCATCTCCTTCAAGTGTAGCGGAATGACGCTCCTCCATTGGATAGAAATGAACACTCAACTCTCCAAGTAAAATTCTCTCAATAATTGCCATTTACTTACCTTACCTCACAAGCCTATGCCCCCCTTTTCATACATAAATTTTTCCCAATATGGTTCATAACCATATGGTTTTACAAATTCCCCATTATCTCCCATTTACAATAGTAAATCTCAAAAAATCCCCTTAAAATAATATTTAAATCCTTATTAACATCTCATTCCCCCCTTAATAATCTTCAAATGTTAATTGAAGCCCTTTTAAATACCTCAAAATCGGGCTTTTACCGTTTTAAAAGGGTTTTCATAGTTTATATTAGGGGGCTCAATTTTAATCGAGCCCTCTTTTCACTCCACACTATCTTTAACTTTAGTAAATATCATTTTGTCCATATTCCACCCATGGACAATGTGTGACATAGTGGTAGTGATGGAAATTGGGAGATGGGGGGGTCGTCGGGCCCCATTAGGCAAATTTTCCTTTTCTAAAATGAATCGATGACCTTTCATAGGCAAAGCGCAATATTTAGTGCAACAGTCGATAGATTTAGTGGGATGTATGAGGTTGGGGGTTCGACCCCCAACCAAAAGTTTTGGTAAACAATTTAAATTGCCTACCGAAGATGATGAAGGGTGCCACAAGGCACCTTTTGATTGGGCCACGTAGCATCTTTTCATTCGCCCTTGTTGACATGTATCCAAACCTGATTCACCTAACTCGACACCAATATTTTGACAACTACTCAATTGGATGCCATGTGTCACGTGCTGATTTGTCCATGCCACTGTACAATTGTTGACTGTGTTTCCATGTGACCATGTTGATGTCATGATAAAGTTAGCATGGTCAACCCTTTTGCTCATAAACTTTGATCGGTTGTATCTTCTCCATACGAGCTTTGTTTGACGTGAAATGAGTGGTGTCAAAAATGTGGCATCGAGCTCTTTGATGTGATCCCTCCATTGACAATTTTTGAGATGATCAAATTTTGACCCTGAATTTGCATCTGGCCTCTTGCTTGACCAAACTTTGACTGCGCATATCTTGAGAGTACGAGCTCCTTTTTAGTATATTCAAGTTGCATTGGGTTCATTTTTTCAAGCACTTTGACATGGCAATGGTTTTTGGAGCATATGGAACACTTCAAATTTTTGACAAAAGTATCCACCTAGATCAGTCCTCCCCACTGGAGAGCTTTTGGACCTTTGAAAGCTTGATTAATTAGAAAGTAAGTGAGGGTAAATCTCCCTCACTTTACCAATCTCCATCCATTTTTCCTTGCTTGAATTCATCCCCTTCAATCCCACTCTAAGGTACTCAACAACTCCTCTTCGTGAAGTGTTGGCATTCTTGTCTAAGATGACATCCTTTTGCAGCTCTAACATATACTCAATTGAAAGATCATCAAATGATGGAAGGGTGATCCCACAATAGTGGTTTACAATTTTTGGCCAAACTGGACACTGAAATTATTATTTTTAAATAAATATTCATATTTGGGCACCTATAGCAGCTAAACCATGAGGAATTTGAAGATGATGCAAACTAAAGTCTCATCACATTTTTTTTGTAGATTCTAAAAATATTTTTTTCAAATTTTTTGGAATAAGATTGCACTTCTTTTTCCATTTCCCATGAAAACTGGTTTGTCTAGAAAACAACATTTTTAAAAAGTGACGCTCACCGTATACAACATAATTTTTTTTGTATGAAGGATAAAATTCTAATTTTTTCGAATTTAGATTTGTAACTATGGTATCTAGCACTTTCATTTGGTCTCATAGTTTTTAATTGAATATTTTTTCCTTAATTTAGAGTTTCAAAGTCAAACCAATTGCAATTCAGACATAGGTGGAATGTATACAACATAACTTTTTCTGTATGTATCGAAAGTCAATTTTATTTTTTTAATGGATCAAGGACATCAATACCCAGCATGAACATATTTTTTTAAAAATTATTTTCATAATTTTCTATTTTTCCACATGTGCAAAACAAAGAGCTTGATTTTCGGTGAAAAACCTATGTTTAATAAAACTAAAAAAACACATACATAATAAAACCGAAACATATTAAAATTATATTTGTGGGATAGCTCATTTTGAGGACTACCATAATCATTTGAAATAAATTTTAAATGAATTCATTTGATGCCCCAAAAGGTAAATCAAAAGTTATTTTAAATCACCATTTTGATAGGTGTAAAGGAGACTCATTTATAGGCATGGTTTAAAACTAGCGAGGTTATATCCAAGGGGGTTTGATCTAAGGTGGTTTGATCAAACCCTCTTCAATTGGAATCCTTAAAATGGAACTTTTAAAGGCTTAAATCATTATATTTTCTAAAAATATGTGATTTCAGAAAAAATCAGTTCCTCTCAGAAATTGTAAACCAACTTTGTGGGATCACCCAGAATCTGAATGTCCATGTCTTCATCCAGTATCATTGAAGGCTCATACAACTTCAAATTTTCCACATAGACAACTGAGTAAATGTGCATGTATGGAGGAAGATTGAGGTGAAAGGAATTGGTACCAATCTTTTTCAAGATCTCAAAATTACTATACCTGATCGATTTGAGCTTCCTTCCTTCGCCTTGCATTCTTTCCTTACTAATATGTAACCAAACTCTGTCACCAACTTGAAAACAATGATTGATATGATGCTTATCATGTCAGGCTTTATGCTTTGCTTGGCTCTTCTCCAACTATTATTCAACTGCCTAATGAATTGCTTGGACTTTTTGGATGAACTTCAAAGCCTTTTTTGCATCATGGAATCCATCTTCAACATAATCCTTCCCAAAAGAAAATTCCATCGATGTTTTTGGTAGATAACTGAAATAAGTCTCAGAAGGAGATATTTTTGTAGAAGATTTTGTTGCATGTTTGAAAGCATGTCACACAGTGTAAATTTTTATCCCACAACTTATGATGTTTACTACAATATCCTCTGAGAAGATGCACCACTATTATTAACTACATTTTTTTGTCCATCACTCTACGGATGGAATGTTGTACTCTTCTTTAGTCTAGTGTCTATGAGTTCCCACAATGCTGACCAAAATTCCCTCAAGAATCAAGAATCTCGATCCGATACAGTAGAAATAGGAAGCCCAAAATGAATGCATATAAATTGAAAGTACAAGTGTGTTGTCATCTCAGTTGTGACCTATTTCTTATAATGCATTAAAATACACATTTTGTTGAACCTAGCAACTACCACAAACAGATAATCATGTCCCTTCCTAGACATGGGTAGTCCCCCTACAAAGTCCATAGAAACACTTTACCATGGATGAGATGGTATAGGTAGAGTTGTGTAAAACTCTAATTTCCTATTGCTAGGCTTGCTTATTGCACACATAACACATCCTCTAATGTACTTGGATACATTTTCTTGTATATGAGGCCAATAATAGTATTTCTATAATTTAGTCATTTTTTTTCTTATCCCAAAGTGACCAACAATCAATGACGTGTGTTCTTCTCTAATTACTTGTGTGTGTTCACCTTTTGGAATACACAATTTTCCTGAATGATACAACAATTTATCCTACATAGTAATATTTATCTTCTACATATTTTCCTACAATTAGAGTTGAATAAATATCCTTAAATTCTTTGTCGTTAGCATAGTGTTCTTGAAAACTTTCATGGACCATAGAACTACCTTGAAGGATAATCATAGCATTCATGACAGGAGGCTTAGACAACATATCTTCTACTTTATTATGGGTACCTTTTTTATACTTAATAACCAAATGAAACTATTGAAGAGAACCCATCCACCAAAAGTGCCTACTTTGTTACAGTTTGGATTGTGAGTTGAAGTACTAAACTGGCTGGTGATCAGTGTGGATTATAGTTTCTTTCTCATTAAGTAGTGTTTACATTTTTTAACACTCTAAACTAATGCATAAAGTTCCTTACCATAAGTAGGATAGTTAGTTACTATAGTTGTAAAGGTTTCAAAGTGATAGAAGATCACTGGTTTACATCCTTGCATGAGTACTGCTCCCATGGAAAACCCACTTTCATCTATCACGATCTTGAATGACTATTGTAAATCTAGTAAAGCAAGAAATGGTGTGGTGCTTAAATTTTCCTTCAAAGTGTCAAAGGCCTTTTGTTGTAGACCTCCCCATTGGAAATTTGTCTTCGTAGTGGTTAACATGTGAAATGGCGATGCAAAGTAAGAGAAGTTGGTGATGAACTTCCTCCAGTCCTGAACTACACCTAAGAAACTTCTAAATTTTGTGACTATACTTGGCTTAGGCCATTTTACAATAATTTCAACCTTTGCAGGGTCTACTTTCAATTGACCACCTCCTACGACATAGCCTAAGTACACTAAGGATGTCTTAGTGAATTTTCATTTCGACATCTTTACAAAAATATTTTATTTTCTGAATACATCAAAAACTTTCTTTACATGACTTATATGATCTTCCCAAGTTCAACTGAATACAAGAATATCATCTAAACAAACTATGACAAACTCATCAATAAAAGGACAAAAGACATCATTCATGACTCTCATAAAGGTAGCTAGTGCATTACATAGCCCAAATGACATGACCAACCACTCAGAGAGTCCCTATTTTGTCTTGAATGAATTTTTCCAAATGTCCTTTTCTACAATTCTTATCTGATGACATCCACTATGCAAGTCTAACTTAGTGAAATAAACTGCATGTTTCAATTGATCAAGTAAATCATCTATTCGAGGAAGAGGATACATGTTCTTTACCTTTATCTTGTTCAGGGCTCTATAGTCAATGGACATTCTCAAAGAGCCATTATTCTTTGGAACCAACACAATTGAAGAACCACAAGGAGATGTATTGGGACCAATAAATCCTTTCTCAACCAACTCTTGAACCTACTTTTTCATTTCCTCATTCTGCAAAATGGATAAACGGTACATGCCGATGTTTGGAAGAGGCACATCCTATTGTAACTGGATTTCATGTTGTATCTCTCTCTTTGGTGGCAATCCCTTCAACTCCTAAAAGAAGTCATCATAGGTGGAAACTACTTCGACCAATTCAACTTTATGCTTTGGATCACACCCTTTGAATGCCTCAGATTTTTAATCCTCTTTAGCTTTTACAATCATTAATACAAACTTCTTACTTCCCTTGACTAACCTTTTTATTTTTCTAGTATTTACCAGTGTTAGATTAGTCTTTATCTTATGTGCACGTACAATGTATTCTATACCATCCTAGAAAAAACATGATACTTGTTCTCCCCCTTATAAAAGATTTCTTTTTAGTCATATAGATAGGGACTCCCTAGTACAAGAACACAAATATCTAAAGGGACTACACCAGCTTCTACCTCATCTATAAAGTTTGTAGTGATAGAAAATATCAACTTACATTGCTTTGTTACCTGCAACTACGCATCATTGCAAACGCATCCAAGCAGGTATGGTTTCAGATGAGGTATCATAGTCAAGTTAATCTTCTTAAAAACTTATTTAGATATTAGATTTACTTGATATCCCATATCAAATAAAGTATCAACCTTAGTATGCTTTGTTGCAACCTGAATGTGAAATAATTCATTTATTTGCTTATCAATCTTAGGAGGAGAAGATTCATTACTTGCACTTGCACTTGCATTTGAATAAAATGTATCAAAAGAAAGAGATGTAGCTTTTACTTTACCTTGGATCTCGATAGCAACAATCTTTGTCTCATCCCTGGAATAGGATCCAAGATCTATTGTACAACAACAATAGTCTTTTGTTTGCCTTTTTTTCCTGTTTATCTCTTTGGCCTTAGTTCTGAATGCAGCTTCCAACACTTTGAATCATCATGCAGCTCTTTCTTGCAATGGGAGCATGTGGGCTTATCACCCTCCTTCTTAACTATAGTTGTCTTGTTCCCCTTTCCTTTTCCTTTAGATTTACCTTCAAGCTTAGATGGCTTCTTGTCAAACTTATAAATGAAATTATTCTCACCTCTTGACTCTAAGTGTGTGGCTTGTACACACTTTATCTAGATTACTAGGATTCAAAATAAAAATGTAATGTCTTAGATAAGAGTGAAGACCACCCATGTACTTAAGAAACGTGTCTTGGGTGTACGATGGGACATTCAATGCAATAGCCCTTTGCCTGAATTCATGGGTGTACTCTTAGACAGTTTGAACTTTCCCTTTCCTAAAATTTTTATAGCTCATCATTAACTGTTGCATATGACCTAGGGGATTAAATTTCTTCTTAAGAGCATTAACAAATTCTACCCAAGTTAAATTGACTCTACCAAGTTGTGAATTTTTTTCCTAAGTTTTACTCTCCCACCAAGTGAGAGTTGTAGCTGCCAACCGAAGAGTAGCTAACTAGATCCTAGAAGCATCATCAAAGAGACCTTGAACTCTAAAATACACTTCTACTTGTTGAACCCAATCATCTAATTTCTTAACATTTAATTCCCCACAATACTTAAGAAGATCAAATTTTACATCCAATTTAATTTTAGGCTTATGTGCACCCTTGAAAGGATTAGAAGAAGAAATAGAGCTTGTAGAAGAAGGAGAAGATCGAGAAGATGGAGTTAGGAGTGTTTTTGGAGGCTCTTCATCACCCTCATGTTTTTCTCTCTTTAACGTTCCTCCTTTTTCACGCTTCTTTCATTCTTGTTTTTCCCGATAGAGCTCTTCTACCATAGCCTTCATGTCAAGAAAGGCTCATTGAAAACTCTTCTCATCAAGCTTAGTACTTTTTTCAGCTTCTGATTCTTCCATCTTTGGAAAATTTCTTCATTTACCTATCTTAGGATTGTATTATGCAAGTGTTCCTTCACCTCACTCTCTCTTGGATCACATTAGCATCCACTTTAGCAATACTATTCAAACAAAGCTCTGATACCAACTTGATATGTTATTAGGATCTATGATGATTGTATGTGTTTTCTTAATGTTTACAATGCTTAATTTGAAGGTCTTTAAACGTAATAACATAATTGAAATTATTAAATGAACATATCAATAATAAAGTGATGAAATGAACAAAAGATAGATAGAAGAGAGAAGACAAAACACAAGTTGATAGCGGAGTTTTCCATTATGGCTACATCTCCGGGTCCCTCTCCAACAAAGTGACTGATCCTTGATTATAATCCAAAATTGGTTACAAGTCTTCAACTAGAGTATCTTGTGAGTTACAAGCTCATCTCCTTCAAGTGCAATGGCATGATGCTCCTCCATTGCATAGAAATGAACACCCAACTCTCCAAGTACAATTATCTCAATAATCATCACTTACTTACCCCTCACTAGGCTTATTTATACATAATTTTTTCCCAATATGGTTCATAACCATATGATTTTACAAATCCCCCATTATCTCCCATTTACAATAGTAAATCTCAAAAATACCCTTAAAATAATATTTCAATCCTTATTAATATCTCATTCCCCCCTTGATAATCTTCAAATGTTAATTTAAGCCCTTTTAAATATCTCAAAATTGGGCTTTTACCATTTTAAAAGGATTTTCATAGTTTATGTTAGGGGGATCACTTTTAACCGAGCCCTCTTTTCACTCCACACCGTCTTTAATTTTAGTAAATATCATTTTTCCCATTTTCCACCTATGGACAATGCGTGGCATATAAGTAGTGAGGGAAAGTGGGAGATGGGGGGTTGTTGGTTCAACCCCCATCACCCCCATTAGGCAGAATTTCCTTTGTTAAAATGAACCGACAACCTTTCATAAGTAAAGTGTAATATTTGGTGCAATGGTCGACAGATTTAGTGGGAAGCATGAGGGTGGGTGTTCAATACCAAACCAAAAATTTTGGTGCCATGTGGCACCTATTGATTAGGGCACGTGGCATATTTTATTTCATCCTTGTTGACACGTGTCCAAACCTAATTCGCATAACTCGACACTAATATGTTGACTGGGCTACTCAACTAGATGCCACATTTCATGTGCTAATTTATCCATATCATTGTACGTTTGTTGACTATGTTGCCATGTCACCATGCTGATGTGGCACCTGTTGATTGGGCCATGTGGCATCCATTCATCCTTGTTGACACATGTCCAAACCTGATTCGCATAACTTGACACTAATATGTTGACTCGGCTGCTCAATGGATGCCACATGTCACATGCTAATTTGTCCACATCATTGTACGGTTATTGACTGTGTTTCCATGTCACCATGTTGACGTCAGCATGGTCAACCCTTTTGGTCATAAAATTTGAATGACTACATCTTCTCCATACAAGCCTCATTTGATGCAAAACGAGTGGCATTAGAATTGTGGAAAAACTCTCTTCGACATGATGCCTCCTTTGACCAATTTTTAGACAATCAAATTTTAACCCCAAATCTACATTTGGGCTCCTATTTGACCAAACTTTGATCACACATATCTTGAGCATGCGAGCTCCTTTTGACTCCGTTCAAGTTGTGTTGGCCTTTTTTTTCCAAGCACTTCGACATGGTGATGGTTTCAAGAGCATATGAAACACTTCAAATTTTTGATAGGTTTCAAGAGCATATGAAACACTTCAATTTTTTAACAAAATGTATCCACCTAGATCACAAAGTCTATTGTGATCCAGCCTCCACCGCCTCCAAACCTTCAATGCGTAGCTTTTCAGAATCAAACTTCCTTCCAACCTAACGTTTGGGCCCATAGTTGGGTTTAGATTTTCCATTGATATTTTGAGAAATCCCATGTTTGCGAGGCCGATCCAAAGAAAAGTTGTCAAAACAATCCTTAATGTGATCATAAAAGTGTCATCAGATTCAGAACCTGCCTCCTTCAAACTAGAGGAGTCAGGAGAATACTCATGATCAGTAGTGATCAGAGGAGAAGAGGGGACCACAAGCTATGCCAATTCAACCCAAAAACCTGAGGGGATTCTAATAAAATTTCATGATTTTTCCAAATAAACTCACTATTCGGAGTGCCATCCTTCCTCACCCACATCTTATCTAATAAATATAGTTATTCCTCTCTTTTTAAAATGATTTTCATAAATATTCTTCATGAATTTGTATTTTAACCAAAGGAACATATTACCCTATATTTTTCTATCTCCTTTTAATGCTTTCAAAACTTTATTTTTTCTTTGGGGAAAAGGTTTTATAACATGTTTTGAAAGATAAAGCACATCGTCCACAAACACACTTGGATTTATATGCAATATTGGCCAATTCATACTCTCCAAAAACCTAGAAGAAGATGAATCGATACATTTTTTAACTTTTTGTTTTGAACTAAATTCATTTATTGTATGTAGCAAAAAAAACTATGGTATCATGATCATAAGAGGATGGATACTTAGAGATAATGATATCTTTTAATGATAAATGGAGGTCCCTAAGATACCCAATTGATGTCATGCAAGAACACATAGGGAAAAGAAACCCAAGAAATACACAATTGAGAAAAGAAACAATCCCAATAGTAAATAACAGTCCCAATGAATTTGATGCCTCCTTGATGTTGTGTGAGTGTTCCACCTAGAGTCCTATTCAAATTTTTCAATTTTATGATTTTTATTTTCTCTTTGTCTTGAGGCTTAGGCTTTGTTTTGGCCTCCTCGTGTCTTTGCAAGGGTACATGGGACATTTTTTTTCTAGTTTTGGTCCCTTTGTAATAATGTTTCTCTAAACTCATATGGTACCCTTATGTATCTATGTACTTTCACTATATATTAATATTAATAGTTTAGGATTTTTTCCTTTTATCTAAAAAAAATAGTGAATAACAACAGACTAATGTGACCAAGTGAATCCGTACAAGTAAAAGCAAGTTGTAGTAGGTAAGGGAAATGAACACCATATAAAACTTTATTCTTGTTTAAGACAAAGGCCAAAGAGAAAATGATATATAGCTAAGAAAAATTTTGTGTCATTAAAAATGCCTCTACTAACATGTAGTGACATGAAATGTAGAAATAATTTGCTTAAACCATTAACCTCAAAGCCTTCATCCTTATTTCCATTGTAACAAAAAAAAATAAAAATATATGTGCAAACTAGATATTTGTGTTACCAATTTGTGTCTCATAATTTATAATTTTATCCTTCAAATATGTTTTTTGTTATGGAATAAATGCCACCTTTCCAAAATAATGTTAAATATACAATATATTTTTTTAGTAAAAGATGAAAAAGAACATTATTAAATAATTTTTTTGTTATGGAATAAATGTCACCTTTTCAAAATAATGTTAACTATAAGACATATTTTTCACTATGGTATAGCAAGGGGGGTCTCTTTGACAAGACCTTTGATTTAATTTTTCCTTCCACAAAGGCCTTGAGACTTAATTTAATCATGCTTAGATGGGATTGTGGAGTACTTCTATAAAGGTTTCTTGCATTTTTTCAAAACCTCCTTTTGTCAGATGTCACTTTAAAAGGCCCTCAAGTTGCAAATGGACATTAATATCCTTAATCATTATTAATACAAGAACCTTTAGTCACACACATTCTAGGTGCTGGCATAAGATAATGAATATCTAGCCTAAGACTTATTTGGATTAAATTCATTAAAATACCTTAATTAAAGGTTTTGATGGATCTTTCTAGATGTGTAGAGTTTTTGGCAGCCCGGTTTTCTAGTAGATGTGTGGAAATCTAATTTTTCCCTAAGTGGCTGTGAGTGCTATCATATTTTGTGAAGTACTTGATGGCATATGTCAAGTGTTGTCATTGATGGAAAAGTAAGTCATACATCTGATCTATAGTATAGTTTTGGTTTACATCGACAAAACAGAGTGAAGAATAGGGCATTCGATTAAAGGAAAAAATGTTGATCAAATTACTTCACCAGACTATTATTTTGGGTTATGGATCTCTGAGGAAGGTTTTTTAATGTTTGTATTACCTTATTCGAGAAGTATATTAATGCACATTCACTGGTATGTGATCTAGGAGATCTGGTCCACTAATCTATTGGTTATATGTGCTAGAAGGCCGACTTGGGAAATATAGTAACTATAGATGTATAAGCAGTAATTAATTAAAAAAATTTGTGCTCGATTATGTTTGTTTGGGTCCTCTCTATGTCTTATAAAAATTTGGAGGATACACATAAAGAATTAATGGTGGATCTAGCCAATAGTTGAAAAGAACTTAATATTTTATGAAGCCGACATATGAATGTTCAAATCCTTGGTAGCGGATATATATATGAGATTTTATCATTTTGAAGGTGTGATAGTATGGAAAAGATAGAGAATGTGTGGAATGTGAATTATATCAATGTGTGGTGCAAAATTTAGTAGATTAATAGTGCAAATTTATATATTTGTGATGCGAAGAGCAGAAAAGTGCAGAGCAGAGTGAAGTGTAGAGTCAGACAAAGGATCTGAAATCTAATCTATGAGCTTCACCTGAACTGTAACCTGGCATGAATAGATGCTACTATATTAGTTCATCCTTCAGATGGTTTCAATCTGAAATTTTGTAAGGTAGTGAGCCTTGCCTTTTGAGCAGTGAGCTCTAGGCAGTGTGCCTGAATGCAAGTGTATTCTATTTTGTAAAAAAATTATTTGAGTACTCAAATTATGGATTAACCTCCACCGTGGTTTTTCCCTAACAGGGTTTCCATGCAAAAATCCTTGTGTTATGGTGTTATAAATTTTTTCTTTGAATTCTTGCATCTTTTCCTTCAAATTTAATGTTAGAATGGTTTAAGTTTTTTAGAACACTGATTCACCCTCCCTCTCAGTGTTCCCTTGAGTCAAACAATTGGTATCAGAGATTTTGGTTCCTCGAAAAAAATTTAGCAGCTTGAGGTGGATCTTGGAATGTGATGGACTTTGGTGGCACTTGATGACCTTGATCAGTCTAAAGCAGAAGTCCAAGAATTGAAAGAAAATCTTAGGGATGCTAAGAAATTCATTTAAACATTGAAAGATTAGATTTCTAAATCTAGGGAGAAAAGGAAAGATATTTGTGATTAGATCAAGCAACAAGAAAGTGAGAACATGGATGATGCTCACCTGAATTAGACCTTGAAGGAAATAACTGAAGAATGTGAAAAGCTTGCTAGAGACAATGCTACCCTAAAACATGAAATGGAATCTATGGTGATGAAGCTGACTAAAGATATTGAAGAAAGGAAGAAGAATGAGGAGAATCTTGCTCAGTAATTAAATAAGAAATCTGATGAACACAGAAGAAAAAATGAAGAATTCACTCAATTGGAAAGAGAATTGCAACGATCCAGAAACAATGAAGAAGAACTTGGCAAACAAATTGTTATAATCAGAAATGAACTTACTACTGAAAATGAATACAAGGAGGAGTTTAAGATCAGTTCGGTGAAGATTGATGACCTGAATCAAGGAAAAAAGAGTGGAAATGATAAGAGAGGTCTTGGATACAAAAAAGGAGAAACTTCTAAATCAGGACAAAATAATTTCAAACAAAGAAACCACACGAATAAAGGTGGAAGGTATCCGGTAAGACAACCTAATGCTCAAAAATTTAATGAATACTATTTTTATTGCAATAAATTTGGCCATATGGCTACTCAGTGTATAAATAATATGAAATCAAGAGATTCATCATTTTCTGGTCAGTGTTTCAAATGCAAAATTTTTGGTTATAAATCAATCAAATGCAAAAATATGTCAAACTACTCTATCAATTGAAAGAATGTTGAATGCTACACATGTAGAAGATTTTGAAATATTTCTAATCAATGCAGATCAAGAAGAAATTAGTGGAATGATTGGTTTGGACAAGGAAGTACTGTGTGCTACAATTTCAATAAATATGGTCACATTGCAAGATTCTACATAAACAAAAATGTGGATAGAAGAGGTCTGGTATATAGAGGCAAAAATACACAAAAAGATGATAAAGGGAAAGGAAAAGTGACTGTTGATGAGATCAGAGATCAAATGAAGAAAACATGGGTAAGGAAGAATGAGTCTAATGTTGGAAATGGTTCTGCACCAGAACTTGCTTCCGGTAATTCTTTTAGAAATTGATTTCAGGCCACTGGCCTAGGGGGAGTTTTTCAAGAAAATATTTCCTCCCCTGTCCGTAGATGGTACTAGAAATCGAAGAATGGCCAAGAAGGTGTATTAATAATATGTAGAGTTTTTGGAGAATTTTCACAAGAACATTCAGAGAATTCATAGGTCCGGAGAAGAATTTTTCTATCGCTTTGTGAGAAAACAAAGCACCTGGAAAACTTAGAGAAAGCACATTTAATACAAGTGTGTGAGCTATAAAAGTCAAGTTAGAACTCTCATTTGTCACATTTCATTGAAGAAGAGAAGAAGGAGAGAACTCGGTAGAATAATTTTGAAGCAGTGAAATCAATTTGTCAGAAATTCTCAAAATCTATCAGGTATTTCAGTTATTTTAGGATTTTTCATATAATTTGATGTGTGGTTGTTAAACATAAGTGCAAAAATAAAGTGGAACAAATGAAAGGGTCAATCATTTTGGATGAATAAAATGGTGGAAATATTAGGTCCATGAGGAATCTGTTATTACCCAATGAATTGAAGCAATTGAGAGAAGCCAAACATAGGAATTTGGCTATTTGGAATGAGTTTCCATACTTTGAGAATGCAGAATTTGTTAAATTCATCTTGAGAATATTGCATGATGACACTTTAACTCTGGACAAACCCTACATCATTTCGAAGGAAGTAATTGAGAATCTGACTGGTTTATGCAAAGTCAGAGATATACCGAGGAAGAAATCCATGTGGAACAAATAAGTTGAAACCCTAACTGGAATAATTGGAGATCAGAGAGCATTAATAATTGTGACAATCAATAATCCTATTACAAAGTACATTGCGCACAAAATTTCATATAAATTTTTTTTCAGAAACTGAGAAGGAGTTTCCTCAGCTGGCGTAGTCCACATTTCTCACAAGATGATAATTGAAGGTCGGGACTTTGACCTATGCGGATTGATAAAGGATCAACTAATGGAGAATGTGAAAATAACAAAAGAGACAAGCTACCCTTTCAAGTTCGATACTCTGATTATATGTTTAGTAATGTATTTCTTGAATTGTTTGCTAAAAATCAACAATGTGGTGTGGAGAGCAAATGAACCGACATGCAAAAAAATATACTCATATTCTAGGAGCTTGGCTGATTGGGATCAATAATTTGAAAATTTCTTTAAGAATGTTCTTGGAAAGTGTGGCTCAGTCAAATTTTCCCTTCCAATAAGAACAATTGAAGTTGGTTCCCCTTCTGGTGGTATGGAGAATAAGCAGAAAAGAGAAAAATAAATTGTTGAATACAGCCCTTCGGAATGCAAAATTCCCAGAATTGAAGGAAAAGGAAAAGAAAAGGAAATTGTGGATATTCCAGATGAAGGATCTGATAAAGAAAATGAGGATCCACAAATAAATGAATAAAAACCATAAAAAGATAGTGAGGAAGAAGATGACCTGACAAAGGAAAAGCTACAACAACTTATTCAGGAAGAAGGTAGAATACAAAAAATCACTAAGTTATGGTTTGTTAGACCATCATATGATCAAGATATGATTCTGAGTGTACTAAATGCTCATTTTGAGCACTGCAAGATCAAACTGGAAAGTATGCAGAAAAATCTACCTAAAGAAATGATTGAATGCAGTAAAGAAACAATGAGCTCTGAGGATAAAGAAAAAGAAGGGGAAATTATCTCTCATTTGAAGGAGCAGTTTAGGCTATCACTTACCAAACTGAAGAAGAAATTGAATGAGTTGAGGAAATGCATAAATTGAGCTAATAACATCTATAAATATTGCATCCATTAGCCTCATGTTGTTGGTAAATACAAAGAGAAATTGGGGCAGCTTGAAACAGAGTTGAATGGTATTTGAAAAATCTTTGACTTATCTCTCATTTGAAGGAGCAGTTTAGGCTATCACTTACCAAACTGAAGAAGAAATTGAATGAGTTGAGGAAATGCATAAATTCAGCTAATAACATCTATAAATATTGCATCCATTAGCCTCATGTTGTTGGTAAATACAAAGAGAAATTGGGGTAGATTGAAACAGAGTTGAATGGTATTTGAAAAATCTTTGACATGTGTCAATATCAGGATGGCACCATCAGGAAAAAGATTCAGCAGCTACAGTCTGAACACACAAAATTTCAATTCACCAAGAACACACTTGTGGATACTTTTTGGAAGGTGAAGGATCTAACCAAATGTAGATTGGAACATATGGTGGAGATACTAAGGAAAGGTGAGAAACTAGAGGAAGCAATTACAATTCTAGAATCTCTAACTGAAATTGTCAACAAAACATCCAAGAATAATAGCTTGATCATTATCCTTGGGATCACAATAGGTTCTTGGAATAATTTCCTTCCGAAAGTGATGAAAAATTATAAGATAATTTTCTAAGTTGAAGTTGCTTGTTTTCAAAACTGATTCAAATTTTTGAAGTTTTGGTCAAAGGGGGAGAATTGTCGGTATATATATTTTGAAGTTTTGGAGATTTTGAACACATGTTTTGTCTTTTTGGCATATGGTTTCTATTCTTTGTCATTGATGTCAAAGGGGAAGAGAATGCAGTGAAAAATGACTTATAAATCTTAGGGGGAGAGAGTGGAGTAAAGTTTGGTAGCATACTTATAATGATTCTGACACTTAGTCATTTTTCACTAAGTGTTGCCATCAATGCTAAAGGGGGAGATTGTTGGAATATGGTTTGTAAGTGTTGTAACTAATGGCAACCTAAGTCATACATCTGGTCTACAATATAGTTTTGGTTTACACCGGCAGAATAGAGTGAAGAATAGGGCATCCGGTTAAAGCAAAATATGTTGATCAAATTACTTCACCGAACTATTATTTTGGGTTATGGATCTCTAAGGAAGGTTTTTTGATGTTTATATTACCTTATTCAATAAGTATATTGATGTGAATTCACTGATCTATGATATAGGAGATCCGATGCACTAATCTATTGGTTATTTGTGCTAGAAGGCTGACTTGACAAATATAGTAATTGTGAATGTATAAGGAGTAATTAATTAAATGTTTTCATGCTCGATTATGTTTTTGTGGGTCCTTTCTATGTCTTAACTAAATTTGGAGGATACACATAAAGAATTAATGGTGGATCTAGCCGATAGTTGAAAATAACTTAATATTTTATGAAGCCGACATATGAATGTTCAAATCCTTGGTAGAAGATATATATATGAGATCGTTTTTATCATTTTGAAGGTGTGATAGTATAGCGAAGATAGCGAATGTGTGGAATTTGAAGTATATCAGTGTGTGGTGTGAATTTCAGTAGAGTAATAGTGTGAATTTATCTATGTGTGATGCGAAGAGAAAAGCGAAGTGCAGAGTCAAACAAAGGATCCAAAATATAATCTATGAGATTCACCAGAACTGTAACCTGACATGAATAGATGCTACTATATCAGTTCATCCTTCAGATGGGTTTAATCTTAACTTTTGTAAGGAAGTGAGCCTTCCCTTTTGAGCAGTGAGCTCTAGGAAATGTGTCTGAATGCAAGTGCATTCTCTTTTGTAAAACTTTAATTTGACTACTCAAATTGTGGATTAACCTCCACTGTGGATTTTTCGGGCTAATAGGGTTTCCACACAAAATCCTTGTGTTATGGTATTATGAATGTTTCCTTTGAATTCTTGCATCTTTTCCTTCAAATGTAATGTCAAAATGGTTTAAGTTTCTGATTAATAAATTTAAGATTTTTTTAACACTGATTCACCCCACTCTCAGTGTTCTCTTGAGTCCAACAGTACTAACCCCTTTCCCACTATAGAAGTTGTTATTGAAGGTAAAAATTTAATTTTATCTTGCAGTCATAATAAAATCATGGGGTTTTGAGGAAGTAATCTAAGCCACTCTCTTGCATGTAGTTATGCCAAAAACATTGAGATTTGGAGGCTTTTCAAAATGTTGGCATGACCCCATTCTTCATGGCAATGAAGGGTTATAATGATGATATTACTACAAAATTCTACAATTCTTAGCATGAAGCCAGAGTTAAAATTGGTAGTGTAACATTTACGGTGACTCCTAAGTTGATAGTAGAGTTGATTGGCTTGGAGTGTAGTTATCTGAAGGTGGCAATGATTAGTAATGGAAATTATCAAAGATTCATTGAGATTTTCCTCGAAGGAGAGGAGAAACTTCAGTGCTACCAAAATGGCTATGACAACAAAAGGCTCCCAATGTCATTGTAGGAATACTAAGGATCACTAAGAGGGGGGGTGAATCAATGTTCCTATAAAACCAATCACATAAACTTAATTTTCCAAAACTTTTGATATTATATTTCATAAGGAAACATAAAGATGTGCAAGTCAAAACATCAAATGTGAATCACAAAGAAACACATCACCAAGGAAAGATGAGACACAATATTTATGAGTGGAAAAACCCTAAAAGGGTGAAAAAACCACTATGAACAATTTCTTTTATTATATTCAAAGGGAACCAACCTTGACTACATTTAGTGAGCACCAAACCACCAAGAGCATAAACTCTAATTACATTTAGTGAGCACCAACCCATCGATATCACCAACTTTGATTACATTTAGTGAGCACCAACCCACTGAGAGCACCAACTCTTATTACATTTAGTGAGCACCAACTCACCTTCGAAGCACCAACCCTCCTTCGAAGCATCAACTCCAAAAACACTAAAGCACCAACTCTAGTGGCTGAAGCACCAACTCTAGACTTTGAATACAAGAAAAAGTATATTACAGAGGGTTTCTCTATTTCACTTCAAACCAATTCTTTACCAAAGTCTAAACATAGATTGACAAGGCCTTTTTACACCAATCTCACATACAACCATCTCTCATACAACCATCATGTCTTTAATATTTAACAATACTCACCATCATCATCTTGTATTTGAACGAAGTAAATAACTCATATCAACACTATCACCTTTTCAATCAAAAATTATACTTTCTTTATCATAACCTTCATCAAATTTTCCACAACATATTCCAATAAACTGAAGCTACCATACATTCTTCCTTTCTTTCATCTCTAATTTTTTTTATGATGATTACACTACTTTGAATACCTAAAATAGTCAATCACCTTGATTCATTCATGAAATTTTCCAAG
Source organism: Sequoiadendron giganteum (assembly GCA_007115665.2). Classification (NCBI taxonomy): domain Eukaryota; kingdom Viridiplantae; phylum Streptophyta; class Pinopsida; order Cupressales; family Cupressaceae; genus Sequoiadendron; species Sequoiadendron giganteum. Next base: position 706,325,998 of record CM021102.1, read on the forward strand.
ACCTTTCATACCTTTCTCTATTCTCCATCAATTTTCTCTATTCTCAAACATTCACATGTAGACACCACCAATTTTTCATGAAGATTCCATCACATTAAAAAGTTACATAAAAAAACCTTCCTCACTGCATAACAGTTAGATATTATCAAAATGAATCCATATCAAATCCTCCTCCAATATCAGTCAGTCAATAGCTCAGCATTGAATAGATGGTCACAATTATATTCAGGAACTTTATACTGAATAGAAGGTTCAATCACATATAGGAACTCTGCAAACAATACATTGATCTCCAGTAGAAATATTTCTCAAACCTCAATAATATCCTTTCCTTCACACGTTTCAGTCAAAAACATGAATATATTCTTCTCATAGAGCTAATACCAACTTCTAATTGTCATTCTTCACAAAAAACTAACAATAGAATCTAATGTTAGTGATACAAGAGCATCCCTGATTGCAAGCAATCTTGCATCAACCAAAAATATTTGCATTCATTTTCTTTCTTGCATTACCGGACCTAGTCTTGACCTATTGCATAACTTGTGAAGCTTTGGAAACCATTCCATGTTTTGGTCGACACTTGCACGTTTCACCAAATTTGGGGTTTGGAATCTCTTGGGCCGACGTGGACCTTTTTTGAAGCTGGGAACTAATGAACAATGATGTGAAGAAATTCCTTGACACATTTACTATCCAACATCGCTTTTCAACACCTTACTACCGATAATCTAATTTTCAAGTTGAAACAACTAATAATTGTTTTGAGAAAATTCAAAGGAAGACAATAAACAAACATAACAAGGATTGGCATATGCAACTGACATATGCATTATGGGCTTACCATACTAGCATCATAATATCCACTGAAACAACACCCTATAACCTTGTCTATATTACCGAGGAAATTATGCCCTTGGAGTTAGAAATCCCCATGTTAAGGATTACTCTTCAAGGACTTGATGACAACACTTATAAAGAACAATGATTGCACCAACTTGATATACTTTATGAACATCACATTAACGCTCTTGAGCATCTCCAAGATTATGCTAAACAATTACAACGTAGTCATAATCATCATGTCATCCCTTGGGTATTCAACAAAGGTGACTTAGTCTTGTATGAAAATTAATGAAACGTTAATGCTGACTCGATTGAATAAGGAAAATTCAGTCCTAATTGGTTAGGACCTTACATAATTAACAAAAGGTATGGGTCTGGTGCATAAATGTTAATAGAAATGGATGGCCCACCTCTCAAAGACCCTATTAATTTTGTGCATTTGCACCAAAATTATGTCTAATCCTTTAATAGTATGAATGATAAAGTAGTGATGTTAGAGTTAGTGCATAATATTCTACGTGCTCTTGCATTGCTTCATTCTTGACAGGCAATTATTTGTGTGTCTTGAATTCTAAAGTGATTATTTAATTCATTTTTAAGTGATTACTTTAGGTTTCATACTATTTATTTTCAATCTTGTATGTTGTGTTATATTAGATCCTTATATGCATTTAATGTCCTTGTGTCACAAAAAATGTATCCTTCGACATTTTTACGCTCATTTGGGTCTTTCTTGTGGATTTTGGCCTAGTTTTTCCTAGATTTAATGTTGTAATGTGGCCAACACATTCACATTAGGTCTTGAACCCTTGTGAATCAATAAGAATTCAATGGTTTCTTGTGAAAGTGTTGTGAAGTGTTGTAACCCACTTTCACACTTTTCTAGGACCTTTCTAATGTATTTCACCTAAATAACCTTTTTTTATCACTTACCAAGCCTTATTTCAAAGTGTTGTAAGAATTTGTAACAAAATCTCACACTTTTCTAGGTTTGTCATCAATAATTTGACCCTTTCTTATGTTTAAATGGCCCCTTAGTACACTTACATGGCATACTTAAGTATGTTTTAGAGAATAATCTCGTTAAACATCATTAAATACACTTTACTTCCCAATACCCAGTAAAATTTCCCTAGTGGGACCAAGACGCCACTTGGGGCGACTTAGTCCCATCTGGCTTAAAAATCAAAATTATTTTATAATTCTGGCGGGATATTATTCTCTAGACCTTCAGGTCAGCCTGTGATGTGGTATTTTTGGGAATTAGGGAATAATTATGTATAAATGTGTGGTTTTCCACTCATTTTGGGACTCTCTTCTTATATTGTCTTATATATCCTTCTTCTCTCTCTCCTTATCATTCACCATTCTTCTCAATAAAGCTAGGGTTTTGGCATTCTAAATCATTAAGAGGCATTCAATGGCAGATTCTTCATCCATTGTTGTAGAAATTCAAGATCTATCATCACAGAAAGTTTCTAATTATTTCATTTAATGTTCATGCTTTATCTTATTTCTTCATTTGGTTTAATTTCTTAAAAGGGGTTTGACCAAGGCAAACCCCCATGCCCTAACATTCAACATTTCTCTTTCTCTTCTTGTGTGTTTGCAGATTTAGGTACCTTGAAGGCATGGAGATCATTGAAGAATAGGTTGCAAGATTTTTGAGGACATCTCCTTTTTGGCTAGGGAAAAACATCCACTAAAAGTCACTTATAGTGCCGAAAATCAAGCTTTTGGATCTAGATGCCTGGAGGAATAGAAAGTGCAAACCGAGAGCTTTTGATTCCACTTTTGGATTCTTAGAGAAGCCAAAGTAGACTAAGTCACCATCAATGGTGATTTAGTCCTATTGTACATGTTTTTTAGAGTTTTCTATAGATTTGGACACCCATTTGGCTAAAATGTGCTTCGGTACAGTTTTCCAGATCTGAGACTAAGTCGCCTAGAATGGCGTAAGTGTCCTAGTAGGTCAAAATTCTTGATTCAACAACATATCCAGTCTGCAACAAATTTCCAAGTGCACACCTTCTATTTCACAACTTTCTATTTTGTTTAGTTTTCATTTCTAAGTCATTTAGTATATGTTTTCATATCACACTGCATTTGTCTTTCCAATTTTACACTTGGTGGTGAACCCTTTCTATCCATTTTCATCCCCAATAACTCTTTGTTTGATAAATTTTAATCTCCTTTATATTTTAATCTTGAGGTTTTGTTCTTGAATGAATTGCAGATCTTTTTCCCTCCCCCTTTAGGTGGTGCCTAAGGTGCAAGAGGGTAACACAAATTTGCAGCATTTTTCAACCTGAACTGAAGTCCTTTGCAAAACATGAAACAAACAACAAAAGTTATTTCTTAATGTTATTTCCATCTTGCCACAATACTAATGATTTTAATTTTACACCCTCCTCTAAAGGAGAGTACAAAATCTCACAATCTAAAGAGCCTTGCGTACCTGTGACATCCTATACTAAGCAAGAAACATCTTTATCACACGATAGAGGAACACCTTCTACCCTTGATCAAGAGGGTATCTCATCGAGACTCCTCCAAGATCACTTGATATCCCTTCCTCCATGAACTCGAAAGAAATTCTACTATAAACATTCATTTTGTGTACATCATTGAGTTCATGGTTATTCTACTAATAAATGTACGGATTTGAGTAGTAAAATCCAACATTTTAAGGAGTTTGATGCTCTCCCTTATGTGGGAGCACATAATTCCTCTAATTGATAATGATTTTCACTCTACCATGCATTTCATCAATCATTTTGGCTCATCCTTATCTTGCACTAAGTGGGGGCAAGGGGTTAGTTAGTCTTGTCCTCATATGTCACTTGTCGTTGCCTCATTTGGCTAGTCATTAACCTTTCATGAACATATAAGAGAAAGCTTGGGATGTGGATGACATGCCTTAATTATGCTTGCATGTGACATACTACCTTTTCATGATGTAGCTTATTCAAAACATTTTACTTGGCATAGGGATTTCTACATTAGCTCTCGTGTATTCTTCTAATTTAAAGCAATTGCTCATAGTAATAGTGTTAGCAACCACTTTGAAGTGGGGGCATACATTGACACTCACATTTCGTTGTGAAATTTTATTTTTATTGTGATTCCCTCTCTTGGAAACATTAGGTAAAATGTTTCTCAGGATGAGACCTTGCACTTGCCCTCTCTTGGAAAATCTAGGTACAATGTTGCCCAAGATGAGACATTTTTGACTTTTCCTTTCTTGGAGACATTAAGAATGATGTTCCTTAAGATGAGACCTTGCACGAACCAAGAAAAATCCCTTTGACCATTCCTTACACCATTTTTACATTTCAAAAATCATTTACAAAAATTATTTCTTTTGTGGCACCTTATTAAAGTTATCAGGAGGTATAACTTTGGTATGGTTCGAGTGGGAAGCCCAATCCGAGGAATGAATTTCCCCATAGCCACTTGAAAGTGTGTGATTGCATACCAGCCATGAGTGTATGTTTCTCAGCTTTTTGGATTTCTCACCCAGTGCATAGCCAAGAGTTTTGTCACCTTAGAGTGAGTATGCATTTTTGGACAAACAACCTAGATCTGATCCGCAACGTGTTGGACAAACAGCTGAAGGTTGATCCAAATTTTTACTTTTTCTTATTCTTCTCTTCCTTTTAGTTCTTGTCATTGCATGATCGTGTATCTTTTTTTGCTACAAATCATTCACCTTGTGTGTGTCTTTTTGTGATATGTTGGTTTGACTTGGGATCTTGGATCCTGGGGGCTTGTGCTACCTCCTTCATCATTTTCATCCTTTTCCATGTGCATTGGTACGATTATACCCCTCTTGAATATCTACTTTAGTGTAAGTTTTAAGCAATTCCATCCTCTCACTAAAGTGGGGGCAAAATGTGTTGCAAAAAAATGTATCATTGGACATTTTTATGCTCATTTGGGACATTCTTGTGGATTTTGGCCTAGTTTTGTCTAGATTTAATGTTGTAATGTGGTCAACACATTCACATTAGGTCTTGAGCCCTTGTGAATCAATTAGAATTATATGGTGTCTTGTCAAAGTGTTTTGAAGTTTTGTAACCCACTTTCACACTTTTTTAGGACCTTTCTTATGTATTTCACCTAAATAACCTCTTTTTATCACTTACCAAGTGAAGAAAAAAAAATGGATATTGCTACCAAGCAAAAGAGGATTCCCTTTACTAGGCCCCTAGGGTTTTTCACCTAGGCACTCTTGGTGTAGAAATGACACTCTTTCCACTTTGGTGATATGGTTGTTTTTGGCGGTTGCATTCAAAGGAAGGATTGGAATAGGGTTGTGTTGTGTGTGTGTGGTGTGGCTGAAAAATGAAATGGAATGATGCTAATCTAATCTATGAAATTTAAAAGAAAGCAAATGTAACTAAGAGCAAGATTAATTATATGCCCTAAATGTATGCAATCTAGACACTAACAGGAAATAACAAAGAGTGCGCACCTGGGAAATGAAACTTGCAGATGAGGAGCCCCAAAAGGTTCTAGAAATTGCTTGAAATCAGTAGAGGGACACTTATGCCAAGTTGGGTGACCTAGTCCTCCTGTTAGGAAACTTTTTTGGACTGGGTTTTGGGGAAAAAGGTACCTAAAAATATAAAAACTCTGTTTCAGGCCTAGTACCGGGACAAGGTTGCCAATAGTGGTGACCTAGTCCTCTTGATAATTTTTGAAGCCTAAAGATATGATTCTATGGGTCCCAGTTGGTACTTTTCTTCTCTGTAGCGGTTTGTGTTTGAATCTCCCAAAAATGACCTATAACTTGTCGTTTTGGTCCTCTTAGGGTTTGATTTCTTGATGTGATTTGAATGAAATGTTTGTTCTTTATCCAACACTTTGAATCTTATTAATTCTGAGTACAAATTGCAAAACACATGCAAAGACAAAGAGAATGTTTGGTTTAGGGAATAGGGGTTTGTCTAAGTCAAACCCCTTTGATGGTAACTTAAACCCAAATGAAATAGAAATCAAAGGAGAGATGCTTCAATGATAAACAATGTAAATTCTCACCAAATCCTTTGTTTTTGAAGTCTGCAACATGCAATAATCAACTCCAATGGAGGGTTCTTGTGTTTCCTTATGCTTGATTTCTTGCTTTGGAATCTTGAGTGCAAGAGTACCTACGAAGAGATGTAAAAATGAGCTTGGGAGAGAGGGAAATGAAGGTGAAAACACTTATTTATACAAGGTATTCCCTAATTTCTCAAAAATGCAACATGATAGGCCGACACTAGGGTTTTGGAGGAAAATTCCCTTTAGGTGTTTGTCTTAAATTTGAAATTTATGCCAAAAGGGACTAGGTCGCCCAAGGTGGCGACCTAGTCCACTTGGACAATTTCAAGTGGTGGTCAAGAATTAAATGGTGATTAATAAAGTTTATCAACTTTCCCTCCTAAAACACACTTAAGTCGGGCCTAAATGTACATTAAGGGGACAAATTAACATAGATAAAGGGTTAATTGGTTGATGATAAGCCTAGGAAGATGTGAAAATGCCTTACAACACTTTACAACACCTTGACACAAGGCTTGGAAAGGGGTAAAAGAGGGTTATTTAGGTGAATTGTGTTGAAAGGGTCTTAGGAAAGTGGGAAGATGTGTTACAACACTTCACAACACCTTAGTAAAACATCATTAGATTGTTGTTGATTTGCAAGCATTCAAGACTGAATCAAGGCAAAACAAGGCCAAAATGCAAGGGAAAAGGCCAAAATGAGTGAAAAAGTGTCAAAGACAACACGTTTTGGTGACACATTTAACCCCCACTTTAGTGAGAGGATGAAATTGCTTTGAAATCACACTAAAGTAGCCGAATCATGCATTCTGAGCGGGATCTAATGTATTCATGCTAGTAAGGTGAGATGACTATGATCAAGAGGGATGATTAAGCCCCTAGGATCAAGATCCCATTGAAAACTGAACATAAGTACAAAAGATCACACAAGGAGTTATGGAAAAGAATGAAGAGAGAGGGAAAGGTCAGATCAAGCTTCAACCATTTGTCCAACTAGTTATGGATCAGATCTAGGTTGTTTGTCTAAAAAGAAAGAGGGTACTCACTCTAGGCCAACGAGACTTTTGGTTGTCCATCGGGTGAGAATTCCAAAAAGGGTGAGAAACATACACTCAGTTGGCATGTACTCACACACGTGCAAAGGTGGCTATGGGGAAAGTCGTGCCACTAGTTGGGATTCCTGCTCAACCATACCAAAGTTATACCTCCTGATAACTTTGGTAAGGTGCCATAAAAGAAAAGGATATGGTTCATGAGACAATAAAATTCTTGGAACTCATGAACAAGTGCAAGATGGCACCATAGGCATGCACATTGTGTTATGAAAGGTGGCCATGTATGCATGAATGAAAAAGTGCAACATGTAAAATGCAAAAGTGCGAAAATGCAAAATGAAAAAAGAGTGTTCCAAGGAGTCTTGTTTAGTTCATATGAGGTCTTTGACGTAGGGAACATTGTGTCTAATGTCTCCAAAAGAGAACCGATCAAAGGATAGAAGATTCACAACTTAGGAGATGCAGTGTGTCGCATCAAGCCACTACGAGGAATGTAATATGCTAAGATAAGTCACACTTATGAAGGACATTGCACCAAATGTCATCCACAAAGTGAGAAAACACATCATGTGAAGTGACAAGGCTGCACTAGGAACAAATGGAAAATGAAAAACAAATGCAAATGCAACATAAATAATGCCAATGTATGCCCCCACTTTAAAGGAATTGCTACACACCATTTTATGAGCAAGTGCTTTGATAGGTGTCTAAGAAAAAAAATTTCATGCAAAAAGAAAGAAAGAAAAGGAAAGGGGGTTGCCCCCAAAATGAAAAACCACAAACATATAAGGGATCTATGGATTTTGGATCAGTATGTTTGTTACTGTAATGTTTATGTAGAAAGCTCATGACTATCATCATTCCCCCAAATACATAGAACTAGAAGAAGACACAAAGAGAGCGAAAGCAAATAAAAAGGAAGGGTCAATTTTGGGTCAACATGGAAGAGACATACGATGTCTAGATGCTATGCATCATCCCCAAAAGGATTAAAAAAAAAAAGGATAAGGCAAATGGAAAAGAGCCTTGTTTTTGAGTCAACATGAAAGAGACATTGTAGTCTCATTGTCTTCCATCATCCTCAAATGGAAGGAAAAAAGGAAAGAAAAAAGGAAAAGAGAAAGATGGGTCCATTTGGGTCAACTTTAAGGAGACATTGTGGTCTCAGTGCCTTGCGTCAATCCCCAAATGAAAGGAAAAATAAAGGAAAACAAGAGGAAAAGGGTCCATTTGGGTCAACATGAAGGAGACATTGCGGTCTCAATGCCTTGCATCATCCCCAAATTGAAGGCAAAAAGGAAAAAAAGAGGAAGAGGAATGCACAATATATAGAAGAATATAGATACATATAGAATAATGTCATAAAGAGAAGAAACGTCAAACATGAAAATATAGGGTACACATGACACAAACAAACACACAATTAGTAAGGCAAGTGCAAGTCAACTATTGAGCAAGGTATCCGCCTCCCAATCTTAGTGGGTATAAGCAAGAGGTGAAAAACGAAACTAAGGGACAAGAAAAAATGCATTACTAGGAAAAGGCTAGCAACCTCTTGCCCCCACTGAGTGCAAGGATGGAGTGAGCCAAGATCAGTGAAGGGAAAGAGCATGTAATAGTGAGAATTTTATGTTCTACAAATATTGCAAAAAAGGGTGTATGAGAGTAGTTTAGGGGTCAATAGGGTAGCACTTAGTACCAATGAAGTGATACTTACTTAGTATCTCTTGTAGATGGCAACATTCATCGCTTCTATGGCCAAGAAGAGGATGGTAAGCACAATGTGGTACATTAAAATCTTTAGGACAAATTACTAACCTATTACGATGAGGTAAGGTGATGAGCCCTTTGTTTAGGAGGATGTATAATTTTCTCCCGCATTCAGGTGGTGAATGGAGAGGAAATTTAAGTTTATGTAGTTTATACGGCCTCTTGCATCTACTAGATTCCCCAATTTTGAAAGAGGAGACTAGGGTAGGAGGTCCCGAAATGATCGTAGGGTTAGATTTGTGATTGTTTTGAGGGGAGGGTGAATGTTCCTTAGGAAGGAGAACATCAAAATCGAGAGGGGAATCAAAGATCACCATTCCATCATCACGGAGCCTAAGATAATCTTGAGGAGGCACCCTATCATGAGGGGGATCTTGATAACCTATGCCCATTATATGTTCATCAGGTGATAATTGTTCATAAAATTTGTGAATTGCATGTTCATTCATTATATCACCACCTTGCTTGCTTAGGATGGTAAACCATTTCACATAAGTTTGTTGAAGATTAATGGGAGGGTGGGTGATCTAGTTATGGTAAAAGGGTAGATGATTGGAAGGATTAGAGGAACTAGGCTCACCTTGCATAGGTAGCTTAGGTTCAATATGTGTTTTCAAATGGAGGTAAGAAAATTTATCTAAGGGTGACATGTTGTGAAATGGGAGTTGTTGCATGGACTGGTAAAAGGCTGCATTGGCTTTAAGATTGTCAAGGTAGTCATTGAGGAACTGATACATGCTAGCATCATCATCCCCAATGATGTCTACTTCAATAGGAGGATACTCATTGGGAGTTGATTGAGCAGGAGTAGGTTCAAGGTCATTAGGATCAATGGCAAAGGTGTAGCTTGACATATCCATTAAGGATTTAAGGGATGTCCAATTTTTTTTGAAAGAAATGGCCATGATGAAAGCAATGTAATGATAAGAAATGGACTAAAAGAGAAAATATGGAAATGGAAACAGAAAGACAATTACAAAAACAAGAAATGTAGACAATGTGTTGAAAATGACAAAAAATATAGTGCAAAATTTCGAAGAGGACTAGGTCATCTAGTGTGGCGACTTAGTCCTAACAGAGATTTTTTTGACAATTTGGGAAAGTTTTTAATACTTTTTCTGATTTTTATGGTTTTTCAATGCAAGTACAGAGTGAAAATGCAGAGTTTTTTGTTCTTTTTTCCAATAAAATGAAATGCAAAGTGTAATATAGCATGAACATTCACTAATGCACTTTTATACAAACCCTAGGATGCAAACAATGCAAAATTTTAATGCAATGCAAGAAATTTCCTAAGATGAAATGCAAAATTAGAAAGTGAAATAGTGGTCTACGGTTGGGTTCACCAAAATGAACCACCAAAAAATAATACTTCTACCAAGGGAAAGAGGATTCCCTTTACTAGGCCCCTAGGGTTTTTCACCTAGGAGCTCTTGGTGTAGGAATGACACTCTTTCTACTTTAGTCATATTGTTGTTTTTGGTAGTTGCATTCAAAGGAAGGATTGGATTAGGGTTGTGTTGTGTGTGTGGTGTGGCTAAAAACTAAAATGGAATGATGCTAATCTAATCTATGAAATATAAATGAAAGAAAATGTAACTAAATGCAAGCTTAACTATATGCCCTAAATGTATAAAATCTAGAAACTAACAGGAAATAACAGAGAGTATGCACCTAGGAAATAAAACTTGCAGATGAGGAGCCCCATAATGTTTTGGAAATTTCCTAAAATCAGTGGAGGGACAGTTACACCAAGTTTGGAAAACTAGTCCTCCTGTCGGGAAACTTTATCGGATTGTGTTTCGGGGAAAAGAGTACCTAGAAATACAAAAACCCTATTTCAGGTCTGGTACCAGGACAAGGTCACCAATAGTGGTGACCTAGTCCTCCTGAAACTTTCTGAAGCTTGAAGATACAAAACTTTCTGAAGCTTGAAGATACAATTTTGTGGGTCCCAGTTGGTACTTTCCTTCTCTGCAACAATCAATGTCTGAATCTCCCGAAAATGACCTGTAACTTGTCTTTTTGCTCCTCCTAGGGTTTGATGTCTTGATGTGACTTGAATGGAATGTTTGTACTTTCACCAACACTTTGAATCTTGTTAAATCTGAGTACAACCTGCAAAACACATGCAAAGACAAAGAGAATTTTGGGGTTAGGGAATAGGGGTTTGCCTAAGTCAAACCCCTTTGATGGTAACTTAAACCCAAATTAAATAGAAATCAAACGAGATATGATTGAATGATAAATAATGTAAATGTTCACCAAATCCTTTGTTGTTGAAGTCTGCAAAATGCAAGAATTAGCTCCAATGGAGGTTTCTTATGATGCCTTGTGCTTGATTGATTTCTTTGGAAGCTTGAGTGCGAGAGTACTTGTGAAGAGATGTAAAAATGAGCTTGGTAAAGAGGGAAATAAAGGTGAAAACCCTTATTTATACAAGATATGCCCTAATTTCCCAAAAGTGCAACATGATAGGCCGTCACTAGGGTTTTGGAGGAAAATTCTCGTTAAGTTTTTGTCTTAAATTTGAAATTTATGCCAAAAGGGACTAGGTCGCCCAAGGTGGCGACCTAGTCCACTTGGAAAATTTCAAGTGGTTGTCAGGAATTTAATGGTGATTAATAAAGTTTATCAGCTTTGCCTCCCAAAACACACTTAAGTCGTGCCTAAAAGTACATTAAGGGGACAAATTAAGATAAGGAAAGGGTTAATTGGTTGATGATAATCGTAGGAAGATGTGAAAATTCCTTACAACACTTTACAACACCTTGATACAAGTCTTGGAAAGGGGTGAAAGAGGGTTATTTAGGTGAATTGTGTTGAAAGGGTCTTAGAAAAGTGGGAAGATGTCTTACAACACTTCACAACACCTTAGTAAAACACCATTAGATTGTTGTTGATTTGCAAGCATTCAAGACTGAATCAAGGAAAAAAAAATTCAAAATCTAAGGGAAAAGGCCAAAATGAGTGAAAAAGTGTCAAAGAATACACTTTTTGGTGACACACCAAGCCTTATTTCAAAGTGGTTTAAAGAGTTGTAACAAACTCTCACACTTTTCTAGGCTTGTCGTCAATAATTTGACCCTTTCTTATGTTTAAATGGCCCCTTAATGAACTTACAGGTTATACTTAAGTATGTTTCAGAGAATAATCCCATTAAAATCCATTAAATACACTTTAATTCCTGACACCCAATACAATTTCCTTGGTGGGACCAAGTCGCCACTTCGGGCGACTTAGTTCCATCTTGCTTAAAAATCAAAATTATTTTATAATTTTGGCGAGATATATTCTCTAGACCTTGAGGTCGGCCTATGATGTGGTATTTTTGGGAATTAGGGCATAATTGTGTATAAATATGTGGTTTTCCACTCATTTTGGGACTCTCTTCTTCTATTGTCTTCTATCTCCTTCTTCTCTCTCTCCTCCTCATTCATCATTCTTCTCAAACAAGATAGGGTTTTGGTATTCTAAATCATGAAAGGGAATTCAAGGATAGGTTTTTCATCCATTATTGCATAAATTCAAGATCTATCATCATGGCAAGTTTCTAATTCTTTCATTTCATTTTCATGCTTTATCTTATTTCTTCATTTGATTTAATTACCTACAAGGGGTTTGACCAAGGAAAACCTACATGCCCTAACATTCAACATTTATCTTTCTCTCCTTGTGTGTTTGTAGATTTAGGTACCTTGAAGGCTTGGAGATCATTGAAGAATAGGTTGTAAGATTTTTTAGGACATATCCTTGTTGGCTAGGGAAAAACATCCACTAAAAGTCACTTATAGTGCTGAAAATCAGGGTTTTAGATCCGCGTACCTAGAGGAACAGAAAGTGAAGACCGAGAGCTTCAGAATCCACTTTCATATTTTAGAGAAGCCAAAGTGGACTAACTCACCATCATTGGCGATTTAGGCCCAATATACATTTTTTCATAATTTTTCAGTAAATTTGGATACCCAATTGGCTGAAACAGGCTTTGGTGCAGTTTTCCAAATTTGGGACTAAGTCGCCTAGAATGGCGTAAGTGTCCCAACAAGTCAAAATTCTAGATTCAACAACATTTTCAGTCTTCATTCAAGTCTACAACACATTTCCAGGTGCACACCTTCTATTTCACAATTTTTTTTTTAGTTTAGTTTGCATTTCTAGGTAATTTAATATATGTTTGCATATCACATTGCATTTCTCTTTCCAAGTTTACACTTGGTGGTGAACCCCTTCTATCCATTTTCATCACCAAGAACTCTTCCTTTGATAGATTTAATCTCCTTTGTATTGAAATCTACAAGTTTTTTTCTTGAATGAATTGTAGATCTTTGTCCCTCCCCCTTTAGGTGCAAAACCCTAGAGGTGCAAGAGGGTAACAAAAATTTGCAGTTAATTTTGGTGAACTTGACATGAAGTCCTTTGGAAAACATGAAACAAAAAAAGAATTCCTCACTTAATTTCAATGTCATCTTGTACAATACTAATGATTTGAATTTTATACACTCCTCTAAAGGAGCGTACAAAATCTCACATTCTAAAGAGCCTTGTGTAGGTATGACATCCTATACTAAGAAAGACACATCTTTGTCACACGATAGAGGAGCGCCTTCTAGATTTGATCAAGAGGGTATCTTGTCGAGACTCCTCCAAGATCACTTGATATCCCTTCCTCCACGAATTCGAAAGAAATTATACTATATAAACATTCATTTTGTGCATATCATAGAGTTCATGGTCATTCTACTAATGACTGTAAGGCTTTGAGTAGTAAAATCCAACATTTAAGGAGTTTGATGCTCTCCCTTATGTGGGAGAACCTAATTACTCTAATTGATATTGATTCTCACTCTACCATGCATTTCATCAATAATTTTGGCTCATCCTTGTCCTGCACTAAGTGGGGGCAAGGGGTTAGTTAGCCTTGTCCTCATATGTCACTTGCCATTTCCTCTTTTCGATAGTGGTTAACCTTTCATGAACATATAAGAGCAAGCTTGGGATGTGGACGACACGCCTTAAGTTGGCTTGCATGTGACATACTACCTTTTTCATGATGTAGCTTATTGGAAACATATGACTTGGCATAGGGCTTTCTACATAAGCTCTCATGTCTTCTTCTACTTTAAAGCAATTGCTCACAATAATAGTGTTAGCAACCACTTTAAAGTGGGGGCATACATCGACACTTACATTTCATTGTGCGATTTTCTTTTTCTTGTGATTCCCTCTCTTGGAAACATTAGGTACAATGTTGCTCAGGAAGAGACCTTGAACTTGCCCTCTCTTGGAAGCATTAGGTACAATGTTTCCTAGGATGAGACATTGCGCTTGTCCTCTCTTGAAAAAAGGATGAGACCATTTGCACTTCTCCTCTCTTGGAAACATTAAGAATGATGTTCCTTAAGAGGAGACCTTGCATGAACTAAGAAAAATACCTTTGAATATTCCTTACACCATTTTTACATTTCAAAAATCATTTACAAAAATCATTTTTCTTTTGTGGTGCCTTATTAAAGTTATCAGGAGATATAACTTTGGTATGGTTCGAGCAAGAAGCCCAATCCAAGGCATGAATTTCCCCATAGCCACTTGTGTGTGTGTGAGTGCATTCCAGCCATTAGTGTATGTTTCTCACCTTTTTCGACTTCTCACTTGATGGACAACCAAGAGTTTCTTCACCTTAGAGTGAGTATGCATGTTTGGACAAACAACCTAGATCTAATCCACAACGTGTTGGACAAATGGTTGATGCTTGATCCACCATTTTACATTTTCTTATTCTTCTCTTCCTTTGGTTTCTTTCCATTCCATGATCACATATCTTGTTTTTCTGCAAATCATTCACCTTGTGTGTGTCCTTTTGCGCTTATATCAGTTTGACTTAGGATCTTGGATCCTGGGGGCATGCACTACCTGCTTCATCATTGTCATCCTTTTCCATCCGCATTGGTATTATTGGACCCCTCTTGAATGTCTACTTTAGTGTAAGTTTGAAGCAAGTTCATCCTCTCACTAAAGTGGGGCCTAAATGTGTTGCAAAAAACGTATCCTTAGACATTTTTACGCTCATTTGGGACTTTCTTGTGGATTTTGGCCTAGTTTTTCCTAGATTTAATGTTGTAATGTGTTCAACACATTCACATTAGGTGTTGAACCCTTGTGAATCAATAAGAATTCTATAGTGTCTTGTCAAAGTGTTGTGAAGTGTTGTAACCCACTTTCACACTTTTCTAGGAATTTTCTAATGTATTTCACGTAAATAACCTCTTTGTATCACTTCGCAAGCCTTATTTCAAAGTGTTGTAAGGAGTTGTAAAAAACTCCCACACTTACCATTATTTAAAATTCACTTTTATTTACCATACCAGGCACACGTATGTCATCCATATTTTGACCTAAATAGTCATATTTTTCTAAATACTTTTGGGAAAAGATTTGTAACTTATTGAAGCATGTTTTCAATATTTTTTTGTAATTTTTTATTTATTTATTTTAATGAAATTTTTAGTGGCCATATTTGTTATTTTGAAAATTCATCGTGTACGTCACACATAAGATGACCTAAACTTATCATTTTTTTAATTTTTTTCAAATTGAAAATAATTGTCTGAAGTACATTTTGGTACAATTTGTTTTACAAAAATATTTTAATAAAAATGTTATTAAAATACTAAACAACCCTTATAATTCAAGTTTATGGACCAGTTTCATAAAAAAATAATTGAAAAATAGAAAAAATAATCAAATTCTAAAAAACAAACATATTTGGAATCTACACTATCTCATCTATAGTGGGTTTTAATTTCATCAAAATATTTTGTAAAATAGGTCTTCAAACATATGTCCATAGTCACTATTTTGCTATGAAATTGACATGACCTTCAAGT
>CM021102.1:706341698-706352148 GCA_007115665.2 Sequoiadendron giganteum
AAAAGGAAAAGAGAAAGATGGGTCCATTTGGGTCAACTTTAAGGAGACATTGTGGTCTCAGTGCCTTGCGTCAATCCCCAAATGAAAGGAAAAATAAAGGAAAACAAGAGGAAAAGGGTCCATTTGGGTCAACATGAAGGAGACATTGCGGTCTCAATGCCTTGCATCATCCCCAAATTGAAGGCAAAAAGGAAAAAAAGAGGAAGAGGAATGCACAATATATAGAAGAATATAGATACATATAGAATAATGTCATAAAGAGAAGAAACGTCAAACATGAAAATATAGGGTACACATGACACAAACAAACACACAATTAGTAAGGCAAGTGCAAGTCAACTATTGAGCAAGGTATCCGCCTCCCAATCTTAGTGGGTATAAGCAAGAGGTGAAAAACGAAACTAAGGGACAAGAAAAAATGCATTACTAGGAAAAGGCTAGCAACCTCTTGCCCCCACTGAGTGCAAGGATGGAGTGAGCCAAGATCAGTGAAGGGAAAGAGCATGTAATAGTGAGAATTTTATGTTCTACAAATATTGCAAAAAAGGGTGTATGAGAGTAGTTTAGGGGTCAATAGGGTAGCACTTAGTACCAATGAAGTGATACTTACTTAGTATCTCTTGTAGATGGCAACATTCATCGCTTCTATGGCCAAGAAGAGGATGGTAAGCACAATGTGGTACATTAAAATCTTTAGGACAAATTACTAACCTATTACGATGAGGTAAGGTGATGAGCCCTTTGTTTAGGAGGATGTATAATTTTCTCCCGCATTCAGGTGGTGAATGGAGAGGAAATTTAAGTTTATGTAGTTTATACGGCCTCTTGCATCTACTAGATTCCCCAATTTTGAAAGAGGAGACTAGGGTAGGAGGTCCCGAAATGATCGTAGGGTTAGATTTGTGATTGTTTTGAGGGGAGGGTGAATGTTCCTTAGGAAGGAGAACATCAAAATCGAGAGGGGAATCAAAGATCACCATTCCATCATCACGGAGCCTAAGATAATCTTGAGGAGGCACCCTATCATGAGGGGGATCTTGATAACCTATGCCCATTATATGTTCATCAGGTGATAATTGTTCATAAAATTTGTGAATTGCATGTTCATTCATTATATCACCACCTTGCTTGCTTAGGATGGTAAACCATTTCACATAAGTTTGTTGAAGATTAATGGGAGGGTGGGTGATCTAGTTATGGTAAAAGGGTAGATGATTGGAAGGATTAGAGGAACTAGGCTCACCTTGCATAGGTAGCTTAGGTTCAATATGTGTTTTCAAATGGAGGTAAGAAAATTTATCTAAGGGTGACATGTTGTGAAATGGGAGTTGTTGCATGGACTGGTAAAAGGCTGCATTGGCTTTAAGATTGTCAAGGTAGTCATTGAGGAACTGATACATGCTAGCATCATCATCCCCAATGATGTCTACTTCAATAGGAGGATACTCATTGGGAGTTGATTGAGCAGGAGTAGGTTCAAGGTCATTAGGATCAATGGCAAAGGTGTAGCTTGACATATCCATTAAGGATTTAAGGGATGTCCAATTTTTTTTGAAAGAAATGGCCATGATGAAAGCAATGTAATGATAAGAAATGGACTAAAAGAGAAAATATGGAAATGGAAACAGAAAGACAATTACAAAAACAAGAAATGTAGACAATGTGTTGAAAATGACAAAAAATATAGTGCAAAATTTCGAAGAGGACTAGGTCATCTAGTGTGGCGACTTAGTCCTAACAGAGATTTTTTTGACAATTTGGGAAAGTTTTTAATACTTTTTCTGATTTTTATGGTTTTTCAATGCAAGTACAGAGTGAAAATGCAGAGTTTTTTGTTCTTTTTTCCAATAAAATGAAATGCAAAGTGTAATATAGCATGAACATTCACTAATGCACTTTTATACAAACCCTAGGATGCAAACAATGCAAAATTTTAATGCAATGCAAGAAATTTCCTAAGATGAAATGCAAAATTAGAAAGTGAAATAGTGGTCTACGGTTGGGTTCACCAAAATGAACCACCAAAAAATAATACTTCTACCAAGGGAAAGAGGATTCCCTTTACTAGGCCCCTAGGGTTTTTCACCTAGGAGCTCTTGGTGTAGGAATGACACTCTTTCTACTTTAGTCATATTGTTGTTTTTGGTAGTTGCATTCAAAGGAAGGATTGGATTAGGGTTGTGTTGTGTGTGTGGTGTGGCTAAAAACTAAAATGGAATGATGCTAATCTAATCTATGAAATATAAATGAAAGAAAATGTAACTAAATGCAAGCTTAACTATATGCCCTAAATGTATAAAATCTAGAAACTAACAGGAAATAACAGAGAGTATGCACCTAGGAAATAAAACTTGCAGATGAGGAGCCCCATAATGTTTTGGAAATTTCCTAAAATCAGTGGAGGGACAGTTACACCAAGTTTGGAAAACTAGTCCTCCTGTCGGGAAACTTTATCGGATTGTGTTTCGGGGAAAAGAGTACCTAGAAATACAAAAACCCTATTTCAGGTCTGGTACCAGGACAAGGTCACCAATAGTGGTGACCTAGTCCTCCTGAAACTTTCTGAAGCTTGAAGATACAATTTTGTGGGTCCCAGTTGGTACTTTCCTTCTCTGCAACAATCAATGTCTGAATCTCCCGAAAATGACCTGTAACTTGTCTTTTTGCTCCTCCTAGGGTTTGATGTCTTGATGTGACTTGAATGGAATGTTTGTACTTTCACCAACACTTTGAATCTTGTTAAATCTGAGTACAACCTGCAAAACACATGCAAAGACAAAGAGAATTTTGGGGTTAGGGAATAGGGGTTTGCCTAAGTCAAACCCCTTTGATGGTAACTTAAACCCAAATTAAATAGAAATCAAACGAGATATGATTGAATGATAAATAATGTAAATGTTCACCAAATCCTTTGTTGTTGAAGTCTGCAAAATGCAAGAATTAGCTCCAATGGAGGTTTCTTATGATGCCTTGTGCTTGATTGATTTCTTTGGAAGCTTGAGTGCGAGAGTACTTGTGAAGAGATGTAAAAATGAGCTTGGTAAAGAGGGAAATAAAGGTGAAAACCCTTATTTATACAAGATATGCCCTAATTTCCCAAAAGTGCAACATGATAGGCCGTCACTAGGGTTTTGGAGGAAAATTCTCGTTAAGTTTTTGTCTTAAATTTGAAATTTATGCCAAAAGGGACTAGGTCGCCCAAGGTGGCGACCTAGTCCACTTGGAAAATTTCAAGTGGTTGTCAGGAATTTAATGGTGATTAATAAAGTTTATCAGCTTTGCCTCCCAAAACACACTTAAGTCGTGCCTAAAAGTACATTAAGGGGACAAATTAAGATAAGGAAAGGGTTAATTGGTTGATGATAATCGTAGGAAGATGTGAAAATTCCTTACAACACTTTACAACACCTTGATACAAGTCTTGGAAAGGGGTGAAAGAGGGTTATTTAGGTGAATTGTGTTGAAAGGGTCTTAGAAAAGTGGGAAGATGTCTTACAACACTTCACAACACCTTAGTAAAACACCATTAGATTGTTGTTGATTTGCAAGCATTCAAGACTGAATCAAGGAAAAAAAAATTCAAAATCTAAGGGAAAAGGCCAAAATGAGTGAAAAAGTGTCAAAGAATACACTTTTTGGTGACACACCAAGCCTTATTTCAAAGTGGTTTAAAGAGTTGTAACAAACTCTCACACTTTTCTAGGCTTGTCGTCAATAATTTGACCCTTTCTTATGTTTAAATGGCCCCTTAATGAACTTACAGGTTATACTTAAGTATGTTTCAGAGAATAATCCCATTAAAATCCATTAAATACACTTTAATTCCTGACACCCAATACAATTTCCTTGGTGGGACCAAGTCGCCACTTCGGGCGACTTAGTTCCATCTTGCTTAAAAATCAAAATTATTTTATAATTTTGGCGAGATATATTCTCTAGACCTTGAGGTCGGCCTATGATGTGGTATTTTTGGGAATTAGGGCATAATTGTGTATAAATATGTGGTTTTCCACTCATTTTGGGACTCTCTTCTTCTATTGTCTTCTATCTCCTTCTTCTCTCTCTCCTCCTCATTCATCATTCTTCTCAAACAAGATAGGGTTTTGGTATTCTAAATCATGAAAGGGAATTCAAGGATAGGTTTTTCATCCATTATTGCATAAATTCAAGATCTATCATCATGGCAAGTTTCTAATTCTTTCATTTCATTTTCATGCTTTATCTTATTTCTTCATTTGATTTAATTACCTACAAGGGGTTTGACCAAGGAAAACCTACATGCCCTAACATTCAACATTTATCTTTCTCTCCTTGTGTGTTTGTAGATTTAGGTACCTTGAAGGCTTGGAGATCATTGAAGAATAGGTTGTAAGATTTTTTAGGACATATCCTTGTTGGCTAGGGAAAAACATCCACTAAAAGTCACTTATAGTGCTGAAAATCAGGGTTTTAGATCCGCGTACCTAGAGGAACAGAAAGTGAAGACCGAGAGCTTCAGAATCCACTTTCATATTTTAGAGAAGCCAAAGTGGACTAACTCACCATCATTGGCGATTTAGGCCCAATATACATTTTTTCATAATTTTTCAGTAAATTTGGATACCCAATTGGCTGAAACAGGCTTTGGTGCAGTTTTCCAAATTTGGGACTAAGTCGCCTAGAATGGCGTAAGTGTCCCAACAAGTCAAAATTCTAGATTCAACAACATTTTCAGTCTTCATTCAAGTCTACAACACATTTCCAGGTGCACACCTTCTATTTCACAATTTTTTTTTTAGTTTAGTTTGCATTTCTAGGTAATTTAATATATGTTTGCATATCACATTGCATTTCTCTTTCCAAGTTTACACTTGGTGGTGAACCCCTTCTATCCATTTTCATCACCAAGAACTCTTCCTTTGATAGATTTAATCTCCTTTGTATTGAAATCTACAAGTTTTTTTCTTGAATGAATTGTAGATCTTTGTCCCTCCCCCTTTAGGTGCAAAACCCTAGAGGTGCAAGAGGGTAACAAAAATTTGCAGTTAATTTTGGTGAACTTGACATGAAGTCCTTTGGAAAACATGAAACAAAAAAAGAATTCCTCACTTAATTTCAATGTCATCTTGTACAATACTAATGATTTGAATTTTATACACTCCTCTAAAGGAGCGTACAAAATCTCACATTCTAAAGAGCCTTGTGTAGGTATGACATCCTATACTAAGAAAGACACATCTTTGTCACACGATAGAGGAGCGCCTTCTAGATTTGATCAAGAGGGTATCTTGTCGAGACTCCTCCAAGATCACTTGATATCCCTTCCTCCACGAATTCGAAAGAAATTATACTATATAAACATTCATTTTGTGCATATCATAGAGTTCATGGTCATTCTACTAATGACTGTAAGGCTTTGAGTAGTAAAATCCAACATTTAAGGAGTTTGATGCTCTCCCTTATGTGGGAGAACCTAATTACTCTAATTGATATTGATTCTCACTCTACCATGCATTTCATCAATAATTTTGGCTCATCCTTGTCCTGCACTAAGTGGGGGCAAGGGGTTAGTTAGCCTTGTCCTCATATGTCACTTGCCATTTCCTCTTTTCGATAGTGGTTAACCTTTCATGAACATATAAGAGCAAGCTTGGGATGTGGACGACACGCCTTAAGTTGGCTTGCATGTGACATACTACCTTTTTCATGATGTAGCTTATTGGAAACATATGACTTGGCATAGGGCTTTCTACATAAGCTCTCATGTCTTCTTCTACTTTAAAGCAATTGCTCACAATAATAGTGTTAGCAACCACTTTAAAGTGGGGGCATACATCGACACTTACATTTCATTGTGCGATTTTCTTTTTCTTGTGATTCCCTCTCTTGGAAACATTAGGTACAATGTTGCTCAGGAAGAGACCTTGAACTTGCCCTCTCTTGGAAGCATTAGGTACAATGTTTCCTAGGATGAGACATTGCGCTTGTCCTCTCTTGAAAAAAGGATGAGACCATTTGCACTTCTCCTCTCTTGGAAACATTAAGAATGATGTTCCTTAAGAGGAGACCTTGCATGAACTAAGAAAAATACCTTTGAATATTCCTTACACCATTTTTACATTTCAAAAATCATTTACAAAAATCATTTTTCTTTTGTGGTGCCTTATTAAAGTTATCAGGAGATATAACTTTGGTATGGTTCGAGCAAGAAGCCCAATCCAAGGCATGAATTTCCCCATAGCCACTTGTGTGTGTGTGAGTGCATTCCAGCCATTAGTGTATGTTTCTCACCTTTTTCGACTTCTCACTTGATGGACAACCAAGAGTTTCTTCACCTTAGAGTGAGTATGCATGTTTGGACAAACAACCTAGATCTAATCCACAACGTGTTGGACAAATGGTTGATGCTTGATCCACCATTTTACATTTTCTTATTCTTCTCTTCCTTTGGTTTCTTTCCATTCCATGATCACATATCTTGTTTTTCTGCAAATCATTCACCTTGTGTGTGTCCTTTTGCGCTTATATCAGTTTGACTTAGGATCTTGGATCCTGGGGGCATGCACTACCTGCTTCATCATTGTCATCCTTTTCCATCCGCATTGGTATTATTGGACCCCTCTTGAATGTCTACTTTAGTGTAAGTTTGAAGCAAGTTCATCCTCTCACTAAAGTGGGGCCTAAATGTGTTGCAAAAAACGTATCCTTAGACATTTTTACGCTCATTTGGGACTTTCTTGTGGATTTTGGCCTAGTTTTTCCTAGATTTAATGTTGTAATGTGTTCAACACATTCACATTAGGTGTTGAACCCTTGTGAATCAATAAGAATTCTATAGTGTCTTGTCAAAGTGTTGTGAAGTGTTGTAACCCACTTTCACACTTTTCTAGGAATTTTCTAATGTATTTCACGTAAATAACCTCTTTGTATCACTTCGCAAGCCTTATTTCAAAGTGTTGTAAGGAGTTGTAAAAAACTCCCACACTTACCATTATTTAAAATTCACTTTTATTTACCATACCAGGCACACGTATGTCATCCATATTTTGACCTAAATAGTCATATTTTTCTAAATACTTTTGGGAAAAGATTTGTAACTTATTGAAGCATGTTTTCAATATTTTTTTGTAATTTTTTATTTATTTATTTTAATGAAATTTTTAGTGGCCATATTTGTTATTTTGAAAATTCATCGTGTACGTCACACATAAGATGACCTAAACTTATCATTTTTTTAATTTTTTTCAAATTGAAAATAATTGTCTGAAGTACATTTTGGTACAATTTGTTTTACAAAAATATTTTAATAAAAATGTTATTAAAATACTAAACAACCCTTATAATTCAAGTTTATGGACCAGTTTCATAAAAAAATAATTGAAAAATAGAAAAAATAATCAAATTCTAAAAAACAAACATATTTGGAATCTACACTATCTCATCTATAGTGGGTTTTAATTTCATCAAAATATTTTGTAAAATAGGTCTTCAAACATATGTCCATAGTCACTATTTTGCTATGAAATTGACATGACCTTCAAGTTGCAGCCCAAACCAGGTCCAAAGCTTAGGTTTGAGTCCCCAAGCCATTTCTTGAACCAAAAAACAAGCCAAAAACTAGACCAAAAATTCATATTTTAAAAAATGGGATTTGGTTTCATAATTTTTTTTTCTATGGTTCTATGAAATGTGATCCCGTTTTGTAAAACGGGATCCTGTTTTGGAAATTCCCAAAAACATTTTTTTCCAAAAATGGAAAGTTTTCAAAACAGGACCCCGTTTTGAAAAGTTTCTGAAAATGGAAATTGTAGACATCTAAATTTGGACACTTACATTTGTCCAAATTTATCTCTTTTCGTCTAAACATCCTCTTATTCGCGTTAATTAGGTAATATTGCTATTATCTAATTAATACCCTTAATCCCTCTTTAATCCCTAAGGTATTTAGTTAATGATTAAATACTTGACCCCTTGTACTCACCTTTTCATCAAATGAATTAAGTAAATATGACATTTATTTAATTCCTCACATGTCACATCCTTTTTTTAAATCCTAATCCATCCCCTAATCACATCATTAGGGATGTGCACATGGCTAATCACTGATTAGGATATGTCACATCTTCCAACTTTTGCAAGTTGGCTCTTATTCTTCATTAGCCACTACCTGTCTTCTAATCAGTGATTAGTCAGTCTAATCAAGCCCCCTTTGGTCAACTCTCTCATTCCCCAATGAATTTTTAATTCCTTTTTGTCTTCCCCATGTGAATTTAAAATTCATTTTTATTCCTCCAAGGAATCTCCTCTTCCCCATGTGATCATTAAGAGGTCACATCAGGTCCCATGAAGCCAAGAACCTTCTATTCCCAGTCATGTGAATTTAAAATTCACTTTTATTCTTCCAAGGAATCTCCTCTCCCCCATGTGATCATTGAGAGGTCACATTAGTCACATGGGTTAGGAACCTTCTATTATAAGCACCTTGTCTTATCGAAGGTACTTCTCAGCTTACCCTTTTGGGAACCTTGTCTTATCCTTAGGATAATCCCAATCATTGTGAATTTAAAATTCACTTTTATTCTCCCAAAGCTTTCCCCTTCCCTATGTGATCATTGAGAGGTCACATCAGTCACATTCCAAGGTACTTGCATGTACCTTCATCATATGCCATCTTCCACCTCATGTGTCCTTGTGACACTTCATCTGCCACATGACAAGATGTGAGGGCTTGTGAGTCCACAACTCACCATAGCCCTCCATCTTGTCCATGGTGGCTCAATCCTGACTGCTGAATTCTCTAGAGAATTCAAATTCCTCTATAAATAACCCCCTCTTACATAGTTTAAGGGACTTCGTGCATATTGTAATAAACTTATGATCTTAAGCCATTTGAGCCTCCATACTTGCATTCCATAAGATTTTATCACATCATTTTACACTCACTCCCCTTCCATCTTAGCCATTTGTATCTTTCATTGCATTTCAATCACTTTGCATCAAATTTGTTATCCAAAGAGCACATATTTCCATCTACATCAAGGGCCAACCAAAGGATTGATTCAAGACAAGGTATAATGAATTTTTATTTTCATCTTTCTTTGTTTTGAATATGTGTAAAGTTAAATTTTTTATCTCCTAATATGCCAAACTAACTAAATAATGCAAGATAAAAAACTACACCAAACCACCTCAAGATTGGGCTGTGTTAAACACAAACAAAAAGGAAGATAAAGAAAAACAATTGATTATACCTTTTCTTCGTGTTGATCCCTTGGTTGGCCCTTGAAGATATCGTTGATATGTGATCCTTAGATGATAAGCATGCAATGATGGTGGTAAATGGATGAATGGAGGTAGGTGAATGCAATAATGGATTCTAGGAAGTAAAATGCAAGTGTTAAATGTGGCAATAAAATCGCTAAAATGGCTTGAAAGGCTTCAGGGCATAAGTTTGGTATGAATGCGCTCACTCAAGAGTTCTTAAGATTTCCACCCCTTTGAATGAAAGTAGATGGGAGTATTTATAGAAGAATTTGAATTCTCTAGAGGATTCAACGGTCAAGATTGAGCCACTATGGCCAAGATGGAGGGCTATGGTGAGTTGAGGACTCACAAGTCCTCACATCTTGCCATGTGGTGGGTGAAGTGTCCAAAGGACAAGCTGAGATGGCAAGGGTACAAGTGACATGGAAAAGGCCATGTGGTCCCAAGGTACTTGCAAGTACCTTGGGATGAGAGAGGATCTCCACAAAAAGTAATCCCTTGTCCCCAAGTGGGGCTGAAAGTGACAAGTGAGGAATTTTAGAAATTCCACTCTTGTCACCATGGGGATTGGAGATGGCCTTGGAGGAATAAAAGTGAAGTTTTAATTCACTTTTTGGAAGAAACCAATGGTTTAGAGAAGATTCCCCCTAAAAGGGGTCTTTGTCCCATGGGTACGATGTGACATATGAGATGTCATGGGGAAGACAAATGCATGGGGGGAATAAGTTTGAATTATTAATTCACATGGGGAAGAAGTCAACCCAAAAAGGGAAAGTACCAAGAAGGTTAACTTAAGGACATGCCTGAAAGGGTAAGTGGTTAAGATTATGATTGTGCAAATAGGTGATTAGGCTAATTAATGATGATTAGAGGCAAGTGGTTAGATATGGAGGAAGTGACATTAATCCTAATTAAGGATATGCACATCTTAATGAAGGATTAATTAAATTAACCCAGATTAGTGAAAGGGTTATGGAGGATGGGACAAGCAGAGAGAAATAATGAATTTAAAATTGAAGAGGATAATTGACTAAATTAAATAAATTGATTGATTTATTTAATTTAGAGAGGAAATGGTAAAGGATAAAGTATTTAATTAAATAATTTTGGGAACCTTAGGAAAAGGGGATAATATTAATTAAATGTGTCATTTAATTAATATAGATGGATTAGATGAATAAATGATGGGATTATGACCATATGGAAG
>CM021102.1:706352248-706470922 GCA_007115665.2 Sequoiadendron giganteum
GAGATGGTTAAAATGAATGAAGATGATGGAGGTAAAGATGAAATGCAATGCAAGTTGCCATTTTCGGAGCACTAACTTTTACTATATCATAAGACACCAGGTACCATGGTATGTAGAACCAAGGAAAATTAGCATCTAATGCATACACAAACACAAAAAAAAAAGGCTATCCCAACACCCCAAAGTCATGATGACTTTGGTTGGGATAGGTATTGGAATAACCACAAGCACAAGAGGATGTCCCAACGTAACACAAGAGCTCAGGGGTCTTGGTGGGTACTACGTGGGACAACCAAGAAGACAACAACAAAAAAGGATCAAGATATGCCCCTACATTAACCAGTCAAAATACACCATAATATGATAGATCATGGCGGCCTTGACAAGTGATTATAGGGAGCTCAAATGATAAAAAAAATGTCAAAAGCATGACAAGATTGCAATCAATTTTAAAAAATATTTTTCCATAGGATCAAGACTATGGATGGGGTTGATGCAGTCTATTAGGAAGGACACATCTTGTTGAGACCAAAGATGGAGGATAGATTGGTTGATCGACATGATGTAAGATATTCTAAAACTGATTAAAGATTAGGATATGAATGATCCTTGTTTTGGAATTACCATCGATGATAGGGACATACTTGACGACATGAAAAGATGAATAGGTGATAAGAAAATAGGACTAACACATCCTAAATACCTAGGGGAAAAAAGACCAACACACTCTAAAGACCTAGGGGCTCAAGGGTTGATCAAAGATCAGCCTTACCTACGTGAAAGCACACAACCCTCGAGTTCAAGAAAAGACCATGGATAAAAGTGGAAAGAGGAAAATGGAGACCTCGATGGATGAAAAAGATCAGATGGAAAATTGCCCTAGGGGAAGATGAAACAACTTTTCCCTTCCTACGTGAAAGAACAGGGGCAATTTAGTTTGACACAAGGCCAAAGATAGACGATGGAAGATGACAAGACAAACAAAAGTCAGAACCTCGGGGGTGGATCAAATGATCAACCTTACCTACATGAAAGCATAGGGGCAACGTAGTTTGACGTAAGAAAAAATTCATACAAAAGATAAGGCATGATGAGATGAACATGATAAGGGGATATAGTGACGGAGCTGATATGATGATCCAGGATAGGCCGTGTGGATAGGATGGTTAATATGTTGGATGTGGGTTATGGGAAGCATAGGGATGAGATAGTTATTCAGATCATTAGAAGATGAATTGGGAGGATGAGACGTTGGATAGATGAGTGATGAAGAGTAATAGGATAGTAGGAAGATGTGAGGAATAGATAGGAATGATGATAGGGTAATGTATGGCATTGGATTGTGTGAGGGTGGCCTATAGATTGATATCAATGACAAGGGATTATAAGATGGGAGGAAAGGAGATATAAATGGATGGATTGAGAAAGATGGGTAGATAGGAAGATGCTATGATAGGTGGATAAATGGATAAGGATCAGGATGTTTAGATAGATGGATGGGGAGATAAGGATGAAAGGAATAGTGGGTTAGAGTATAGGAACATAAGGACTTGGTAGATAGAAGGGATTACGAGATGAATAAATGGATGGGGAGCTAAGGATGGATAGGATGGGGAGATGGAAAGGATTACTTGGAAGGATGGATGGATGATGTCTCTAAGGACTCTATTGAAAATAACGAGATTCCTGCACCCTAGATGTGTCATGCGTGATGAGGCAAGAGGGATAACAGGATGGGTGGATTAAGGAGAGTGAGATGGACATAGATATTATATCTGGGTAAGGAAGGGATATGGGTGTTGGCATGATGGATGGATGATGAAGCATATGATGAAAAATGAATGAGGGGAATGTATGCCAAGACATTTCCAAAGCATGTATATAGGAATATGATAGATAGGATGTGGAAGATAGGAAAATGTAGGAGATGAAGGAAAGGAATGTGTAAGTGGATGTTTCCCCCAATCATGGAAGGAGACTGGATGAGGGATTTATGCATGATGCTTTTTTGCCAGGTTTTCATCATGGTACTTATCCAAGGTGCTTGTTTTCCAAGCTTTCACCATTGGACGAACTATTTTCTCTTTACTATTTTCTTTTTTTTTCTTTGGTCTTTCTCTTTTTCTCTTTTTATTTTTATTTTTTTGACCTTTTGGGACTTTGCAGATGGAAATATAGATGGAGATGGATATGGATGGAGTCAGAAGACATATGATAAGGCAAATGGATGAAGGTCTCAAGCATCAAGTTACATATGAGGTAAAAAGTGCCCATGTCTAAAGCGACTATTATATGTTGGTACAACCTTATTAGAATGGATGGATTATGCGAGAGGATGAATTAAAAGGATTTGATGAGCAAGATATGGGGGGTAGTGGATGGGGTTTTGGAAAGTGTATGGATGGAATAATGGAGTGGATATGTGATGGGGGAAGGTGTCCAGGACCAACATTGGCACATGTGGTGGATGTGAAATGATAGGAGGGTTGATGGATGGAGAATGTGATGATAATGGAGGTGTTGGGATAGTGAATTTTGGGACATAAGGGCCCAAAACAGATTTAGAAGATGAAGGATGCAAATGATTAGCTTTGGGATTAGCAACTTTGGATGTCGTTACAGATTTTTCATTCGAAGGTATGCCATCTTTCTTCTTGGGAATCCACATGGTTTTGATTTTTGCTTTGGTGGGCCTTTGTGGCCGTTTGGATTGATTTGTATTTTGTATTTGATTTTTCTTTTCATCAACATGTCTTTTGAAGGGGACATGAGGAGCTTTAGATTCATGTGGATGTTCGGATTTATGCATTTTAACTTTGGCATCCAAATTTCTTTTAGTAGCAATGGGATGAATATGAGGAGATGGATGATGTGGAGAAGACATGGATGGAGTGATAGAGGTAGGCTTTTGATGATGGTGTGTGGATGGAGGATGCGAGATAGCATGCATGGAGGGGTGCCTTTTTTTATCCTGATTAAGAGTTATGAATTTAGGATTTTTGTGATGCGTGCTAGGGATAGGTGATGGATGGATGAGAGGATGAAGAGGGTAAGATAGAGGCAGTGATTTTTTAACATAAGGGCCCAAAATGGATGTTGTGGTAGATGGAGAATGAGTAATGGTGGATAGAGGGACATAAGGACCCAAAATGGACGGTTGTTTTGAGATAATATGATGGAGGAGGGGGGATGGCGACAAAGGATTTGGTATAGTGAAGAGAATTTCATCTCATTCCTTTGGAAGAGGATCATTTAGTTTGTATGGAGGTTGTACCAACATTTCTAGAGTGTGTCCTGGTAGATATATCCAAGACCTTGTGTTCCTGGATGTTCTTTGACTTGGATGGGCTCCAAAGTACCGTTCTCATGAAGGCCTAAACCTTTTACTTGATAGTTCATGTTCTCGAGGATGTGATGTATGGTAGGATGCTTATTCTTTTGGAATAATGATGAGAGTCCATTAGTAGGTGGAGGAGGAAGGGTGGTGCATATACATTTTTTTTTCTGCAAAAAAACCACTATGGATGAGTGTAATGTTACCGAGGTGATATAAAAGTGGTGTTGGGATGGCAAGGGTAGGCAGCGATGGAGGATCATGCGATGGATATGAGGGGATAGCAGCATCAGGAGGAATGAGTGATAAGGGATTGGGAGAGGGATTAGATGGTATAACAAGATCTAGATTTGTGGTAGTGGGTGATAAGGGCTCATGAGATGGGGTGATTGGATCTTGAGTGCAAAGGGGATCATGGGATGGAGCGGATGAGCTAGTGTGATCCTGTGATAGGGTAAACAAGATAGTAGGATCAAGATTCAGATGAGGAGAGGGTATATGAGATGGAATGGATGGAAGGCTATGTTCTTGAGATGGAGTAGATGAGATGCCATGATCTATGTGTGTATGATTTGGATTAAGCTCTTGGCATGACTCATCTTGTATGGAGAAGTATTGGGGGAACTCCTCAAGTGGGGAAGATGGAAGAACAAAGGATTCATGTAGTTTGGTAATATTAGGACTAGGAGGAGGGGATTGGATGTTTCCATTGGATTGGGTGGCTCTAGCAGTAGAAGATGGGGATTCAATGAATTCGATGGGTTTGATAGGCTCAACCATTTGGATGGTGTTAGGAATGGTAATGGGAGTCATAGGTGTAGGATGGAGGAGGGCCTCATCACTAGTGAATATATATGAGAGAGTTGGAGGAAATTGTTTCATAACATCAAGATGTGGATTTGGGGATGCCTCTTCTGTTATAAGTCCTTGGACGACATTTGGAAGGGATTTAGGATTAGGTGGGGTGATGTGAATGGATGGAGGATTAGGGATGGTTGGAGGACTAGGATTAGGAATTGGTGGATTAGGGTTAGAAGAGGGGATGAGAATGGATGGATGATTAGGGATTGGTAGATTAGGATTAGAGGGAGGATTAAAGCAAGATAGGGTTTTGGCATTCTAATTCATCAAGAGGCATTCAAGGGCAGATTCTTCATCCATTGTTGTAGAAATTCAAGATCTATCATCATAAAAAGTTTCTAATTCTTTCATTTCATGTTCATGCTTTATCTTATTTCTTCATTTGGTTTAATTACCTAAAAAGGGTTTTACCAAGGCAGACCCCCATGCCCTAACATTTAAAATTTCTCTTTCTCTCCTTGTGTGTTTGTAGATTTAGGTACCTTGAAGGCTTGGAGATCATTGAAGAATAGGTTTCAAGCTTGTTGAGGACATCTCCTTGTTGGCTAGGGAAAAACATCCACTAAAAGTCACTTAGAGTGCTGAAAATCAAGGTTTTGGATTTGAATACCTGGAGGAACAAAAAGTGCAATCTGAGAGCTTCATATTCCACTTTCAGATTTTCAAAGAAGTAAAAGTGGACTAAGTTTCCATAAATGGCGATTTAGTCCCACTATACATGTTTTTCAAATTTTTCTATAGATTTGGATGCCCATTTGGTTGAAACGGGCTTCGATGTAGTTTTCCAGATCTGGGATTAAGTCACCTAGAATGGTGTTGTTGGAAACCCTAGATCAGACATGCAAACCTAAACACCTTCCACATAAGAGAAAACATAAAAATCAGAGCTTTGCATGCGAATGTGCAAAATGATATATTCAGGAATTCAATATTACAATGAGATGATTTTCTTTATATAAGCAAAGT
This sequence comes from Sequoiadendron giganteum, assembly GCA_007115665.2. Classification (NCBI taxonomy): domain Eukaryota; kingdom Viridiplantae; phylum Streptophyta; class Pinopsida; order Cupressales; family Cupressaceae; genus Sequoiadendron; species Sequoiadendron giganteum. Next base: position 706,357,410 of record CM021102.1, read on the forward strand.
ATGCAACCCTAATGTTGACCTAAAATTATCTCAACCTAAGTAAATTTATGCAAGTGTAATTAAATATTAAATACACTAACACCCCCCATAAGTGTAACTTAGGGAGAGTAAATAAGCATGCACCTAAAACTAAGATGAATGCAAGAAAGCATGAATGGGTCCTGGCAACAAGGCCTGATTAGGTACCCATGTACAAATGCAATAATGAGGTAGAGAAGGAAAACCCAGTGGGACAACCCCCCCTACAATGCGATGACTGCTGCAAAGAAGCACTGGAAGAACAGTGTGGAGTAACACTGGAACCGCAATCTGGTAAGCAAGGAAAGATACTTCTATCTACAAGAAACCATATCAGAATCATAATAATGTGATAGTAGACCCGATGCCATGGAACACTCGAAAACACCAAACTGGAACAACCCTAGAATCCATAAAGCAACAGTAGATGAAATGATGACAAAATCTGGAAATCGTGAATCTCGATGCCGATGCCAAAACTGAGACTGAAACTCTTCCATGGGAAAAAGTACCATATAGACTCGGGAAAAATAACCACAAATTTAGTGGCCCTCAAACTGAGATGGATCTGATGCGGATCACTAACCATAGGCTCTCAATCTAAAGTGTGAACCAAAATGAATCTAGTATGTGTTAAGCTAAGAAAAAATAGTGGCCAAAAGAAACTAAGAAACCAGATTACAACCCATGTGAGTTGCCATCAAAACATGATGAAGATTATTATGCAAGAAACCCCCCCGATGGAATTTTATATCAGTTCATTTATTACAATCCCTAATGACTATAAAAGGAGAGAATGCCTAACATGCATAAATATAAAATGATAATAGACCTCAAATCTATGTAGAGGACTGAACCAACTTTCCAATGCCGCAAGAATGGCGAAAAAAGGATCACCGAGTCAAAAGATATGCCCTCCGAGTGAAAAAGATAGGATCTGAGTTCAAGGACCTGCAAAAAAAAATCTGGAGCAAAATCAGAAAAAAACTATTAACACCACTAGATTGGCATCAGAATCAGCTTTCCAATGGTATCTCGTTTGTGAAAAACAGACACCGTACGTAAAAGTTATGCCCGATTTTGTGAAAGTGCTCCAGAATGGCCAATAAGGCTTGCAGGTAGCCTAGGGGGCTAAAAAAATCGGCCCCTGGTCCTGCATGCGACCAGGGGCTAGCGGACAGGGGCTGGGGCGGAGCCCCTGGTTCTCCATACGACTGACAGATGCAGCAGAAGGGGCCAGGGGTTGGGCGCATAGAGCCCGGTCCTCCATATGACCGCGGCCTATGCATTTGGAGCCCGCGGGCGCTGGGTTTGGCCGGCGGCGGTGGCTGCTGGGTGGCCGCTTGGTGGCCACCCAGTGGTGGAATCCTCTTTGCACTGTGAGCACTAGCGTGGATCCCAAGAACCACTTTTAAAAAAAAAAATTCAATTTTTTTCAAAATTTGTGCCTGGGAAAGCGTGTTGGGGAGGCCATACGGCCTCCATGGCAAAAAACATTTTGCCCTCCAAACCAACTTCGCCAAAATCAATGAAACGAAGGGTGATCTTAGGGTTTTTGGCTGCTGCAAACGCAATGGTGACCTCCGTTTCTGCTCAAAATGCTTCAAAAAAATGGCGACCTCTAGTGCTTGCAAAAAAATACCAAACTTGAAACCCTTACAGATCTGGCAAATCATGGCCAAAATCTGCAAAATAAAAGCCAAACCTGACTTTTTCCAGTGCTCTAAATCCAATGGTGAGGCCCAATCTGATTCAAGATGCTGAATAAATGAACTCAAGGCATAAAATCCTCGAGGAACCCCGAACGAAATCTGCAATGGTTTTCTCCAAAATTTGAGAAGGGGCTGCATGTCAAGGCTCTGATACCATGTTAGAAACCCTAGATCAGACATGCAAACCTAAACACCTTCCATAGAAGAGAAAACATAAAAATCAGAGCTTTGCATGCGAATGTACAAAATGATATATTCAGGAATTCAATATTACAATGAGATGATTTGCTTTATATAAGAAAAGTATGCAACCCTAATGTTGACCTAAAATTAGCTCAACCTAAGTAAAGTTATGCAAGTGTAATTAAATATTAATTACACTAACAGGCATAAGTGTTGCAATAGTTCAAAATTATAGATTCAACAACATTTCCAATCTTCATTCAAGTCTGCAACACATTTCCAGGTGCACTCCTTCTATTTCACAACTTTTTGTTTAGTTTAGTTTGCATTTCTAGGTCATTTAGTAAATGTTTGCATATCACATTGCATTTGTCTTTCCAATTTTACACATGGTGGTGAAACCCTTCTATCCATTTTCATCCCCATGAACTCTTCCTTTGACAAATTTTAATCTCCTTTGTATTGAAATCTCACGGGTTTGTGCTTGAATGAATTTTAGATCTTTGTGCCTCCCCTTATAGGTGCAAAACCCTAGAGGTGCAAGAGGGTAACAAAAATTTGTGGTTCACTTCTTTAATTATATCATAGGTGCATTTAATTTACCATAACATACTTAATCATAATTTTATATCTAAAAGAAACTGTAATAAGTTTTTATTAGATCACATAAAGCATGTTAATTCATGGAGACATTCATTAAATACTCTTTAAAAGGTTATTTAATTAATCACATTGCCATTTAACATTAAACACATAAATGAAAGTAATAAAACATCGAATGTTCATATATATATCAATATTTTGTGTAAATTTCATCAAAATTTATATACAATTCCACTAAGGTCTATGATTTCTAGATCCCTTGAGACTTGGTGCTTGCATCTATCTGGTAGTAGTCTATCTGGAGACAGTGGTGTGTGATCATGATCATGATTCGTTGAATGTATTCATAGAAAATTGTAAGGCATGTATCTATCTTAGGGCCTCCCAATGCTCTCCTACTATCTGATCTCTCTCCACCTAAAGCCTAACTACCTCTAAATCTAGTCTCTCGAACTTTGTTGGGGTTCGAGACAACTAAGCCTTTGGGGCAACATCAACTCGATGGACGTGCCTCCTCAGACTCTCATACACTACCCACAATCTGATGTATGGCCTAAATGACTTTGGGTCCTAATCCACGATGGGTGGGGGCACATAATCTGAGTATGTGGCCTCCTCGTCAACTAATGGGGGCACCATCTCTACAACCACCTATTGATAGAGATCTTAAAAATCTCTCACAAATCCTGCAAGATAGAAACAATAGATATAATCAGTACACATCATGATATATATATATAACAAAAGCATAAGAATAAAGCATAATAGTAAATAAAATATAATCATCTATCTCTCTGGAAAGCTAGGTGTGAAATCAACCTTATCGTGTGCAGGGGGCATGGAAGATGTGCTAGCCTCTCCATGACTGTGGGTACTGGTGCCTGCTATAGCGACTGCTTATGGTCTAATAATACGAATGGGAGAGGGCTCGCCTTGCTCATGACCCACTAGATCCTCATCCATTACCTCACCACTCTTTCTCATGGGCTACTCCTCCTCGTCCTCCTACCTATCCTCCTCCCCATCATCCTCCTCATCATCTCCTTCATCCTGCCCATCATAGTTATGATATGCACTCTCATCATACTCCTCATCTATGACATTTGTAAATATGTCTACAGCCCTATAGCGTGTCTCCTCACCCCTATCCTCTACCTCATTTCCCTCATCTGGGAGTGGTACTACATCACCTATTAGCTCCTCCATCAAAAATATGGGAGATGGTCGTGATACTTTCCACCACTCCTCATAGTCATTTGTGGCACCAACATCATCTACATCGGAGACTTGATGCATATCATGATCTGAGTACCCAGAGTCATTGTAGACAACATCCTCCATAATGAACCATACATAATTGCCAGGTCTTTGAGCACTCTGCATTGAATTCCTAAATAAGGGTCATCCCCTTAGTGCTATTTGGACTTGCCCAAATTGCCACATGACATGATCATAATAGAAAGGGTGCACTATGCAATCGTGTCAACCAATCAAAAACCTATAAAGTTGCAATCTCCTCATCTATCGAGTGTGATCTGGTCACTGAAGCACAAGCTGATAAAGTCTCAAAGGACCTCATCCTCCTCCATTCGGTCAAATAAGACTCTGCAAAAGTGAAAAACACCATACTGCCAAAACCGTTGTAGAGGATAGCTAAAGGCTCATGGATACCCCAAGGCTGTAAGAAATGGGAAGTCGGTAGGTCTAGTATAAGTAATATTCTCAAGACACCAAACCTGTAGTAGTGTACATTGTACCATACTATCCACCTCCTAAAATAAAAATTGACCAAGATCATAATATAAGTGCACTGGGATGTTGCGCCCCCAAGCGTACACTGTCATGTGCTCTACCATCCCTCGTATCAGATGTACTAGTCCTCCCTCCAAATGTGCTCCCCGTCCATAAGGGATGATTAACATTGCCATTGTCAACATCATAATCCATCTAACCAATAGGGCATGTGAATATAATAGCATCATGAGATCAATTTGTGGCCTCACTCTCTCATCATGCGCTAGTCCATCATGAAAAAACTACATGTCATATTTCATCTCGTGGATGTCCTCTTCTCTTGGAAATGTACTTTCTCACCCTTAATAGGAACTCAGAGTATGTAGTGCACATCCTCCAACGTGATCGTCACCTCACAGTCGGTAGATGGAATGTGCATGTATCAACATTCCAACACTCTACTAGTGCCATCAACATCGCATCATGGTACCTCATGGGAGGCATGAGGTAAGCCTAATATAATCCTACAGTTTGTAATAGATTTTTATCCTCCACTAAAAGAGTAGGGGATAAATATTTGAGAAGGTTGATCTGTGTGCCACCCAGACGGTGGTGCGAACAGGTGGGAACCTAATGAAAAAGAAAAAATATGTCCTATAAGCGGCTTAAACTCTTAAATTTTCACATCAATAACCATAAAAGTGTAATAAATTTTTTTTAGTGTGTTTTCCTAGATGCCTTAGACACTTTAGACCCCTTTTGGGACACTTCACAAAGAAACATGACACTTTGCAAAAAAGTGGGACACTTCGCGAACAAAAGGGACACTTTACAAAAAAGGGGACACTTTATAGGCTTTTTTCCAAGGCCCTAAATTAAACTAGAAATCCATAAAAATCATAAAATAAACACGTAAGGACAAAGCTAAGGTAGAAAAATCAACTCACCTCATGTTGACGCTCACTGCGTGCCACCTAGTCTTGCAGCACATCTAGTCTCGTAGGCCTGTGATCTTGTCTGCTAGGCATATTTCACTATTCTTTAATCAATTTCAAACTACAAAAAGGTAAATGACAAAATAGGAAGAATTTACTTCACTTTTTTTCTCTTATGTAAGTTAAAATTAGGGTTTTTACTACATTAGGGTTAAAAAAGTACATTTCATTCAAATCAACATAATGGGTACTAGAGAGCTTTGTTTTTTACATTGTTTGTTGCATTGGAATTGTAATTCCACTCCCGAAATCATCAACCATCTATCATTATGTGGCATGGTACTTGAAAATTCACTATGATATGACTTACCCTATTCGATGTGGCTAGATTGCTACCTTGATCCCACCTTCGTAAAGCAAGCAGAATCAAGGGGGCCATACATCTACCCTCGAATTAGATATCTAAAAGAAGTTAGATAAGAGGATTTTAGACACCTAATGAATTTGTGTTGCAGGATGTGGTTCCTAACATTGTGGTTTTGTAGATAGCTACAATGGGGGCTTCATTCTCTCATATTATGACTAAGCCTATATGTGGATCCTTTTATGAAACAAAGGTTATTATTGGATTCCTTTATGAAATATTCTCTCTCAAATTTTTCGTTGTTTTTAATGAACATTTACAATAAGATCATTCACTCGTTAAGGTTAGCATAACCAAAACGTACATAAAAGAACTCTAACCAAGAATGCACCCTAAAACCACTTAAAGAGGAGGGGTGAGCATATGGTCAGAGGATCCCTAGGATCTACTGAATCAACAAGTACGAGATTATACTGAAAGAGAAATATTAAACTCAACACCAAGGATGTGCACTCAAGATCCTTTGCAGGCGAGGTGCTAACATATGGTGGAGTACTACTGCTGAATTGAAATAACAAGGCAGATAACTAGACAATGAACTTTCCGCGCTACCACCAAATAGTGGGGGGAAAAATGATTACAAATTTAATACTTCTTCTGCTATGGCAGGCATCCACTGAAGAGTGGGGATTCACCACGTGAAAGTGGGCATGAAAGATATTACAAATAGTATTATCCACACTGGTGGTAGACCATCCAGGGGTGCTTTAATGTGAAGTTATTAAAATAATGCAGCAACAATTAAACTGAAACGGTACTACTGTTAACAACTTTTACAAATAAAGAGAGCTGCAAATTACAAGGATTTCATAATCAATTCGAGCACCAACAATATAGAATGTTTACAATTCATAACATAACGATAATTGATGAAGAAAGATAGAAGAAGCAAACTGAAACAAGTCTGAAATAAAAACAACGAAACTGGAAATGCATTACTAGCAACTGTGGCTCAATAAATTGTTCATAACTTCAGCAAATCTCCTCCGAATGGCGTGATATCAAATGTAGTAGCTACCAGGAGTAAAGGTGCCCATGTTCCAACTCACAAACTGTACCAAAAACTCCATATTAATTTAGCACACATCCCAAGGTCAAATATGGAAATATACGGCCTTCATGAGGGGAAAATTTTCCTTTAAAAATTAGAAACTTGTTATTAAAATCTGCAACTCCTTGGAGAGGGTCGCCCATGGCATAGGATCATACTAAGAAAATACCCATAACAGAAATAAAATCAACAAGACAGCTGTGAGCAAAAACACCAATCAGCCATAACAATAATAGCAACTCCAAAACTGAAACTATCACCAAAAACTTCAACTGTGAGGCTCAATCTGCTAGTCTGGATGAGAAGCAGTAATAAGAACCAACTAGGTGTTATCTTTCAAACACGAAATTGGATTGTAACTAGGAGGTCAGCATTCCTCGAAGTAAGAAACGAGTTGCCATTTTGACAGCATAACAATAGCATAAATTCATGGATACCAAAAGCTGGAGCAAACTTCTATTTTATAGAAAAAGAGATGACTTTTCACATTCTCGAAACTCCCCCAAGAAAGAGATGCCAAAAGTTCCTTTTTTGAAATATTTAATAATTCACAAATATGAAATCCCTCATAAAAAGGCGTCCACTTCAAGGCATAAATAAACTTCATTAAATGTTTAATAATTCCTTCATGAAGGTGTCCCCCTTCATGGCCACCTTTTAAACACAACTTAAAGTTAATGAGCTAGGCCAAGGGGTCAACTTGAAATTAAAACATTAATGCCTTGAAATATATTATTTCACCAAAATGGCCTAAAAATGCTGACAGCCAATTATGCTCCAAACTGCACTGCTCGAAATGGAAATTGAGCTGACTGCTGATGCTACTGCCCAAGATGGCACTGCCAGAAATAAAACTTACTAAAAATAGTAAATTCTGAAAAGATGCCCAATGCCTTTGCAGATCGTACCACTGTGAAGCTCTCTGAAAATACAGAAGTAATCCGTAATCCTTATTCATGCAAAACTTCTTTAGAATCCCTATAAAATAGGAAACCCTAGTTTTCACATCTAAGTAGCCTACGAATTTCTAGAAATAGGCTAAATCCAAATAAAGAGCGTAGGGAAAAAATGGGGATATTACAGTCCGCCCTTCCCAAAATTGCTTGTCCTCAAGCAATGTGACAACACTCCAAACTGATCCTACCAAATTAACTAGGATCTCAGGGTCCCATGTCCCTCTCTGAAAAGTCCCACCATGTTGATGTTGCTCGTTTTTTATCATACAAATGTAGTCATTGCACCAAAACAACTCAAACCATTCTTGCAACCTCCAAGAGATAACATACTGAGGATTTGAATCAGAATCTAGCAGAGTCTCATGCCTAATAAACTCTGAAGAATTGACATCTGCAATGTCAATGTCAATCACCATTCTGAAAATTAAGAAGAATAATCTAAACATCTCAAAATTATTCTCATCAAAATAACTTCTCAAAGCATCAACCCGAATCATGACAACAAATGTGACTCTTCCAACACTTCTTGCAAAGGAAAGAGCAACTCCTTGCAAGAGATCCCCCATCACATCCTCAAAAATCTGTGAAGATGTATAATGCCTTTTTTGAAAAAAAATGATATATCTGAGATGACTCCATGAAAATATTACAAATTTCATCTCATGAGTCTCCAATTGGTGGACCAAATCAGTTTCTAACTTACTGCCCCAAACACTGGTATAGGAGAAAACACAGAGAAAGCCACTGTTGAACATTAGAGAACATCCCATACATGAGTTATGGCTACACTGTAACAATCCTTTTCTCATTCGAGGCTCAAAATCAGTCCTAGTAGTAGACTAGAAGGTCAGAAAATGGAAATACCAACCAACTAACATGTCTGATTTAGACAATTTGAAATCTGATTTATGAAAAATCAGCATCCCTAACAATCTGCACCAGCTGCAACAAAAGGATTTCTCATTAAAATTGGCATAGCTGCTCATGAACAAGGTGGGTGGATTCTTCAATAAAGGTCCCAATGCCACCACAAACCATCTTCTAATCATATTTCCATCCAAGAATACCAATTTATGATCAGAAATAAAAATCCAATAACAGGAAAAGAAGGTAGCAGCAATCATAGAACTGAAATTTTTACACTTATCTCTCCAACCAACCTTCTTTTTATGCTTTCCATTCTTCATTAGAAAATACTTGGGATCCCAAATTCTAACTTTCAATTGGAGACAAGTCCCAACACCAGAGCTGATGATCTCAACAATATTTTGAAAACAACGTGCTGGTTTATCCCTCTTAGAATTTTCAATATTATCTTTTTGCCAAGTAATGCCAGGATCCCATACTATCAACAATGCAGTACCATTTCTGAAATGGAGAATTGTTCTCACATGAATAATCTGATTCTCTCATTCCATCTAAATAAACACTTCTTGAAATTCCAAGAAGTAATCGACAAACCTATGTTCGTTGAAGAAATGGAACCCAAAATCTTCTGTCATATATTGCCGAAAAGATTCCATGAACCCTTCATCAAGTACAATTCTGAACTCTATCACTCTAAGAGAAGATGGTGATGAACTAAAATCTGATAAGAGTCTCACAAGCATCCTCATCAAAAAATTAAAAAAACCTTCATCATCATGACCATCAACTCTTTGCTGATGAGCAATAAGAGTGTCTTCATTTCTTTGTGTTTGAAGAGTTACCCATTCTCGCTCAGTGGGTACACTAGGAGCAGCAGTAGATTCAACTTCATGCAACTCTCATATCAACTCTCTAACACTGAAAGACAAACTAAAATTCCCTCCTTTAGTAATCTCTGAAGAAATTCCTTCATCAATATCAAAAAGAGGATTTACATAAATCTTATTAGCACCTTCTTCATACATCAAATTGTCAAAAACCTAAAAAACTTGTTGATGAGAGTTTGAATACTTCGGTTTCTCAGGACAGCTTTCCAATTCATATGTTTCTTGTATGAGATCAAGCTCATCAAGAATTACTTGAAGCTCCTCAGCTCTTCTTTTGTTTTCTTGCTCCCATGAATAATGTATAGCAGAAATCTGATTCTCTGCTTCAATTAGAGTCTCATGCACTTCTTGCAACTTGGCTTTGTTGAGCTCGTTACACTCCAATGCCTTGTCGGCAATTTTGGCCACTTTGTCTTTAACACGAATGATGTGCAAAAGGATTGATTTGATTTTCTCCAAGCCAAACTTAACGAACTTCATATCAGCAATGGAAATGCAACATACATCCTCTCCCCTAGGCACAACACAAATCAAATTTTCAACATGTTGATGCAATTCATCAAGTTGTGACAAAACTTGAATTCCATTTTCAGCAGTTTGTGAGCTTGAACTGCAATCTTCATATGATGGCTGAGATGTTGTAGGACAGTTTTGATGGACAAAGATTTCAAAAATCATTTGAGCTGCACTTCCTAACTTTTCTTACATGTGATGGACACTCTTCATCATTCCATCCATAGTGCCTTCCAATTCCTTAGCTTGTTTTTAGGTGAAGAGAAATATGCCTTATAACTACTAGAAGCTCTACCTTCCATGTTGTCTTCTACACTTGATTCAAGAGAATTGATCAAATCAACTTTGAAATGGGAAGTGACTTCAGCTTCCTCTTTCTTCTCCTCCTCCTTGACTTGAATTTCAAACCAACATTCTTTGGAATTGTGAAAAAGAAATTCACTGGTTGAACACATATCTTCAACTAACCGAACTTCTCCTTTATTTGAATCTACACTTATGGCCTCTTCTTGCATCTTTGTTTCAACTTTTGTTTCCAAAAGTTCTTTCTTTGAATCTTCAACATGAGGCTTCTTCACACAAGTCAACTCACTGTTCTCCTCTGTAGAAAATGAGAGTACCTCACTAGTCTTCAAAGCTTCCATTGACACATTACATTCTTCTATAGAATGCTTGGATGAGTGCAAATCCGTAGATACCCATTGAACTTTTGCAATGTCTTCAAAGGGGTTCCAACTTTCATCCTCCTCTTCAACTTCGGAAATCTCCTCTTTGTCCTCAACAGTATTCTTCAATTTTTCTTCACATTGATTGAAAATTTCTTTGATTAACAAATCAGCAGTTGGAGAAATCTGCTCTTCTCATTCAAAGGAATTTTTGAGAAGGACTTGAACACTTTCGGGAAGAGTATCAGCTTCTTGGATGGTGTCAATTAGAACATTTTTAACAGCTGCAAACACCCCCTCTTCTTGTTCACTCCAAGTTGAAGTGAATAGATAATCAAACAAATGGTAAATCTGATTATCCATCTTTAAATCTATCTGAAGGATGCAAGATCTTACTTCTAAAAATGTCTTCAAAACAATAGCTCTTCTTGGAAACAAACCACTGTTAGTTTCATCCAAATCTTGAAAACTCTCCACTATCATTTTTAATATGATCTTCATGGTTTCATCATCATAGGGCAACTGGGGAATTACAATTATTATTATCTCCATGAAACAAGAAGAAATCAGCAGCTTGGTTTCTTCATCAGGATGCCCCAACCAATAGGGCTGATTCAAAAATTTCACTGTAGGAGCTAAAGCCAACTGCATTTCCTCCAAAGGTGATGGCCTCACTTGTCTTAGACATTGTTCTAACAAATGAAGAATATTCTCTTCATGTCCTCTTGATTGAAATTCTTTGCCAAGTCTCTTTCCAACCAAAAATAGAGTCTCTGCCAACTTCCTCTCTTCTTCATTAGCCATACCTTATTCTGACAAGACAAGGTTTCACAAACCTCTGAAAAAGTGTCAACTTCAAAAACTTCTGAAGCTGAAACTAAACTCTTCTGCTCTCTGATGTAGTATCAGTCTTCTCTAACTCTCATCTGATAACTGAACTGCTGAAACTCACAGGATGGTAGGAAAATAGGCTTTGATACCACTGAAATATTCTCTCTCAATTTTTTCCTTTTTTTTAATGAACATTTACAATAAGATAATTCACCCGTTAAGGTTAGCATAACCAAAACGTACATAAAAGAACTCTAACCAAGAATTCACCCTAAAACCATTTAAGGAGGAGGGGCGAGCATATGGTTAGAGGATCCCTAGTATCTACTGAATCAACAAGTACGAGATTATACTGAAAGAGAAATATTAAAATCAACACCAAGGATGTGCACTCAACATCCTTTGCAGACGAGGTGCTAACATATGGTGGAGTACTACTACTGAATTGAAATAACAAGGCGGATAACCAGCCAATGAACTTTCCACGCTACCACCAAACAATGGGGGGAAAAATGATTACAAATTTAATACTTCTTCTACTGCGGCAGGCATCCACTGAAGAGTGGGGATTCACCACATGAAAGTGGGCATGAAAGATATTACAAATAGTATTATCCACACTAGCGGTATACCATCCAGGGGTGCTTTAATGTGAAGTTATTAAAATAATGCAGCAACAATTAAACTGAAACAATACTATTGTTAATAGCTTTTACAAATAAAGAGAGCTGCAAATTACAAGGATTTCATAATCAACTCGAGCACCAACAATATAGAATGTTTACAATTCATAACATAACGAGAATTGATGAAGAAAGATAGAAGAAGCAAACTAAAATAAGTTTGAAATGAAAACAACAAAACTAGAAATGCATTACCAGCAATTGTGGTTCAATAAATTGTTCATAACTTCAGCAAATCTCCTCCGAATGGTGTGATATCAAATGCAGCAGCTACTAGGAGTAAAGGCGCCCATGTTCCAACTCACAAACTATACCAAAAACTCCATATTAATTTAGCACACATCCCAAGGTCAAATCTTGAAATGTACGACCTTCATGAGGGGCGAATTTTCCTTTAAAAATCAGAAACTTGTTATTAAAATCTGCAACTCCTTGGAGAGGGTTGCCCATGGCATAGGATCATACTGAGAAAATACCCATAATAGAAATAAAATCAACAAGAGAGCTATGAGCAAAAACACCAATCAGCCATAACAATAACAACAACTCCAAAACTGAAACTATCACCAAAAACTTCAACTGTGAGGCTCAATCTGCTAGTCTGGATGAAAAGCAGTAATAAGAACCAACTAGGTGTTATCTTTCAAACACAAAATTGGATTGTAACTAGGAGGTCAGCATTCCTCGAAGTAAGAAACAAGTTGTCATTTTGACAGCATAACAATAGCATAAATTCATGGATACCAAAAGCTAGAGTAAAATTCTCTTTTATAGAAAAATTGGTGACTTTTCACATTCTCAAAACTCCCCCAAGAAAGAGATGCCAAAAGTTCCTTTTTTGAAATATTTAATAATTCACAAATATGAAATCCCTCATAAAAAGGCATCCACTTCAAGGCATAAATAAACTTCATTAAATGTTTAATAATTCCTTCATGAAGGTGTCCCCCTTCATGGCCACCTTTTAAACACAACTTAAAGTTAATGAGCTAGGCCAAGGGGTCAACTTGAAATTAAAACATTAATGCCTTGAAATATATTATTTCACCAAAATGGCCCAAAAATGTTGATAGCCAATTATGCTCCAAATTGCACTGCTCGAAATGAAAACTAAGCTGACTGCTAATGCTACTGCCCAAGATGGCACTGCCAAAAATAGAACTTACTAAAAATAGTAAATTCTGAAAAGATGCCCAATGCCTTTGCAGGTCGTACCACTGTGAAGCTCTCTGAAAATCTAGAAGGAATCTGCAATCCTTATTCATGCAAAAATTCTTTAGAACCCCTATAAAATAGGAAACCCTAATTTTCACATCTAAGTAGCCTACGGATTTCTGGAAATAGGCTAAATCCAAATAAAGAGCATAGGGCGAAAATGGGGATATTACACTTTAGCTTGCATATACACTTAGAGTCATATGGGTGCTAAAGTGGGGCCTAAATGTAGTATAAAACAATTTTACACTCTTGAAAGCGAGGCAATTTCACACTTAATAGGGACCCATTTTGGAATCCTTGCATTAATTACCCTTTAAAATCATCATTTATAGGCCCCTAGGACCCATTATTTTGGATCTCGAGGCTCATTTTACCTAAAATTCCTAGAAAATCATGCAAAACTCTAAAAATCTCGAAATCCCACCTACAATAGCTAAGGTGGGACTCGTTCACCACCTTGGGAGGATGAGTACCCTTAGGTGAGACCCATTCTCCAAGGGTGGCAAATGAGTCCCATTTGGGGTCTTTTTCAATTTTGAGCGAGAAATTCACCATTTTAATTTAAATTTTTGGTGAATGTTCGCCTTTGAGATCTAGATAACGGTCAATTAGGTGTGCATTCCTATAAAATCAATTTTCCAAGTCATTTTTATCATCTAGCTAATCTATGCAAGCACTCTCAAGAGCAATTTTCAAGATCTAGGCATTTAAGAGTCTTCACAAGAGCATTGAAGAGCAAGTAATCAACAAAGTTGAAGCTCGGGAGCAACATTAAATTGTTTTGCAAGTCTTCAAGCTCACTTTTATTCAATTTCTAGCATTTTCAAGGGTTGATCATGGTCGTCTATGGTGAATCATGATGGATTCTAGGTTGGGGAGATGCAACTAGCCATCAAGGCAAGCCTAAAGACTTGTTTCCTAAGTGATTCCATCATCCCTTATCACTCTACATTCAACCTAAGGAAGGTACAAAAATCATTAGGATTCATTTGGGGTGATTAGAGATCGACACAAGTGAGTCATTCATCTTTATATTTCCATTCTTGCATCATATTCTTGCATATTAGAATAGGGTTGCATCATATTTCAGATTTCTTAGTCTTAGACACACTTAAGGCTAGGGTTTTCATGCACATTTCATTATTTCTATCAATGTTTAATTACCAAACTAGGGGTTTGACTGAGGAAAACTCCCCATTAGCAAATCGAGTTTATATTTTTTTTTGTAGGTGTTTTCACAGATTCAAATCCGAAACTCAATTTGGGAGGAAATGGCAGGTGTTAATGTTTAGATCAAAACTTTCAAGTTTTGAAAAAAAGAAATGGGTCTAATTCACCAAGAGTGGTGAATGAGTCCCACTATAGCTATTTGTCTGAACTGTTTGCAAATTACAATACACTTTTCCCCGAAATAGACTTATAGGAAAAAAACCCAGATCTGGGACTGATTCACCCAGGTTGGTGAATGAGTCCTAGTTGATTAAAATGTTAGAATTTTCAATGTTTCAAATCTATTTCCAATCACCTTAAGGTTCCCAGGTGCACATTACTTGTCCTTCTTCTTTTCTATTCTATTTGTTTTCATTAATAACTCATTTCATAGGTCATTGCATTGAATTAGGGTCTAGTGTTGCATCTTGCATTCCATTATCTTTTCCAAGTTCTTACTTGGTGGTGAACCCCTCATCAGATCTCATTCAACCTTTAGGACAAACCTCTTGCAAGATCTCTTTCTCTTTTGCAAAAGATATCTCAATGTTTTTTTCTTGAGTGAAGTCTGTGAAGATTGCCCCTTTCCTTTTAGGTCCAAAACCCTAGAGGTGAAAAGAGAGGACCCCAATTTTCACCATTTCAGTTTCTAAGAACCTTCTAAAGGCTACATTAACTAGTATATTTTAAAAAACTCTCCCTCTTTGAAAAAATATTGGGGAAAATCTAATTCATATGGGGTCTCTATAATCCTTCTCTTTCATACTTATAATTTGTGTTATGATTTGTAAAATTAACCAATATCATCTTAATGGTCAAACTAGTCATTTATTATATCATTTACTTAGAAGTGCATAGGTACATAATTTACAAATATTTAGGTTATAGCATATTTTGTATTTATAATCTTAGTTTTAAAATGTAAGGGACTAGTGGGGTAAATTTTTCATGAAGAATATTATTATGACATTGTTATGACATGTAACAAGGGATGTTTGTGCATAAATTAATTTTTTAAAGAAAGAAACAATTTGTATAGCCAAGGCCTCTATTTTATTGAATCCTTCATGAGTAACAATATTATTATTTTATTGTACAGGAAAAGATTTTCACCCCTTGTGTAAATTCCCCTTTCACATACCCTGACCTTAGAAAATCAAATCCGAAGGTGAAATTCCACATCACCCACCTGCCTTCTATTCACTTGGTGAATGTTTTATGTGTCAATGGAAATTTTTTTGTTAGGGACATGAGCGTGGTGCGTGAATGTTTGTGTGGTGTGCTTCCATCCTTGATAGATTCTTGCCCCTAAGTCCACAGGGATGTTACACTCCTTATTGGGGATGATTTGTAGCACCTCTATGCAACCAACCGACCAAAAATGGTTCATTTTGGCCTTCAAATCCATTCCATTCACTCTCACTTCATATTCTTCACATCCTTAAGCATTTTCATTCCATCCTCTAACAATTCCATTAATCTACATAACTCCATTGAACATTGTATTAGCTTTATACTCCGTCAACTTCCCTTTTGTACTTATGGGACTACCATAGGAGTTGCGAGCTTGGAGTCTTGCAAGACCTCCCTTCATCATTGTTGTGGCTGTGGTGACTTTGCCAAGTTCATTTCTTCCATTCTCCCCTCATTGACCTTGAGAGCCTTTGGGTTGAGGTGGTAATGCTTCACTTCTCTTTTTGTGGTTTGATAGAGTAGCATATTATTCTTTTGTAGCATTCAAAAATATCTCTTTCTCTTCTATTTCCTTTATCATACTTTCTACTCGATTGATTTTCTGGCTATTCGTGGAGGTGGAAACACCAAAGTGGGGGTTTGACTAATTCAAACCCTTATACAACCCCCACAATTTTCCCCTCTTTCTTGTGTGTAGGTGGATGTGTGCGTTGATCTCACTGGTGAACTGGTGCTTCAGTGAGTTGATATTTGTCACCCTAGTTTTCATCTACTTATTTTATCATTTTCGCATTTACCTTCTATAATTTATTATTCTATTTATTTCATTAAAATTAGTTAGCTAGGATGTCAATAGGCTTCTGTTAGTTTTCTTACTATAATTTACATTTTCTATTCATACGGATGCCATTGTGCCAAAGAGAGGCCACCACACCACACTGTCATCCCAAACCTGCCCTGTCATCCTTGGATAGAGAGTTGTCTGAGGTGCAATTTGGACTTCAAAAACTGGCTCACCTGGCCCCAAGTAGATTTTTGGGTCTGTAGAGTGAAAAAATCACTTGAGTGTGCTATTCATTCTCGATCTTCATCCCAAAACATCTGTTAGATTGAGGTAACTTAGGGCATCCCTCTGTTCTTGGCTCTTCGTGACCTAGAGCCTTGACATGTTTTTTACCCCTCTCTTACATGTTTGGTGAACCCAACATAAACAACATCTATCCATTCGCCTATTTTGCGAATTTTTCCCTGCACCTGGTGGTTATTGTAACCCTAAGTATTGTGAAGGCTTATGAGCATCACAACCCAATCCATGACTTATGGGTATGTTTTTTTGGAGAAGTGTGTGACACCTACTGATGGAAAAGACAAAGGTCACTTCTAGTTTTGCCTCCAGTTTCTCCACTAATCTAGCTACTAACTATACTACCGATTTTTCCTACAAATTATGCTAATGAGATGGGTTTCATAGAAGAGACCATTTGTGTTCCTAACCATCTAGCATCCCCTATGACTTCATTTGTAGATGAGGATGAGGTTGTGTATATCCCCACATAAAACCTTTTGGCATTAGATAATAGATTACTAGACCTTGTGAATCATTTAGAAAAAGCACCGAGCATGGCAAGAGTTGCTAGGCTTACTAGCGAGGTGAGACATTTCTAGGGAAAGATCAAAAAATCATAGAATTTCTATGTAGCCTTTCTAATCTAACTAAAGCTTGTATCTCCTCGTATAAAAATAGGTCAGGTACTACACAAGGAGAAGTGCTCGATACTTATGAAAGACAAATAGGTGTTTCAATGCCCACCACATCTGTATGCATGGCCAAGATAGGCTCTTCGATCAATTTTTCCTTTGCTTCTCTAAATCCCCTTGCTCTCAAGGTGAGTAGAATACCCCTTGGGTTCAATTTGGTGGGGACTTTGGTGGAATGAGCGGTGGCGGGGCCGGTAGTGAGGGTGGTAATGGTGAAGGTGGATTTGGTGGAGGCCATGGGGGTGGCTCCAATGAAGGTCCTACTAGTGGTAGTGGCTCCAGTAGTGGTCACAATGGTGGCCCCAGAGGTGGCTCCAAAGGTGGTTCTAGAGGTTCCACTGGGCCTTTGTCACCGTCTGACCCTATTTTGAATGCCTTTCTATAGAACATGGGTCAGATGCAAAACTAGTTGGAGAGCCTTTCCCAAGCCTCCACCTAGCCTATTCTTCAACCCTTCTTCTAACATAGCCCATTATTAGTAGCCATTATAAGTAATCCCTTCCCACAAGGAATGGAGATTCCCAAGTTTGATAAGTATGGTGGCAAAGGGGATTTGAAAATGTGTGGACTTTGGTGGAATGAGCGGTGGCGGTGGCGGTAGTGAGGGTGGTAATGGTGAAGCCTCTGGTGGTGGGGACTTTGGTGGAATGAGCGGTGGTGGTGGCGGTAGTGAGGGTGGTGATGGTGAAGGTGGATTTGGTGGAGGCCATGGGGGTGGCTCCAATGAAGGTCCTACTAGTGGTAGTGGCTCCAGTAGTGGTCACAATGGTGGCCCAAGAGGTGGCTCCAAAGGTGGTTCTAGAGGTTCCACTGGGCCTTTGTCACCGTCTGACCCTATTTTGAATGCCTTTCTATAGAACATGGGTCAGATGCAAAACTAGTTGGAGAGCCTTTCCCAAGCCTCCACCTAGCCTATTCTTCAACCCTTCTTGTAACATAGCCCATTATCAGTAGCCATTATAAGTACTCCCTTCCCACAAGGAATGGAGATTCCCAAGTTTGATAAGTATGGTGGCAAAGGGGATTTGAAAATGTGTCAGCCTTTAATGACATGTGTACAGATTTCCTCCATCACAACTCCTTGATGGCAGAATTATCTCCTTGATCTCTCAAGGATACAACACTCGAGTGGTACTATTCCTTGCCCAAAAATTCTATATTTTCATTTGATCAACTTTTAAATCAGTTCTTCTGTCAGTTCTAAGCTAACATCAGTCTGAAGATGACCTCAAATCTCATCCGATGTAAGCAAGGGGATAATGAGAAGATAACTGATTTTATAGTGTGATACCAAGCGCTCTTCTCACAGATCTTGTACCCGCTACCTGACTCTGATATGAAGAAGGTGTAAATAGGTAACCTGCAAAGAACTTGGCAATAAAAATTTTCCCTAATGAAGTACCCTTCGATTATGCATCTATGTGCCATGTTGTGGGAATATCAAAAAATAGTAGTTTAGTTTGGGGGATCTTCCTCATGCTCCTATTTAGAAGGAAAGTCTATTGTGAATGTAGTTGCCATGGAAAATGATAACCACCTCAGATAGAACAAGAGGTTTACAAAGTTAGATTGCAATCTTATTCTTCCATCTTGCAAAAGTTGTTGAAGGACAAGATCATACCTTTGGAAAACCATCAACCTCTCAAGGAACCTTATCCTAATTGGTATGATGTGAATGATTCCTCTCTATACCATTGGGTTAATGTGCATGATATCAAATTTTTTATGCGCTCGCGTCACGAGATACAAGATTACATTGATGATGGTACCATTCATCTTGATGGGACAATTAAAATGCAAATAAATCAATGGTAATGGCCAATAGTGAGTTTTAAATATACAGAGACCCATTTTTGTCCCACTTTGCTAACTTGATTATTGACCCCTTTGATTCTTCTACTTAGCCCTCGGTTTAGATTAATATGGTCACGATTACTCCTTCCCCGCAACCTACAACCAATTTTCTAGATGTGACATTCATTTCATAGGACATGCCCTTGAACAACAAGCCCTCTCCCCTCTACATTACCACTCGCCGCAATGGAAACATTGTGATAGGGGTCCTAGCTGACCCTGCAAACTGAGTGAATGTTATTATCTAGTGGAGAAATTATGGATGAATTCATTATAGAGAGAGGAGTCTGAAGAAACAAATTCCACCATTCATATGCATGATGACCTCTCTCTTAAGCCGTATGGCTCAATAACTCTTTCCATCCTAGTTAGACCTGTGGTCATGGATACTACCTTTGATGGTGTTCTAGAATGTGATTTATTCAAGGTGAAGTTTGGTATCCTGTGGCTAGCTTCCATGAATAGAATCACTTCCATCATTCATAAATGTCAAAAATTATCTTATGAAGGCATCGTGCACGTCGTGCGTGACACTAGATATCATCCATTAGTATCATGTGGGAGCTATTCATTGGATCATTTTTGGCCCTCCCTAATTGGTTTGCTTCCCCCAAGAATGAACATAGTTTATCGAAACTATGTAGAGTATAAGACCGAGGGTAAAGGAAAGCCAAAAGTGACCCCTCTGGTAGTGCAACAACAAGTTGCCTCCTCTTCTTGAAAGGGAAAGGAAATTCCTACTCATCCTCGAGGTGCCTCTTCTACTCCCCTTTCTGAAGAAGAGTTTTGGATGTCTAGTCTTGATTTCCACCTAAGAATTTTGATGATTCCTGCTTGGATTAAAGCCAAGATTAGGATATTGAACTTTCATACTATGCCTCCTAGACCTTATCCCTACTTTTATTGTAGAGGGAAAGGTCCTTGTGGGCAATCCTCTATGTCTCGACTTCTATGGCCTCCTTTCACTCTTGCTCCTAAAGTAGTGAATGAGAAGAGGCCCTCCGCTGAGGCACTAGACCTAACTCCCCTAACTATCTCTCAACATCTTCCTCCTGATCCCATTTAGGATTTGTTCCCTCCACTGGAGATAGTTGTGATGGGAACTCCTATAGCTGAGCAAGAGCCTTTTGTCCCATCCTAGCTCCCAGCCTCTAGCTCCTAGAGTCACATAAATTGCTTTGCGCATGAGCGCAAGAGTCAATGAAAGGCTCCAGTGGTTGAGCAAGCCACTTTGGAGAGGAAGGAAGGGGAGTTCACCACCCCTATTCTAGGGCAAAAGAGGAGCCCACCTTCTTCATAGGGTGGTCTTGTGTTAGCTTGTGTTTTCCTATGGATGGAGCAAGTTCCGACTTCTCCTTATTTCACCATTGCTCCTGATTTGCTTGATGATCCTAGTAGTGAATATCAAGAATCACCTCCCTTTCCCACTGAGGTAACACATGGCACTACTGTGAAGTGCATGTTCAAATATTTGGATGAGGTCCCAGCCTTATGAATGATCTTTGTGAAATCACTGACCATAGCTCTATAAGAGTTGAGTGGAGAGGACCTTATGGGGCCTTCTTCCTTGGCCCTTGTTGCGGGAGGTTCAGAAGCTACCCCCCTTAATATTCCACCATTGCAAGCTCATCTTCCTTTCCCATATAATGATCTAGATTGGTAAGCAGATGACCTCCTGGTCAATGAGTGTTAGGGGGAATGCCTCTTGTTTACCTTTAGATTAGGTGTGTGTTTGTTGTGATGTGTTCCCCCGTACTTGCATTATGTGTTCTTGGATGATCCTTGTGACCCTTGTAGGTGCTTGGATACAGGAGTGATTATGTGTTGTAAAAATTTCTCTATTTTTATCATGATTATTCATTTATTATGTGTTTTGATTTTTGGAAAATAGGGGATGATGCAAAGTGTTGGGGGAATTTAGGCTTCCCTTCCATGTTGACCCAATTTTTATTTTTATTTTTTCTTCTCATGCATTCTCATATAGTAGATGATATAGTAGGGGGTTGATGAAAGTTCATCTATATACTACTACTATATACTTATATATATTTGTGACCAGCTCTGACCCCGAAATATCAGATTGCCCATGTGCCCTTTGTCTATGATGTTATTGTTTCTTTTTTCAATCTTGTTATCTTTCTCTCTTCTTTGCTTGATTTGAGATGTTGTGGTTCCTATTTTTTGTCCCTCGTTTGTGCAACAAAATTACCATGGTGAAATCTCGCTATGTCCCATGGGCCACACCATCACCTTTTTTCATTCTTGCTTTTCTATCCTTAGGCTATCATGTGCCTCTACAATCAACACATAGAACCCTAAGGGGGGGCTACCATGTCAACTTCAATTTTTAGAAAATGCACTCATGGCCAATGAACCTTTTCTTGAAAATATTTTTCAAAAATTAGATTCTCAACTTGGACCTCCTAGTGGAGCATGTTTCCTTTGATATGGGTTCGCAAAGAAATAATTTGAATAAATTTCCTTCAAGGAGAGAGAAAATTTTCTTGTGGAAAAATCTTCAACCTTCCCCTTGTGAGGGGGCATTTTCTTCCTTCGAATTCCTTGATGAAGGGAACATCTTTTGAAAGGATTCCTTGATGGTGAATTTATTTACAAAAAATATTCTTTTACTTTCAAATAGTGCATCCCTTGAGTGGACCCCTCTTCTTTTGAAGGGTTCCTGAGGGACCCCTTTCAAATCCTTTCAATTTATTGACTATCTACTTGACTATAGGTTTTATTTCCTTCGTGGTTGCTTTTTTATTTCTAACATGTTTTATATGTGGATTAATATGCTGCTTTTCAAGTGTGCTTATGAAGTCTCTTTCTAGTCTGAATCTACGGAGTCCCTTTTTAGTCGGCTTCCTTCATGAGAGAGAAATTGGGGGAATGCATTATTCGCAGGTCTAAGGGCCTGTGAAGCGCTTGCATCCTATGGGATTTGTCCATCATTGTTTTGAGGGCCTTTGGTGTACTTTGTTCAACTTCGTAGTTCTATAGAGCTATGGAGCCCTTTTCCTTAAACCTCCTGAAGAGAGAGTACCTGTGGAGTCCATTGCCTGCCTTGCACTTTCGAGTTAACCAAATCAATGGTTCAGGTATACATTTCTAACTCTTCGGTCTACT
Organism: Sequoiadendron giganteum; assembly: GCA_007115665.2. NCBI lineage: Eukaryota > Viridiplantae > Streptophyta > Pinopsida > Cupressales > Cupressaceae > Sequoiadendron > Sequoiadendron giganteum. Next base: position 706,379,831 of record CM021102.1, read on the forward strand.
TTACCAAACACTCATTGATATTCACACTTGCTAAAGTGAGGGAAAAATGTATAAGAGTGAATTCATACCCATTGTGTAAATTCTCCTTTCACATACCCTCACCTTAGAAAATCAAATTTGAACGAAAAATTCCACATCAACCACCTGCCTTCCATCCACTTGGTGCATGTTTTGTGTGTTGATGGGGGAATTTTTGTTAGGGGCGTGAGAACGCTTCCTTCCTTGACAGATTCTTGCCTCTCAGTCCATAGGGACGTTACACTCCTCATTGGGGACGGTTTGCAAGGCCTCTATCCGACCAATTGACCTGAAAAACGGTTCATTTTGGCCTTCAAATCCATTCCAATCACTCTTAGTTCATATTCTTCACATCCTTGAGCATTTTCATTCCATCCTCTCACAATTATAACAATCTACACAACTCCATTAAATATTGTAACAGTTTGATACTCCATCAACTTCACTTTTGTACATGTGGGGCTACCATAGAAGTTGTGATCTTGGAGTCTTGCAAGACCTCCCTTCATCACATTACGGTTAAGGTGACTTTTCCAAGTTTGTTATTTGCATTATCCCTTCATTGTCCTTGAGAGCCTTTGGGTGGATGTGGTAATGCTTCAATTATCCTTCTATGGTTTGATAGAGTAGCATAGTACTCTTTTTTAGTGTTCAACAATCTCTCTTTCTCTTCTATTTCCTTTATCATACTTTCTATTCTATTGATTTTCTAATTGTCTGTGAAGGTGGAAACACCAAAGCGGGGGTTTGACTGAGGAAAACCCTTAAACAACCCCAACAATTTTCCCCTATTTCTTGTGTGTAGGTGGACATGTGTGTGGAGCTCACTGGAAAATTGACGCTTTCATAATTTGATATTCATTAACCTAGTTTTCATCTACTTATTTTATCATTTCCACATTTACTTTCTATACTTTATTCTTCTATTTATTTTATTAAAATCAGTTAGGTAGGATGTTAGTATGTTTCAAGTAGTTTTCTTACTGTACTTTACATTTTATGTTCGTACAAACGCTAGATCCAGAGATACGATAGCGCATCATGCTATTGTCCCAAACCTGTGCTACCCTCCTCGAACAAAGCGTTGTCTGAGGTGCAATTTGGAGTCTAGAAACTAGCTCGCTTGGCCCCAAGTAATTTTTTGGGTTTCTAGAGTGATAGAAGCACTTGATAGTGCTCTTCATTCTCGATCCTCATCCCAAAACATCTATTAGAGTGAGGTAAGTTAGGTCAGCCCTCTGCTCTCGGCTCTATGTGACCTAGAGCCTTGATGTGGTTGGTCCCACTCTATTACATTTATATGGTGTAAAATTAAATAGATACATCCTATGATCTATAATAGGAGCTTGGAGTGAAAAATTAGAGGAATTTTTCTTAACAATATTCCTTCATTAGCATGTGAAACCCATGTAACTAAATATATTATAATTCCACTAATAATTTGAAATGTTTAGCTAAATAGTTTTAAAAAAGATAATTGAATGGATTCTAATGGTTATTCTAGAAGTCTATGTTGGATACCCAATAGCTATGAAATTCAATGACTCACATACTAAATAATTGTTATTTATTTGATTAAATTTTCTACCATAACTAAATACTTTCCAAATGTTTAACTGAATTCTAGTAAAACAAGCAATTAAATAAGAATGGTATAAAATAAATTATTGTTCAATAATATTAATTTTAATGAATGAACTAATTTATAATTAATTATTATTGGTTTGCACTAGAATCAATATAAGTGACCATATATCTCTTGGGATAATGCACTTTAAAGCCTCATTTTAAATAATTATATAATAAAGATTTTGGTCATAATCTCTAGTATAATTCTTGGAGTATGTACAACTAGAATAATCTCAAAGGTCATTGGTTTTACCTAAGTTCTAAATATTTGTTAATTACTAAAGACTCTTATTTAATCATAATTCTTTACATGTTATATATTCATACACCTTCACTATATATACAGTTGATAATCACACAAAAAGAAGTTCATTCTTGGTATGATTTTTCTGCATGCTTATGCATGGTATTTTCATGTTTTAGTTTTTAAAATTATCTAGATGTTTAACTTAATAGCATCTAAACATGGGTGAAGAGAAAATATTTGAAATATTGTATTTTTATACTAGGTCAAAACATGTCTCCAAATACTAAATTAGAGTGCATGATACATGAGATGAATTCTACAAAACACAAATAGGGTTTATATAGAGCAACTACAAAATTATAGGTTGAGGATTATAATACCCTATAAAATACATCTTTCTCTTATCTTGCTATACCGATCACCAACCAATAAAACCTATGACCTATTCAAAATATAAGCATATCCATAGTCTAGCTTAATATGATACAAGGATCATACTTATGAGTAGGAGTGATCAAACATATCATAGGATTAGATGAATTTCATTCATAGCATGCAAGCAATGGATATGAAGAGCTAACATGTTAGGTTGGATGACTTTCACCAATAGCATGTGTCCCTTTCTAGGCTTCAAAAAATTCTATGGCTTGTTTGGTTCCTATTAGGGTACCTTACTTGACTCCTAATCTACTTGCTCCACTATTTAGTTATATTGCTCTTGATTTGGCTTCAAACTTATTGTGGCACCTAAAATATTTTTACTACATCTTCTCAATGGTTGAATTTTCTGGTCATGTTTTCTTCTCCCCATGCAATGCACAAGTTGAGACATTTGGAGGTGGATTCCCATCCCCTTTGTCTTAGGTCTATAGACATGGATGAATGTGCTTCTTCAACTATTATTCAAAGTAAAAACAAATTTCTTCCTTTATCCATCTCTTAGTCACATACCTAGGTAAGGGGTGTGTAGTTGATTGGTATTGGGTATCATATTTTCTAGGCTAGTTCCTTAGAGGTTGTGCTATGATTGACAGTTTGACTATAGTAGTGTTCTTTCTATCCACATTATTTTATCCATTCTCTGTGAAACTTATTTTGTGTGTCTTAGATTATTATGTTGTAAAAGTGTTTAAACCCTTTCAAAAAAATAGTTTTTACCAAATATATAAAAAACATGTAATAAAATACTTCTTGGTAAATTTTGTTTATAAAACGTCTCCTTATTATCTTTTAATATAAATATATATAATTATTTTTCAATGTGAAGAAACAAACCATCCTTAACAATTAATCTTATATATTAATAATAAATGATTTCTTATATCTTAAAATCTTATTTGGTTTTATCTCATGATGACCCAATCATTTAATACTTTAATATAGCTACACTATGTAATATGTTCCATTTAACTCTTTTTGGAAATGCTTCAAATTATATGTCATGTGATTATTCTGAAGTGTTACATGTAAATGAATTATTTTTAAATGATTGGTACCATAAAAATATGTTAATCAATTAGTAATCGACATACACCCCAATCAATAGTTCTGAAAGAAAAGTCATGGGAGAATTCAAATTTATTTAAGACTATATTCATTTTGACAATATATTATTATATTTGATATTTGTATCATATTTAGATTTTTAATTTTTAAAAAAATTATTACAAATTTCCTCTTTAAAATATAAGTAAATTCATTTTATAAATATTAGTATAGAATGTTTAGTAAACTATTTATATTTAAATTTCTATTTATTTGTTATACATTATATTTTATAGAAACATTTGCAATGTATTGCAAATGTTTTTTCAATTGAATATAAATAATTAAAAAGAAAATAGATCGACCCAGAAATGTCAAAAAATAAATATAACTATACAATTATATTAATATTAATATTAAATTGTGTATACTTAAAATATGTTATGTTTTAATCGAAACGAAAGCCTTCTCCATAAAGATTATTATTTCTTTGAAACCTAAACCTTCTCTATAGATATTATTATTTCTTTAATATTCTATTACAGAAAAAAAAAATACACTCTTCAGAAATGGACCAGCTATCCCACCACAACAAAATGACTGAAAATGAAATCTTTTGTCTTAGAACAAGTAGATTACTCAACTCAATCTTTTATAATCATAGAAATATGCTTCTTTATATTTATATTTGCTTCTTTCTGCACAAATCTAATAGTCAGTAGACCCTTCTTCTGAGGCCCTGAAACGTTTCCCCAGTGCTTTAACTGCACACATATGATCAACACCATCAACAAAATATGGTTAGAAATCCTTAATGGAAATCACACTAGTACTAGACTAATTTTCCAAAACCATTTCATGATATTATGATATAGTAATTATTGGTATCACATGCCATAATATACCCAAGGAAGATTTGTCTTGAGAGTTTGGATCATGGTGTATGAAGACAAATTTCCTATCTAAATCAACATCAACTTGAAGGCCAGAGGTAGAGGATGAAAAGCATAAAAAAAATTAACACATACAAAATTAGCACAAACGGACAAAGATCTTATATTATTTCATAAAATTTTCTCACATACAAACTGAGCTACTGTGCTCTTTAATTTTACTGCTTCACACCTTTTTCTTCATTCTTCTCTCACTTAAAAATACATCAAAACCAGAAAAATATATACACAAAACTCAAGTTGAAAAAATACTATAAAGAGGAGAGACAACAGTCATTAAATTACAGTATTAAAGACATGAGATCAACTCAGATTTAACCATCTAATCACATTCAAAAACTATCCTTAAACATGTCCTTTTAATATTAAATGATGCCAGCGAGAGATCCACCAAACACTCCGCCAAAAGGACCAAAAATGACACTACAGCAGGGAAAGAAAGACGAGCCTATGGTACCACGGGGTACGGCTCCACCGTGAGCGACTAGAGAACGACCAATAGGACCGCAGGGTCACTACACAACCACAAGCAATGAACAACAAGCCAAAAATACCACGGTGAAACTGTGCTACCACGAGGAGCAAGCAACAAGACCGCGAGGCCGCGGTGAAACCGTGCTACCGCAAGAGACTGAAGAAGTGACAACGGTATGGCGGGGAAACCATAGAACCACGAGGGGAAAGAAGATAGGCTGTGGTATGGTGGTAATTACCACTCCACTGCGAGATGATGAAGATGATGGCCCGGGAATGCGGTAAGAGAAGGAAGGACACATAGGAGTTGAGAGATATTCCAACACTCCCCCTTGATCACAACTCCTACCTTCTTTGATGCCTAGTCGATCTCTCTGAAGGATGAAGTTATATTTTCATAGTTCCTTTGTGAAGATATTTGCATGTTGATCTTCACACCTAGAAAATTCCAAAAGGATTTCTCCATTTTTTATCATCTCTCTCATAAAATGATATCGAGTGTCAATGTGTTTTCTCCTTTTGTGAAAAAATGGATTCTTTGATAATGCAATTGTAGAATTATTATCACAAAATATTTTTGTTGCATCCACTTGATCATTCTGAAGTTCTTTTAGTACTCTTCTCATCCAAATTGCTTGACAAGATGCACTTGTTGTTGCTACGTACTCTGCTTCAGCTGATGAAAGAGTGACTATTGGCTGCTTTTTCGAGGCCCATGAAACTAGGCCAATGCCAAAGTGAAAAACATAACCAGACATGCTTTTCCTGTCACCAACACTCCCAGAACTGTCACTGTCAGTGTATCCAGTGATATTGAACTCATCTGATCTTGAATACTAAATCCCAAAATTCTTTGTTCCACTTATATATCTCAAAATTCTTTTCCCAGCTTTCCAATGTGTGTAATTAGGAGTTTCCATAAATCTAGAAATCAAACTTACTGCATACATTATGTCTGGTCTTGTGGTAGTCAACTACATAATACTTCCAACAAGTTTCTTATATAAGGTTGGATCGACATTTACACCTATATCCTCCCTACTTAGCTTCAAGCCTATAACAATTGGTGTGCGTGTTGACTTACAATTCAACATATGAAATGTTTTCAGAATATCATTTGGATACTTTGTCTGAGAAATAAAAATACCATTTTCATCTTGGTTTACTTCAATTCCTAAAACATATTTCATGAGACCCAAGTCTGTCATTTCAAATTATTTCTTCATAGCTCCTTTAAACAGGTCAATCGACAGATCCCAGTGAATATTAAACCATCAACATACAGGCATATAATCAGAATTTCACCTTTTTCATTATGCTTGGTGTATAAAGTTGGTTCACTGTTGCATCTATTAAAGCCATTCTGAATAAGATAGTTGTCAATTATGATGTACCAAGCTCTTGGAGCTTGTTTGAGACTATACAATGCTTTCTTCAACTTATAGACTTTATCTTCTTGTCACAATATTTCATATCCAGGTGGTTGTTCCACATAAACTTCTTCATCAAGATAACCATTTAAAAAATCTGATTTCACATCAGTTTGATAAACAAACCATTTATTCTGAGTTGCAATGGCAAGAATCATCCTTACTGTGTCAAGATGTGCTATAGGTGCAAAAGTTTCATTATAATCAATTCCTGTCTGCTATGAATAACCTTTTGCAACTAATCTTGCTTTATGCTTCTACACTTCACCATTTTCATTTAATTTGGTTTTATAAACCCATTTAACTCCTATTACATCCTTGTCTCTTAGAAGAATCACCAACTCCCATATTTGATTCTTTTCAATTGCATCAATTTCATCATCCATTGCACATATCCATTTATCTTATTTAATTGCATCTTCAAAGTGAATCGGATCTTCAACTTGAGAATAAATTGCAAAAAGAGAAAACTTATCTGTATTATTTTCATCTTGATTTTGATCATATATGTCCCTTGTACTTCCAAGTTTCTATCTTCTCATGCTTGCCAAAATTTGGATTTGATAAATCACTTGAATCTGTTGAATGTAACTTGACGGTCCTCCGCTAGAAGTTCTTGTTGTAGATGGCATCTACAGTCCTCTTGATGCTTCTCTTACATTTGATAATGGAATCAATTTTTGACCACTTGGTTGAGCTTGAATGGGTGTGGAGGGAGTCACATTAGAAGGAACATTCGCTAGTATAGAAACTTAATTTTCCTCATGAGGTATACTTGCTGATACATTAACTATGTTTTATCTCCTTCCATCCCATGCCTCATCTTCTGCAAGTTGTTCATCTCTATTGATTATAACCTTCTTGGTTGTTGGATTATAAATCCTATACGCCTTGGATTCATCACTATATCCAACAAATATATATTTCTCTCCTTTGTTTTCTAGATTTCTTCTTAATTCATCAGGTACATGTGCATATGCTACACATCCAAAGACTCTCATGTGTGAAACATTGTGTTTTCTCCCAGTCCATGCTACACATCCAAAGACTCTCATAACACTTTTTGTTGGACATTTTTTCATTATATATGTTGCACATGATACAACTTCAACCCAAAATTCATTTGATAGATGTTTGGTTCTCAACATGCTCCTAGCAATTTCCATGATTGTTCAATTTTTCCTTTCAGCTACCCCATTTTGTTGAGGTGTGTATCTGGTTGTAAATTGTTTATGGATGCCATGATCTTTGTAGAAATTTAAAAATTCTTTTGAAATATATTCACCTCCTCTATCCATCCTCAACACTTTAATATAATGTCCACTTTGTTTTTCAACAAGAGACTTGAATTGACATAAGAAATGAAACACTTCATTCTTATGCTTTAAAAAGTAAACCCATGTTTTCCTTGAATAATCATCAATAAAAGTTAGGAAATAAAAACTACCACCTATTGAAGGTGTTTGCATTGGCCCACACAAATCTGAGTGTAGAATTTCCAAAGGGGCTTTTGCTCTATTTGATTTCCCTGTTAGAAATTATTCTCTATGCTGCTTTCCTAAGATGCATCCTTCACATACTCTTTCAGGTTTTTCTATTAAAGTTAATCCCTTGAAAATACCTTTCCTATAAAGAAAATTTAAACCTCCAAAATTAAGATGCCCAAATCTTAAGTACCATAACCAGTTTTCATATTTTACTACTGCTTGAAAAATAGTTTGCATGACAGTTGTAATTTCTTATGCTTGTGCATAGTTTATATTCAAATCTGGCTGAATTTTCAAGGGAAACATTCTATTATTTGTCATTTTAACCTTAAGAAATGAGCTAGTTGCTAGGATACTTGTCTATAATTGTGCACAAACCCTTTTTGAACAAGTTGATCAACACTTATTAAGTTATGTTTTAGACCAGGCATAAAATACACATCTAAAATATACTTTTGCTCCCCCTATTTAGTTAGAATGTTGACATTTCCATTTACTTTGATTGACACTTTGTTGTCATTACCCAATGTGACATCAGACTTAACATTTTCATCTAAACTTGAAAACATTTCTAAATTTCCTATCATATGGTTGCTACAGCCTCAGTCTAAAAACCAAACATCTTTTTCACTTGCTTGTGCAACATTACATGCCAAAAATAGTGTGCTCTTTTTGGTTTTTGATCTTGACTCTCTTTTATAAAATTTGCATTTTGTTTACCAAAATCATACTATTTCTTGCTACACTCATTCATGTAATTTCCAAAAAAATTACAGTAGTGGCATTGGATTTGGGACTTATCATACCTTTGACCTTGGAGTTGATTCTAAGATGGGTTTTGGTTGCTACCTCTTCCACTTGAGCTTGACGGGCTACTTCTTCCTCCTCTATTGAAACTTCTTCATCTTCCTCTGAAATTTGATCTTCCTCTGCCTCTTCCTTGGTTAATTGAAGATTGTGATTTGAAAGCATGCTCCAATGACATATTTTCTGATCTGCTCAACCTGTGCTCATGAGAAATGAGTGATGCAAAAATCTCATCAACCTAATACTGGATGAGATCCTTTGTTTCCTCTATGGTTACAACAATTTTTTCAAATCTTGTGGGTAAACTCCTTAAAATCTTCTCAACAACTTTTACATCTTCAAGTGTCTCACCATGTGATCTAATCTGGTTTACCAATCAAATAATTCGGGTAAAGAATGAATCTACTGATTCATTGTCCTTCATATAGAGAGTTTCAAACTCCCTTCTCAATATTTGCAACTTAGTTGTTTTGACTTTCTTGATTCCTTCATAAGTTGTTTGGAGTATGTCCCATGCTTGTCTGGACCTGGTTGTTGCTGAAATTCTTGGAAAATGCTATCATGCACTCCTTGGAGGATGAAGAAAAGAGCTTTTGAATCTTTCTTTTTATTGTATTTCAATAAATCCTTCTTTGCTTGTGTCAAGGCATTGAATGTTGCTGCATCAACTGGCTCTAGAAATCCATTCTCCACTAACTCCCATAAGTCTTGTGAACAGAATAATGCCCTCATTGTAATTGTCCAGTAGTCATAATTTTTCCCATTAAGCTGTGGGATTTGTGAGTTTGTCAAGCTTGTTCTTGCTGCCATACTTTCATTGAAGCTCTTAAAATAACTCTTGCTATGAAGCACTTGCTCTGATACCACTTTGAAGGCTAGAGGCAGAGCATGAAAAGCATAAAAAAAATTAACACATACAAAATTAGCATAGAACGACAAAGATCTGATATTATTTCATAAAACTTTCTCACATACACATTGAGTTGTTGCTCTCTTTAATTTTAATACTTCACACCTTTTTCTTCATTCTTCTCTCACTTAAAAATACATCAAAACCAGAACAATATATACACAAAAGTTAGGTTGAAAAAACACTAGAAAGAGGAGAGACAACAATCATTAAATTATAGTATTAAAGACATGAGATCAACTCAAATTTAACCATCTAATCGCATTCAAAAATTGTCCTTAAACATGTCCTTTTAATATTAAATGATGCTAGTGAGACATCCACCAAAAACGCCACCAAAAAGACCAAAAACCGCACTATAGTGGGGAACGAAAGAGGATCCCACGGTACCATGGGGTACCGCTCCACCGTGATTGACTAGAGAAGAACCAGAGGGACCGCGGGGTCACCGCACAACCGTGAGCAACGAACAACAGGTCATCAGTATCGCGGTGAAACCGTGCTACCACGAGGAGCGAACGACAAGACCACGAGGCCGCGGTGAAACCGCGCTACTGCCATAGACTTAAGAAGTGACAATGGTATGGCGGGGAAACTGCAGAACCATCGGGGGCAAGAAGATGGGCTGCGGTATGGTAGTAAACACCGTTCCACCACAAGCTGATGAAGATGATGGTGTTGGAACGTGGTAAGAGTAGAAAGGATGCGCAGGAGTTGAGAGAAATTCCAACACAACCCTCTCTACTCCATCTAAATCGTTCAAGCATTTCTCTATATCTGTTTTATGGGATTCGTTGTCTATACCCTCAACACTCAACATTGTCTTGCGCGTCATGGCTTTATTATTAATCCTCCAAAAATGAATTGGAAATCAAGAAGATGTAACTCTGAATAGAGCACCCTTTGATAGTTGGCTCTAATTGGAGATTCTCTTTTCCTTGGACATTGCATTCTATTTATATCCCAAAAAAATCCTTCCCATTTTCTTCATGTTTACTTCATAATTCAAAGCAGCAAATTACCATACCTTGTACAACACTCTACATGGTGGTATGGTTCTTTCAACTTAACATGAAAAAAGTAGGAAAGTTGCATCGTTTACAAATCAAAGTTGCTTATTTATATTCCATTTCTCACATTGCTTATGAAATTTCTCAATTTTGATTTTCTTACAAGTTATTTATTTTCAACTCTGTATATGTAATATGGCTTCAAGAAAATTCACCATCAACAATTCACCTCCAACAATTTATCACTAACAATTTATCGTGATGACAAATTTATTTCTAGGAAAATTCACCACCAACAATTTTCCAATTGTAAATGTGATGAATTATCCATAAAGATGAATTTTTGGTGGTGAATTTTCCACCGCAATGAATTGTTGATGGTGAATTTTTCTTGATGATGAATTGTTGAAGGTGAATTGCTGACGGTGAACTTTCCTAAAACCATGTGATACTAATGGACTCTTCAAAGTAGTTGTAAACTATATGAATGTGCCTATGACAAAATGAACAAGCGGATCAGGGAACAAAACTTTTTTTGTGTAGATAAAAGAATTTTCAATTAAACGTTAGTGGCAACTTATTCAGGATTGGAGGAGGTCAACTTTAGTGTCACCGTCTATAATTTTTCTGTGTGAGTGTCGAGAGTTGACCATGAAAATAACAATAAAATAATTTTAGGATGGATTTCTTTTCTCTAAGCCATTTGTTTACGTTACCTTTTTGCTCTGTCATTTACACTGATGTTACTGTAATTGTGAAGTCTCCATAACGACCCCAATTCAAAACCAGGAAAGCTGCAACTTCTACGAATCAAAGTTGCCTATTCATTTGCCCCTTCTTACGTCGCTTATGAAATTTTCCAATTTTTTTGATTTTCTTACAAGTTATTTATTTTCAACTCTATTGTGTACATGTGATACTCTTCAAAATAGGAGTAAACTATATGAATATTCTTGTGATCAAACGAATCATGGTGCAACTTTCTTTTCGTGTAGATGAAAGAAGTGTCAATTAAACGTTATTGGTAATACAGTGTGCATTTGAGGTGGTCAACTATGGTGTCACCATCTATGGTTTTTCTATGTGAGTGCGAATAGGTGACCATGCAAACGATAATAAATTAATTCTAGCCATTTTTTTACGTTACCTCTATGCAATGTGATTTTGATTGAGTTTGATTTGGTGAACATATTTCTCCTGATATTACTCGCTCTGTCATTTACAACTATGTTACTATAATTGTGAAATTTCCATACTCATTCCAATTCAAATATGAAAAGGGAAAGTAAATTTTAAATTTTGAACAATTCAAATTTTGTTACGAAATACAAGGAAAGGAACGATCTTTTGAAAATACACAAACTGAATATAGCTGAAATTTGGCGAAAGTTGTTCCAAATTAAAACATCGAATGAATGCACAAAGCGTACTACTGAACAAAAAATATAATTACTTGATGCAAATCCCTTTCATCATATGCATACCCTTAGTATTCTCACTCCCCTATTTGGTTATTTTTAGAAGAGTATGAACATGCTCACATTCATTTCTCTCTTCTCACTTTCATATCTAAGACTATGAAGAAGGTGAGAAATACCTGCAGTTGCATCCCAAGTTAATAAATCCTCCCCGCATCTCTCGCCAAGTTAGGAAATGATGCCCAATAATGGTGTTGTAGGAAAGATGTTTCTGTAAGAACTATTTTGATTCATTGATGCACCTTTGAAAGTAGAAGATATTTCCAAAAAAGAATTCATGCCTCAACAAGCCTTTTAAAAGGCAGGTGCATATAGGTCACAAAATCAACCTGCAACCATCCGATTAAAAAGTTAAACGATGGTAACAATTTCACTTTTCATATAGTGTTTTTTTAAAGTGAGAATTAAAAAATATGCTTAATCCATGTGTGCTCCAATGCATTTTCAATAGTGAATTTATACTTGGTGGCGAGGGGCTCTTCCCTTTGACCCCACTCGTATCACGATAGGAGCGCGTTGGGGCTGTTGTCCCCGGACCTCGTGAGGGGGCATTGCCCCCTCAACCCCCATAAGGGGCATTGGCCCTTGATCCCGCCGGTCGCTGCTACTCTCAGGCCCATACTTCAATATTACAAAAAACAAAAAAATATGGGGGCACTGTGTTGACCAACTATGCAAATTTTTAAAGGAGAGATTTGTCATTGTAATTAATATTTTAGTGATTATTTGCTAGGATTCGCCACTGTGATTATTATTTTTACCAATTATTCATTAAGATTCGCTATGATTTTATAATTTTTTTAATAATGTGCATAAATTCATTAGGAAAATTAATATTTTTTCAAATAAAAAGAAAGATTCGTTAGGATTTTACACCTTCGTCAAGGGGGGATTTCTTAAATTTATCCTTGCTCAAGTGATATAAATATTTTTTACTTTTCCATTAATGTCAAATGGGCCAAGAGAGTCATGTGAAAAAGAAGGTAGGTAAGGGGGAGAGAGAGAATCATGTGAAAAATGTTTAGTTGTCAAAAGGGGAGAGAATAGTATAACAAGATGAAGTGTGAATAATGAGAAAAGAGAAAAGGAAATAGATATGGAGCAGAGCTATTGCATCTTTGATGCTTTCTCACATCATGTGTTGCCATCAATGACAAAAGGGGAGATTGTTGCAAGTATGAGTAGATTGGTGTTATCATTGATGTCAACAAGTCTGTGTTGTCATTGGTGTCAATTGTATAGGATGAAAATGGTTGTAAGAGTATATGTTGTTGCATTGATGATGCTTTGATTATTTGCATTATGTTGTCATTAGTATAGTGACTAAGGAACTAAAATAAAATTAAGTGATTTTGATCACATAAGGATATGCAATAATGACAATTGTCTGGGTATATGATGAGTCTTAGGATTATCTACTTTAAGAAATTTTTGTCTCTCCTTCTTCCTATATAAAACCTATTTCTTGTTTACTATTGTTTGTAAAGTAAAGTAATAGTTCTTAATATGATATTTAAAAGTAAGAAATATATATTATTGATTTAAGTACTATTTTTATTTCTTTTTGTAGTATGATAGTTATAAAGTTTATAAAAGTTTGATGGTTGTAGCCACTAAGCATGCTATTAAATAGTCAATAAATATGGTCTTAAATAGATACTATTTATTAAGAACATTAATTAGTGGACCTTTATAGCCTTTAATGATATAATTAGATTGATGTTGAACACTACCTAAGGATTTTGGGATAGTTTTCAGTGTCTAGTTTGATTTTTGTTATTTATTTATGTACAATATTATTTTTTATTATTATAAATATAATATGTTTTGTTTAATTTGTCAAGTCACTAATGTAGTTTTCAATATTCCTATTTTCCAAATGGAAAAATTAGATCTCTAATGCTCATAATCTTAATTTATAAGAGAACAAAAATAACTAAAAAATCAATAACTAAAGGAGTAAAAAGGGGTTACTTTATTCAAAATACATAAATCAATATTGAAAAGGTCTTAATCATAAATGGAGAAGAAAAGGAAGTAGCCACTGAAAATAGCTATTTTGTTTCTAAGAACCTTCCAAAGGCTACCTTAACTAGTATGTTTTAAAAAACATCTCCCTCTTTTAAAGAAATATTGGAGAAAAGTTAATTGGTACGGGGTCTCTAGAATCCTTCTCTTTCATACGTTTAATATGTGTTTATGATTTGTAAAGTTAACCTATAGCATCTTGATGGTCAAACTAGTGATTTATTATATCATTTACTTAGAAATTAATAGGTACATAATTTACAAATATTTAGGTTATAGCATATTTTGTAATTATAATCTTAGTTTTAAATTGCAAGGGAGTAGTGGTGTAAAAATTTTATGAAGAATTTTATTATGACATTGTTATGACCTATAATAAGGGATATTTATGGATAAATTATTTTTTTAAAGAAAGCAATAATACATCTAGTCAAGGCCTTTATTTTATTGAATCCTTCATGAGTAACAATATTATTATTTTATATGGTGTAAAATTAAAGAGACGCCTTTTATAATTCATGATAGGAGCCTGTAGTGACAAATTAAAGGGATTTTTTGTAACAATATTCCTTCATTAGCATGTGAAATCCATGCAACTAAATATATTATAATTCCACTAATAATTTTGAAATGTTTAGCTAAATAGTTTTTAAAAAATAATTGAATTGATTCTAATGGTTTTTCTAGAAATCTATGTTGGATACCCAATAGCTATGAAATACAATGAATCACTTACTAAATACTTGTTATATATATTTGATTAAATGATCTACCATAACTAAATACTTTCCAAATATTTAACTAAATTCTAGTAAAAAGGGCAATTACATGGGAATGGTATAAAATGATTTATTTTTTTGAAATAATATTAATTTTAATGAATGTTCACTAGTTTATAATTATTTTTTATTGGTTTGCACTAGCATCAATATAAGTGACCAGAGATCTCTTGGGATAATGCACTTTAAATCCTCATTTTAAATAACTATATAGTAAAGATTTTGGTCATAATCTATAGTATAATTCTTGTAGTATGTACAACTGGAATACTCTCAAAGGTCATTGGTTTGACCTAAGTTCTAAATATTTATGAATTACTAAAGGCTCTTATGTAATCCTAATTCATAACATGTTATATATTCACAGACCTTCACTATATATATAATTGATAATAACACAAGAAGAAGTTGTTCATTCTTGGTATGATTTTACTACTTGCTTATGAATGGTATTTTCATGTTTTAGTTTATAAACTGATCTAGATGTTTAATTTAACAGTAGCTAAACATAGGTGAAGAGAAAATATTAGAAATATTATTTTTTAATACTAGGTCAAAAGAGGTGTCCAAATAGTAAATTAGATTGTATGATATATGAGATGAATTCTACAAAACACAAATAGGGTTTATATAAATCCACTACAAAATTATAGGTTGAGGGTTGTAATACCCTAGAAAATACATCTTTCTCTTCTCTTGCTATACCAATCATCAACCAATAAATCCTATGACCTATTAAAAATATAAGCATATCCATATTCTATCTTAATATGATACAAGGATCATACTTGTGAGTAGGAGTGATCAAACATATCATAGGATTAGATTAATTTCATTGGTAGCATGCAAGTAATGGATATGAAGAGATAACATGTTAGGCTGGATGACTTTCACCAATAGCATGTGGCCCTTTCTAGGCTTGGAAAACTTCTAGGGCTTGTTTGGTTCCTATAGGGTATCTTACTTGACTCCCAATCTAGTAGCTCCACTATTTAGTTCTATTTCTCTTGATTTGGCTTCAAACTTATTGTAGCACCTAAAATATTTGTGCTACATCTTCTCAATGGTTGAATTTTCTAGTCATGTTTTCTTCTCCCCATGCAATGCACAAGTCGATACATTTGGAGGTGGATTCCCATCCCTTTTATCTGAGGTCTACAGACACGAATGAATGTGCTTCTTCAACTATTATTTAAAGGAAAAACAAAGGTCTTGCTATATCCATCTCTTAGTCACATACATAGGTAAGGGGTGTGTAGTTGATTGGTATTGGGTCTAGTATTTTCTAGGCTAGATCCTTAGAGGTTGTGTTATGATTGATAGTTTGACTATAGTAGTGTTGTTTCTATCCACACTATTTTATCCATTCTCCGTGAAACTTATTTTGTGTGCCTTAGATTATTATGTTGTAAAAGGGTTTGGACCCTTTCAAAAACATAGTTTTTACCAATATAAAAACACATAATAAAATACTTCTTCTTGGTAAATTTTGTTTATAGAACATCTCCTTATTATCTTTTAATATAAATATATAATTATTTTTCAATGTGAAGAAACAAACCATCCTTAACAAATTAATCTTATATATTAATAATAAATGATTTCTTATATCTTAAAATCTTATCTAGTTTTATCTCATGATGGCCAATCATTTAATACTTTAATATAGCTACACTATGTAATATGTTTGATTAAACTCTTTTTTCCTTATTTCAAATATGCTTCAATTTTTTTGTCATGTGATTATTCTCAAGTCTTACATGTAAATGAATTATTTTTAAATGATTAGTGCCATAAAAATAATATGTTAATAAATTAGTAAAGGGCATACACCAGAATCAATAGTTTTGAAAGAAAAGTCATGGAAGAATTCAAATTGCTTTAAGACTATATTTATTTTGACAATATATTATTATATTTGATATTTGTATCATATTTACATTTTTAAAAAAATTTAAAAATTATTACAAATTTTTTCTTTAAAATATAAGTAAATTCATTTTATAAATATTAGTATACAATATTTAGTAAAACATTTATATTTATATTTCTATTTATTAATTATATATTATATTTTATAAAAATACTTACAATGTATTTTCAATTGAATATAAATGATAATAAAAAAAAAAATCAATCAAGAAATGTCAGAAAATAAATACTACTATACAATTATATTAATATTAATGTTAAATTGTATGTTTCAAAGGAAATGAAAACCTTCTCCACAGAGATTATTATGTCTTCAAAACAAAAACCTTCTCTACAAAGATTATTATTTCTTTAATATTCTATTAAAGAAAAACAATACACTCTTCACAAATGGACCAGCTGTCCCACCACAACAAAATGACTGAAAAAATGAGAGCTTTTGTCTTAGAACAAGTAGATTACTCAACTCGCCAAAGAGTTTAAACAACTCTGGGCGCAATCTAATAGTCAGTAAACCCTTCTTCTGAGGCTGTGAAACGTTTCCCCAGCGCTTTAACTGCACACATATGATCAACACCATCAACAAAATATGGTTAGAAATCCTTAATGGAAATCACACTAGTACCAGCTAATTTTCCAAACCATTTCATGATATTATGATAAAGTAATTATTGGTATCATATGACATAATATACCCAAGGAAGATCCATCTTGAGAGCTTGGATTATGGTGTACGAAGACGACTTTCCTGTCTAAATCAACATCAACCTTCTCTACTCCATCTAAATCGTTCAGGCATTTCTCTATATCTGTTTTATGGGATTCGTTGTATATACCCTCAACACTCAGCTTTGTCTTGCGCGTCATGGCTTTATTATTAATCCTCCAAAAATGAATAACAAATCAAGAAGATGTAACTCTGAATAGAGCGGCCTTTGATAGTTGGCTCTAATTGGACATGATCTTTTCCTCGGACACTGCATTCTATTTATATCCCAAAAAATCCTTCCCGTTTTCTTCATATTTACTTCATAATTCAAAGCAGCATGAAATTACCATAGTTTGTTCAACACTCTACCTCGTGGTATGCTTCTTTCAACTTAACAAGAAAAAACCAGGAAAGCTGCAGCGTTTACAAATCAAAGCTGCTTATTTATCTGCCATTTCTCTCATTGCTTATGAAATTTCTCAAATTTTGGTTTTCTTACAAGTTATTTATTTTCAACTCTACCGTGTGCATGTGATACAAGTGGGCTCTTCAAAATAAGAGTAAACTATATGAAAATGCCTGTGATCAAATGAATGATGGTGCAACTTTCTTTTCGTGTAGATGAAAGAAGTGTCAATTAAACGTTAGTGGTAACGCTGTGTGCATTTGAGGTGGTCAACTTTGGTGTCACCGCCTATGGTTTTTCTGTGTGAGTGCGAAGAGTTGACCATGCAAACGATAATAAATAAATTTTAGCCATTTGTTTACGATACCTCTGTGGAATGTGATTTGGATTGAGTTTGATTTGGGGAATGCCTTTGTCCTGATATTACTCGCTCTGTCATTTACAGCTATGTTACTATAATTGTGAAATTTCCATACCCATTCCAATTCAAATATGAAAAGGGAAAGTAAATTTTAAATTTTGAACAATTCAAATTTTGTTACGAAATACAAGGAAAGGCAGGATCTTTTGAAAATACACAAACTGAATAAATTTGAAATTTGGCAGAAGTTGTTCCAAATTAAAACATCGAACAATATAATCACTATTCTCGCTCCCCTATTTGGTTGTTTTTAGAAGAGTATGAACATGCCCACATTCATTTCTCTCTTCTCACTTTCATATCGAAGTCTGTGAAGAAGGTGAGAGACAGCTGCAGTTGCATCCCAAATTAATAAATCCTCCCCGCATCTCTCGCCAAGTTAGAAAATGATGGCCAATAATGGTGTTGTAGGAAAGATGTTTCCTTAAGAATTGTTTGGATTCATTGATGCACCTTTGAAAGTGGAAGATATGCTTTTTGGAAGACATATTAATTCTAATACATGAGGAAAGTCATAAATACAATAACTAAAATTGAAAAAACTCTATTTTTGATGTTATTGGACATGTATTAGTATGATTTCATTTGTATAAATCTTAGTTGTGAAAGCATCCTTAACCAACAAGCAATAGTTTATCATCCGTGAGAAGCTTACATTTTAATAACATTTTTTTCTCTGTCATAGTTCTTCAGTTTATGTTTGTGGTTAGATTTTGTCGTTTTATTTGTTAGGGATTTCTTGATGTTGCTGCGGTAATATGAAATGATTTAGTTGTGGCAATTTTACACCAAATTGATAATGAAGATTGTAGAAGCCAATTTTTAGGGGTTCTTTTGGTGACGAAACACAAAATTTTCTTTAGGAATAACTCATTTGAATTTGATTCTACTATGGCTTTTCTTTTAGTTGTGGTTTTAACTATAGTAACTTTTGATTAAAATGATACTTTTGACATGTTTTTATGATAATTTTTCTAAAGATATCCATACATATGACATGCATGGCATCTGAAAGGGAGGGCTTCATAATCTGATTCTTCTATCTATTTAATATTATCAATATTTACTCTATAAATTCATACAAATTATTATTCAAATTAATTTCAACACAAATTTGAGCATATGTTGTTACCTTTCATTCCAAAATCTAATGAGATGGGCCTAGAGGTTTCCCAAGAACAACTACAATGGAATGTAAAATATCATCTCTCTAAAATTCCATGGTAAGTCCTAGTAAATAAACCCAAACTAGCATTTTAGAAGGGATTTCATCCATTAGATCAAAAACTACATACCAACGTTTGATGAATAATCATGCCTAATTAAGGAAATACAAGTCGCCTTCAAAAATCATATTCTATTTGATGATTCTCGAAAAAATTTCCATTCATGACTAAAATTATTTCCATATCCCCTTCAAGATACCAATTTATTAATCTTCAGATTTGTAAGAAGGGATTTGAAATTTGAATACCCATGAACTTGCAAATCGAAGCATGTTTTGTAATGTGACTATTCTCCCAATGTTAGTTAAGCATTAGTAGTGGATTTAATAGATTAAATATTAGATTTAAGGTAATTTACAAGATGTAATGTTATTCAAATAACTAGTATAAAATAAGCAATGTAAAATATACATCATGATAATTTGAAAATAATTTTAAATTAAATAATAGTAAATTGAATAACACAACCACACAGTTCAATCATATGATCATCAAATTATTTTATATAATATTCCCTATATCTTTTAACATCAATATTTTTAATACTTATCTAAATTAGTACACTTGGAATACTCATTCTCACTCTACAATAGATATAGGAGGAACCAATTCTTATTCATAACCAACACACATGCTTCCCAAGTATTCGCCCTGATAAGGGTAATCATAGTGTAAACTATACCCTAAGATGTACATACATTGTGTGCCCCTTCTCCCATTCCCATAGCCCACTAAACCATCATCTTCTTTGTCGAGTGAACTCTTTGTCTTTTTTCTATGTCTCACATGAATTCCTTATATAAACTTTTAAGGGATGGTTTAAAAACCATCACATCATTTCATAAAGGTTTCCTTTACTTATTATTTAATAAATATAGTTATTCCTCTCTTTCTAAAATGATTTTAATAAATATTCTTCATTAATTTGTATTTTAACCAAAGGAACATATTATCCTATATTTTTCTATCTCCTTGTAATGCTTTCAAAACTTTATTTTTACTTTGGGGAAAAAGTTTTATAACATTTTTTGAAAGATAAAGCACATCATCCACAAACACACTTGGATTTATATGCAATATTGGCCAATTCATACTCCTCTCCAAACACCTAGAGGAAGATGAATTGGTACATTTTTTAATTTTTTGTTTTTGAACTAAATTCATCTATTGTATGTAGCAAAAAAAAACTATGGTATCATGGTCATAAGAGGATGAATCATTAGATTGAATGATCTCTTTGAATGGTAAATGGAGGTCCCTAAGATACCCAATTGATGTCATTCAAGAGCACATAGGGAAAAGAAGCCCAAGAGATGCACAATTGAGAAAATAAATAATCCCAATAGGAAATAACAAACCAAATATTGGAATTCGATGACTCCCCTGATATTTTGTGTGTTCCACCTTGGAACCTCTAAAAATGGGGTTTTTTATTATGGTATAGTTTAGTACACCCACATTTATAGCTATTCCACTCAAGGATAACCCTAGATATCTCAATGTAAAAGAAAAAGAGATCTTGCAATAAGGCTGTCCTAGGGGCTGAAATTAGATTAATGAGGGGTTCACCACCAAGTTTAGAATTGGAAAAGACAAATAAAATGCAAGATGCAACACTAAACCCTAATTCAATACAATGACTTACAAAATGACCTATAAATGCATGTAAAATAGAACTAAAAAACAATAAGATAAATAGTGTGCACCTAGAAATCTGGAAATGATTGGTTGCAGCTCTGAAATTTTGGAAAATTTGACTTTTTGACCTACTAGGACTTATTTTCCATTCTGGGTGAATAAGTCCTAGTTCTAAATTTTTGCACCGGAACATGTTTTAGAAAAAATGGTATCTGAATCTACAAACAGATCTATATCTGAATCTGCAAACAGATCTAGAAAACACATACAGTGGGACTCATTCGCAACTTGTGGCGAATGAGTCTAGTTTCAATTTTCTTGAACTTCAAGGTCTAAATATGGTCTTCACTTTCTACTCTTTCTACTTCTCTAGGTTTCCAGATCCGAAACTACCTATTTCAGGCCTGTAGGTGACTTTTTGTAAAGATGACAACCTTGCAATTGAGGAGACAACTCCATCAACTTTCTCCAAGATTTAACCTAATATTCAATGATTCTTCATGCTCCAAGACACCTAGATCTACAATCACACATGTAAAGAGGAGAAAACTTGTTGATTTTTTAGTGAATGGGGGTTTTCCTTAGTCAAACCATGTTTAGGTAATTAAACCAAATGATGAAACAATGAAACAAGGACATGAAACATGAACAATGATACCTTGAATGATGAATTGTATATGATGTCTTGTAAATTATGCCTTGTAAATCTAGAACTCAACATGAAATGACCATGAAGGATGTAGATCTTGATCTTGAGATAAGTTTAGAACAATGACTGATCTTGAATCTTCAATGCTAAATCATGAAACTAGCTCAATAACATGTTTGATGCTTGATATGGTTGACATGATGATGGATCATGAATTGCTACAATAATTGGTGAATAATTCTGCCCTTGAATGCTTAAAAGTGATCTTGAATGCTTCCTTGATGATCTTGTAAACTCTTGGAATGCTTAACTCTTGAGAGCTTGACTTGATATCATGAATGCATAATGTTTCTTAGATGAAAGAATGATTTAAAAGATTTTTTTATATAGGTAATGCACTCAAATGACCATTTATTTGATCCCAAAGGCCGATATAGAAGAAATTTAAACTTAGAACAAAATTTTCTCGCTTAAAACCTTAAAAATAGGCAAAATGGGGCTCATTCGCCAGCTGTGGTGAATGGGTCCCACATGGCCTATTTTGATTGCTAAAATGTCGAGGACTGTGTAAATTAAGCTTATTTGTTTATATTGTCATGTTTTTTAATAAAATATGCCTTGGGATGTACAATATGGGGTCATAGGGGCCTATATTAAGGTCAAAAATGCAACGGGGGCCAAAATCTTATGTGAAAGTGTAAATAAATACATTTTACAACATTAAATTAAGGCAAAATTGGGTCTATTTAACTTCGAAGGGCCCTAAATCTAATGTGAATGTATAGAAAACATTACAACACTAGATTAGGTCCATTTAATTTACAAGCCTCCTAAATTTAATGTGACGGTGTAAATAAATACACTTTACAACACTAAATTAGGGTAGAGTTAAGTTTATTTAGCTTAGAAGGGCCCAAAACCTAATGTGGATGGGTAAAACTCATCAAAACATTAGATTAGGGTGACATCAAGTCAACTTTGTTATTCATTATTCCCAAATCCAGAAAGTCGGGCCATGTGTTAACTTGGTGAAAGATTTCTCAAAAATGCTTTTCACAAATCTAAGAATACCCACCTGTTTGACACGTCATCTCTTCACTGCAAGGAAGCTATTCTTTAGGGAGTTTTCTCTTTGGAGTTTGTCAGAGCATACTTTTCTTTATTTTTCAGGGGAGGGATTTTAGTTGGTGCTACCAAGCCACGTGATTGGTCAACAAAACTTTTTTCCACTCTGTTTTCTAGGATTTTAGTGTTTATGGAGGGAAATCTTGTTAAATATCTAAGGGATATTAACGCAGTAGTTGAGATTTGATGAACAATGATTACCGTGACCTAATTAAATTCTCAACTATCAGGTCCAGACATCTACCAGTAATTACTTCTAGGTGGAGGTGGTGTTTCTCTCTCCTTTATGGCTATAAATTTGAGGCAGCGACAAAAGAAAAGGGTTCTTGAAGTTTTCCCTTTTGGAAAGAAGTTCTTTAGTTTTTCCTTAGTTATAGAAAGTATTTTTAAAATTTTGTAGAACACTACTTCACTTTGGCATGTTATATCTATTTTAACTCAAACTATTGTCGGGTTGGAATCCGACCTCTATTTTAAAGTTCATTTAAATTTGAAGTATGAACTATTTGGAAGAAATATTTGAAATTGTGCATGATATGGCCTCTATCAATGTTTCTTTCTTTATATTTTCATTTAGAATAGAACACTATGTCTAGCTTAATTTGAATAGTATGATTATTTGATTTCCATGTTGTATGTTTACATCATAAAGTGATAGCCTATAGAAACACAATTATGTCATTGGGCTTCTCTATTCTCTTTAAAAGTTATTATTTCTTTGTGTTATGATATATTAAGAGGAAGAGTTAATGTGGCTTTTGAATGTTTTTTTTTACACTCTTAAAACTTCTATGCTTGATCTGATCTTAATGAACACTTCCTGGGGGTAGATTAAATGACTGCATTTTGCTTGCATCTAGGCTCTGTTGTTCGTTCTCTTCCCAACAATTAGGGGTTGTGGAATTTGGTGTCTATTATATCATTCATACAAAATAACTTGAGGTTTTGAAATGTTGTAAAAGTGTTGGCACATTTCCACTTTCATGTTTTATGTTTACATTTCTTTCTACCTTTTTCCCAAACTTAGAGAAGAGTCAACTTTCTATAAAAATCCTGGAGGTATTCAGTGAGGTGAAAATTGGTCGCCCCCACTCTCTGAATTTACCATAAGATTGTAGGAGAGGCACAAGATTTGATGATCAACCTGTGTTATTTTTCTGGCAAGCCCGATGGGACCCAATTTTTTTGAACATTTGATTAGAAGTTCAAAATATTTCTTAAATTAGGCCAGGGAAAGAAACTGGAAGTTCCATGACCAAATTATAAACAAGAGAATCTTCAAAGGGCCATTTCCAATACTCCCAATTACCCTCTTCGGTACCTAGGAGAATAAGACTTATAGGTTATTGATTGCCTGTAAAAAGCAGTAGAGCAAGGAGCAAGAGCCGAGAGTTTAGAGCCTTATCCACTCTATTTGGAGGCCGAAGTTTCCAAATAAGAATACCAGTTTACCCAATTCAGAGGAATATTTTCCCCATGGCTCATGTACCCCCTCTAGCTCCTGGAAATTTCATAACCTAGGATAGTGGTAGTCCGCTACAATCACCTACTGCCCCGAATATCTGGCCCGCTATACCTGCTAATTCCCTCAAGGCTATTCTGATATTTTCTGGAGAAGACTTCAAGACCCCTTCCGAAAACTTCCAAGACATAAAAGATTTCTGTAGAATACATAATATAGCAGAAGAAAACATTGCTATGAGACTGTTGGTTGCATCCTTCAAAGGGAAAGGCCAAGATTGGCATTGATCTTTGACTTTCGGTTCTATCAGCTCATGGGATCAACTCAGAGAAAATTTGTTCGAATTCTTTTTGTAGAAAGGAGATTTTTCTTCACTACCACATCAATTGATCACCATCCAGAGATATTTGCAAGAGGCCATGAGTGACTTCAACGCTAGGTTTCACAAACCTTGGTAGGGGATCTCAGTGACTGTCCGACGTCAAGCTGCGATGGCATTCATGTTCTACCTGAAGGCTATCAATTCTGATATTATAGTGATGATAACTTCTATGGGAGGAGATATCTTACCTGATGCATACAAGTTGGTAGTACTCATAGAGAATAGTTTGATTGATATTGGGAAGCTTCCACCACAACCTCTGATGCTTGTATTTGCAGAAATTTTGGGGGCGACTCGAGAGGAAGCTATTTCAAGCACTTCCATGATGCTGGTGACGGTTTTCGGTCCACCACAATCCATGTATGTGTACCCTACCACATAACCAAGCACATCGGGTTCTTCCTCTATAGAAGAATACATCAATGATATGAAGAGCCTCATGCGGTCCTTTGCTAATGAGTTAGTTCTCATCAAGTGGCCCCTCCAAAGCAAGCTACTTAGACCTATCAGGGAGGAAGGCCATCCTATTAGTAGAACACATACCAAGGACCCCCTAGTTGGGGAGGTCAATAAGCAGCGTCCGTAAATCAGAAAGTTCCAGTCACCATGCTATTGCAGACAACCAAGGATAGCCAGAGAAAAGAGTTAATCCCAGGCCTTAATAACCTAACCGAAGATTAAAATGCATGGTGCTTCTCTTGCAATGAAAACCATATGCCCTCAAATTTCCCAAGGGGAAATATGCAACAAAATATAGAGAAGCAAAGAAACAAAGGCACGCTTCTGAATGCGGAAGGATACGAGTCCTCTGAAATGGAAAATGCTCGCTTTAGGGTGAAAATGCAAGGAATGTCTGTAGAGTAAGAGTTGGATATTATGCCTGATCAAGTGCTATTTTCCTAGATGGAGGAACAAGATGTGGTATTTTCCAAAGAAGCTCTAACGACTAGTACTCCATAGGTGTAGTCAAACTACAACACTAGATCTAGAAGAAGGCTCATGGGAGAGTAAGTGCCACGAGCTCTGCCTCATCCTCATCCATGCCAACCACCACCATAGGAAAAACAACTCCCGCAGCTGACTATTTGACCAACTAAGCAGCAACAGATTCCACCATTTCTTGAAAAACCATCGGATAAGATGCCAAACGCATTCACAATGGACTGTTTTCCTCCAAAGTCAAGGAAGATTCTACCAATCGGAGTGGTCAACATGGTGGAGCAATTGAACAAGGCACCTACCAACATGTCCCTATGGGATGTTATATCTATTCCCGAAGAGCAAGTCATCTAGCTAAAAGGAAATAAGATTCCTCGAGGTTTAATCTCCCTCAAAAATATCTTTGATTGTGAAGATGTTAGGAATGGAAAGAAAATGTTTACCGTGGATGAAAATGATTATGAGGAGCGCAATGTCAAAAATGACAGAAAGCTAAAAGTTGGAAGGAATGTTTTGTGGGAAGATAAGGAAAGGTTAAGGGTTATGTGTTCTAGATACAACAGAGTTATAGCTTGGACCTATGTTGATCTTAGAGGATACAATCCCAACATAATTCAGCATACCATTGACTTGGTAGAAGGATAAAAATGCATCTTACAGAAGCAAAGGCCTATCAATTTGAAGGTCGAGGAATTGATGGCACATGAGCTCGCCAAATCATTGAGTCTTGAATCATTTACCTGATTAAACACTCAACTTGGGTGTCTAGCTAGTACCAGTTCAGAAGAAAAATGGTTACATTAGGCTTTGTGTTGATTTCTGAGATCTTAATAAAGCTTCACTGAAAGACCACTACCATTTGTCATCAATGGAATAGATCTTGCAGACTGTGGCCAGATTAGAGATGTTCTCATTGCTTGATGGTTTCTCAAGGTACAACCAGGTTTATGTCAAGGAAGGTGACCAACATAAAACAATGTTTACCATCAAGTGGGGAATGTTCACATATGCAAAGATTCCCTTTGGACTCTCAAATGCTCTTGTAAATTTTAAGAGAGCAATGAACATTTATTTTAGAGGATTGATCAATTTGATCATTCTAATTTATCTGGAAAACCTGATAGTCTTTTCAAAGTCAAAGGTTGATCATTTTGATCATCTAGAACAGGTTTTCTAGAAGTTTCAAAAGTTCAAGATTTCTTTAAATCCCCAAAAATGTATTTTCAAAGTGCCTCAAGGTAAGCTACTTGGTTTTGTAGTATCCAAGGAGGGAATTGCAATAGATCTTTAAATAGTGAGATCTATAATGGATTTACCCCTACCACATTCATTTCAGATCTTTAACTTTGTCAACCGATTCATTTCAGACTTTGTGGGAATCACAAGACCTATCACATTGATGATTTTCATTAAAATACTACCCACAAGGAAATGGGTTAGTGGAGTCAACTAATAAATACCTAATTAGGTTAATCAAGCGCATTGGGTTTGAACGACAAAGAGACTAGAACCCAAATTTTCCAGGAAGCAAGCCTAGTGCTAAAATATGATGAGCGCACTAAAAAATAAGGGCATCACACAAAATTTAAAGCGTTGTGGAAGGGACCCTTCCAAATTAGCGCATGCAAAGAAAATAATGTGTATGAGCTTGAAGAAATGGAAGGAAATGCTTTAGATATATCAGTGAACGGTATTTATTTGAAATTATTCCATTAAAGTACGTTGTTCTTTAAAAAAAATACAATTATGTACCACATGTAATTTTTTTCTAAATACAATTAAGTTTTAAGAATAAGCCATGAGAGAAACAAGAGACATAGAAGAAGTATAAAAGTATTATATTCTATATATATTCATAAAATATTTACAAGTTTAATACAACTCGAGGCTAAAATTTTAACTTGAAGCTCTCTCGAGAAAAAACCCAAAAATATTCCTTGAGTAAAAAGAGAAAAAAGAAGCAAAATTGAGGAAAAATAAAAAAATATGAAAAGATTAGGTCTTCGGTCGTAGTTATGTGGGCAGGTTTCCCATATTCATTATTTTCTTCTTCTTCTTCTTCTTCTTCTTCTTCTTCTTCTTCATTGACAAGGAAACAGGGGACACAACAACACACAATGCATGGGCATCAACCTCTAGTCTCCATGATTGTATACCAAAAAATCAAAATTATTCCTAACGTCTAGCCTAGGAATGATTTCCATGCCATACTCCCACATGAAGTAGCTGGCCGCAGACAAAGACATCAAGCAGTGACTTTCAAGGTCCATAGTGCAGAAGTCAGACATAAAGGGTAACCAGGGCATGTCTATCCCATGATCAATGTGTCTATGAAGGTCAATTGCACTTGGAATGCCTACACTTGAGATAGAAAGTTGCATAATCTCGTTGAGGCCTTCCAGTAGAGAGTCATTAAACATTCAGCGACACAACTCCACTATCTGGGGTTTGGCCATATTCAGGTCTAGGAGGGAAGCCACAAAGGAAGACATGACATTGCAATTGTTTTTCATCTAGTTCTCATCCTCGATAAAGTCTTGGTTGATGACCCAATAGAATGCAATTACCCCAAGGTTGTCACACCTCTTCACTAGGCGCTTAATTCTATCAACAATGATCTCCCCAATGAAGGTGTATTGAGACCTTCATGGAAGGAGATGAACAAGAGTGCCTAGGCCAATAGACATTGCTAAAATCATATGGAGAATCTGGCATAAGGTCCTAGAAATTAAATTTGGGCATTGGGTGTAAATACTCACATAAGCCAATTATCAACGTATGTCCTTTGCCATCATCAGCTTCAGCTAGTTCTCTTATGTTAAAAGACATGGATTAACGTGCTAAAACTTGACAAATTAAATAAGCACCTCTTTTCAAAGGTACCTTGCATCACCTAAGAACAATTATCATAACTAAAAGAATGCTCCCCAAGACAACGAGCTTATTTGTAAAGAAAGGCAATGAAGAGAATGTACTAATTCCATTCTCACAAAGTTTTTGGTATTCCTGAGGGATACAGATCTCAAACCCACACATATCACCTCATTGGAAGTATTTAATGGACTAGCGGTAATGGCATAGCCTTAACTGCATGTACGTTCTAAGGGAATTAACTACACTAAAAAGTAGATTTTTCTAATGTAGCAAAATCCAAGTTGCCATTTTCAGTGAAAAACTCTCTGCAACTTTTTGAAGCAGCCATGGCGGAGCCATCATTGACTGGTAGAGGGGCTAAAGCTTCATCAAGAAGGCCTAGTTTTGCCGATATATTTGGGAAAAACTTGTTTGCCAATGTCCGAGTGCCTGAGGAATGACTGTTAAAATTTTGTACAAGGGTGCGAGTAGATAAAAAATTTCCCAGAGAGGCAGTGCGAGATGATGTCGACAATATTTTTGATCGAAAATTTGAAAAACCCCCTAAGAGCCTTAGGGAGGGAGAATTTTGAAGAATGTTAGATTATGGTGTATTTGAGGGTTTTGCCTCTCGACTTTGGAATTGTGGTTTTCCATAGTTCATGTTTCCTGCCATACACCCATGCCTAGAGTTAGTAGATGCATGTGCCAAAAGGTTCAATAGAGAAACTGGAACCAATGTGTGCAACAGGATCAAGGTCACAATTTTTGCTAAAGCCATACAAGATATGCTATGTATCCCTTCCAACTGGAGTGTCGAGCCATTTTTTGAAGAAAATATGGAGATTCTCTAGTAAGAAGTGAACCAGAGAGAAAGTTTCTATGAGAAAGAGATGAAAGAAAGGTCACCGAGAAGTTAGTTTTCTTTTCCTCTTACACATAAAATGTTCCAAGAGTGACACACAGGATCTTTTCTCGATAATGGCTTGGCTTTTTGGCTTTGATAGTGATGAATAGGTCCATCCCTTCCAAATGATCCTAGCCCTAATACTCAAATGGGAGAGAGGGCAGAGATATTATGACTTTGCTGATGTAGTAGCTGCAAGCATGTTGGAGAAATTAAAGAATTACCATACCTAGTACAAATTTAGGTATTCTTCTTTCTTGGCTCACTTGATTCTACATCAAAATTTTGGGTTTCTGGAGAAAGATTTGAATGTTTCTAGGCTCGATGTAAATGGTTTATGTTAGCCTATTTCTATATGAACCTATGTACTATCAAAAACATGTAATTATTACTTGTTTTCCAACCACTTTCTGAGACCAGTGCTTCAAGAATTGTTGTCGCATCCTATGGGTCATTTTTCTCCTGAGATTTTGCAATGGATCAAAACTGCAGGTCAACTTTGATGGATTATTTCTTCAGAGAGGATTTCACATTTATCAAATTTCATGGTTTTGTTAGAGAACCTTTATAACTCCCTAGATTTGTAATGGATAGAGTTTTCACGTTGGAGGCATGTCGTCAGGCAACTCTTGCCGAAAACACCTATGGTAGAGGAAGGAACAACACAAAGTTATATTTGCTTCCCATTTGCATTGCCAATAGTAAGGTGATACAAGATAAGTGGGAGGTGCAAAAGGAGCTTAAAAATCTGTTGGCGGCCCTAGGCTTAGTCCTTATCTATGACACGTGTGACTACAATCCAAAGAAGATTTTCACTTTGAAACATGAGAGTCAGGAGTATGTGGAGTCTAGGAAGAATCTAACTCAAGAAAGGGTGGAAGTATACATTAAATTGGGCCTCATACCAACTAGATGACCGAGATGGCTGAGCTTCTATACACTACAAGTAGAATATTATAGGAACCTTCTAATAAATAAAACCCTCAACAATCAAATGAAGCGGAAGGGGTGGTCAGAAAGAAAGAAGACAAATTTTTGGAGGTTCCGACAAGAGATGGAATGACCAAATAAGTTGCTTAGAGAGTTTCATCCACATGATGAATAGTTCGAGGAAATTTATGACCATGAGGTGGACTTCGACAATAGAAACCTAGAGACCAGCCACGAGATAATAGAGGAATGACTTCCATGCCGTACTTCTCGACCCCAAGAGTTTGATAAAGGAAGAATCTCAAAGAAAAAGGACTCACGAGCCAAATCCTTTGCCAGTGTCCAAAGTAAGGGAAAGATAGTCTGAAAGAGAGCCAAGTTTCAATGGGATCATCCGCTAAAGGATCAGAATGTGTTAGTTTGGGTTGAGCAAAGAGAAGGTGAGTACAAGACCTGGGCATACCCGATGTAGCAATCAGAGGTGAAGAAGAAGCACGGTCCCCTCTGCAAAATGTTCGAGTGGTCGTGATCTAGGTAAGGCTAGCTCCCCCTCTTCTTCCTACCTCTGCATCTCTGGTTAATCATTTTCCCTCATCTATTGGAGAAAATCCTTCATCTACGGACATTGAGATTTTGGTCCTCAATGAGCCCCCTTCTATTTTCAATACACCCAATGATGTACCCTCACATGTCGATTGAGTAGTATCTGCTTCGGTCATTGTTGATTCTTTGATCTCCCTATCCAGGGCCCCTATCAAGAAAGTTGAATCATCTATGTTTCCCATTAACCCAGGTCCCTCTGCAAAATGTTCGAGTGGTCGTGATCTAGGTAAGTCTAGCTCCCCCTCTTCTTCCTACCTTTGCATTTCTGGTTAATCCTTTTCCCTCATCCATTGAAGAAAATCCTTCATCTACAGACCTTGAGATTTTGGTCCTCAATGAGCCCCCTTCTATTTTCAATACACCCAATGATGTACCCTCGCATGTCGATCGAGTAGTATTTGCTTCGGTCATTGTTGATTCTTTGATCTCCATATCTAGGGCCCCTATCAAGAAAGTTGAATCATCTATCCTCATCCAAGCAAAAATCTCACATTCCTCCCACTTCCCTTTTTACTCCAACTGGTCCTTCTGGGGCCCAATTTTAATTTGGCATCCCACCGTTTTCCATGGTTACCCTCCCATTTTCCTCCTCACATGATTATACATCTGAATTCTCCCCTTCTATCACTATTTTTAGTTTTCCTCCTAATGCTTTTATTGCAGCATAGAGCATTGACACCTTGCAGATTCTTCAAGAATATTTTAAAGCAACTAAGCGGGCCCGACAAGCTGCAAAATAGAGATTGTTGAAGAATGCCGAACTGTCGGCTACCAAGAAAATTCAAACCTGTTTCAATGAAGAGAAAAACTATCTGTGGATTACTACCATGGAGCCACTTGTATCCCAACCCAAAGGATAAATGCAGATGGAGGACTACTAAATTAGGGCCATGGGTCTAGATTTGAGTGAAATTCACCCATGCGACAAGGTAGACCTAGCCAAGACCACTCAGAAGGTAGTATATGCAGATTATGAGAGGCTGGATAAAAAATTAAAGAGGTGTGAGGTATTGCTGGTGAATGTAAGGGAAACAATGAATAGGCGATAGATGGAAATCAAAGCTCGAGATGTTGAAATGGCCAACATAAAGAAAATATAAGACCAATAGGAGAAAGCAACAAGATCACTCACGAAGACTCAGGGTGAGCAGGTTCAACTATATGCCGAGATTGATAGGTTAAAAGTTGAGATTTTTGTTGAGCGCCAATCAAACATAGAGCATCAACATGCTTAAGAAAGCATAAAGAGAGAGTTGGATGGTGTTCTATCTCAAGATTATGATGTTTTGCAAAAGGCCCAAGTGGAAGCAAAAAATTTGAGACATGACAAGCAAGAAGTTGAGTCTGCTCTGCATGCTCATGATCAGGAGATCAAAAAATTAGGTTATGAGCTGGAAAATGTAATCAAGGAGAAGAATAAAATGGAGGAGACTATGACCCTATTGGATATGTGAGATTATGGCTATCACCATCCTCATCACTTGAGCCCTCCTCTCTAGCACCATCACCATTGCCAACACTCTTGCTATGGTTTCCAACAAAGTCTACCGCTAGGGTTTTTACCATTGCCACTTGAAATCTTAGTGTTCCTACTAGTCTATTATTATGACATTGTTATGACTTGTAACAAGGGACATTTATGTATAAATTTATTTTTTCTAAAAAGTAACAATCAGTCTAGCCAAGGCCTTTATTTTATTGAATCCTTAATGAGTAACTATAGTAATGGAAAAAGTAGCCCTTTTCCTTACTTAATTTTGGAACAATTAATAATAAATGATCCTAATGTTTCTTTGATTTAGTAAACATGTAATGTTTTAAAAAAAATCACATTAAGTCTAGGACCCTTTCTAATAAAATCGACTTAAAGATGCCTTATTTAGGGTGTTATAAAATTTATCTTTAGACTTTCACATTAATCTAGGGATTTAATTAATTAATTGAGGTTAATTGGCCCCTTAAATTCAAATCCAAGCCTTATTTATTACATTTTTTTAGGGATAAAACCTGAATTTTGTTAAGTTTCAGATTTATACTCCAAGGTTTAATTTAGATTGGTGAGTAGTAGCATTACATTGTTCATTCATCTTTCCTTTATGCATTGTTTCAATTCAAGGTTTAATTACCAAAATGGAGTTTGACCAAGGCAAAAAACTATTCCCTAATAAACAAAAAAAATTCTCCTCTTTGAAGTGTGATTGCATGTTTTAGGTCGAAGATCAAGTGGAGAGAAAAATTGTCAAAGTTGCAAAGTTGTAAAAGTTATCATCTTTATTGCAAGATCATAGAAAGTGTTGTACAAAATTTATTTCTGAATTTCATGAGATGAACACCTAGGATCCGAGAGTGTATAGGTTGAAGAACAAGATCTCAAAATTTATTTTTTGGAACCCTAGCAAGGAATCATTCGCCATTGGGTGAATGACCCTCAATGAGGCCCGAAACAACATGTTTTCAACAAGGTACACATCATTTCAGCATATGAAAACCTTCCTTTTTACTGCTATAATAGTTAGGTTTGTTTTATGATTGTTATTTATGTATTTTACCTCTCATAATAGAGTGAAACATCAAGTAAAAAAGTAGGTGAACCCATTTGAACCACACATTTGGGTTCATCTCTCTTTTTCTATGTTTTATTTTGGTGAACCCAAATTTTTGAACATCCTAATTTCTGATTTGGAGTGCATTAAAACCCTAGATCTTAGTTTGCAATAGTTTGCATCATATTTTATTTACTTGCATTAAATTTAGGGTTCTTTAGTTTTGCATTAGTGAACATTAACCAAGGCACAATTTAGGGTTCAGAAAAATTGCACTAGATCTTTTTTTTTTTTTGCATAGTGTTAACATTGAAATCATCATTCCATCATTTAGATTCACATTACACATTATACTTAGCCACATTTTTCATCGTTCAACCTTAGTGAGCATTGCATTTAGAAGCCTAAAATTTGGAAAATTTGTAAAAGAATTGACTGTTACAGACCTGAAACAAAAAACACATCTAATCACTCATAAATTACACTTTTCAATTTTAAAAAACCCTGTACTAGGGCCCATTTTCCATAGGGTGAATGAGTCCCTGTTAGGGATACCAAACAAGCAAGTTTTCATAGTTCCTAAGCTTTAATATTAGACTCAGAGTCTCTTAGAAAAGCATACCAAGACCCATTCGCCACTGAGTGAATGAGTCCTTGGAGGCTAACAAAAACCAACTTTTTTGAGCTCTTTTTCACTTCCTAGGCTTGCTGGTAACCTATAGTATCAGTCTAGAAAGTTTCAAGAATTTTAGTTTTATGCATCTATGTAAAAATCATCCATTTAGTAGAGTCATTTTTGAATCATTCCAAAATCATTCAAGTAGAAAAAATTATTAGATTTGAAAATGTTTACTATAGTAATGAAAGAAGTATCCCTTTTTTCTTAGCTAACTTGGGAATAATTGATATTGAATTAACCTAATTGTGCCTTGGTTAGTGTTGTAATGTGTTGTACACATTCACATAATCTAGGACCCCTTTTTAACAAAAAGTACTTAAATTGTACCTTATTTATGGTGTTGTAAAGTGTTGTAATACACTTTCACACTTATCTAGGGTTTCATTAATTAATTGTGTTTAATTGAGCTTAATTAACCCCTTTAATTAAAATTTAAGCCTTATTAATGACAACTTTCGAAAGATCTATCCTGACACTCAATAATCAAATTGCATAACATTTAATTTGGAAAAATCAAGGTCCTAGAAAATGGTCCTAGGAACCATTCACCTTTAGGGGCAAATGGGTCCTCTCCACATAGGATTTCTATGCATTTTTGAGGTGAGTTTTTGATATTCTTTCCACCCCCCAAAAGCAAGGTCCTAGAAACTTGTGGTAGGATCCATTCACATTTAGTGGCAAATGGGTCCTCCTCACATATGACCTCTTTTTGAATTTAATTTTGGTCAGATTCTAATGCTTTTTAATTATAGATTTGGTGTTAGCTTGAATTATTTGAATTTCAAGGTTAATATCTAGATTTAGTATAAATATGGGGTTAATTCATATTGTTTTGAACATAGCAACTTTGAGAGAGCATCCTAATACTTTACAAGAGAATCCTAATACTTTACAAGAGCATTATAGAGCACTTCAAGAGAATTTTTAAAGGTATTTAAAGGTAGATTATCATGATTTTATTGTAGAAATTCAAGATCATTTCATCATTTCAAATGCATAGTGCATTCAAGCATGTTGTTGAGCTAAGATAGTTGATGTAGCATTGAAGATCCACTTGCAATGATTGTTACACAACTTATTTGAGATCAAGATCTACATTCTTCATGGCCACTACATGTTAGTTTGTAGATTTATACTCCAAGAGAACTTCCAAGGTATCAACATTTCATCATTTCATGTTCATGCTTCAATTTCATTATTTCATCATTTGATTTAATTACCTACAAGGGGTTTGACTTAGGAAAAACCCTATTCACTAACAATAAACAAGTTTTTCTTCTCTTTATTGTGTATTTGAGGATTAATAGGTTGAAGATCAAGTGAAGAACAATTCTAATGTAAAATTGTCAAAGTTGTCATGTTGCAAAGTTATCATTCATAGTGCAAGAACACGAAAAAAAGGCTACAAAATTTTCTATATGTTTTCAAGAGCTATAAATTGAGGATTTGAGAGTGCAGGAATTACGGAATGGAACCCAGATCTCAGTTTTAGAAACCCTAATAGGGACCCATTCACCACTAAATGTGAATGAGTCCTTTGTGCCCTAAAAATAGCCTTCTTGTAGCAAGATACCATCATTTTTATCTCTAAAAACTCCCCTCATAGTTTCTATAATAGTTAGTGTTTGTTTTTTATTGTTATTTGCATCATATCACACAAAACCACATGATTTAGGGTGAGAATTAGTGGTCTATCATTTTGATTGATGCTTGTCTACTCATTATAGTCAATAAAAATAGTTTCTGCTCTTTGCCATGTAATAATTGTAGGGTCTTAATAATTCTCACTATTACATGTTATACATTCATGGAAAATCATTTCTTTTTTGCAAGGAGCAACATATCATCATTCATCTCAGCTCATGCTTGTCTTGTGCTTAGTTGGGGCATGGGTTAGTTTATCTTGTCCTAGTTTTGGTACACATTGTTGTCCCTTTGGTTAGTTATCTATCTTCTATTTA
The DNA here is from genome assembly GCA_007115665.2 of Sequoiadendron giganteum. Taxonomy (NCBI): domain Eukaryota; kingdom Viridiplantae; phylum Streptophyta; class Pinopsida; order Cupressales; family Cupressaceae; genus Sequoiadendron; species Sequoiadendron giganteum. Next base: position 706,415,931 of record CM021102.1, read on the forward strand.
TATACAGATTGAGATTGGGATGTGGACAACCTACTGTAGATTGAATCACATGTTCCTCACTAGTCTTTTTATTTTTCATGTTTCTTTATGTGATTGCGTCTGTGTAATGTGATCCCCTATGATGTTTCATTTGATGATCTCTCCCTTTTTGTGTGTTCCTCTATATGTATCTACATTCTTCTCTATGTCGTAAGCATTTTTTTCATTCGTCTTATATTATCCTTTTAGGATGACACAAGGTGTTGAGACATTTAGGTCTCTTCCATGTTGACCCAAGAGTTTTTCCTTTATCTTTTTCATTTAGCTTGTTTTTTTCTTTTGGGGATGACACAAGGCATCGAGATATTTAGGTCTCTTCCATGTTGACCCGAAAGGATTCTTCTTTGTTTTCGCTCTCTTTGTGTCATTGTTCCAGTTCTATGAGTATTTCGAGAATGATGACAGTTTCAAGTTCTTAAAATAGCAATCTAGCAAAGACATACTAACCCCGAATCCATAGATTCGTTATGTATTTTGGGGGAAAAGCTTCCTTCCTATTTCATGATGTAGCTTTATTTTGGAAACATATGACTTGACATAGGGTTTTTCGAGGAAATATCTCATGTCTTAGGAACAAACATTGGATACTTTAAATAAATTTCTCATAGTAATGGTGTAGCAACAACTTTAAAGTGGGGGAATACATCGATGAAATTTTTTAGCATATTTCATGGCATGATTTTCCTTTTTCTTATGATTTGTTCTTTTCTTGGTTGTGTCATTGGGTTTGATTTCCTCCAAGAGTGTGATATTTCTAGGCATATGATCTCCCCTCATGGCATGATGCAAAATGAGAGGCATCCCATAAGTGGCGATCTGATATTCTTGACTTGTCTTTTCTTGGAGACATTAGACACAATGTTCCATAAGAAGAAGAACTTACATGAACAAATAAAAATCCCATTTAACATAAAACTTATAAACATGTTATTCAAAAGCATAGAATTGTGGTGTCTTATTGAATTTATTAGGAGGATAGATTTGGTATCGTTAGTATGATGAGAAGTTGACACACTGCCATGACTTTATCATTGTAAAGTGAGAAGTTGATGCACTAGCATGCCTTTCTCACTAAACAACCTCATTGGGACTACTCATCTAGTGGACAAACTAAGGTTCCACTACCCCAAAGTGAGCATACATGATTGGGACAACTCACCTAGAGGATAGACTGAGGTTCCACTACCCTAGAGTGAGCAGTGTATGTTATGGCCAAACAACCCCGTTCCACATTTTTTTGGGATGGTTTTGCTTGATCCTTTGTCTTTCTTTATTTTTCTTGGCATTTTATAGGGTATGGTTATTGTAGAAATGAAAATAATCCAAATTAACATCACGCATCTAATCACGCTTCAATTAACATCATTTCCTCTATTAATTAAATAAATCAATTTAATTAATTCACTAAGCTTCATCTAAGCTTCATCACACTTAATTAAATAGATCAAATTCTTTAATTAATCTCCTAAAATTCCTCCATTTAATTAAATAAATCGAAATGTTTAATTAAATCTCTAAATGTTCCTTATCTTCTCATTCAATTTAAATAAATCCAAAAAATTAAGTTGAATGTCACAATCACCTAACATAAACTTAATTAATCAAATCCATGATTAAAACTATTTCTAATCGATGTCACATCTTCTAGATAATCCCACTTGCACAATAAATCATTTATTTTGATTTATTAAATCTCTATTTTCCTCACAAGGCATATTCCTAAGGAATATTCCCTCATTAACTCCATTTGTTTGAATTTTTTGTCCAAACAAATTTCCCCCCCAAACTCTCAACCATATGCATTTAATGCTAATTTTAAAAATTCAAAGTCACCTAATAAGCATTTACGTGCACAAAGACCAAAATTTTCTCACCCTTCATCCTCTCACATCTTGACAAGTGGCATGAATCTATTGGTTGAAGATTAGTCCCACATTCATCCACTTTGCTTCTTCTTTTCTCAATGCCATCTATAAATTCAAGGCTTTTCTCCTTCATTTCCATCTACAAGTTGAGCATTATTACTATAGTCATTTGAGTTCATGCATCTTTCGGTTGATCATCATCTTGAGGCTTATCAAGGATTGGGAAAGGGCTCCTTTACATATAAAAGGTGAACCAATCCAGTATGGAATAGGTATGCACTAGGCTTCTTTTCATGTTTTCATTTGGTTTACTTGATCTCTTGATTGCATAATGAAGTTTTTTGTAGTATTTCATAGGGATGTTAAATTATATTTGCTTTAATAACTATATTAATGTGTGGGATAGTTTAAGCTTGATTACAGATTTTTGACATCTACATTATGGCACTAGAAGGGGGGATTGAATCATTTGTCATTCAATATGTTTATTTCAGAATCAAACTGCAATCTGTTGCGTATCAAATCAATATGTTCATTCATTTAAGTATTTGATGCTTTTAATTTGATGTGATTAAAAAAATGCCTTTGTTGCATATCAAATCACTTGAAAATAGATCTTTGTTAATAATAGTTGAATCTCGTATTGATAGTGGGAATCAACATTAGCATTCAATCTTTTAAAATCTATCAATTTCTATGGTGAAAATTAATGCACCCACCGTGCTTGTGCATACCCTCCAAGTATTGCATTCATTGAAACTGCGGGCGTGTCTAATAGCTATGGGTCTGTTGCTTACTCTGACTAGTAGCCTCTAAAATTCCTTTAGCTGGGTTGGTTCCTTGTCAACTGTCAGTGTAGTGGTTGTATTAAAATGTCAAAATAGCTTTCTATTCTATTTTTATCATCCCAAAGTACACCTAGAGAAGCTAATTGGGTATAGACACTTCTTTCAAATAGGATGTCCATAAGTTCGGTGGTAGAAAGGGATGTGGGATTAAATTTGGTTGTATCTTGCGTATCAATATGATATAAATGCATTTTGTGTTTTTAACTGTTTGTCTGATAGAATATATATATATATATCTGTCAAGTCTAGAAAGAATGATAACTTGATTTTGTCTACAGGAAGTGAATCGATTCAAGATATCAACACCATACCATTTATTTTCTTCTAAAAACTACATGCTTGGATCATGATTTTGAGTCCTCTTATGGATGTGTGGTTGTCTTAAATGTGGCATTTCTTCTGCTTTCTCCATACTAATATCGTTGTCTTAATATCACTAATTGAGCTATTGCTAGCAGTTGCTCGCCAAATTGGAGAAGTGAAAGGTCATTTATTGAATACCTTCAAGCCATAATTATTTTGGAGGCATGGTAGTAAGCATTAAATGCTATTGTGAGTTTGGGTAAATGTTGTTCTGCTGGCGAGCTAGCAATCTCCACTTTTACACATTTTTCCATCGTTAGTAGTTTCCATGGAATGATTTACTAAGCTCCTTCTTTGCTGCTTATTATAATATTTTAATCTATGCCAATCATACTGTCTTCCAAACTTTGTTGTCCTCCATCAAGATAGTCTCCCAAAAAGAGATAGTCAATACTGCAGCTCGCCAAATTGGAAAGGTTACCTTGAAAACTCTGGTCCATGTTATGCCTCACAATATTTCATATAATCTTCTTTTAGGAAAACCATGGATTCATGAGATGAATGGAGTGCCTTATACCCTTCATTGTAAAATGAAATACATCTCTGACAATAAATTTTACACACTCAAGGCCAATATTGAACCTATAAATTATTTGATTGCTGAGAAAGAAGGATGAGATCCTTTGGAAGTATTGAAACAAACTACATAAGTGGAAGTCATGAAGGAATAAGAACATAAGAAAAAAATTGATGCAGTCATTAATTTGTTAGAAGATGATTGGGGTTCCTTAGATTTCACACTAAAATTCATGGGAGAATAAAAGATCATAAACAAAGAGTTTGAAAAGGAAAAATAATTAGTAATGTCAACACAAAATTCGAAAGCATCCACCTCAACCACTTTAGACTTGAAGAAAATCAAGCAGAACAAACTTTGATGAAGTTGATTATGAGAAACCACTAAATCCAAAAGAAATGAAAAATATTTATGGAAGGGGTTATGAACTTATAAAAGAACTTGGTGATAGTGGAAAAGGATGTGGTGCTAGAGAACAAGGTATTTGTGTCCCTATAGACCCTAACATGCAAGGAATGACTAATGGTCTTGGTTATTTTCCCTTGAAAGAAATAAAAAAGCCTTGAATAAATATCAAAAATCTTACAAAGTATTCTTTTAAGATTCCTTTAACCTTGGTACATTCTAAACTAATAGAAACTAGTGGTCTTAAGGTGAGTGTAGGATCATGGGGGTCTAAAAAGTGGCAATATGACAAAAAATGGTTGACTTTTTTTTAATCCAAATATGATGAAACAAAAAGTGTTTATTGAGAAAAAATTTATATTTCCAAAAATATAAGATATGCTTTATTTGGAATTAAATAAATAATTATTATTGATTTTATATATACATTCTGACTAAAGTCCTAATTGCTAGGCCGATTTAAAATGTTCTATAATTCTCAAACAATTTCACGTTTTTTGAATCTAAAAGATGTAACGCAGTAGGGGAGAAGACCCTCTATCTGCCAGGGCTAACTTCATGCAACCATAGAATCTAAACTATGTGTCGAATCGATTTTTTTTTTATGGGTTTTTTTCACCCACGAGTTAAGAGCTTATAACTAAGCTTTTGGCTTTTGGGCAATTCGGTAGAGTGCAGGATACTTTCCGGGGCGGTATGGGCCAATGAAGCATGGGGATCTTATTGGATCTGGGATCCAAAAGAGACTTGGGCACTAATCACTTGGATTATATTTGCAATTTATCTACATACCAGAATAAACAGGGGTTGGAAAGGAGAAAAATCAGCAATTGTTGCTTCTCTAGGATTTATTCTAGTTTGGACCTGCTACTTAGGGGTTGATCTATTAGGAATAGGTTTAGGAGCATTGGATATGTGCACGAAGCTCAAAAAGACACCTTTTAGAGGTGTCATCCGGTTGCCGCCACCTAATGTCCCACTCTCCACCCACTCTAATTTCCATCAATTATAACTATTTATGCCTTAAATCCACTCTAAAACATGCACTTTAACACTTAATGAGAAGCCATTAGTGTTTTTGTAATTATAATGAGCAGCCATTGGTGTTTTTGTAATTATTTATTCAATCAAATAAAGTTTTTTAAAGGATCAAAGTGAATTTTTTTTGGGGGGTTAAGTGAGCATGGAGGTGGTGGTTATTCAATCGGGGGAGGTTATTCGGTCTTCTGCCCTATATGCTTCCTATATTATAGGATAAAAAAAATAAAAATTGAATTTCATAAATTTTAGACCAAGTTATGGTGGTTAGACAAACAAGTTTTAATATTTCTTACAAATTTTTAATAAAAAATTCATAAATAATTATTTACTTGCAAAAAAATTACAAAAAAAAAAGCAGCACATTCGAGCATGTGTCCTCTACTTATATTGAAAGTTTCAAATAAATATATTACCTTTTTCATGTACTTAGGTTGGTCAAACATACACCTACTTTTTATTTTTTCTTAAAAATTTAGTAAGTACTACATTGAACTTTCAAAATTTCACCAAATAAATTTAATTTTTACGAAAAAAAAGGAATAGTATCTTAGAAAAAACATTCAATTTGCTAAAAAAATTGTGCTTACATATTTTTAAAATTATGTTAATAACTTATTCAAATTTTTATGTCAAGTTGACTAAGTCTATTTTTTCTGAATTTTCATTACCACTTAAGGGCCTAGTTTGGATCCCCATGATCTTTCACTAACCCCTTGGTTATAGTCCTCTGAAGTAAATACAAGAAGCAAATAAGTATTCATTTAACATTAATGTCATCACACAAAGCACTCCTAGGACATGTCTGGGTAATGATTGGAGTTCATTAGATTTTACACTCTCCTTTCAAAAAGAGAAGAAAATCTCGCAAATTAAAGAGTCTTGTGTAATTATGACACCTTGTACTAAGCAAGAGATATCTTTGTTGCAAAATAAAGGAACATCCTCTACTTTAGATCAAGAGGGTATCTTGTCGAAACTTGTCCAAGATCATTTTATATCTCTCCCTCCAATAACACAATTTTTTTTTATTATGTAGAATTCATTTTGTGCATATCATAGAGTTCATGGTCATTCTACTAATGAATGTAAAACTTGAGTAAAAAAAATCAACACCTCAAGGATTGTGGTGCTCTTCCTTGTGTTGCAGCACGTAGTTCCTCTAATTGATACTGATTTCCATTTTTTTCTTCAATCATCTCGGTGCATCCTTGTCTTACACTAAGTAGGGGAAAGGGGGTTAGGTAGCCTTGTCCTCATGGTACTTGTAGTTGTCTCTTTTGGCTAGTTGAATACCTTCCATTTATATATAAAATCAAGCTTAGGATGTGGATGACATTCCTTATTTTGGCTCACATGTGATGCATTGAGATATCTTTAGTGTTGCATTTTAGGGGCAACCCCTTGTCCATGATGTAGTTTCATTCGAGAACATATGACTTGGCATAAGGCTTTCTGAATAAGCTCTCATGTCTTCTTCTCCTTTAAAGGAATTAAAGTATTTTCTCACAACAATGGTGTTAGCAACCACTTTAAAGTGGGTGCTTAAATCAATGACATCTTTGAACATTTAGTATATTCATGGTGTGATTTTATTTCTTGTGACATGTCATTTTCTTGGTGGTGTCATTGATGTCCTCCAAGAGTGTGATATTTCTAAGCGTGCGACTTTCCCTTAGTGGCACGATGTGAAGCGAGGAAAATCCCATAAGTGGAAATCTGATATTCTTGACTTGTCCTCTCTTGGAGACATTAGGCATGATGTTCCCTAAGAAGAATACCTTACACGAAGCAATATATCCTTGAAAAAAAACCTATAGACATAACATTCATAAGAATTTAAGCAATGTGGTTCCTTATCGAAGTTGTCAAGAGGATAACTTCAGTATTGTATGGGAGCCTAATATGATTGTCTCATTGGCCACCCTTTTGGGATACTCTCCTAGTGGACGGATTGAGGTTCCACTACCCTAGAGTGAGTGTGTGTGTCATTTGCATAGTGGACATCGTTATCTGCTTGTAAACATTTTTGGACAAATAGCCTAGGCCTAGTCCACATCGCGTTGGATATATTATCGAAGCTTGATCCTTTTCTTGAATAAAAAATCATGTTATGCATCACATTGGAATGGTTTAAGCTTGATCCCTTACTTTCCCTTATTTTTCTTGGTCTTTAATAGGGTATGATTGTACATATCTTTGTCATTTCTACATACATAAGTTTCTTGAATGTCTACTTTAGTGTGAGTTTGACATGGGGTCATACTCTCACTAAAATGGGGGAAAAATATAGTAATGGAAAAACTATGCCTTTTCCTTACTTAATTTGAGAATAATTAATAATAAATGAGCCTAATGTTGTCTTGATTTAGAGTTTTAATGCATTTAACACATTCACATTAATTCTAGGACCCCTTTTAATAAAATAGACCTAATGATTCCTTATTTAAGGTGTTGTAAAGTGTATATTTACACTTTCACATTAATCTAGGACTTTAATTAATTAATTGAGGTTAATTGACCCCTTAAATTGAAATCCAATCCTTATTTATTGCATCTTTTGAGGGATAAAACCCAACATTCATTAATAATATTTCACAACACCTGATTACGCTATTCACTCATCAATTATCAGTGTTTTCCCTCACATAATTCATATCTAGCTTATTACTTATATCATATTCATTGTCTGGTCGACAATCAAATATGATATTCCATTATTTCAATAACACTTTGTAAGTGTTTCTCCACCCCCAATCTTCCATGGAAACTGCGAGACCATGCCATAAGTATTCTTATTTTCAATGAATAAAATTCCACTTTCAATGTGCTTGGTGAATGATAAAATACTTCTTTTTGAATAGTTGCAGCCTGCATTTACATGAATCAACAATTGGGACTCTTGGGTTGTGGCTACATTTTCAATACTTGATAGCGATACTGTCTTCGCCATGATATAGCTTCTGATTTATTTTTGTTCTGATATTGGCATGATACTATTTTTGGGGTTTTCATCATTTATTAGTTCATACGGTATAGAGGTATTTCCATGATATGTGGTATTCTATTTCCATCTGGTTGTTTCATATAGAATTGTAAGTGCAAGTTTAAGATATACATTACATATCACATGTTTTTCCTTTGTTCTTCTATGATAGAATACGTGTGTCAAAAACCTATACATGATAGATGTGATAAGATACGAAGACTAAGTTTCATCGCGTGTGCAACCAATCTGCCATTGACATCAATCAGCGCAACAACAAATCCATTCACACTCCTTGACGTTGGAAGCCAAAATGAATCAAGTAGATATCTGATTTTACTTTGGGTGCTCAGTTTACTTTCAAAATCTTTTCCTGGAAAATATCTTTCTGGAACTATGGTTAGATTTTGTATGAGTAATTTCTTTGTTGCCCTGGTAATTTCATTTAATATCATCAACAATCTAAAATTCATAAGTTTTCTGGTAAGAAGACCATTTATTGCTACTATTAAAATGGGGTGACTAGCACATCCTCATAAGTCTTTGTAAACATCATATTACATCTCTTGAGGGATTCTATTAATAATTTATATCAGATTTATTCCCTATTTTTTTAATTGAAATTACCTCAACGAATGGGAATTGATAGTTGTGTTTGTTGTCATTGCTGCATTTAGTTAACTATTTCCTCTCCATTTTGTATTTAGTTAATAGTGATATCATTGCCTTGACAGTAGTATTGTTGCATTTAACAGAGGTTGCAGCTTGTCAAATTGAAGACATGAAAGGTTGATGAACATACAGAGTCCAATATAGTCAAGTCTACCTATATTGAATCTCTATTGGTGCAACATTTTTATTAAATATAGAATTGAATGCATACACATGATATATATTTGCATCAGTTGATTTCCCCAAATCCTTGTAGGTAATGTTGTATTGGTAGGTAGACTTAAAGTCACTCAACTTGGGGTGGGTGCAATATTTTCTCACTAATATTGCATTTCTGTCCAATTTCTAACTGTTGGGTGAGTTTGAAAAGTTTTAATTGACTATTGGAGACCTCTCTATTTGGTGGAATATAGTTGTCAGACTATGATCTAGTGGAGCAACCTTCAAATATTTTTCTACATAGCCAATCATTTGGTTTTCCAACTTGGGGTTGCATGACAAGTGTAATTTTTGATAATGCTATATGCTTCATTGATTCCTTGGAATAAATCTTATTTGTGATTGTTTTGTAATGTTTGCAGGTTGGCATTGGAATTGGACATCGGATTTAAGAAAAATGAAGAAGAATGGAGTTGAGAACAATTGAACTTGAACTTGACAAAAAGTATTTTTAATGCTTATCGTGATAATCTAGAGCTTCCATTCTATGCTTTACTTTTTTGTTTTAGACCAACTTACTTTTTGGATTCTAAAAAGAGCACTACAAAAGTTTTTATTTTTTGCTACAAAGGGCTTAAAAAAAACTTTAGACAAAATTACTAGATTTGGTCTAAGGTTAACAATTGAACAAGGAAACTTTCATATTTTGTTTTAGGTGCTCTAAAAAGAATCAAATCATTGCTTTGAGGGTTTAAAATGAATAGGTGCTTCTCTCTTTTATACTTACTTACTCAAAGTAATATCATTAAAGGGATGTATACACTTCTCTCGTGCCTCACGATGATCTTGGGAATCAAAAGGCCTTTTGGTGACATTAAGTTGCTTAAGTAATTGCCCACACTTCAATTTGGATTTTAAAAATTGAACCAATCTTGCAAGTGTGAGTGGAGCATATTAAGTACATTCTCTCTCTTTGGTTCACAACAAAGATTGATCGAGTTACGAATATGTTCGCTTGCTTTTGCTTATCTTAGAGGGCCTTCTTGGTGAGAAAAAGTAATCACCCCAGGGAATGACCCAACCAGGAACACGCTAAAGCCAAGCGACTTCCAACCGATATATAAGTGTGGATTCTGGAGGAAAGTTTGAGAATCATGAGAATTATTCCGACGAGAAGGGCAGCAATGGTCTCTTGATGCATGGGTGGTCCCCCACAAATGAAATTCCTTCATCAAAAACCTTGTTTAGCAAAGGCCAAAATCCTTAACTATTTGTTGGTGCAAAAGGTCATATCTTTTGAAGTCGCCCCACGTAACATGCAGTTTTGTTGTAGAGATGAAAAGTATGCCATGGGAGATTCATGGATACTAATGCTTGGCTGACCCGAGAATCAAGTGCACTGGAAGGGGGAGCCTGTGTGGTCAAGCATCTAATCACCCGCACTGTATATGCACAACTGGATTCCTCCAAGTGGGAACCCAACAAATATTGTCTTTTCAGCCTAGGATTGTGCATGCTCTTGAAATAAAAAGCACTTTGCTTGAGTCTCAAAACATTCACAAAATCTTCAAATTTCAAACCCTTTAGGAGTGGCAAATACCTTTGACCGAATCCAAGTGTTGTTGCTTTCCCTAGGGAGTTTATCCTTAGAGGTTTCTAAGAATTTGGATTTACATCATAATTTGCTCATACTAAAGTCAATCTAGGAAACTATGCTCTTGAAACCTTGATTTTCACATAATGAACCTTGTGGAATGAAAATGAATTGAGACATAGACATTTAGTTCGAAACTTTAATCAAAGAATTGTTTGTGGTAAAAAGAACTCATTAAACAAAGTTAAGAGACAATTGAACCCCACACATGTGTTCTTTCAAATGATTTCCCACAAAATCAAAATCCAGAAACCCAAGTTCAAAAGTCTTAGTCCAAAATCTCATGAGGAGCGTCTTCAAAGACTTCTTGAAGTTAGAGAAATATTGGTTTACAACTTCTACAAGAAAGCTTCAAGAAACAACCCTAACTTGTATTAGTTTTATTATCAACAAAATCCAACTCTTTTCCAAAGGTTTTCTTTTCTCACATAGGGTGGTCAGACAAACACCTACTTCTTATTTTTTTCATGAAATTTAAGTACTAGACTACATTGAAATTTCATATTACACCAAATAGATTTAAAATAAAATAAAATAAACCTAGTAGTTTAGAAACTACATTCAATTTGCTACAGATTCTTTTGTTACGTATTTTTGAAATAATATAGATAACTTATTCAAATTTTTATGTCAAGTTTCCTAACTCTGATTTTCTGAATTTTATTGCCACTTAAGGGCCTATTTTTTCCATGATGATCCTACACATACCATTCATCATTTATTTATATCTTCATCTTGTAAATTGGTCAAGTCCTCAGTCGAACTACATGGTCTCTACGTGTATAACATAGGGAAGGCTAATCTGCTGATTAGCTCCCGCGACCCCTAGGATAGGTCTTTAGGTTAGGTTCTTTGTCAAAATCTCGAAAATACCAAAAAAGTTGAAAAAACTCAAAATCCCAAAAACAACCTGAAAACATTTCAAAAACACCAAAAATGTCCAAATATCTGAAAAACCCAAAATGGTGCATCTGTCTCATCTCGCTCTCACCCATAATAAAAATATCCATTCATAATAAATCAATCGTCATTTTCATCCTTTGGTAAGTCAATCAGAAGCAAGTCTAGTAGGTTTTAAATTGAAAGCTCAAATCGTCAAAGCCTCAAGTCTAGGCTAGTTGGTTAACTCAGAGTATCAATAGCTTATCATTCAATCAACCTCATCATCACTGGATCACAACATGTCCTAGGATGAATCCTTCCTACAATGGTCATCAACACTAGACATCATTGTATTTTAGTTTTGGCTAGCGGTACGAAGAACATTAGCTTGTTTGTTTACTTTATCTTGGTCTTTATTTTGGACTTATCTTATTTTGCACTCATTCCAAGGACCTCTCGGTGATGCCTAATCAAAACGGTTTAGGGTGAAGGAATGGGGCAACAATCATTATCTTTTTGTCTGCTATGCTTGTTGGATGTTCTTGTAATATAACTTGGTCATGCATGCTTTGTTTGGTTTGTAGGGAAGGTGTTTTAGATGTCTTGTTGACCACATAGGAAGGCTTTCTTTTCTATGTTTTGGTCTGAGATGTTTAGAATATCCGGACTGTACTCTGAATAAGGTTTTGTATGTCAGGTGTGAACAAGGGTACTTCTATCTAATTGTCGAGTCAAATTCCATCACACAATGTGCAACGCCATCCTGGTTCTTTATACCTTGATGCATCGTACGTATGTGTGTTATCAAACATAAGGAAAGTTATGCTCTTTATCTCTCCCATCTTTGGATAAGAAATGCGTCATCATCATTCATCGTCATATCTAATGGACTTGTTGGAATTCTGCATCTTCTTGGATTCAAGGGTTGATCCCTCTCATTCTTCTATCCTCTTTCACGCTAACATAGTATCATTTCATCAATGCATCCATCCTGCATAATCACGTCATATCATCATAGGACAACATCATCCATCTCATCCATCTCACATGCATTGCATAATCATTTAAGATGTTTAAAATAATATAGATTTGTTATTTTAAGCATCTTACAAACATCTCGTTTGCATCATCATAATCATATAGATCTGTTAGTCTAACCATCCATACATCCATTTTGAACCTCTTTATCGCGAGATCGGCCCTCAAATTGAAATTTTCACTCAATCTCTTGAGTGGGCAATGTACCAACGTACTTCTTTCCATTGGGGCATCTGAAAAAATAAGATTTTTTTTATAATTTTGATGTCGGCAACATCATTCTTTGAATCAATGCAACAAGTGCATTGCTTCAAAGAGAGACAAAATGTAGACATGAAAATAATCCTAATTAACATCATGCATCTAATCACGCTTTAATTAACATCATTTCCTCTATTAATTAAATAAATCAATTTAATTAATTCACTAAGCTTCATCACACTTAATTAAATAAATCAAATAATTTAATTAATCTCCTAAAGTTCCTCCATTTAATTAAATAAATCCAAATATTTAATTAAATCTCTAAATTTTCTTTACCTTCTCGGTAAATTTAAATAAATGCAAAATTTTTTGTTGAATGTCACAATCACCTAACATCAACTTAATTAATCAAATCCATGATTAAAACTAAGTCTAATCCATGTCACATCCTCTAGATAATCCTAGTTGCACAATAAATCATTTATTTTGATTTATTAAATCTTTATTTTCTTCACAAGGCATATTCCTAAGGAATATTCCCTCATTAACTCCATTTGTTTGACTTTTTGTCCAAACAAATTTCCCTCCAAACTCTCAACCATATGCATTTAATGCTACTTTTCAAAATTCAAACTCACCTAATAAGCATTTACTTGCACAAAGACCAAAATGTGCTCACCCTTCATCCTATCACATCTTGAAAAGTGGCATGAATCTATTGGTTGAGGATTAGTCCCACATTCATCCACTTTTCTTCTTCTTTTCTCAATCCCATCTATAAATTCAAGGATTTTCTCCTTCATTTCCATCTACAAGTTGAGGATTATTACTATAGTGATTTGAGCTCATCTTGCATCTTTTGGTTGATCATCATCTTGAGGCTTATCAAGGATTGGGAAAGAGATCCTTTACATATCAAAGGTGCACCAATCCAGTATCGAATAGGTATGCACTAGGCTTCTTTTCATGTTTTTATTTGGTTTACTTGATCTCTTGATTGCATTACAAAGGTTGTTGTAGTATTTCATAAGGATGTTAAATTGGATTTTCTTTACTAACTATATTAATGTGTGGGATATTTTAAGCTTGATTGCAGATTTTTAACATCTACAGTTATGTATCTTTGTTCTTGCTACATACTAAAGTGTCTTGAATGTCTACTTTAGTGCGAGTTTGTCATGGGGGAAAACTCTCACTAAAGTGGGGGAAAAATGTAGTAACAAAAAAAGTATCCCTTTTCCTTACCTAACTAGGGAATAATTGATATTGAATTAACCTAATTGTGCCTTGGTTTAGTGTTGTAATGTGTTGTACACATTCACATTTATCTAGGGCCCCTTTTTAACAAAATATACTTAAATTGTACATTATTTATGGTGTTATAAATTATTGTACTGCACTTTCACACTTATCTAGGGTTTCATTAATTAATTGTGGTTAATTGAGCTTAATTAGCCCCTTTAATTAAAATTTAAGACTTATTAATGACACCTTTCGAAAGATCTATCTCGACACTCAATAATAAAATTACATAACATTTAATTTGGAAAAATCAAGTTCCTAGAAAATGGTGCTAGGACCCATTTGCCTTTAAGGGCAAATGGGTCCTCACCATATAGGACCCCCTTTCTATGCATTTTTGAGGTGGGTTTTTGATGTTCTTTCCACCCCCGAAGCAAGGTCCTAGAAACTTGTGCTAGGACCCATTCACCTTTAGTGGCGAATGGGTCCTCCTCACATAGGACATCTCTTTTTGAATTTAATTTTGGCGGGATTCTAATTCTTTTTAATTCTAGATCTAGTGTCAGCTTGAATTATTTGAATTTCGGGGTCAATATCTAGATTTAGTATAAATATGGGGTTAATTCACATTGTTTCACCTAGCAACTTTGAGAGAGTATCCTAATAATTTACAGGATTATTATAGAGTACTTCAAGAGAATTTTCAAAGGCATTAAAAGGCATATTATCAAGAGTTTATTGTAGCAATTCAAGATCATTTCATCATGTCAAAGGCATAGTGCATTCAAGCATGTTGTTGAGCTAAGATAGTTGATGTAGCATTGCATATCCACTTGTAAGAATTGTTACACATATTATTTGAGATCAAGATCTATTTTCTTCATGGACACCACATGTTAGTTTTTTGATTCATACTCCAAGACAACTTCCAAGGTATCAACATTTCATCATTTCATGTTCATTATTCAATTTCATTATTTCATCATTTGGTTTAATTACCTACAAGGGGTTTGACTTAGGAAAGACCCTATTCACCAACAATCAACATTTTTTTCTTCTCTTGAATGTGTATTTGTAGATTTATAGGTTGAAGATCAAGTGGAGAACAAGTTTGAAGGAAAATCGTCAAATTTGTGATTCATAGTGAAAGAAAATGGAAAAAAGGCTACAAAATTTGCTATAGGTTTTTAGGAGTTGACAACCAAGGATTTGAGAGTGCAGGAATCAATGAACAAAACCTAGATCTTATGTTTAGAAACCCTAACAGGGACCCCTTTTCCACTAAAGGCGAATGAGTCCTTTGTGCCCTAAAAATAACCTTCTTGCAACAAGGTACACATCATTTCTAGCTCTAAAAACTCCCCTCATAGTTGCTTTAACAGTTAGGATTTGAAACTGATTGTTATTTGCATCATGTATCACACACAAAATAAAATGATCCAGGGTGAGAATTAGTGGTCTATCATTTTGATTATGGTAAACTATATTTCCCCCCTAAACATTTACATTTCTAAAACTTTGCATAGTATAAATAAAAGTACTTTTCTCTTTTACATACACAATGTTTATAGTCATGAAGCTCTCAATAAGTTTGATAAAAGTGCTTTTCATTTTCAAAGCTTTGCATAAATTGGATAAAAGTACTTTTCATCTTTGGATATACATTGTTTACATTCTTGAAGCGTTGCATAAGATGGTTATAAGTTCTTTTCATTTTTTGTCAAACAATGTTAGTATCTTATCTTTCTAAGCATTCCAAGAAAAAATTCATCTATCCAACCCATGAGAATGCTTTAGTGAAAGAGAATATAATGGTGGACAATCAAGAAAATCAAATTTGGCCTTCTCTTATTATCTCTCCTAGTTGTGAAGAGGATATTTTGACGTTAGAAGATCAAACCAATGAAAGTTATGAGAGTACTATTTGTATCTCTTCCCCTAGGAAAAAAAATATTGAACAAGAGGATACCATCATTGATAAGCAATAAAATCAACTATCGATAACTCCCTTACTTATGATGAAGCTATTGAATGTCATGAACATCTAGTTTGTATCTCTCCTAACAAATCTCCTACTAGGGAAAATATCATGGTGGAAGAAAATGAGAAAATTGACAATAGTAATTACTTATATGAAAATGATGGTGAGACATTAGGGGTGATCCCACAATACTGGTTTAGAATTTTTGGCCAAACTGGACATTGAACTATTTTTTTTCTAACTAAATCTTCACTTTCGGGCACCTATAGCGGCTAAACCGTGAGGAATTTGAAGATGATGCAAACTAGTGATTTGTGACATTTTGTTTGTATATTCTAAATATATTTTTTTCAAAAATTTTGGAATCAGATTACACTTCTTTTTCCATCTCCTTCGAAAACTAGTTTTTATTAGTAAGCACCATTTTTAAGGAGTGATTCTCACTGTATACAGCATAAAAAAAATTCTATGAAGGATAAAATTCTAATTTTTTTCAAATTTTGATTTGTAACTACAATATCTAACCCTTTTATTTGGTTTCATAGCGTTTTATTGAATTTTTTTCCTTAATCAAGTTTCGAAGTCAAACCAATTACAATTCAGACATAGGCGGACTATATACAACAATTTTTTCTTATACGTATCGAAATTCATTTTTTTTCTTTTACTGGATCAAGGAAATGAATACCTAGCCTACACATTTTTTAGAATTTTATTTTGATAATATGATAATTTTCCACATGTGTAGAACACAGAGCTTGATTTTCAGTAAAAAACCTATGATTAATCAAACTAAAAACCAAATACATAATAAAACCAAAACATATTAAAATTATATTCGATTGATAGCTCATTTCGAGGAATACCATCATCCAGTTGGGTCTATGAAGTCTCCTCCATTTTTATCCTCAACTCAAGCTTCAAAGGGAAAAAATCTACACAAATTTGGTGCCACAGGGGGAGAAGGGGGGAAAATGGGGTTTCGAATGAACTAAGGTTCGAGCAAACCCCCCTTGGAGGTTTTCTCGAACCTGGGTTCAATCGAACCCTAGTTCAAGTGAACCCCCTCTTATCCATTGTATTTGTCATAGAAAATGTAAAAAAATGGGTCGCGTCATTTAATATGGTTCGCTCGAACCAGGTTCCATTCAAACCCCTTTTGGGTCCATTCGAACACCCTAGTTCATGCAAACCCCTAAAAATATTTTGTTTTCATAGGAGTTTTTTTCCAATTTTCCTTCCACACTTGAATTGTAAACCACTTTTGTAGGTTTTACCTTAGACTCCCCTTCACTAAGAGATCATGAAAATGAGGAGAATAATTTTGAGGTTATCCACATTCGATATCCCTTGAAGTGCCCCCCTGATCCACTTCTTACCATCTACCCACCTTCACAAAAACCGCAAGTTCAAAATAAACCCATGCTTATCTTAGAACCACCTAAAAGGAAACTTGGTAATGACAATTTTTTACAACAACTGAGTTAAAATACCATTTTTCATACATATAACACTAGTAACAATCCACAACCAAGACAAACAACTCCAACATCCCTCCCATTTCCTCAACCTATCTTTGCTAGTGCTCCTCATTTTCCTTTACGAAGTGGAAATGAGTATGATCTTGTTGAACAAATTAAGAATACTTTTGCTAAGATATCCTTGTGGGACCTTATTCAAGCCTCACCTAGTTATCATAACATGCTTCAAAATGCTTTAAAACAAGTTCCTACCCTTCCTAATGTGCAACAAAATGATGTGATGGAATAAATTTAAGCTATAACTCCAATCAACTTGGGCAGTACTTTCCATCAAGATGAGTTACCTCCGTTAGAAGTACAAAAAAAAATGAAGCTTTCATGATAATAGCTCATGTTAATTGAATAGTGATAAAGAGAACTCTTGTTGAGAACGGCTCAACCCTTAACGTGTGTACTATAAACCTTCTTGATAAGATTGAAATAGAAAAAAGAAAAATTTAATGTGATTCTTTATCTGTCTGTGGGTTTGATAACATGGGAAAATAATTGCTTCGATTCATGATATTACCTATTAAAGTTGGAAAGGTTACCTTGAAAACTCTGGTCCATGTTATGCCTCACAATATTTCATATAATCTTCTTTTAGGAAAACCATGGATTCATGAGATGAATGGAGTGCCTTATAACCTTCATTGTAAAATGAAATACATCTTTGACAATAAATTTTACACACTCAAGGCCAATATTGAACCTATAAATTGTTTTATTGCTGAGAAATAAGGATGAGATCCTTTGGAAGTATTGAAACAAACTACATAAGTGGAAGTCACGAAGGAATAAGAACATAAGAAAAACATTGATGCGGTCATTAATTTATTAGAAGATGATTGGGGTTCCTTAGATTTCACACCGACATTCATGGGAGAATATAAGATCATAAACAAAGAGTTTGAAAAGGAAAAAAAATTAGTAATGTCAACACAAAATTCGAAAGCATCCACCTCAACCACTTTAGACTTGAAGCAAATCAAGCAGAACAAACTTTGATGAAGTTCATTATGAGAAACCACTAAATCCAAAAGAAACAAAAAATCTTTATGGAAGAGGTTATGAACTTATTAAAGAACTTGGTGATAGTTGAAAAGGATGTGGTGCTAGAGAACAAGGTATTTGTGTCCCTATAGAGCCTAACATGCAAGCAACGACTAATGGTCTTGGTTATTTTCCCTTGAAAGAAATAAAAAATCCTTCAATAAATATCAAAAATCTTACAAAGCATTCTTTTAAGATTCCTTTAACCTTGGTACATTCTAAACTAATAGAAACTAGTGGTCTTAAGGTGAGTGCAGGATCATGGGGGTCTAAAAAGTGGCAATATGACAAAAAATGGTTGACTTTTTTTTTAATCCAAATATGATGAAACAAAAAGGGTTTATTGAGAATTTTTTTATATTTCCAAAAATATAAGATATGCTTTATTTGGAATTAAATAAATAATTATTATTGATTTTATACATACATTCTGACTGAAGTCCTAATTGATAGGCCGATTTAAAAAATTCTATAATTCTCAAACAATTTCACATTTTTTGAATCTAAAAGATGTAACGCATTATGGGAGAAGACCCAGTATCCGCCAGGGCTAACTTCATGCAACCATAGAATCTAAACCGTGCGTCGAATCAAAAAAAAAAATTATGGGTTTTTTTCACCCACGAGTTAAGAGCTTATAACTAAGCTTTTGGCTTTTGGGAAATTTGGTAGAGTGCAGGAGCATTGGATATGCGCGCGGAGGCCAAAAAGACACCTTTTAAGAGGTGTCTTCTGGTTGCCACCACCTAATGTCCCAATATCCACCCACTGTAATTTCCATCAATTATAACTGTTTATGCCTTAAATCCACTCTAAAACATTCACTTTAACACTTAGTGAGCAGCCATTAGTGTTTTTGTAATTATAGTGAGCAGCCATTGGTGTTTTTGTAATTATTTATTCAATCAAATAATTTTTTTTAATGGATCAAAGTGAATTATTTTTTGGGGGGTTAAGTGAGGATGGAGGTGGCGGTTATTGGGTCTTCCCCCCTATATGCTTCCTATATTATAGGATAAAAAAAAAAAAAATTGAGTTCCATAAATTTTAGACCAAGTTATGGTGGTTAGACAAACAAGTTTTAATATTTCTTACAAATTTTTAATAAAAAATTCATAAATAATTATTTACTTGCAAAAAAATTACAAAAAAAAAATGCAGCACATCCGAGCATGTGTCCTCTACTTATATTGAAAGTTTCAAATAAATATATTACCTTTTTCATGTACTTAGGTTGGTCAAACAAACACCTACTTTTTATTTTTTCTTAAAAATTTAGTAAGTACTACATTGAAATTTCAAAATTTCACCAAATAAATTTAATGTTTACCAAAAAAAAGGAATAGAATCTTAGAAAAAACATTCAATTTGATAAAAAAATTGTTCTTACATATTTTTAAAATTATGTTAATAACTTATTCAAATTTTTATGTCAAGTTGACTAAGTCTATTTTTTCTGAATTTTCATTGCCACTTAAGGGCCTAGTTTGGATCCCGATGATCTTTCACTAACCGCTTGGTTATAGTCCTTTGAAGTAAATACAAGAAACAAATAAGTATTCATTTAACATTAATGTCATCACACAAAGCACTCCTAGGACATGTCTGAGTAATGATTGGAGTTCATTAGATATTACACTCTCCTTTCAAAAAGAGAAGAAAATCTCACAAATTAAAGAGTCTTGTGTAATTATGACACCTTATACTAAGCAAGAGATATATTTGTTGCAAAATAAAGGAACATCCTCTACTTTAGATCAAGAGGGTATCTTGTCGAAACTTGTCCAAGATAATTTTATATCTCTCCCTCCAATAACACATTTATTTTTTATTATGTAGAATTCATTTTGTGCATATCATAGATTTCATGGTCATTCTACTAATGAATGTAAGACTTGAGTAAAAAAAATCAACACCTCAAGGATTGTGGTGCTCGTCCTTGTGTTGCAGCACGTAGTTCCTCTAATTGATACTGATTTCCATTTTTTTCTTCCATCATCTTGGCGCATCCTTGTCTTACACTAAGTGGGGGAAAGGGGGTTAGGTAGCCTTGTTCTCATATGGTACTTGTAGTTGTCTCTTTTGGCTAGTTGACTACCTTCCATTTATATATACGAGCAAGCTTAGGATGTAGATGACATTCCCTAATTTGGCTCACATGTCATGCATTGAGATATCTTTAGTGTTGCATTTTAGGGGCAATCCCTTGTCCATGATGTAGTTTCATTCGAGAACATATGACTTGGCATAGGGCTTTCTGAATAAGCTCTCATGTCTTCTTCTACTTTAAAGGAATTAAAGTAGTTTCTGACAACAATGGTGTTAGCAGCAACCACTTTAAAGTGGGTCCATAAATCAATGACATCTTTAAACATTTAGTATATTCATGGTGTGATTTTCTTTCTTGTGACACGTCATTTTCTTGGTGGTGTCATTGGGTTTGATGTCCTCCAAGAGTGTGATATTTCTAAGCGTACAAATTTCCCTTAGTGGCGTGATGTGAAGCGAGGAAAATCCCATAAGTGGAAATCTGATATTCTTGACTTGTCCTCTCTTGGAGACATTAGGCATGATGTTCCCTAAGAAGAATACCTTACACGAAGCAATATATCCTTGAAAAAAAACCTATAGACATAACATTCATAAGAATTTAAGCATTGCGGTTCCTTATCAAAGTTGTCAAGAGGATAACTTCAGTATGGTATGGGAGCCTAATATGATTCTCTCATTGGCCACCATTTTGGGATACTCACCTAGTAGACGGATTGAGGTTCCACTACCCTAGAGTGAGTGTGTGTTTCATTTGCATAGTGGACGTCGTGTTCTACTTGTAAACATTTTCGGACAAATAGCCTAGACCTAGTCCACATCGCATTGGATATATTATCGAAGCTTGATCCTTTTCTTGAACAAACAATCATTTTATGCATCACATTGGAATGGTTTAAGCTTGATCCCTTACTTTCCTTTATTTTTCTTGGTCTTTAATAGGGTATGATTGTACATATCTTTGTCATTTCTACATACATAAGTTTCTTGAATGTCTACTTTAGTGTGAGTTTGACATGGGGTCATACTCTCACTAAAATGGGGGGAAAATATAGTGATGGAAAAACTATCCCTTTTCCTTACTTAATTTGAGAATAATTAATAATAAATGAGCCTAATGTTGTCTTGATTTAGAGTTTTAATGCGTTTAACACATTCACATTAATTCTAGGACCCCTTTTAATAAAATAGACCTAATGATTCCTT
This sequence comes from Sequoiadendron giganteum, assembly GCA_007115665.2. Lineage (NCBI taxonomy): Eukaryota > Viridiplantae > Streptophyta > Pinopsida > Cupressales > Cupressaceae > Sequoiadendron > Sequoiadendron giganteum. Next base: position 706,437,652 of record CM021102.1, read on the forward strand.
ATTTAAGGTGTTGTAAAGTGTATATTTACACTTTCACATTAATCTAGGGCTTTAATTAATTAATTGAGGTTAATTGACCCCTTAAATTGAAATCCAATCCTTATTTATTGCATCTTTTGAGGGATAAAACCCAACGTTCATTAATAATATTTCACAGTACCTGATTTGGAAAGGTTTGTGTCCTAGGATAGTGACCTAGGACCCATTCGCCACCTAGTGAATGGGTCCTCACCAAGTCCTAGGACCCCCTTTTGGCATGTTATTTCACATTCTCTGAAATAGGTCCTAGTTAAGTTTGCTATGATCCATTCACCCTATGGTGAATGGGTCCTCCTTAATTGAGGAAAAGGTTGATTGAAAAAATCTATAGCTTTCTAATGGTATCACATTTTTTTAATCCAAAATACACATCACATTCTATGCTTCGCATACTATTGGATTAAAAAAAAAATTGAATTTCATGATGTTTTGACCAAGTTAAGGTGGTCAGACATACAATTTTTTATATTTTTTAAAAGTTGTAATAAAAAATTCATAATTAATTATTTACTTGAAAAAAAATATGCATCACGTCGGGACATGAGTTCACTACTTATATCTAAAATATTATAAAAAACATTATCATTTTATTGTGGTTAGGGTTGTCAAACAGACACCTACTTCTTATTTTTTCCCTAAAATTTAAGTACTACTCCATCGAAATTTCAAATTTTCATGAAATAGATATTTTTTTTTGGTTAAATAAACCTAGTAGTTTAGAAACTACATTCAATTTTCTATAGATTTATTGTTACATATTTTTGAAATAATATAGATAACTTATTCAAATTTTTATGTCAAGTTGCCTAACTCTATTTTTTAAAATTTTCATCACCACTTAAGGGCCTATTTTTTCCATGATGACCCCGCACATACCTGAGACAAAATCCTGAAAGAAACTTAAGTTTATTTTGAATTTTAAGCTACATGAGATTAGGTCGCCCAAGGTGGCAACCTAGTCCACCTCGGCATTTTTCATTGGCTTTCAGGGATTGAAGTGTGATTATTATTGCTTGTCGGGATCGTCTTACAAAACAAACTAAAGTAAGCTATGCATGTGCATTAAGGGTTCATTATAGCATAAGAAAGGGTTAATTTAGTGATGACAAGCCTAGGAAAGTGTGAAAATATTTTACAATGCATTACAAAACTTTGGTACAAGGCTTAGAAAGAGGTAAAAAGTGGTTCGAAGAGGTCCAAAATCCATAAGAAAAGGTCCAAATGAGTAAAAAGTGTCAAGGATACACTTTTTGGCAACACATTTAGCCCCCACTTTAGAGAGAGGATGGACCTGCTTCAAAATCACACTAAAGTAGCCCAATGGAAATGGAAAAGAATGACAAATATGAAGAAGGCGGTCAAGCCCCTAGGATTCAAGATTCTAAGTCAAGTCGACATCAATGTAAAAGACACATTCAAGGGTGAATGATATGAAAAAAATTGAGATACATGACCATGCAATGAAGAGAAGAGGGAAAGTAAAAAGGTTGGATCAAGCTTCGACTATTTTTCCAGCTAGTTGTGGATCAGATCTAGGATGTTTGTCTAAAAATATGATGATGTACTCACTCTAGGGAGATGAGACTTTTTGGTTGTCTACTGGGTGGGAAGGCTCAAAGGGGTGAGAAACATACACATGGTTGGTATGTACTCATACACACTCAAAGGTGGCTATGCAGAAATTCATGTCGCTTGGGCTTCCCACTCAAACCATACCAAAGTTATACCTCATAATAACTTTAATAAGGCACCACAAAAGATAAATGATATTTTAAATGATGTAAGGAATGTTTAGAGGGATTTTTCTTTGTTCATTTAGTGTATCATCTGAAGGAACATCATGTGTAATGTCCCCAAGAGAGGAAAATTACAAATGGTCTCATCTTGTTTGTAAGAGAGGACAAGTGCAATGTCTCATCATGGGAAACATTATACCTAATGCAAGTCCAAGAGAGGGATTCACAAGAAAAATTAAATCGTGCAATGAAATGTGAGTGTCGATGTATGACCCCACTTTAAAAGAATTGTGAAACATTGTACTGTGACAAATTACTCTAAAGTAGAAGAAGGAGATAAGCGAGCTTGTTCGGAAAGCCCTATGCCAATTCATATGTTTCTGAGAAGCTACGTCATGAAGAAGGGGAGTATGTCACATGCGAGTAAACTTAAGACATGTCATCCAAATCCCAAGCTTTCTCTTAAATGTTCATGAAAGGTTAACGAGTAATCAAAAGAGACAACGACAAGTGACATACGAGGGAGAAGTCTAACTAACCCCTTTCCACCACTTAGTGCAGGACAAGAGTGAGCCGAAAGGACGGATGAGATGCAAGGTAGAGTGAAAAGTAGTATGAATTAGAGGAATGAGTTTCCCCCATATAAGGGAGATTACCACACCCCTTAAGATGTTGGAGTTTTCTATTTAGGGCCTTACACTCATTGGTGTGATGACCATTAACTCAATGGTAAGCACACAAGGAATGTTTGTTGGAACATTTCTTTCGAGTTCATGGAGGAAGGGAGATCAAGTTATCTTGGAGGAGTCTCAATAAGATTCCATCTTGATTGAGGGTAGAAGGTGGTCTGCTATCATGTAATAAAAAAGATTCTTTCTTGGTATAGCATGTCATACCTACACAAGATGCTTTAGATTGTGAGATTTTGCACACTCCTTTAGAGGAATGTGTAAAATCCAAATCAGTCGTGGTTTGCGAGATGACATTGGATTTAATAAAAGCGTCCTTTGATAGGCTCAAAGGACCACTTTTGAAGGGTGGGTTAGAAGGGTTATAAGGGATAGTATTGGTGTTGGAGGAAGGGTGGATGATTTGAATGAAATGAAAAAATCCAAGACCATGATTTGATGCTTGTGTGTTAGGCTTGATAGGGTTGCAGATACCTTGTTCATTAGCACCACATCCTTTTCCACTATAGCCAAGTTGTTTCATAAGCTAATAACCTTTTCCATAGATCTTTTTCAGCACTTCTGGATCGGGTGAGGGTTCGTTGTTGGCTTATTTGTCTAAAGTAGTCGAGGCGGATGCTTTCAAAGGATCAGAAGAGTCTTGTGTTGACAAGACTACCTTTCCCTTGTTAGATTCTTCGTTGGTGATCTTGGATTATCCTAGTAAAGGAGGTGTGAAGTATAAGGAACCCCAATCATCGTCTAAGGGCATTGGGTGTACGGGTTCCATTTTTTTGGTGGGTGTTAAGGTGTTGAAATGATTCTCTTTGGATTTCTCAATGTTTAAGCAACTATTAGGTTCGAGATCCGCATCAAGTGTGTACAATTTTATGTTGTAGATGTATTTCATATTGTGATGAAGAGTGGAAGGTACCCCATTCATCGCATGAATCCATGTCCTACCCAAAATGAGGTTATATGAAACATCATGTGGCATAACATGGATGAGTGTGTCTAATATGGCCATTCCAACTGTAAGAGGCAAAGTGATCACACCAAGCGAATTTTTTCTTTTACTGTCAAATCCACTAAGAGATAAGGAGGTAGGTTGAATTGTTGATGTATTAATATGGAGCCTATCCAAGAGATTGACACTACACACATTAACAATAGAGCCATTTTTAGCAAGGGTTTGCTTGATCCCTATGAATTTGTATTGAGATATGATCATGAAAGCTTCAAATTGTTTTTCACATCCAAAGGAGGGAGCTCACTTTGGTGGAAAAAAATGTCAGAATGCATGCCTTGAATCATAGCTTCTATGTCATTTTTTTTCAAATTAAAAGGGATAGGAGTTTTTTGTAAGGAATTCTGCATCATGTGGTTATAGTGAGGGGAGGGTTGGATAAGGTCCCATAAATAGATCTTGGTAGGAGTACTCCTTAGTTGGTCAACAAGGTCATACTCCCTAATGAGTGAATTCAAGCAAGGGGTAGTAGGTAAGATGGGAGGGGAGGAAGGTAAGGGTGTTGAGGGTGGTTGTTGGGATCACAGGTTTTTTTTTGTGTAATGTGTATGAGAAATGGTATTATGACTCAATTGTTGCAACACTATATATTGAGGTGGGTGGAGAGTGAATTCAGGTTTAGGTTTTCTTGAAGGGGGATAAAGGATGAGTTGAGGTTGAATAATATTATAATCCCCTTGGGAAGGAGAGTCAATGTTATCCTTGGCTTGCATCATGATATCCTCCCTAGGAGGAGATATTTTAGGAGAACTACAAGCCTCATGTTCTTGACATGCGAGGTGTGGCTCGTCTAAAATGACTTCATCAAAAGTAGGGGAATGATCAATGATGGGATTGACAATGGTGGGAGGATGAGGGGAGGGTTATATTTGATTATCAAAGGTCTCATTCTCTTGTTCCATATAACCTACCCTAGTAGGAGAGCTTGGAAGACATTCATCACTAGCTTCATCACAAGGAGGGGATGCATCAAGACAAGATCCACTATGATTGTCAAATAGGTTATCCCAAAGGGTAGGAGAATGAGGAAAAGGAGGGTCAAGAGTCTCATGACTTGTAACAGCTATATCTTCCAACATAGACCTATCCTCATGGCATCGAGGAGGGATACATGAGAAGAACAAGTTTGAAGGTCATGGGTATAGAAACAAGGTAAGGGGGTCATTTTTTCATATTCTTTAATATTTTCCAAAGGGGAAGGGGGAAGAGGAAGACAATATATACCATCATGATCTTAAATGGTTGTGTCTTCTTTCACTAAGATACCTTAGTCACCAATGGGAGAGATATCAAGAGAAGAACAATTATGATTATCATGATTATCGATGTTTGCATCCGCTTGTGGTAAAGCTTTAGTGTATGAGATAGAAGAGATGAAGTCATCAAGGGATTCATCTACCATGTCCAATTCATCACTATTAAAGGGATTAAGAAGGGTGTGAGTGGATACATGTGATGTTATTAAAGTGTTGTTTTCGTTTTCTAAAGAATTTGATTTAAATGATCTAGGAACTAATGCAAAAATGAAGAGTGCAAAAGTATAATACTATCCATAAGTACCACGAATGATATTTCTAATAAATTAAATGTAATAGAAGCTATGTATGTAATGTAGATACATAAGATGAAATTCAAGTTTCAAAAATTCTAAAGAAGGTAAATGAGTAATTACACTATCCAATGATCTGAAAATGACATGTTGTAAATGCAAAAGTGAAAATGTAAAAGTCATGAAACGAGCTAATTTAAGATAGATTTAATGAAATTCATGCTACAAAAACACAACCCAGTGATACAAATAGGTAATGACACAAAACATAAGCATAAAAATAGAGTTTTGAGTTATGTAATGGACCGTGTCAAAGGCTTAAAGGGACTAGGTCGCTCAAGGTGGTGACCTAGTCCTCTTGGTGATTTTTTAAAGATTTTTTAGATGTTTTGGATTGATTTAGGGTGGTTTCTATGTTGGGTGATGCATACCTAACATGAAAATGTAAAATTTCAAAGATGTGTAATGTTCTAAGATATAAAAATGCAGCCTATATGCACTTTTCACTAATGCAAATTTTGAAAGCCTAGGATGCAACTTCACTAATGCAACATGCAATGCAAGTTAATCCTAGGATAATGAAGGACTCCAAAGTAGACAAGAAGGGGGTAGGACATTTGGTTCACCAAAATGAACCATTAAAAATAAACTATTTAGGGAAAGAGGATTCCCCAATAGGTTCCAAGGGATTTTCACCTAGAAGGTTCGTTAGGGAATGTAACTCTCATTCACACCTTTTCATTTTAGGGTTCATTCAAAGAGGTTAAGGTTTGGAATAGGGGTTGTGAATGTGTGTGATTGAATGTGTTTAAGTTCTAGAAATGGAAAAGGGTATGTGCAGGATCATGATGGGCCAAAAAGTGGTGATATTTAAGTGATATGATGGCCCATGTGGCTGACGTCATTTTTTTTACCCAAAATTGATGAAACAAAAAAGGGTTTTTAGAGGAGATTCTCAACTTTCCACCAATATAAATTATGCTTTACTTTGAATTTAATAAATAATTATTATTCATTTTCTATTTGAATTATGACTAAAGTCCTGATTGATAGGTTGATTGAAAAATATCTATAGCTTTCAAACGATATCACATTTTTTGAATCCAAAACATGCGTCACATTCTATGCTTCACATATTATAGGATTAAAAAAAAATAAAAAAAATCATGAAGTTGTGACAAAGTTAAGGTGGTTAGACATACAATTTTTTATATTTTTTAAAAGTTGTAACAAAAAATTCATAATTAAATATTTACTTGGAAACAAACTACAAAAGAATATGCATCACATTGGGACATGAGTCCCCTACTTATGTCTAAAATATTATAAAAAAATATTATCATTTTATTGTGGTTAGGGTGGTCAGACAGACACCTACTTCTTCTTTTTTCCCTGAAATTTAAGTACTACTGCATTGAAATTTCAAATTTTCACGAAATAGATTGAAAATAAAAAAGAAAGAAAATCTAGTAGTTTAGAAACTAAATTCAATTTGCTACAGATTCTATTCTTACATATTTTTGAAATAATATAGATAACTTATTCAAATTTTTACGTCAAGTTGCCTAACTCTGATTTTTCTGAATTTTATTGCCACTTAAGGGCCTGTTTTTAACATGATGATCCTGCAAATACCCAAAATAGAAACTAAATGCTAATGTAAAACCTAGAAAGTGCAACTATGTTTGAATACACATTGTGATATGCAAATGACCTAAGAAATGGAAACTAATTGTAACAAAAACTTATGAAATTAAAGTTGTGCACGTGGAGGCTAAAATAGATGGAATGAAGGTCTAGAATCTTGGAGAAGCTAATGCTGAAGCCAAGGACACTAACGCCATTCTGGGTGACCTAGTCCTTTTTTATGAAAATCTACCAGAACTCGTTTCTGCCAAAAGGGTACTCAGATCTACAAAAAACCCATAAATGCATGTATGGTGGGACTAGGTCACCATAGTCACTTTCAGCCTTTCAGGAACTCTAAAAATGGAATCTAGAGGTCTCAGTCTACACTTTCTGCTTCTCCAAGTGTCCAGATCTAAAACTTTGATCTTCGGTTTGTAGGTGTCTTTTTTTGAATGTTTTTTCCATAGACAACAAGGAGGTTTCTTCAACAAGCTTTCAATCCACTCTTGAATGATATCCAAGCTTCCAAGATATCTAAATCTATAAACACACAAAGAGGAAGAAGGAAATCTTGATTCTTAGAGTCAAGACAAACCCCTTTGTAGATAATTAAATCTAGTGAAGAAACAACATAATAAATCATGAAATGTAAGAAAAATGGACTTAGTACCTTGCCATGATGAGAGAACTTGAGTTGCAATAAAGTTATAGCCCTTGAATGCCTTGGAGAGATGTCTTGATGGCTTAGTATGCAGAAACCCTAGCTTGCTTGAGGAGAATGGTGGATGAGAAGTGAGTGAATGAAGTAGTTAGGGTTTAAAATGAATGGAATTAGGTAAAAGGGATGATAAAAGCCCTTATTTATACAAGTTGTGCTCTAATGTCTCAAAAATAACACCATACAGGCCGACTTTAGGCTTTAGGAGACAAAATCCCAAAAGAAAATTAAGTTTATTTCAAATTTTAAGCCACTTGGGACTAGGTAGCCCAAGGTGGTGACCTAGTCCACCTAGGAATTTTTCATTGGTTTTCGGGGATTGAAGTGTGATTATTATTTCTTGTCGGGATTGTCTAAAAAAAAACACTAAAGTTAGGTATGTATGTGCATTAAGGGGTCATTATAGCATAAGAAAGGGTTAATTTAGTGATGAAAAGCCTAGGAGAGTGTCAAATTCTTTTACAACACCTTACAACATTTGGCACAAGGCTTAGAAAGAGGTAAAAACAGGCTGAAATAGGTCCAAAATCCATAGGAAAAGGTCCAAATGAGTGAAAAGTGTCAAGGCTACACTTTTTGGTGACACAGGTGGAACCAATGATAATAAGATGTGTAGGAGGAATGATTATTGATGTATTCACACCCACCTTCACAAAGGTTCCACTCAAGGATATCCCTAGAGATCTCTATGCAAATGAGATTGAAATATTGCAATAGGGCTATCCTAGGGACTGAAGATGATCTAATGAGGGGTTTTCCACCAATTTTAGACTCGAAAAAGACAATGCAATGCAAATTGTAATGCAAACTAACCTTAAATGACCTAAAAACTGAATAAAATGCAACAAAAAGCTATAAAACTGAAAGTGTGCACTTGGGAGACTAAAGAATGTAGAATGTAGATATGGAATTTTGGAAAATTTGTTGTTCATGTTGACCAAGACTCATTCGCCAAGTTGGGTGAACCAGTCCAATTTTACGAAAATATGCAAATAGAGGTTTCAACCAAAAGGGTATCCAAATATGTGAAAACCTCTATTAGGCTTGTATAGGGGGACTGATTTGCCACTTGTGGTGAATCAGTCTACTTCTGCTCTTTTGGAAGTTTGGAACCTAATTCCATTCCTCTTTGTCCGCTTTGCTCTTTTTGATTGGTTTCCAGATCTGAAACTACAAATTGCCACCTGTAGGTTTTTTCCAAGCTTCTCCTAGACTTGATGCCAACTTTGACAACTTTAGGGATTTGACAACTTTTCTCCAATTTTTCTCCTTGACAAATCTACAACCTAGCCCTACAAATCACACACAAGAAGAGGGAAAAATTTTATGGGGTTAGGGAATGAGGGTTTGCCTTGGTCAAACCCCTTTTTGGTAATAAAACCTTGAAATGAAAGAAAATATGAATGGAGAATGATGAATGAACAAATAAAAATGTTGCAACTAACCAAACCCTAGTAATAAGGTGTTGCATACATGTAAGTTATGGCTCCAATGGATGTAGACTTGAAATCTAGCTTGATGTTGAGAGATCTTTGAATGAAACACTTGCTTGAATCACAAACCCTACATCACAATTGTTAGCTCTAAAAAACATGATGCAAGTGATCTTTGACATGATGATTAACACCTCAAGAATGCTCTAGAATGCTTGATAATTTACCCTTGAATGCCTCTGAATGCTCTTATGAATTCTCTTGAATTCTAGGTGTTGAATATGAGTGAAAGAACCTTGTATTTATACTCAATTATGCAATAATTATTGAAATTAGAACACTACAAGATGACATCAAATCTAGGAGAATAAAATCCCTCCAAAAATTTGAATTAAATTTGAATTTGGGCCATACAAAATACATTTTCCCAAGGTGGTAAATGAGTCCACCCAGGCCTAATTTTTAGGAACATTTTAAAAAGTGCTTAGAAAGGTGTAAAACGTGCTTCGAGGCCAAAAGATCTATGTGGGACCCATTCGCCCAAGGTGGCGAATGAGTCCCAAATCCCTAAATCTGGGCCATAGAATCCATAAACACCTCGATTGACAAGCCTACAGAAATGTGAAAGTGTGTTACAACACTTTACAACACTCCAAATAAGGCCAGATTAAGGTTAAGTATGTGTGTTATGCTTATTTATTTGATAAAACCCTCAAAAAGTGTGAAATTATGTTACAACACAAGTCACAACACTTTTTCAAGGAACCATTAAATTCCATTAGTTCACAAGGGCCCAAGACCTAATGTGAATGTGTTATCCATATTAGAACATTAAATCAAGGCAAAATTATGCCAAAATCACAAGGAGGGCCTAAACAAGTCAGAAAAAGTAGAAGGGTTAATTTTTCGGTGACTACATCTAGCCCCCACTTTAGTGAGAGGATAAACTTGCTTCAAAATCACACTAAAGTAGATCCACATGCATCAAGAGGGGTTCTAATGTACCAATTCCAATAAGATGATATAGTGATGAAGAGGGGTGATCAAGCCCCAACGATCAAGATCCCATGTAAAACCAACATAGGCACAAAAGAACACACATGAGAATGATATAAAGATTTTAAAAAAAAGCACAAGCATACACTTCCAAAAATGAAAAAAGAGAGAAAGGGTGAAATAAAAGAATTGGAACAAGCTTTGACTATTTTTCCATCCTGATGTGGATTAGATCTAGGTTGTTTGTCCAAAAAAATGCATACTTACTCTGAGGTGATGAAACTCTTGGTTCTCCACCAAGTGAGAAGTCCTAAAAGGTGAGAAACATACACTCATGGCTGGTATGTACACACACACACACACAAGTGGCTATGGGGAAAGTCGTGCCTTGGGCAGGGCTTCTCGCTTAAACCATACCAAAATTATACTTCCTGCTAACATTAATAAGGTGCCACAAAAATTATTTTTTGAGTTTCATGAGACAAGAAAAACTTTGTATGCTTGGAGCTCATGAACAAACAAGATGGCTCTATAGGCATGCAAGCTATGTTATAAGGTGGTTATATAATAACAAGTACAAAATAGAAAATAGAAAATTTTCAAAGGATTTTTTCTTAGTTCATGTGAGGTATTTAACTTAGGGAAAGTTGTGGCTAATGTCTCCAAAAGAGGACCAATCAAAGAATAGAAGAATCACAACTTAGGGGATGCAATGTATCGCATCAACCCACTAAGAGGAATATAATATATTAAGAGAGATCATGCTCTTGAAGGACATTACACCCAATGTCATCCAGAAAGCGATAAATGCATCGTATGAAGTAAGGAAACTTTACCAAGAACCATGAAAAGGGAAAATGCAAAATAATAATGCCAATGTATGCCCCCACTTTACAAAAATTACTAAACACCATGCTGTGAGAAATTACTTTAAAATAGAAAATTAAAAATGAAATAAAGAAGGAAGACATGAGAGCGAACTTGTAAAGCCCTATGCCAAGTCATATGTTTTTGAGTAAAGTTGTGTTATGTAAGAGAAAAAGAAAATAGAGAAAGGGGTTGCCCCCAAAATGAAAACACCAAACATGTATAAGGAATATATGGATTTGGGGTCAGTATGTTCTTTACTACAATGTTTTTAGAGAGTTCGAACTGTCATCATTCCCCAAATACACATAGAATTGGAAGAATGACACAAAGAGAGCAAAAATGAAGAGAGAGCCTTTCGGGTCAACATGGAAGAGACATGAATGTCTCAATGTCTTGCATCATCCCCAAAAGGAAAACAAAAGACATATGAAAAAGAGAAAAGGAAAAGGAAAAAGAAAGCCTTTTGGGCCAACATGGAAGATACATGAATGTGTGAACACCTTGCGTCATCCACTAAAGGAAAACACAAGACAAAAGAGAAAAGATCTAAAGATAAAGAGTGAAAGAGATACACAACATAAAGAAGAATGAAGGTACAAATAAAGGAATGTCACAAAGAGAGAGAGAACATCAAACAAAACATAACAGGGGATCACATTATGCACATGCAATCACACAAAACAAAATGAAAACATAAATAATGTCAAATACTAGTAAGGAAAATGTGAGTCAACCTATGAGCAATTCATCCACCTCCCAATCATGTTAGTTATATACCAAAGGTGGGTGTGTCGCCAAAAAGTGAGGACATTGACACTTTTCGCTCATTTGGACCTTTGCCTAAGGATTTCAGACCATTTTTAGCCTCTTTTTACACGTTTCCAAGCCTTGTTCTGAAGTGTTGTAAGGTTTTGTAAGAAATTTTCACACTCTCCTAGGCTTTTCATCACTTAATTAACCCCTTATTATGCTATAATGACCCCTTAATCCTCATACATGTCCTATCTAAGTGTGTTTTTTGAGACAATCTCGACAAACTATAATAATCATATTTTAATCCTCGAAAAACAATGTAATTTTCCTAGGTGGACTAGGTCACCACCTTGGGTAACCTACTCCCATGTGGTATAAAAATTGAATTAAACTTAATTTCTTTTGGGATTATTGTCTCTAAAACCCTAAGGTCGGTCAGTATGGTGTTATTTTAGACAAATTATGGCATAACTTGTATAAATAAGCCTAGAAACCCTAATTTCTCATTATGCATCATTCTCTTTTCACCTCTCCTCTCAATCTCCCATCTCCTCTTCTCAACAGGCCAGCTAGGGTTTGAGTAATCTAAGCCAACCAGACATCTTTCAAGAAGCATTCAAGGGCTGGACCTCCATTGCTGCAACTCAAGATCAAACATCATGGCAAGATAAAATCTATCTTTCCCTTTGTTCCATGATTCATTTCCTTATATTTTCATCATGTGATTTGGTTATTCAAAAGGGGTTTGACTAAGGCAAACCCCTAATCTCTAACCCTAACCCTTGTCTCCTTCTTTGTATGTGTGTTTGCAAGTTTAGGTGTTTTGTAGGTGGAAGATCATTAAATCACTCATCCAAGCTCACTAAGGTTGAAGAAACCCTAGTTGAAGCTTGGAAGACACTTACAGGTCAAATTCTGCATTTTCTCAAGAAACACAAATAAAAGGCTCCATAATCTACTTTTGAACTCTCAAAAACCTAGAAGAGAAATAGGCCACCCATAATGGCGACCTTGTCCCTCTGAATAATATTTTTGGGGATTTTCACATTTCTGGATACCCTTTTGGCAGAAACGGGCTCCAAACCAGTTTTCGAGAATTTGGGACTAGGTTGCCCAGATTGGCACAAGTGTCCCTCTCAACTTCTGCAACATTTTCAAGAGCATTCCAAACCTCCAACAAATCCTTCCTCCAATACCGGGTGCACACATTCTAACTGCTTCATTTATGTATAGTTTAGTGTATATTTCTTAGGTCATTTGTATATACTTGCATATCATTATGTGTTTTTAAATATAGTTACACTTCATAGATTAGATTAGTTTCATTCTATTTCTAGCATTCAACCACACTTCATCACAAACATTCACAACACAACCCCCAATCCAATCCAACTCTTTGAATGAACCCTAAGATGAAAGAAGTGTGAAAGAGATTCATTCTTCCAATACTTAGCTTCTAGGGTGAAAAACCCTAGAGGCTCATTGGGGAATCATCTTTCCCTTCTTCATTTTTGGTGGTTCATTTTGGTGAACCCAATTGTCCAACAATTGTTATCTTTCTGATTTCTCATCTCATCCTAGGTTTGCAATCACCCTAGAGGCTCATTGGGAAATCATCTTTCCCTTCTTCATTTTTGGTGGTTCATTTTGGTGAACCCAACTGTCCAACAATTGTTAGGTTTCTGATTTTTCATCTCATCCTAGGTTTGCATTGCATTGTATCTTGCCCTGTTTAACTTGCATTCTAGGGTTTCATATTTTTGCATGCATGAAAGTGTATATAACTTGCATTCTTGCATATCATATCATTGTCATTCATCCAAAATCTACACCTACCTTTATTCCTCTGGTCATCCAACATCATAATCCTCAAAACCTAGTTGAAAATTTCTGGAATTTTGAAAAAAACCCTAACTAGGACTAATTTTCCATTCTGGGTGACCTAGTCCCTATCCAAATTTTTCACTACGTGTTACAGAGTTAGAAACCATATTTCTATGCTTCCTAGACCTCCTAGTACCATATACTATAAGTTTGGAAAGTTTTGTGAACATAATTTTTCTGATTCTAACTCAAAATCATCAATTTAGGGTGGTCATTTTTGGTCTACCTTCATCATTAAATTTCCAAAAAAATTATATTTTTGAAAATGTGCATAACATTCATAAAAGTACTTTTTACTTTTTCTTAAACAATGTTTAGATTCATAAAACTGTGTATCAGTTTGTTAAAATTTATTTCCCTTTTAGCATGTACATTATATACATTCTTAGAGCTTAGCACACATTGGATAAAAATATTTTCTATTATTGCATATACATTATTTATATTGCTGAAACATTGCATACAATGGTTACATGTAAATTTTATTTTTATTCAAAGAATGTTAGTAGCTTACATAACTAGACATGCTACACACACTTCACTCCCCTCTCCCTATGAGTATGTTTTAGTGGACGAAGAAACAACCTTGTACATTCCTAACGATCCTGATAGTTCTTCTCCTAATATCTCTCCTATTAGTGATGAAGATATTTTGTTAGAAGAACCAATTAATGAGAGTTACAAAAATTCTAGTTGTTTCTCTCCTCCTACCTCTCTTCATGGACAACACCTTACCAACCAAGACAACATAAACGTAGATAATCATGAAAATAACATTTTCTTTTCTCCTAGTATTTCTCCTCGTTGCATTGCAAATACTTGGTTGTTAGAGAACACAATTAGTGAAGGTCATGAAAATTTTAGTTGTGCCCATTCACCTAACCACATCCTTATTGAGCATAACCATTCCATCATTGATCCTTCCCCTTTTAGTGATGAATCCATTTTAGAAGCACCAACCTTTGATTGTCAAGAACAATCGGTTTGTAGCTTTCCTAAAACCATTCCTCCTAGGGAAGATATCATGAATCCTGATAAGGATAACCATCATAATATTACATCCTCAGAAGAAACTCCATAAAAACCCTTGGCCTCTCCCTTGCTCAAAGTTGTTAATATTATTCAACCCCAATTTATCCTTTACCCTCCTTCCCATAAACCTTCACCCAAACCCACACCTAAATTTACCCTCTACCCACCTACCCATAATGTGTTGTAGCAACCGAGTCTTATTATTGTTGCTCATACACATTATACCTGCAACAACTCGTGTTCCCAGCCATCACCTGCCACTTATTTACCTCTACCTAATCCTCCTATCTTACCTGCTTCCCCTCGCTTCAATTCCCTTCTTAGGGAATATGAACTTGTTGATCAACTAAGGAATACTCCCGCTAAGATCTCCTTATGGGATCTCATTCAAGTCTCCCCTCACTATCACAACAAGATGCAAGAAGCCTTACAAAAAGATCCTATCCCTTCTCATGAGCCATAAAATGACATAGAAACTATTATTCATGGAATAAAAGTTGATATTGTTTTTCACCAAAGTGAGCTTCCTCCTTTGGATGTACAAATATAAAATGAAGCTTTCATGATAATCTCTCAATAAAAAACAAAAGGGATAAAGAGAACTCTTGTAGATATAGGATTTTCCCTTAATGTGTGTAGTTAGAGCCTTTTGGATAGCCTAGGCATAGCTAGATCCCACATCCAACCTGACTCTCTCTATCCGTGGATTCGACAATGTCACTAAGAAACCGCTCAGTGTGATCACCATCCCTCTTATAGTTGGAGTGGCCACATTAGATACCACAGTCCATGTTATGCCTCAAGAGGTTTCATACAACCTTCTCTTAGGTAGGCCATGGATTCATGCTATGAATGGAGTGCCTTCCACACTTCATCAAAAGATGAACTACATCTATAACAACAAAGTGTACACACTTTATGCTGATCTCGAACCTAATAGTTGCTTACACATTGACAAGTCCAAAGAGAATCATCTCCACATCTTAACACCAAACACGATCCCCATCTTGAGTAAATCACCAAGCTCTTAGATGACGATTGGGGTTCCTTAGAATTCACCCCTACCTTAATGGGAGAAACCAAGATCACCAACATAGACTCTGAAAAGGGATACACATTCTTGTCAACACAAGACTCGGCCGGTCCTTTGTATGCATCCACCTCCACCCCTTCAGCCAATGAAGAAAATAATGGACAATCACACAATCCCAAAAAGCTGAAAAAGATTTATGGAAAAGGTTATGATCTCATGAAGCAACTTTGCTATAGTGGAAAAGGTTGTGGTGCTAATGAAAAAGGTATCCATACCCCTATAGAGCCTATCAAGTGAACATCACATCATGCTCTTGGTTATTGTCCTCTAATCAAGACCACCAAGCCTTGCCCTCCCATCAACACTATCCTTCATCACCCTTCCGACCCACCCATAGAAAGTGATCATTTGGAACCAACAAAGGACTCCTCGCTTAAAGCCTATTTCATCCCACAACCTCCTCTTGATTTCAATTTTACACACTCCTCTATAGTAGTATAAAAAATCTCCCAATCCATAGCACCTTGTGTAGGTATGACATCCTATCCTAAGCAAGATCCCTCATTTATTCCAACCAAAGGACCACCTTCTCCCCTCGATCAAGAGGGAATCTTTTCGAGACTCCTCCAAGATCACTTGATATCCCTTCCTCCTCAAAATCGAAAGAAATATTTCCACAAACATTCCTTCTGTGCTTACCATGGATTTTATGGTCATCACACCAATGAGTGTAAGGCCTTGAGTTGTAAAATTCAACATCTTAAGTATTTTGGTGTCCTTCCTCATGTGGGGGCACCTCACTCCTCTAATTGATACCGATTTTCCCTCTCCCTTGGATCCCCTCAATCCTTTTGGCTCACTCTTGTCATGCACTAAGTGGGGGCAAGGGGTTAGTTAGCCTTTTCCCTCTTATGTCACTTGTCGTTGTTTCTTTCAGCTTGTCGTTAACCTTTGATGAACATTTAAGAGCAAGCTTGGGATGTGAATGATATGTATTAAATTGAATCGCATGTGACATACACTCCTCTTCATGACGTAGCTTATCAGAAACATATGCCTAGGCATAGGGCTTTCTGAACAAGCAATTGCTCACACAGTACGGTGTTCCACAATTCCTTTAAAGTGGGGGAATACATCACCACTCACATCTCATTGTGTGATCTTCCTTATTCTTGCGATTCTTTCTCTTGAAAACATTACACATAATGTTTTTCAGGATGAGACATCTGCATTTTTCCTCTTTTGCATACAAGATGAGCCCTTGCCTCTCTTGCATACAACATGAGTACATTTTCACTTTACCTCTCTTGGTGAAATTGCACATAATGTTCCTTAAAATGAGACATCACATGAACAAAGAAAAATCCCTTTGAAACACCATCATTACAAACATCACTTTCTTTTGTGGTGCCTGATCAAAGTTATCACGAGGTATAACTTTGGTATGGTTTAAGTGGGAAGCCCAACTAGCAGCACGACTTTCCCCATAGCCACCTTTGTGACTACATAGCAACCGTGTGTATGTTTATCACCTCTTTGGACAACTCACCCTGTATACCACCTGATATTCTATGGCCCCAGAGTGATCACATCCTTTTCACCCTTTCTCTTCATAACTAAACCTTGTTGTTGCGTGATCATGTATCTAATTTTTTTGTAATGCATTCGCTCTTGAATGTCTTTTGCATTGATGTCGAGTTGACTTAGAATATAGAATCCTTGGGGGCTTGACCACCTCCTTCTTCTTCTTTCCCATTCTTCTTCTTTGTCATTCTTTGCCATCTCCATCGGGCTACTTTAGTGTGAGTTTGAAGCAAGTTCATCCTGTCACTATAGTGGGAGCTAAATATGTCACCAAAAAGTGAGGACTTTGACATTTTTTTCTCATTTGGACATTTTCCTATGGATTTTGGACCATTTTTAGCCTCTTATTACACCTTTCCAAGCCTTGTGACGAAGTGTTGTAAGGTGTTGTAAGACATTTTCACACTCTCCTAGGCTTGTCATCACTTAAATAACCCCTTATTATGCTATAATGACCCCTTAATCCTCATACATGTCCTATCTAAGTGAGTTTTGTGAGACAATCCTGACAAACTATAATAATTATATTTTTATCCCCAAAAAACAATGTAATTTATCGAGGTGGACTAGGTTGCCACCTTGGGTGACCTAGTCCCATGTGGCATAAAAATCGAATTAAACTTAATTTCTTTCAGGATTATTGTCTAAAACCCTAAGGTCGATCAGTATGGTGTTATTTTAGACAAATTAGGGCATAACTTGTATAAATAAGCCTATAAACCCTAATTTCTCATTATGCATCACTCATTTTTCACCTCTCCTCTTCTCATCAAGCCAACTAGGGTTTGAGTAATCTAAGCCAACAAGATATCTCTCAAGAAGCATTCAAGGGGTGAACCTCCATTTTTCAAACTCAAGATCAAACATCATGGAAAGGTAAACTCTATCTCTCCCTTTGTTCCATGCTTCATTTCCTTATATTTTCATCATTTGGTTTGATTAGTCAAAAGGGGCTTGACCAAGGCAAACCCATAATCTCTAACCCTAACCCTTGTCTCCTTCTTTGTGTGTGTTTGTAGGTTTAGGTGTTTTATAGGTGGAAGATCATTCAACCACTCATCAAAGCTCACTAAGGTTGAAGAAACCCTAGTTGCAGCTTGGAAGACACTTACAGGTCATATTCTGCATTTTCGGGGCCAGACACTTGGAAGAAGAGGAAATATAGATAGAAGGCTCTAGATTCTACTTCTGGATTGTCAAAAACCTAGAAGAGGACTAGGTTGCCCATAATGGCAACCTTGTACCTCTAAGCAAGCTTTTTGGGGATTTTCACATTTATGGATACCCTTTTGACAGAAACGGACTCCGGACTAGTTTTTGGGAATCTGGGACTAGGTTGCCGAGATTGGCACAAGTGTCCCTTTCGGCTTTTGCAATATTTTCAATAGCATTCCAGACCTCCAAAAATCCCTTCCTCCAATCCCAGGTGCACACATTCTAACTCTTTCATTTTTGTATAGTTTAGTGTATATTTCTTAGGTCATCTGTATATACTTGCATATTATTATGTATTTTAAACATAGTTACATTTCATAGATTAGATTAGTTTCATTCTATTTCCAGCATTCAACCACACTTCATCACACACGTTCACAACACAACCCCCAATCCAATCCAACTCTTTGAATGAACTCTAAGATGAAAGAAGTGTGAAAGAGAGTCATTCTTCCAATAGTTAGCTTCTAGGGTGAAAAACCCTAGAGGCTCATTGGGGAATCATCTTTCCCTTCTTCATTTTTGGTGGTTTAGTGGGAAACTAGCCAAAGGGACAAGAGAAAGTGCTAAACCAGGAGAAGCATCAGGTTCAACACTCTTTACAGGAGATTTTTCATTTAAGCTCATGGAAGAGGAAAAAAATGTATTCAATTCATTATGCACCTCTTCGTCAATTTTAGCAACCTCGTCATCATCATCTAAGTTAACCACAATAGGAGGTCAAAGGACAATGTCCATGGAAGGTGTCAACTCTTGTTGTGGAGGTTGCGACAGATTGTCTTGTTTTTTGGTAGAGTTAGGGTCATCATGCATTGCTTGAGTCAAGTTTGGATCTTGATTTTTGTTGTTTACTTTTTTGTGTAACTTGCAAACAAGGGCACGTCATGTATTCCTACACTCCCTACCACCTTTGTTTTTTGTTAGTTTTATTTTGTATTTTCACTTATGTAGGAGCAGGTTGATCAACCATGCGATTCTTTTCTTCTTGTGAGGGATGAACAAAATAATCCATGGGGGGTTGCACAACCATCTTCTCTTCGACTTTAATTTTTTTTTTTACTTGGGGAAGTATGGTGGGGTTGGTTTCATTATCTCTTGGTCATTTGTAGGATGTGGATGAAGGTTCTATTTTAGGTTGGTCTTCTATAGGTTCAAGTATGGTTTCATCTAGGATGGTAGGTTCAAAGGTTGATGGGGACATGTTTCAGAGCGAGAGCTTTGCGATCTTCTTTGCTTTGGGCTTTTGATAGGATAAGAAAAGTAATTCTTCTCGAGGTTTTATAGGTTCCATGGGTTTGGGAAAAAATAAATCTAAGGAAAAGATTCCTTTGGATGAAAAAGGGTTAAAGCCGCTATGGTGAACAATGAATACTTCATTTTCAAAGGGAAAATTTAAGCATTGATGTACAACTGAAGGGACGACTTTCATGGAGTGAAGCCATGAGTGGCCTAACTTCACACAAAATTGGTCTGACTACTAGATGATGGAGAAAATCATGCCCAATGTTTTTGGTCCTATTTGCAATGGAAGGTTGATCGATCCCAATGTAGGGCAAGAAAAACCATTGTGTGTCTTTATCCATGCTTTTGGTGTATCATATCCATCTTGATAGAGCTCATGCAAAAGTAAAAATTCTTCGGTGATCACATTATCTCCATAGGCGATACCTATTAGTATCCCATTAGTGGGCTTGTCATAGATACAAACGACTATATAAAGAGGATCATCAAGCGCATGTTTAATTATATCCTCGCAGTAGAAATAAATGTTAGGAGGATTCTTAGTTAGACCCCTATGAGGGATGACATCTATTGCCCCTACCATTTCATCTATGAGATTAATAGTATTATTTAGAATAGAATTAGTGTTTTCATCATCTGTGTCAACATTCACCACATCATTATTTTTAGTTTCACTAGCTTTGACAAATGAAATACTATGATTTGGCATTGGGTTGGTGAAAATTAGCAAGTTTTGGTTCGAAGGGGAAACAAATTTATTTCCTTGATCACTAACACATGCAATGGATAGACAATCAGAGTCAATGAGGTCTTACACAAGATGTTTAAGATTCTTGCAATGTTTTGTTTCATGTCCATTTTTTGGTGATAGTGGCAATAAGCATTTGATCTAAAGCTCAGTGGTAAAGGCTTATTAGGGTCAGGTTTTTTGACAAGACGCAAGGTAATCATTTGTAGTTCAAAAAGGTGGGACATGGTATTGTGAAGGGTATTGGGTAGCATAGTGAATTGTCTTTTTCAACCTCCATAATTAAAGGGCACTGTGGCTTTGAAAGTAGCTACTTGATTATTGACATTTTGAGTTGTTTGTTGAGGGGAGCTAAATTGAAGGAAGCCTTTTTTTTTTGTAAAAGGTTGGGAATTGTTTTGGTCTATGGGCTCATATCTCTCAAATTGGCTAGAAGTGGACTTTGTATGTCAACTGCTAACCAAATTTTGATAATCACGAAGGGTAGTACACAATTCCATGAAGGATGGGAACTTCATCATGTTATGTTTCTATTGAATCTTAGTTTGCAAATTTTCTATGAAAATATTTTGAAGGTGTAGGTTGAGGACCTTGACATCGTTTTGGGATTAAATTGATTGATAGCGTGAGATAAAATCAGTTATCTTTTCTTCTTCTTTTTGCTTGCATCTCATCAAATCGACCAAGGTCATCTTGGGAGTCATATGCACTTCGAAATGGTTTACAAATGTCTCAACAAGTTCATTGAATGAATGCATTGAGTTGTTCGGTAAAGAAGAGAACCACTCCAAGGCGGTATCTTTCAAGGACCTAGGAAATATTTTCACCAATAGTTTATCATCAAGGACAAATTCACTACATAATGCAATGTAGGCATTAACATGGTTAGAAGAATCTCCCTTCCCTCCATAACTCTCAAATATAGGCACCTCTACACCTTGTGGCATCGGTCTTCATAATTGTTGGTGTGAATAAGTCTTGTACCTAGTTTATTCCTTTACTAGGGACTTAGGGGACTGAATTTACATATTAAGTTTACTTAGGATATAAGTTGTCTTATCTATATAAGCATTAGTTGTCTAATCTAGAAGTTCCACTTTCCTAGGTAGTTATGAGTTAGTTGTCTCATGTGATAGGATTAAGACACTTATCATGATCTTGTCTAACCCTATCTCTCATCCTTGCCTTTATAACCAAGGAATCTCTAGCATATTTTTCATTGTATTACATTGCATTGCATATTGATCATTGTATCATATTGAAATTCTTGTTCGGTGGAATAACATCTTCCATTATTGTTTCTCTCTATTTCTTGTGGAGGTTATTTGGTGTTGCAAATTGAAGATCTTGGGTTGCTCACTTCAACATAGTATCAGAGCTTTCAATCTGGCAAGCCCCTTCCATTTTTTTATTAGAGAGTTTCCATCAATTTTTATTTTGATTTGAATTGCTTGTATCCAATATTACATGTATGCACTTTGGTGAGATTTGGTGATTGCAACACTTTTGACGATAGTGGCAGTATTTTTGGTTGTTCCATTGCATCCAGGAGGCTTGAGAAAGTCAGATTTGGCTTTTTTTCACTCAATTTGGTTTTGTATTTTTGGAAAACAAGGGTTTGTTGCAAGCCGTTTTTTATTGGAGCCGTCATCATTTTTTGTTCAAAAACCGAACTTTCGCTTATTTGCAGGACAAACGATTTTTGGGTTTTGTAGCCAAGGTTGAAATCTGAATTGGGTACTTCTAGATTTTGCAAATCATGCACAGATCTAAAGAAAATCGCTGTCCAAAAAGCGTCATGCATTATTTTTTTGCCAGTTGAAGGTTAATTTTTTTTTCATTTTTTCATATTCTACTTGCTTGATCAAAAACGATTTCTAGGTTTTATTCCTAGCATCAAAATATTTTTTGGGTTTTTTGTTATTGTCTATAAACAGTGAGTACATCTTTCATAAATCAAACTATAAGTAAACTTGTTTTGCTAGAAAACCCATTTCTCTGTGGACTAAATTCAACATTTTTAAAAAATCATTTTTTTTTGTCCACGATGTCGGATTTCTGGAAACAAGATATAATCAAAAATCTGGTTCGACGAACTTCAGAGTGGTGTACGTGATTTTTGCAGATTTTGACATTTTTTGCCATATTTTCAATCTGAAGACGTGCAAATAAATGGCTGATTTGAGCTTGTCACTTGTACAAATTGCAAAATTACTTTATTGTAATTTGCTGGGGGCATTGCAAATTGAGTTTTAATACATTTTGGGGGGTAAAAGGCACAATTTAAGTGCCACATTGTCTTCTTTCTTTTGGTGTTCATGGCCGATCTAAGGAAAATTGAACTACTCATTCCACACAACTATCATAGATGGAAGCTAAAAATGACTCAATTGTTACAATCTAAGGGTCTATGGCCAATGTTAGATGTAGAACAACCTGGATTCACAAGGGATTATGAATTTTTTTTCCATAGATGTAAAATGGATGAAGCAAAAGGACTCATTGGCTTACATGTATCTGATAATTTGTTGTTTCATATTTCAAAGTGTATAACACCTAAGAAGGTTTGGAATAAACTTGAAGAATTGTATGGTAAAACAAATTAGTTCAGAGTCTTGCAACTTCAAGCAGATCTACAATCACTCTCCAGATGCATTTCCTTCAATTCAAGATTTTCTTACACAATTCAAGCTGATTATGTCACAATTGAAAGGATGTGGGCATGATATATCTAGTGATGAATGTATCTTCTTGATCTTGTCTAAGTTGAGAGGCCCTTATCAAATTTTTTCTTCTACTTTCTATTTAACTATGGATGCCATGGGAAAGATTAAAAAATTCCTTCATTTGAGTTGTTTTGTGAGTGTCTTACTAGGGAGGACGCCAAGTTAATTCAGTTGGATGCCCTACCTAATTCTAAGAATCATGATCTAATGGCTCAATCATCTAAGGGTAAAGAAAAGAATAAGAAGAAGCCCAAGACAAAATCATCTTTAGGTAGTGAGACTCCCTCCAAACCGAAGCGGAAGAACAATCAAAATTCCACAACATCTCCTTCTTCTTCTACCTCTAGAGATTCTTCTTCCAAGTCCAAGAAAAAGAAACGAGATTCTTGTTCATTTTGTGGAAAAATTGGGCATGATGCAACTCATTTCTTTAAGAGACTAGAGTCCATGGAGGAAGCTATGAAGAAGCACAACATTTCAGTGTCTAAGCCTTCTTCCATGGGCAAAGGACAAGCTCTTTCAACACTCGCCATTCATTCATCTTTAGATAATTAGATTCTAGATTCAGGTGCTTCACATGACATGACCAATTCATGTGATCTTATTGATTCCATTATTCATACTTCCACTTCTCATACTTCAATTGGGAACTCTTCACAGATTCCCATTTTGGGGACATGCTCTATTCAAATGCCAGATGGGTGCATTGAGGATTTTCTTCTTGTTCCTGATATCAATTTTTCATTTTGGAGATGGGAAGTTAGTTGGGTTTACTCCACAAAATGTGACTATCAGACAGCTGCAGGATCTTGAGAAGGTTTTTGCTATAGGGATAGTTGATCATGAGAACCATTTGTATCTATTTGATGGCTTTGAGTATTCATTGGGTTCTTGTTTTGTTGCGCATGCTGATTCAATGAGAAAACTTTGGCATGAAATATTCGAGCAGTTGAACTATAGATATCTTCTGCAGATGCAAGCACATCACTTAGTGGTTGGTCTTCCAAAGATCACTTGCACGGATGGTGTTTTTCAAGGTTGTGTTCTTTGAAATCAACATCAAAATAATTTTCCTAAGGGTCAAGCTACACGTGCAACCACACCCCTTGAGTTGGTTCATAGTAACCTAATGTCATTCACAACTCCTTCTTTTTCAGGGGCTAAGTATGTGCTCATATCCATTGATGATTTTTCCCGATGGACATGGGTCTATTTTTTGAAGCTCAAGAGTGAAATTCTCACCAACTTCAAGACCTTCAAAACATTTGTGGAGAATAAATCAAGTTTCTTTCTATGATAGATACACACAGATAATGGGGGGGAGTATGTCAATCATGCATTTCAAGATTTTTTCAGTGAGCGTGGTATTCTTCATCAGCACACAGTTCCTTACAATCCTCAATAGAATGGTGTGGCAGAGAGAAAGAAAAAGACTCTAAGGGAAATGGCCAATTGCATGATTCAGTCTAGGTCCATGGCTCCACTACTTTGGGCTGAAGTTATCAATTGTGCCAACTATATTTAGAATTGTATGCCCCACAATGCAGTGCGGAATATGACTCATGAGGAAGCTTGGTCTCATCGAAAGCCTAATGTATCCTTCTTCAGAGTATTTGGTAGTGAGGCTTGGGTATTAATTCCGGATGGTCAGCGCAAATCCATGGAGAAGAAGAGTCAGTGGTACATCTTTGTTGGTTATTGTGAGGATGTGAAGGCATACAAATGTTTTGATCTTGATACGGGTATGTGCAAGATCATGATGGGCCAAAAAGTGGCAATATCTAAGTGATATAATCGCCCATGTGGCCGATGAATTTTTTTTTACTCAAAATTGATGAAACGAAAATGGTTTTTAAAGGAGATTCTCAACTTCCCACCAATATAAATTATGCTTTACTTTGAATTTAATAAATAATTATTATTCATTTTCTATTTGAATTATGACTAAATTCTTGATTGGCAGGCTGATTGAAAAACATCTATAACTTTCAAACGGTATCACATTTTTTGAATCTGAAACATGTGTCACATTCAATTTGCTATAGATTCTATTCTTGCATATTTTTGAAATAATATAGATACCTTATTCAAATTTTTACGTCAAGTTGCCTAACTCTGATTTTCTAAATTTTATTGGCACTTTAGGGCCTATTTTTTCCATGATGATCCTACACATACCCATACACAAGAGGTTCATTTCTGACGTGATGTTTAGTTTGATGAGTCCTTCACCCAGTCAGATCCTCCTTCGACTTATTCTTCATCACAACCTACTCAGTCTTCTTCATTTGATGATATTTTGCTACTTGAGGAAGATTTTGATGATGGTCTTTATCCACCTCCTCCTCATTCACCCACTAGGCTATGATGGGCTTGTGTTACTCTTGAGGAGGTTGGTCCTCTTGTTGGTGATCCCAGAGACACCCACTGCACTCATTCTCAGAATTCAGGAATCGGTCTTTTGATTCATGTAGTTTCAGATGATCCTAAAAAAAATTTAGATGCTACAGGTATTCCAGAGTGGGATAGTGCTATGGCTGATGAATATTCTTCTTTGATGAAGAATCATACTTGGGATCTTATCCCTCTTCCTAAGGGAATAAATTTGGTTTAGTGCAAGTGGGTGTATCATACCACATATGTAGCAGATGGTTCCATTGACAAGTACAAGGCCCATCTTGTTGCAAAGGGATTTTCTCAGGTTGAAGGAATTGACTATTCTGAGATCTTTGCTCCTCTTTCCAAGATGGATTATATTCGCCTTGTCCTTGCTATAGCTGCATCATAGGGATGGTTAGTGTATCAGATGGATGTGAAGAGTGCCTTCTTGCGTGGGGATCTTCATAAGGATATCTATATGGAGTAGCCTCCAAGTTTTCTGCAGGATTATTCACTTGTTTGCAGGCTTCAACGTTCATTGCATGGTCTCAAACAGGCCCCTTGGGCTTGGTATGAGAAGATGAATAGTTTCTTTCTTGCTTCTGGCTAAATTCGTTGTCATTCCGATCCCACAGTTTATACTCAGAGACATGGAGAGGATCTACTCATACTTTTTCTCTATGTGGATGACTTGATTCTCATAGGGAGTTCTACTTCCATGATTCAAAGTACACAGAGAGTATTGATGGAACAATTTCATATGATCGACCTTGTTCTTTTGCATTACTTCCTTGGTGTTCAGGTTCATTGAAATTTTCAGGGGATCTTCATTTTCCAGCAGAAGTATGCTCTTGAGTTGCTTCAAATATTTGGCATGGTAGATTGCAAGCCTACCCCCACTCTATTCCAATCAAGTGTTGTACTATCTACCAATTGCACTACTCCTTCAGTTGATCCTACCTTGTATTGGTAGTTTGTTGGGAGTATTTTGTACTTGACACATAGTCATCATGATACTTCCTTTGCGGTTGGACTTGTATCTCACTTCTCATAGGAGCCTCATGAGAGTCATTGGAAGGCCATCAAATGTATCTTGAGATACATTCAGGGCACTACTCAATTCAATATTCATTACACTTCAAGTGCATCTCAAATAGTGGGCTTCACTGACTCAGATTGGGCTGGTGATGTCAATGATCGAATGTCTACTTCTTGCTTTGTCTTTTGCCTTGGTTCTGGTCTGATTGCATGGTCATCAAGAAGTAGACTGCTATTGCATTATCATCGACAGAGGCTGAGAATTGAGGTGCAGTTCTAGCTAGTCAAGAGGTTTTGTGGCTTTGTCAGTTGATGACTAAGTTCAGATTCCCTTCCACTCAGCCCACTACTCTTTGGTGTGACAACCAGAGTGTGATAAATATGTCTAACAACCCAGTGGAGAATTAACATACTAAGCATATTGAGATCCACATGTACGTCATCAGGTAGCTCATCTAGGATGGTGTTCTCAACTTGGAGTATTCGCCTACAGATCAGCAGATTGCAGACATCTTCACTAAACCTTTGGCATCACCTCGTTATCTTCAGTTGTGATCGATGCTTGGGGTGAAGGAATTTGTCCTTGGGGGGGTTCTTGAGGAGTCCTCCTTCCTTCTTGAATATTTAGTTTTTCTTTGCAGCTTTTTCTCTCTTTTGGAGAGGAGTTTTCTCCCACAGGGTTTTTCTCCTTTTCTCCGCTTGTGAGAGTTTTTTGTGTTGTACATGGGTACCTCATCATGCCTTGTTGTCAGGGCCCATATTTTGAATTTTTTTCTTCCTCCCTAAGTTGCACTTAAGGGGGGGTGTTTGTGTGAATAAGTCCTGAACCTAGTTTATTCCCATGCTAGGGATTCAGGGGACTTAATTCACATGTTAATTTTACTTAGATATTAGTTGTCTTATCTAGATAAGCATTAGTTGTGTCATCTAGAAGTTAAACTTTCCTAGGTAGTTATGAGTTAGTTGTCTCATGTGATAGGATTAAGAAACTTGTCATGATCTCAAGTATAACCCTATCTCTCATCATTGCCTTTATAAGTAAGGCATCTCTAGCATATTTTTCATTGTATTCTATTGCATAGAATATTGATCATTATATCATATTGCAATTCTTGATTGGTGGAATACCTCATATTCCATTGTTGCTTCTCTCTATTTCTTGTGGAGGTTATTTGGTGTTGCAGTTTGAAGATCTTGGGTTGCTCACTTCAACAGTAATATCTCCAAGGACACTAGATTTCTTTTGACATAATATGTAGGTGGGCCATTTTGATTTTGGTATTGGTGGAGATTTTCTTTTGAAGGGACGAAACGGTTTGGAAAAGTTACGTTATGAGATGGAAGTGAAAGTGGTGATGGAGTGTATGTGTTTGTAGGACAAGTGAATGGAATTCTTATAGGTGGTAAGGTAGGAGATATAACTTGCGATGCCACCTAGGAACTAGGGATGCTAGTAGGAATACCCATTGAAGGAATGACATTACTAACTTGTTACATTATTGTTGTGACTTGAGGATTGGTGTAGGTAGGTATTGAGGCTATTGTTGTGGGAGGAGGAATTTGAGTTCCTCCTTGACTTGTAACATTTCTTGTTGGCAAAGAACAACTAGTGGTTGAGGGAAGATGTTTTCCAAAGATTTGCACTATGTTTTTCACAAGGTCAAGGCCATCTTCACTTTCAAGCATGTGGTGAATGTTCTCTATGGTAGGAATTGTAGTAGTTGAAATGTTTTCAAGGCTTATTTGATTTTGTAAGTTTACCAAATCCTCATGAATTTGAATTATGTTTTCTTGTGGGATACTATCATTCCTTGTTGCAACTTACATCACACTACTTGAAGGAAAAGAGTTTCTAAGGGTGTTGTCCCTGCCTAGTGTACTAGTGTCAATACTAGGAGTGAAAGATCTAGACATACCAAGATCTACAATGATTGTTCTATCGTAGGATGACATGAGTCTCAAACTTTTTCTCTCTATAGTATTAGCAATAGGACACCAAACACTCATACAAAGGCTACTAAATGCAGGGTGAATGCAAATGCAATGTAAGCTAAGAAAAATGAAATGTTGATAAATAAAATTTTGGGAAGTGAAACAAAAATGTAGAAACAACAAACAAAAACTCATAACCTAAACTGTAAATGTCAGAAAATGCACTGAAAAATATGCAAAGGGACTAATTCGCCCAAGGTGACGAATGAGTCTAGGTACTATTTTTTTTAGAATTTCTAAATTGGATTTTATGCTTTTTATGTTTTCTGATATATGTAAGAGATGCAAATGTAAAATTTTATTGATTTTCAATGAAATTAAATGCAGTAATGCAAGCTAAATGAGATTTTCACTAAAGCAACAATTGAGACCCTAGAATGCAAATTAACCAATGCAATCCTTAAATTTAATGTTATGCAATCTATATCTAGGATGAAGATGCACTCCAAATCAGAAATATGATGTTTTGAATGTAGGTTCGCCAAAATGGAAGTGATGATAATAAGATGTGTGGGAGGAACGATGATTGATGTATTTGCACCCACATTTATAGAGGTTCCACTCAAGGATAACCCTAGAGATCTCAATGCAAAGGAGATTGAAATCTTGCAATAGAGATGCCCTAGGGACTGAAGATGATCTAATGAGGATTCACCACCAGATTTAGACTTGGAAAAGATAATGAAATGCAAGTTGTAATGCAAACTAACCTTAAATGACCTAAAAAGATGAATAAAATGCAATAGAAAGCTATAACGTTGAAAGTGTGCACCTAGGAGATTGAAGAAGGAAAAATGGAGATCTAGAATTTTAGAAAATCTACTTTTGATGTTCATTGGGACTCATTTTCCAAGCTAGGATAATCAGTCCAGTTTTTGGAAACATATGCAGATATAGGTTTAAGCCAAAAGGGTATCCAAATCCGTGAAAATCTATGTCAGGCCTGTACATTGAGAATCATTACCACTTGTGGTAAATAAGTCCACTTCTTCTTTTTCGAAAGTTCAGGACCTGATTTCATTCCTGTCAGTCTGCTCTGCTCTTTTTGAATGGTTTTTAAAGTCAAAACTTAAAATTTCCACTTGTAGGTATATACCCTCAACACTCAGCTTTGTCTCGCGCGTCATGGCTTTATTATTAATCCTCCAAAAATGAATTGCAAATGAAGAAGATGTAACTCTGAATAGAGCGGCCTTTGATAGTTGGCTCTAATTGGACATGATCTTTTCCTCGGACACTGCATTCTATTTATATCCCAAAAAATCCTTCCCGTTTTCTTCATATTTACTTCATAATTCAAAGCAGCATGGAATTACCATAGCTTGTTCAACACTCTACCTCGTGGTATGCTTCTTTCAACCTAACATGGAAAAACCAGGAAAGCTGCAGCGTTTACAAATCAAAGCTGCTTATTTATCTGCCATTTCTCTCATTGCTTATGAAATTTCTCAAATTTTGATTTTCTTACAAGTTATTTATTTTCAACTCTACCGTGTGCATGTGATACAAGTGGGCTCTTCAAAATAAAAGTAAACTATATGAAAATGCCTGTGATCAAATGAATGATGGTGCAACTTTCTTTTCGTGTAGATGAAAGAAGTGTCAATTAAACGTTAGTGGTAACGCTGTGTGCATTTGAGGTGGTCAACTTTGGTGTCACCGCCTATGGTTTTTCTGTGTGAGTGCGAAGAGTTGACCATGCAAACGATAATAAATAAATTTTAGCCATTTGTTTACGATACCTCTGTGGAATGTGATTTGGATTGAGTGTGATATCGAAGTCTGTGAAGAAGGTGAGAGACAGCTGCAGTTGCATTCCAAATTAATAAATCCTCCCCGCATCTCTCGCCAAGTTAGAAAATGATGGCCAATAATGGTGTTGTAGGAAAGATGTTTCCTTAAGAATTGTTTGGATTCATTGATGCACCTTTGAAAGTGGAAGATATGCTTTTTGGAAGACAGTATTAATTCTAATACATGAGGAAAGTCATAAATACAATAACTAAAATTGAAAAAACTCTATTTTTGATGTTATTGGACATGTATTAGTATGATTTCATTTGTATAAATCTTAGTTGTGAAAGCATCCTTAACCAACAAGCAATAGTTTATCATCCGTGAGAAGCTTACATTTTAATAACATTTTTTTCTCTGTCATAGTTCTTCAGTTTATGTTTGTGGTTGGATTTTGTCGTTTTATTTGTTAGGGATTTCTTGATGTTGCTGCGGTAATATGAAATGATTTAGTTGTGGCAATTTTACACCAAATTGATAATGAAGATTGTAGAAGCCAATTTTTAGGGGTTCTTTTGGTGACGAAACACAAAATTTTCTTTAGGAATAAACTCATTTGAATTTGATTCTACTATGACTTTTCTTTTAGTTGTGGTTTTAACTATAGTAACTTTTGATTAAAATGATACTTTTGACACATTTTTATGACAATTTTTCTAAAGATATCCATACATATGACATGCATGGCATCTGAAAGGGAGGGCTTCATAATCTAATTCTTTTATCTATTTAATATTATCAATATTAACTCTATAAATTCATACAAATTATTATTCAAATTAATTTCAACAAAAATTTGAGCATAAGTTGTTACCTTTCATTCCAAAATCTAATGTGATGGGCCTAGAGGTTTCCCAAGAACAACTACTATGGAATGTAAAATATCATCTCTCTAAAATTCCATGGTAAGTCCTAGTAAATAAACCCAAAATGGAATTTTAGAAGGGCTTTCATCTATTAGATCAAAAACTACATACCGAGGTTTGATAGAATAATCATGTCTAATTAAGGAAATATAAGCCCCCTTCAAAAATCATATTCTAATTGATGATTCTCGAAAAAACAAATCTATTCCTAGCTAAAATTATTTCCATATCCCTTTCAACATACAAATGTATTTGTCTTCAGATTTGTAAGAAGGGCTTTGAAATTTGAATACCCATGAACTTGCAAATCCAAGCATGTTTTGTAATGCCACTTTTCTCCCAATGTTATTCAAGCCTTAGTAGTAGATTTAATAGATTTCATATTAAATTTAAGATAATTTACAAGATGTAATGTTATTAAAATAACTAGTGTAAAATAACCAATGTAAAATATACATGTGCTAATTTGATAATAATTTTAAATTAAATATATTCCCTATATCTTTTAACATCAAGGTTTCTAATACTTATCTAAATTAGTACACTTGGAATGCTCATTCCCACTCTATGAATATTTTAGGGGTCATGACCCTTATAGCTGTAGTGTAGTAAAATGAATACCCTTGCATCTTCACACTTCTTTGGGCACACCTTTCTTTATTTGTCCTTCTTTATGGCTTAATTGGTCCTATTTTGTGTCCACAAGCTCTATGAATGATATTTTTTTGGTTAACCCCAAAGTTCTCCAATGCATAAGTGATCTCCTCATGACTCTGATTGGTGTGTCCCTAATTTCTATTGGGACTAAAACACCACTAAGGGTTTCTTTGTCGTCCCGAGGTCTTGAACCCTAATTTTAAGGTATCTTATTTGGGCCCCTTTTTGGTGTCTGTGCCCCAAGTTTCACCACTTTGGACTAAGATGCCACCTAGGGCGTCTTAGTCCTCCTTGAGTCATTTTTAGGATTTAGTTTCAAATTTTGGCAGGATTTAACCTCCTTTATTTAATGAATTCATATGTCAGCTTGGTGTGATACAATTTTGGGATATTAAGCATAGACAAGTATAAATACAAGGTTCATTCATTCATTTTCATCCTAAGCATTCAAGTATTGATTCCTAAGACAAATTTACGAGATCAAGAGCATTCAAGAGAAATTCATCAAACATTTGGAGTCATCATCAAGATTCAAGCATCATGTCAAAGGCTATTCTTGCATCATATGTGTTGTTTCTCTATCATTTGTGATGTAGGGTTTTGATCTAAGAAAGCAAAAAATTCAAGATTTATCAATCATTTCAAGATCCATATCCATTGCAGCCATTTCACACAAGTTTGCAGCCTCTACAAGGGTTTGGTGAGTTTTAGCATTACATGTTGTTGATTCACCATTTCCTTCATCATTTCTATTTCATTTCAAGGTTTAATTACCAACAAGGGGTTTGACCAAGGAAAACCCCCATTCACTAACAATCAACAATTTTTTCCCATCTTATCCATTTGTGTTTGCAAATCTAGGTTGAAGACATGAAGATCACTTGGAGTGAAAAGCTGTCAAAGTTGCAAAGTTGCATTACAAAGTTGTCATCTACATGGAAACTCACCTACAGGTTAGATCTAGTTCTTTCAGAACCTGAGATTCGAGAAGAAGCAAGTGTAGATCTAAGAGCTCAGGACCACATTCAAACTTTTCAAAAATTAAGAGCGAGACTAAAATTCCATCTTGTGTGTCTTAGTCCTCCACAACATATTTTTTAGAGATTATTTGATATTCTGTTTTGGCATCCGAAGATTCTATGTTTTCTCCAAAAAATAGCAGCAGGACTAAAATGCCATCTTTGGCGTCTTATTCCTCCAAGGAATATTTTGGTAGTCTGTTTACATTTCTAGAATCGTAATTGCATCTCCAGGCTTCCCAGGTACACATACCCTAACTTGGAGTTGCTCATTTTAAATATTTACATCTCTTGTTTAGTCTATTTTAGGTATTTTGCATATCATAGTGTGATTTCCAACATTGTCTTTTCCAAGCATTTGCTTGATGGCGAACCCCTTAAATCCAAAGAACACCCCCTCCTAAGTCCTCCAAATTGTGTATTGGCTCACCTTGAGAGGTTGATAGTCAACCTTATTAGGGTTCATACAACATGATTGAATGATACTTGGAGAAAGAGTGATGTTCTATGTAAAGCCTCTCCCCTTTTTCCTCTTATTCAATAGCTACAATAGATATATGAGGAAAAATTTCTTATTCATAACCAACAGACATGCTTCCCAAGTATCAGCCCTGACAATGATAATCATAGTGTAATATATTGTG
>CM021102.1:706471022-706618314 GCA_007115665.2 Sequoiadendron giganteum
ATAACCTTTTAAGGGATGGTTTAAAAAAAATCACATCATTTCATAAAGGTTTCCTTTACTTATTATTTAATAAATATAATTTTTGATTCATAAGCTATGGGACGAGGGGCCCACTCCCTTTATTATAATGGAATAAACAATTACAAAATTCTTCCAAGAAGAAAAGAAGGTTCTGAGAACCAAGAATAATTCAAAAAGATATCTAGAGAAACCTACAAAGGAATGAAGAACAAAACAAAAAATTCAGTTGAAAAACAAATACAACCACGAAGAAGAGAGCATAGAAAAGAACATGCCCCAAAAATACTAATCCCTTTGATTGTTTCAAAGGAGGAGATCATCCAAAGTGATATATTAAATTAGGATCTATGACAATTGCATGTGTTTTCTTAACAATTACAATGCTTAATTTGAAGGTCTTTAAATATAAGAAATGCTTAAATGAACCTAGCAATAATAAAGTGACGAAATGAACAAAAGAGAGATAGAAGAGAGAAGACAAAACAAAAGTTTATAATGGAGTTTGCCAATATGGCTACATCTTTAGGTCCCTCTCCAATAGAGTGACTGATCCTTGATTATGCTCTAAAACTGGTTACAAGGTTTCAACTAGAGTCTCCTATGAGTTACAAGCTCATCTCCTTCAAGTGTACTGGAACGCTCCTCCATTGCACAAAAATGAACACTCAACTCTCCAAGTATAATTCTCTCAATAATCACCAGTTACTTACTCCTCACAAGCCTATGCCCCCTTATTATACATAGATTTTTCCCAATATGGTTCATAACCATATGATTTTACAAATCCCCCATTATCTCCCATTTACAATAGTAAATCTCAAAAAATCCCCTTAAAATAATATTTAAATCCTTATTAATATTGTTGCAAGGTGTGACCCTTGGTCTCCTCTTCCTGTGGTAGGCGTAGTCCAATGGGATGCTTGGGCTTCATGACATGGTTTAACCACCTCCTGTGGATCTTGATCTTGTATAAATCCAATGGTTATATCAGGCATTAACAGGTCAATCTTTTGGTGCAACGATAACCTCCTATGCAACAATTGGTATCAGAGTTGAGGTCACAGGTTTGAACCCTGCGCTTGTGCTGGGGGTGGGATTGTTCCAAGGTGTGACCCTTGGTCTCCTCTTCCTATGGTAGGCCTATTCTAGTGAACTACTTGAGCTTTGTGACATGGTTTAACCACCTCCTATGGATCTTGATCTTGTATAAATCCAATGGTTGTATCGGGCATTAACATGTCAATCTTTCGGTGCAACAACAACCGCTTGTGCAAAAAATATCTCATTCCCCCCTTAATAATATTTGAGTATTAATTTAATCTCTTTTAAATATCTCAAAATCAAGCTTTTACCATTTTAAAAGGGTTTTCATAGTTTATATTAGGGGGCGCAGTTTTAACTGAGCCCTCTTTTCACTCCACACCATCTTTAAATTGAGAAAATATCATTTTTCCCATATTCCACCTATGAAAAATGTGTGGCATAGTGGTAGTGAGGGAAATTGGGAGATGGGGGGTTGTGGGTTCAACCCCCATGACCCACATTAGGCAAAATTCCCTTTGTTGAAATGAACCAATGACCTTTCATAGGTGAAGCATAATATTTGGCGCAATAGTCAAAAAATTTAGTGGTCCAAGTATGAGATTGTAGGTTTGACTCCCAACCAAGTTTTTTGGTAATTAGTTTAAACTTCTTGTTGAAGATGAGGAGGGGTGCCACAAGGCACCTGTTGATTGGGTCATGTGGCATATTTTTATTTGCCCTTGTTGACATGTGTCCAAACCTGATTTGCCTAACTCAACACTAATATGTCGATGGCTGCTCAATTGGATGCCATGTGTCACATTTTGATTTTTCCATGCTATTGTATGGTTGTTGACTATGTTGTCATGTCACCATGCTGACATCATGTTGAACTCAACATGGTCAACCCTTTTGCCCATAAACTGTGATCCACTGTATCGTCTCCATACGAGCTTCATTTGATGTGAAATGAGCAACATAAAAAATGTGGAATCGATCTCTTCAACACAATTCATCCTTTGACCATTTTTGAGATGATCAAGTTTTGACCCCAAATCTACATTTGGCTTCCTATTTACAAACTTTGACCACACATATCTTAAGCGTATGAGCTCCTTTTGACTCTATTCAAGTTGCGTTGTGTTCTTATTTTTGAGCACTTTGACATGGTGATGATTTATGGAGCATATGAAACACTTCAATTTTTTGAAAAAAGTATCCACCTGGATCAGTCCTCCCCACTAGAGAGCTTTTGGACCTCCAAAACCTTGATTACTCTGAAAGTAAGTGAGGGTAAAGTTCCCTCACTTCACCAATCTCCATCCATTTTTTCTTGCTTGGATTCATCCCCTTCAATCCCACTCTAAGGTACTCAACAACTCCTCTTCGTGAATTCTTGGCATTCCTATCTAAGATGACATCCTCTAGCAACTCTGACATATACTCAAGTGAAAGATCATCAACTGATGGAATTTGAATGTTCGTGTATTCCTCCAGTATCATTGGAGGCTCATACAACTTTAGATTCTCCACATTGGCAACTAAGTAGTTGTGCATGTATGGAGGAAAATTGAGGTGGAAGGCATTGGTACTGATCCTTTCCAAGATCTCAAAAGGACCATACTTGAATGGTTTGAGCTTCCTTCCTTCACCTTGAATTATTTCCTTGCTAATATGTAACCAAAATTTTTCACCAACCTAAAAACAAAGATCAATGTGATGCTTATCATGTTGAGCTTTGTACTTTGCATGGCTCTTCTCCAAATGTGCTTTAACTTCCTGATGAATTGATTGGACTTTATGGATGAAATTCAAAGCCTTTTTTGTATCATGGCATCCATCTTCAACATCATCCTTCCCAAAAGCAAAGTCCATTGGTGTTTTTGGAAGATAACTGAAACAAGTCTCAAAAGTAGATATTTTTGTAGAAGAGTGTGTTTCATGTTTGTAAGCATGTTGCACATAGTGTACATTTCCATCCCATAGCTTAGGATGTTTACTGCACTAACCTCTGAGAAGATGCACCACTTTCCTCTTCACTACATCTGTCTATCCATTAGTCTGTGAATGGAACACTATACTCTTCTTTAGTCTAGTGTCCACGAGCTCCCACAATGTTGACCAAAATTCCCCCAAGAATCGAGAATCTCGATCCGATACAATAGAAGTAGGAAGAACAAAATGAACCCATACAAATTGAAAGTACGAGTGTGTTGTCAACTAAGACGCAACCTATTTCTTACAAGGCATTGAAATGCACATTTTTCTAAACCTACCAACTACCACAAATAGATAATCATGTCCCTTCCTAGACATGGGTAGTCCCCCTACAAAGTCCATATAAACACTTTACCATGGATGAGATGGTAAAGGTAGAGGTGTGTACAACCCTAATTTCCTATTACTAGGCTTGCTTGTTGCACACATTACACATCCTCTAATGTACTTGGATACAATTTCTTGCATATGAGCCCAATAACAGTATTTCTGTAATTGAGTCATTATTTTTCTTACCCCAAAGTGACCAACAATCAATGACGTGTGTGCTTCTCTGATTACTTGTGCTTTTTCACCTTTTGGAATACATAACTTTCCCAAATGATACAACAATTTATCTTGCACATAGTAATCTTTCTCTTCTACATATTTTCCTACAATTAGAGCTGAATAAATATCCTTAAAGTCTTGGTCATTAGAATAGTGTTCTTGAAAACTTTCATGGACCATAGAATTACCTTGAAGGATAATCATAGCATTCATGACAGGAGGCTTAGACAACATATCTGCTACTTTATTATGGGCACATTTTTTATATTTAATAACCAAATAAAACTATTGAAGAAAACCCATCCACCTAAAGTGCCTACTTTGTTGCAGTTTGGATTGTGAGTGAAACTACTAAAGTGGCTAGTGATCAGTATGGATTACAGTTTCTTTCCCATTAAGTAGTGTTTACATTTTTTAACGCTCTGAAATAATGCATAAAGTTCCTTATCATAAGTAGGATAGTTACTTACTCCAGCTGTAAAGGTTTCAGAGTGATAGCAGATCATTGGGTCACCTCCTTGCATGAGTACTACACCCATGGAAAACCCACTTGCATCTATCTCAATCTGGAATAGATGTTGTAAATATAGTAAAGCAAGAAATGGTGCGGTGCTCAAATTTTCCTTCAAAGTTTCGAAGGCCTTTTGTTGCAAACCTCCCCATTGGAAAGTTTTCTTCATAGTGGTTAACATGTGCAATTTCGATGCAAAGTAAGAGAAGTTGGTGATGAACTTCCTCTAGTACTGAACTGCACCTAAGAAACTCCCGACTTTTGTGACTATACTTGGCTTACTCCATTTTACAATAATTTCAACCTTTGTAGGGTCTACTTTCAATTGACCACCTCCTACAACATAGCCTAAGTACATTGTTAATGTCTTAGTGATTTGGCATTTCGACATCTTTACAAAAATATTTTCTTTTCTCAATACATCAAAAATTGTCTTTACATGACTTACATGATCTTCCCAAGTTCGATTGAATACAAAAATATCATCTAAATAAACTATGATAAACTCATCAATAAAAGGACAAAATAAATCATTCATGAGTCTCATAAAGGTAGCTAGTGCATTACATAGCCCAAAGGGCATGACCAACCATTCGAACAGTCCCTGTTTTGTTCCTGAATGATGTTTTCCAAATGTCATTTTCTAAAATTCTTATCTAATGATATCCACTATGCAAGTCTAACTTAGTGAAATAAACCGCATGTTTCAATTGATCAAATAAATCATCTATTCGGGTAAGAGGGTACATGTTCTTTACCGTTATCTTATTCAAGGCTCTATAGTCGATGCACATTCTCAAAGACCCATCCTTCTTTGAAACCAACACAATCGAAGAACCACAAGGAGATGTACTAGGACCAATAACTCCTTTCTCAACCAACTCCTAAACCTTCTTTTTGATTTCCTCATTCTACAAAAAGGATAAATGATACATGTCAATGATTGGAAGAGGGACATCCTATTGTAATTGGATTTCATGTTGTATTTCTCTCTTTGGTGGAAATCCCTTCGGCTCCTAAAATAAGTCATCAAAGGCATAAACTACTTTGACCAATTCAACATTACACTCTAGATCACACCCTTTGAAGGCCTTAGATTTTTAATCCTCTTTGCATTTTACAATCATTAATTCAAACTTCTTAAGTTTGCATTGAATAACCTTTTCTTTTTTCCAATATTTACCGGTGTTAGATTAGTCTTTATCTTATGTGCACGTACAATGTATTCTATACCATCCTTAAAAAGATGATACTTTTTCTCCCCCCTAAAAAATATTGCTTTACGGTCATACAGATAAGGACTCCCTAGTACAAGAACATAAATATTTAAAGGGACTACACCAGCTTCTACCCCATCTATTCATGGCTAACATTATTTCCATATCCCCTTCAGGATACCATTTTATTCATCTTCAGATTTGTAAGAAGGGCATTGAAATTTGAATACCCATGAACTTGCAAATAAAAGCATTTTTTGTAATGCCACTTTTCTCCCAATGTTATTTAAGCATTAGTAGTGAATTAAATAGATTTAATATTAGATTTAAGATAATTTACAAGATGTAATGTTATTAAAATAACTAGTGTAAAATAACCAATGTCAATTATACATGTGATAATTTGACAATAATTTTACATTAAATATACTCCCTATATCTTTCAACATCAAGGTTTCTAATACTTATCTAAATCAGTGCATTTGGAATGCTCATTCTCACTCTATGAATATTTTAGGGGTCATGACCCTTATAGCTATAACAGATATAGGAGGAACGAATTCTTATTCATAACCAACACACATGCTTCCCAAGTATCAACCTTGACAAGGGTAATCATAGTGTAAACTATACCCTAAGTTGGACACACATTGTGTGCCCCTTATGATGTTCTCATAGCCCACTAAATCCTCATCTTCTTTGTTGAGTGATCTCTATGTATTTTTTTTATGTCTCACATGAATTCCTTATATAACCTTTTAAGGTATGGTTTAAAAAAGATCACATCATTTCATAAAGGTTTCCTTTACTTATTATTTAATAAATATAGTTTTTGATTCATAAGCTATGGGATGAGGGGCCCACTCCCTTTATTATAATGGAATAAAAAATTACAAAAGTTTGCCAAGAAGAAAAGAAGGTTCTGAGAATCAACAATAATTCAGAAAGATATCTAGAGAAACCTATAGAGGAACGAAGAATGAAAAAAGAAGAAGTTGTGAAACAAATGCAACCATGAAGAAAAGAGCATAGAAAAGCATGTGTCCGAAAAAGACTAAGCCCTTCAATTTTTTCGAAGGAGGAGAGCATCCAAATTGATATTTTATTATGATATATGACAATTGCATGTGTTTTCTTAATTTTTACAATGCTTAATTTGAAGGTATTTAAATGTAATAATGTAATTGAAATGCTTAAACAAACATAGCAATAATAAAGTGATGAAATGAACAAAAGAGAGATAGAAGAGAGAAGAGAAAAAACAAGTTGATAATGGAGTTCGCCAATATGGCTACGTCTCTCGGTCCCTCTCTAACAAAGTGATTGATCCTTTATTATGCTCCCAAACTAGTTATAAGGCTTCAATTGGAGTCTCCTGTGAGTTATAAGCTCATCTCCTTCAAGTGTAGCGGAATGACGCTCCTCCATTGCATAGAAATGAACACTCAAATATCCAAGTACAATTATCTCAATATTCACCATTTACTTACCTTACCTCACAAGCCTATGCCCCCATTTTTATACATAAATTTTTTCCCAATATGGTTCATAACCATATGATTTTACAAATCCCCCATTATCTCCCATTTACAATAGTAAATCTCAAAAAATCCCCTTAAAATAATATTTAAATCCTCATTAATATCTCATTCCCCCCTTAATAATCTTCAAATGTTAATTTAAGCCCTTTTAAATACCTCAAAATCGGGCTTTTTCCATTTTAAAAGGGTTTTCATAGTTTATATTAGGGGGCTTGATTTTAATCGAGCCCTCTTTTCACTCCACACTATCTTTAACTTTAGTAAATATCATTTTGTCCATATTCCACCTATGGACAATGTGTGACATAGTGGTACTGATGGAAAGTGGGAGAGGGGGGGGTCGTGGGGCCCCATTAGGCAGAATTTCCTTTTTTTAAATGAACTGACAGTCTTTCATAGGCAAAGCGCAATATTTAGCACAACAGTCGACAAATTTAGTTTGATGTATGAGGTTGGGGGTTGAACCCCCAACCAAAATTTTTGGTAAATAGTTTAAACCACCTACCAAAGATGAGGAGGGGTGCCAAAAGGCACCTTTTGATTGGACCACGTAGCATCTTTTCATTCGCCCTTGTTGACATGTGTCCAAACCTAATTCAACTAACTCGACACAAATATGTTGATGATTACTCAACTGGATGCCATGTGTCACGTGCTGATTTGTCCATGTCACTGTACAATTGTTGATTGTGTTGCCATGTCACCATGTTGATGTCATGCTAAATACAACATGGTCAACCCTTTTTATCATAAACTTTCAATGGTTGTATCTTCTCCATACGAGCTTTGTTTGACGTGAAACTAGTGGTGTCAAAAATGTGGCATCGAGCTCTTTGGCGTGATCCCTCCTTTGACAATTTTTGAGATGATCAAATTTTGACCCTGAATCTGCATTTGGCCTCTTGTTTGACAAAACTTTGACCATGCATATCTTGAGCGTACGAGCTCCTTTTGACTCTATTCAAGTTGCATTGGGTTCATTTTTTCAAGCACTTCGACATGGTGATGGTTTATGGAGCATGTGGAACAATTCAAATTTTTGACAAAATTATCCACCTAGATCAATCCTCTCCACTAGAGAGCTTTTGGACCTCTGAAATCTTGATTACTCAGAAAGTAAGTGAGAGTAAAGTTCCCTCACTTTACCAATCTCCATCAATTTTTCCTTGCTTGAATTCATCCGCTTCAATCCCACTCTAAGGTACTCAACAACTCCTCTTCGTTAAATGCTAACATTCTTGTCTAAGATGACATCCTTTTGCAACTCTGACATATACTCAGGTGAAATATCATCAACTGATGGAATCTAAATGTCCATGTCTTCATCCAGTATCATTGGAGGCACATACAACTTCAGATTCTCCACATTGACAATTGAGTAAATGTGCATGTATGGAGGAAGATTGATGTGGAAGGCATTGGTACTGATCTTTTTCAAGATCTCAAAAGTATTATACCTGATCGATTTGAGCTTTGTTCCTTCGACTTGCATTCTTTCCTTGCTAATATGTAACCAAACTCTGTCACCAACTTGAAAACAATGATCGATATGATGCTTATAATGTCAAGATTTATACTTTGCTTGGCTCTTCTCCAAATATTCTTCAACTGCCTAATGAATTGCTTGGACTTTTTGGATGAACTTCAAATCCTTTATTGCATCATTGCATCCATCTTCAACATCATCCTTCACAAAAAAAAATTCCATCGGTGTTTTTGGCAGATAATTGAAACAAGTCTCAAAAGGAGATCTTTTTGTAGAAGATTTTATTGCATGTTTGTAAGCATGCCACACATAGTGTAAATTTGTATCCCACAACTTATGATGTTTATTACAATAGCCTCTGAGAAGATGCACCACTGTCTTAAATTCTCTACGTTTGGTTATCCATCACTCTATGGATGGTGTTGACCCAGAATTTTGCATGTAGCAACAATCTCATGAGAAACTTAGCTATTGGGGGACATTGTGCGCTAGCTAAGTGACCTCCGTGATTTTACCAAAGCCGGCTATTTGTTTAGTGGGGAGAGTAAAGGGTGAGAAGGATAGCAGAAATATAAAATCTACACTACATGCGATGCGCCAAAATCTTAAACAAATTCACCAAAGCACAGTGCAGAAAGCAAAGGCCCGAACCACTAAATTGTTGTTCATTAAGTTAATTTTCTCAAAAGCACTTAAAGCATAAGAGTACCCTCTAATTTGCATAACATAATCTTGGCATAAATTTTAGCTAACACAGAAGAGTCGAAGAAACATGATCTGTATTTATTGAGTTATGAAGGATTACAGAAGCTGAAGAACAGGTATTCATACAATAAAAGAAGATAACGACACATATCAATAGTCTCACTAAATGCATGAAAAACAAAAAGGCTGAATTTATTTGGCATAGTCTGGAGTCTTCAAATTGAATAAAACTATTACAAAGGCCTTCTTCCCAGTGCTCGAGAGTTTTTGTAAACTTAATCAACAACCTAAATACAGAGAAACATGGCCGTATTTATAGGCCAGCACACCACCTAAAACACTTAGGAGTAGAAAAACCGCGAGGAGAGACCAATGGCCCAGATCACCTTGAGCCGCCACAACAAACATCGATCACCCAGGAGCATGCCAGCGAAGCCACGACAAGAAACAAAAAACCACGCAACAACAAAAACGAACACACGGCTCCACAATTGGAAACGCGGCAGCAGGCGAGTACAAAAAGTGTAGTAGCATTTCCGAGGTAACCGGCGCAACAACAACCGCCACATGTCGTGTAGACAGAGCCCAGAAAAAATTCGAAGAGATGCCCCAACAAAAAGCTTCGTTAGGGAGCCACGTGGAACGCGCCAAGCGAAAGAAAGTACAAGGTGGGCCCAATTCAAAAAGTAGCTAGAGAAAGCCACGCGACATGCAGACAGAGACCGGTGCCAAGCGAAGCGATATAAAAAGTAGAAAGCTTTGCGCGATAGCCACATGGAGCACGTTGAGGGCAGTGAGCATTTGAAAAGGTAAGGCACAGTTGCAAAGGTAAAAATAAAACCGCAAAGGCTTGGTAGTTTTTGTTGAACAATTTGGCGACTCATAGGGCCATTTTGCTCGTGGAATGAAGAACCCCAGAAACTTTGGTTCAGCATCCCAAAACTGTTCACAACCTTGAGAGGGCAGCTTGCAGACTAGTCTAGACTTCGTTTGACAGCATAGAGAGAGCTCACACATTCTCATGAGCCAGCCTAAGATCAATAATTGCCTTGAAAGGAAATCCGCTTGATACTTTCGTTTCCAACTCCAATTGAAAGAAGAGTTGCGCCAGCCGATGCACGATCCCCTCAATTTCCTCGGCAGTTGGAGATTGATCAAGAGATTGGAAGATAGAAAGGTCCTGCTTCTTCTCTTTTATCATAGCAATAATGTGCTCCACACTCGCTACCGCCTGATCCACAATTAAGGGCGTAGGGAGGCCTCTCTGAGTTAAGCGGGAAAGTTTCGCCCGCATGTCGCTGGTAACCTAGTTCAACCGAGCTCTGAATTCTACCACCTGCTGAACGACCTCATGCATAGAGATAAGGATGCTTACGCCCATAGCCGTAGTTGTTCGTTCATCGATGCCCACATTGCTCAAAGCTTCATGGGAAGCTATATACAACTTGCCCAATAAAATCCTAGCCTCCGAAACCTTGTCAGAAGTTAACTCCTGAACCTGTTGTATTGATTCACTCACTATTCCACAAAGGCTAGTCGCTTGCACCATAAATTTTAAGGTGGGCTAAAGAGTAAGGCACAATGCCTTCACCTTGTCCTAGTATAATGCATACAACTCTTTGACAATAACCAACGAGCTCATCTGGGGCGCAAGAGGTTGGGTCCTTAGGGTAACCAATTCTGCCTCTCTGCTGCTCAAAAACGCTTTTAGGTCTGACAAGTTTCTGTCCAATGTGGACACCTGCTCCTTTAGAGTGGAAACCTTTTTTTCTTTTTCTTCTAGGGCCAATTCGGCCCGCTTTTCTTTGTGAATTTCCAACTCCAAATTGGCATTCATTTCATTAATTTTAGCATTTGTGTTCTGCCAGAGCTCCTTCTTTCCTTCACTTAGCAGCACGGACTCAGCACGGAATTTCTCCTCGTTTGCTCGACTCTGCTCGACATTCTGCTGGAGAGTTGGAATGATCTCTGTGATTATAGATTGCAGCTCCTTGATTGAATTTTAAAGGCACTCCTCTCCTTCTCCAAGCGACTTATTTCGTTCTCCTAGGCTTTAAACTTGTTCACCTAGATGTCGATCTTACCCTTGAGCTCCAATATATGATCATCCTTTTTCTTCACCCGTCGGTTGAGCTTGAGATAATTAGTGGTCATGATTTTCTGGGTCTCCTCCATTAGCTCAAACTTATCTCGCGGATGGGCCTGCTGCAAGTCTAGTCTAATGGCATTTACAAAATAATCACTCAGTAGCATTTCTCCTATCGGTTTAATCACATTAGGAGTGATTTTTGCAAACATCAAGGAATTTTGACTTTCATTGAATACAGTTTGCAAGTGGGGCTTTGCTTGCCTGGTTGCATCCTTTTGTTTTCTTTTATTTATCCGGTTGGCGTGAGCGCTCTTGTTTGCATCAACCTGCAAAAAAAATTCCTGAGCAGGGATACCCAGGCCACCAGCAAAAGGGTACTCCTGAGGGACGGCTAGCAGGAAAGACAGTGTACTCAACGCACCAGAATTTTTGCTAGGCCTTGTTATAATGGCTGAGGAGAATGGCGAAATGAATTGGTTGCTTAGAGGGGATGATAGTGTGGTGTAGGGAAAGGTAGGAGATGCACCAACTATAGGACTGGGCCTTGGAGATA
This sequence comes from Sequoiadendron giganteum, assembly GCA_007115665.2. Classification (NCBI taxonomy): domain Eukaryota; kingdom Viridiplantae; phylum Streptophyta; class Pinopsida; order Cupressales; family Cupressaceae; genus Sequoiadendron; species Sequoiadendron giganteum. The sequence continues at coordinate 706,482,716 of CM021102.1, forward strand.
AAAATTATTGGCCCACGAGCCCAGTACTTACACCGAATTGTGTTACAGGTAAGGGATGAAATGTAGAGGACAAAAGTGGGAAACCAGGAGGGGTAAGACTTGACTGCCCGAGATATCCAGCGACAGAGAAAATTGGAGGAAATGAAAAAGCAGGGGCAGATGAAGAAGAGACCAGAGACATGGTAGAGAGAGAAGAGGGAGGAAATATTACTTGAGGCTCATGTGGAGCTACAGATGTTTCAACCACTTCCTCCATTGACCGCTCTTCTTCTCCACCGGACTCTCCGGTTCGTTGTCATTTTTCCTCTGGAGAATCATCGAGGTCAAGAATGACCTGCCCCCGACCACTAGTAGTCCTCGCCCGCTTTCGTGTTGATTTAGAGGAGCTAGATGGCTCCAATGGTTATTTGTGTGAATCCTCCTCTTGTTCAGGTTGTTTACCAGTATCCTTCTTGTGCATTGGATTCCCGGCAATGACAGGGGGATTCTGAGTTACTTCCTCCCTAGGCTCCATGGTAATCTCTTCCCTTCTGTAATGCTGCACGGATGTTGAATGGTTCAAAGACCTTTCTAAGTCCGGATGCTCCCTCTCCTAGATATCATCAAATCTTTCATCAAGGGCCACTTCCTTATGAATCTTGTCAGGTGCCAGAGTCTCTTGTCGGTATATCTAGAAGTCTTGAATCTTCTCGGACGTCCAATTGAGCTTATTCAATTAGGTACACAGAGATGGGTTGATCTTCTGCCTTGGGTTGGCTTTCCCCATGATGTAGTAAAATTTCAGCCATGACAGTCGCTCATCCACATTAGGCAAATATTCAAGGCCTATATATAAATTTAGATTACCCTTCTCGACATTTCTCTAAGGGTCCCAGAATGGCCGAGGCGAATGTGGGATTTTGATGCCGACCCCTAATAAATTATCGTTGGGGTTGTAATGCCAAGCATCATTTATCAAGACCAACCTGAGATGACCCAACTTCGAAAGCAAAATCTCTGAAGTATCAATCTTCGAAGTCCTTTTCTTGATTAGTGACACAGAACCAAACATGATTGGCAGCAGCAAATAGGAGGTTAAATGTTTTCCCCCCCAGTAATCATTGCCAATGGTACATAGTTGCCTCATTGCTTCCAGGGCTAGCACTTTGTCCGAAAGAAAACAAGGGAGCCGAAAGGGCTCTTGTGCAAAACCTTGTACGTAGAGTATGGTGAAATCCACGCCAAGGAACCAATCATAGGGCAGTACCAACTTCCCCAACCAGGACTTCTATCGGGGTGATATGCGTGCGGTCATATTGATGCCAGCTCCATCCAAAGCCCTTAGAGTTGGGGCCAAGAATAAATCTGAAAATGCATAGTAATCAAACATTTTCGACATGATAGTTGTCCATGTCGAAACTGAATTTCTCAGTCCACCCTCGTCAAAGATAGCCAGAGACATAAATGTCAAAAAAAATCTGGATTCTGATGTAAAATCAAGTAGGCTAGGAAAGAGGGATACCTGAACTTAGAGCCGAATTGGAATTCCTATAGCTGCTGCCAAATTCCATCATTTATAACTCTTAAAAAATCCAAGAGTGGAGCTTCATGATTCCTCTTTAACATGAGGCACATCTGAATCTTGAAAAAGTGTTTGTTTGTATCCAGACCACACACTAGTGCCAACATAGAAGCAATAGAGGAAGACCCACCTTTCAGAGCCTTCAAACTAAAAAGAAACTTGGGCGGTGCTGAATTACTTATTGGCTAATTGATCTCAGAGTGGTAAAACTATTGCGCCTTTTGGAGCCCTCCCCACTTTTTTTGCATCTTGTTCACTTCACAAATCTCAACCTCCCAGGTCAAGGGGAGCGGAATGCACAACATATCTTGAACAGCTTCAGGGCTAATGACTACCCTGAAATTAGTGTCGCTAATCACTCTAGTGTATGGGTCAAAATGTGTCATGCACACTACCACAATTTCTAGGCAAGGGTGCACCAAAGGAACCATGTACTATGGAAGCCCACATAATCATAGACGCTTGTTGAAAGAGTCTACAACATTCTTCATTTTCTTGTATGCGGCATCCCTAAGGCTCTTAGGATTGTGAGGTAGCTCAGGATCAAAGATGCTATCCCAATCCTCTGTAACCAACACCTAATCTCTGTGAGGAATTGCATTTAGTATTCTTTGGTCCACCTAACTGGTGAACGACCAGCAAGGCTTTATGGGGATGCCTGGGGTAGCATAAGACTCCTTATCATAGAGTTGCACATAGGGTGCCCTCCTCATTTGCTTGATTATGGTTGTTGGGGCTAGGGCCTGTGTTGGTTCTCCACAATCTTAGACATTTTTGGTATTCTCAAGAATTTTTTGCAAACTTTCACAAACGGCTTAGCTTTTCAGAAAGGTAATTTCTCTCTTATGAATTCCTTAGCTGTTTATCTTTAGGTAACTCCTTGCAATAAATGTGTTTTTGCGTGCCTTAACCTACCTTTTTGATATTCGAGAAAAGTGGTCGAAAATGGTACGTGCCAGCCATTCATACCTAGTTGCCATTATGATTCACCAGCCTTTCATACGTGTGAAAGAAATGCCAACCTGCCAAATTTCTCTCTACATTTAAGAGACAGCCTCTTGTGTGTGACAACACTTAATTTTCTTGAAAGACAAACAAAGACAACCTTGCAAAATATCCCCTTGCAGGCTTTATGCATTTACTGATTTCATTGAACGTACTTAGGTGCGTCACCCAACAACCTTTCTTTAAGATTTTTCCTTGATTCAGATGGGATGAAAAAATTTTGTGCTGACACCTAGCCAACCTCTAATGAATGTGGCAACTTAATAGAGCAAGTTTCAACTGTACTTGCATATTCCCATCACCTCACACACCGCAACACTGAAAACCGAGGCTTGGCGACACACTTTGGCTCAGTCATAATTATGGCTTACCTCAACTGGTGAACCCTAGCTAGTCTATAAATAAGACCCTCAGTAGTATTGCAAATCACAAAGTTTTATAGCATTTCTAGCTTAGCAAGCTTTTTATCTCAGTAATTTTGTTTTTCTAGCCAGAATAGCAAACAGCATGGAACCGCCAATAAGGATTATCTGCAAGAAGACTCAAGTTGCCTTCTTAGGAAAAATTAGATGCAGGTGCTTAAACTACATGACAGGTGTGAAGAACCTGTTGTATGTGAAGGCAATTAAGTGGGTCATGAGGAAAGATTGTGTAGAGTATGAGGAATAGTACCGGGTGAATACTAGCATCTGCTCCCACTTTGTCACCTTGTTGCTGGACATCAGCGTTTCCAAACACAAAATTTCAAAGCTGATAAAGCGGGTTTTCCCTCGACGCTACCTCAGAGGCTTGGAGCAGATTGTGCACACGGCTCAATTTGATCGTGGGATCCCCTCGGTTCGTAACATTCGCCTACTGCAACTGCATGGAGGACCTGTTCTAACCAGGCCCTTCCTCTTCGGCTTTGATTTGGAGACTCATGAGGAGCATCATGCCAAGGTCCATGCCAGCTGCTACTTCCTCATGCATGTGCATTACATTGAACCATTCTAAAATCTCCAGTGGTACGAAGATTTTGAAAGAATGGTGTTCCCCAATCTCACACCGCCTGTTGCTATGATTGTTGGGCCCTCCCACTGATAACTTGCGAATGAAGATGATCCCCATTTTTTTCTTTTTCACCTTTCAACCTCCGCTCTACAGCGGACATATGTAAATATCGATACAAGGCCTCTAGCCCCCCAATATAATGAAATTTTTTGGCCCATATATATAATATATGTCTTTCAGAAATCTTGGCCCATTTACAATATTTTATTTTAATTTCTTGTACCATTGCTGTTATTACGAAGCATTGAGAATACCCAAAACTTTAAAGCAGGAAAAAATAATTACATATTTACAATTTACACGGCCTTCACATGGGAAGAATTAATAAATTTTTTTAAGATGTATTCTATTAACTGGAATACTTAGGGCATTACCTTCTTCGTCTTCCAACTCAAAAGAGTTGAACTGTTTGCACTGGGTAATTTTGAAAGGCCCTTCCCAGAGGCTGTCGAATTTGCTGTGCTAGTCGGACTTTGCTCCACATTCATTGAACTTGAGCACCAAATCCCCACATTGTAACCCTTGATCTGACACCTTTTTTTCAAACCATTTCTTAACCACCTACTAGCGGTTGTTCATCACCTCAAAGGTGCGCTCTTTTTTTTCTTGTACCTCGAGTAACTCAGAAAACCTCACCTCCATTGCTCCATTTTGTTCAATTTCCAGAGATTTAAGCAATTGTAGGGCAGGGATTTCCATGGCAATAGGCAGCAATGCCTCCTTTCGGTACACCATATCATAAGGAGATGTCTTTAGTATCTGCTTGGGCGTGATTCAGTCTACCCATAGCACTGTCCGTAGGTTCCTATGCCATTCTTTCTGGTGTTTTGAGCCTATTTTCTTTATTAACCTGATGAGGTTTTTGTTAGTAGACTCTACGAGGCCATTCCCCTTGGGGTAATAATTAGAAGAGGTTTTCAGGAAAACCCCATACTTCAATGCGAACTGGCTCATCTTTGAGCCGAGGAATGCTTTAGCATTGTCAGAAATGATTGTTTTGGGTGGGCCAAATCTGGCTACCTGCTCCTCTAGGAAATTAACAATCTCCACTTTTGTTGCATTTTTTAATGGCACTGCTTCTGCCCATCTACTGAAGTAATCCTTAGCTGTCAATATCCACTTATGTCTGGCTGAGGAGAAAGGGTTAATCATCCCAATGAAATCTAAACCCCATTGAGAAAAATGTTCTTCTACTACAATAGGCCTTAATGGCATAGCAACATTCTTTCTCCTTCCGACATGAAACTGACATTCATTGCAAGACGTAATCAGTAAAAATGCATCATTGAAAAGTGTTGGCAAAAAATAACCAGCACATATAACTTTAATTGTTGTGGTCCTTGCAGAAAAATGTGCTCTAGCTGAGCTATTGTGGTATTGATCTAATATTTTCTTGGCCTACTCCTCATTTACACACCTTAGCAGGACGCCATTAAAATTTCTTTTAAATAGGACACCCTCCAGGAGAACATAATTACTATTTTGCAAATGATAGAAACACCTTTCAAAAGAAGGTAGATTGATCGGATACCTTCCTATTTGCATGAAGTTTATTCTATCTTCCAGCCAGTCACCCTGAGAATTTTTTTCATTCAACAACACAGGTTTCAGAGCCTCAAGCTCTGTCGTTGCCTCACTATTTTCTATGAGATACTCACATAGTCCCCTTCCTTTGATAGTCTTGACAGGTCTGACTTCAATATCATATTCTAGGATCTTGGTGATCCACTTAGCTCTTTTCTCTGTGATTTCTCCCTACATGATATACTCCCGCACACTAAGATGCGGTACACAAATGATCACCTTATTGTATGATATCAAATGTCGAAACTTTTTAAGCCCTTTAACAATGGCAAATACCTGCTTTTCTACAAATTTGTACTTTACCTCGTACTCTTTCAAGGTTCATGAATAGAAAGCAACAAGGGACTCCCTCTTCTCTTCATCATTCTTTTGCATAAGTACTATGTCAATACTATTGCCACCACCAAAAACTTACATAATAAAATCCTTCGACAGGTTAGGGTTTACCAACATAGGAGCAGAAGAAATAGCCTCCTTTATTAGCTCGAAAGCTTTTCTGGCTTTCACCATCCATTTGAAAATATGGTCCTTCTTTAGCATTAAAGTAATAGGCTGAACGGTCCGTATGAAATTCACAATGAATTGGCTAATTAAGTTGACCTTACCCAGGAAAGACTGCACACCCTTCTTGTTGACAAGTAACGGAAGTTCCTAGATCGCATCAACTCTTTCTAGATCAATGGAAATGCCTTCCTTAGAGACAACATATCCCAATAGCTTCTCCTGGGGAACTTCGAACACACATTTCTTCGGGTTTAAAGAAATCCATAATTCCTGGCACTTCTGGAAGACAAGCTCCAAATGATCAAAATGATCATCAGCAAATTTTGAAAATACTATCAAATCATCTAGATAGATGAGTATAATCTTATGGATCAAATCCTTAAAGGCAATATCCATAGCCCTCTGAAAAGTGGATCCAGCATTCGAAAGTCCAAAAGACATCTTGGCATATGCATAAGTCCCCCACTTTATGGTGAACGTTGTCTTGTGTTGGTCCTCCTCCTTTACTCGAATTTGGCTGTAGCCCAAAAAACCGTCCAACATTGAAAGCATTTCGGAGCTAGCTACAGTTTGCAGAATTACCTCCATTGAAGGCAGGGGGTAATGATCCTTTAAGGATGCTTTATTCAAGTCTCGGAAGTCTACGCACAAGCATATGTCCCCATTTTTCTTCCGGACTGGCACCAGGTTTGACACCCAAATGCTGTGTTTGATCAAAAACACTATTTGGGATGCGATCAACTTATTTAACTCCCGTGACATGAGAGACTCTATTTTTGGGTTCACAGGTCTCTGCCTTTGAAAAACTAACATCGCCCCTTCCGACAACTCAATTGTATGCTCGATGATCTTGGGATCGTATCCTTTAAGATCATCATAGGACCAGGCTACTACACTCAAATATTCTTCACATAAATGCCTTAGTCTATTCGTATTGTTCTAAGAAACTTATTTCCCGACGTTGAGCTTTTTGTCTTCCTCGATATACAAATCGGTGTAATCACCCTTGTCAACTACGAGCTTCCTTTTGTCTCTCATCTCATTATTAGAATCAAACAGGCTATCTAGAGTGACTAGCCCTCTCGGAAGCTTATTGTATTTCAACTGGATAATTTGATCCCCATAATCTTCGGCGATCCTTGGTTGTAGCTGATTGAAAAATTCTCCAAAGGACTGGAGGAATGACGCAATATGAGCATCGCTATCGAAAATTTTCCAAACTTGATTGTTATCTGGAACAACGGGTCTTACAATTACCCTCACCGCATGCCTATTTCTTAATAATTTGGAGGCCTGCTCAAATTGAGCCCCGATAGTCACCATTCTATCAGCTTTAGAGTTCTTCTCCCTTGGTATAGCTTGAATATTGAATGCCTAAAAGTTGTCAATCAGATCCCAGACTCTATGTCAATAGGATCGCATATGGATATTCTTTGCAACAGAAATTCCATAAATTTGGTTGACCACCAACTCCGAATCTCCAAACACACTTATCTGCTTTGCACCTATTTGTTCCGCAAGGCTTAAACCATGGACCAGACCCTCATATTATGCTTCGTTGTTTGAGCACATGAACTAGAAGCGATATGACCTCAAGGACTTTTCCTCGAATGGGGATATCAAACAAATCCCCGCTCCAACTCCTATTCTACATCTTGCGCCATTGAAGTAAAAATTCCATAATTCTAAAGATTGTTCACCTCCAGGCTCCTTAGTAACTTTGGGCATAATCTGCTCCTCTTCATGTATAACATAGGTTGTGAGGCTAGTTGCAGGGTAATTCCCGAAAGGGTCTGTATCAATAAACTCTTTCAACAAATTTTCCTCGTCTTCTGTTTGGGAGCTAGTAGCCTCCTCTACTTCCATAAATTCCACATTGAACCTCTCTTCCTGAGTGATTGAAATATGCGCTGCTTCAAAGTTGAGCAGGGCCTCGTCAGCAACATGTTCAGAATGCAAAGTTTCTGAAAATAGTTTCATCTTGGCTCCATGTTTTGTCCTTAGAATCATGTGTGACCAGTCGAGTGCTAGATATCCTCCAACATTTGCTGTGAATTCCCAGGGCAAACAAATCCCAAATAGAGGAGGAATATCAATGAGTACAGTATCCTGATTTACAGTGATACTAGGGGAGGCAAAAAAAGTCATAGGCAAACCCTTAATTACCCTGATGGTATCAACCTTATTTCCATCTAGCTGCATGATTCTTTTGTTCAGAGGCTCATATTTTAAACCCAAAGCATCAGCTACTTGCTTTGGCATGACAGTGGTGCTAGCGCAAGAGTCGATCATACAATTATGTAACAGCTTATCGCCAATAATAAGTGTTAGAAAGAAAGGCTTAGGTTTAGGCTTACATTCTTTTCTGGACTCGAGATTCTCCTCCGATTGAATTGTTAGCACTTTATCCAGGTCGAGCCTAGATACTTTCTCTTCATTAGACTGAGTAGGTACCTTCGCATCCTCCTCTCCTAACAAATCATTTTGTAATAGTACCTTCTGGTCCGAAATAGCCAAGACATCCCACAAAGAAGCATTGGCAGATGACTTCTTTAGTTGTTCCACCATGTTGAATTGCGCTCTTGACTAGTGAGTGGCGTTTTCTTGCTCTTTAGGTTTCGCAGTTGACATTGGCTTTGTGATCGGTGCGTCTGGTTGTTTGGCAACTGTAGGGGTGATCGATGGAGCCTTCGCCTTCAGAGGAAGTGGACACGAAGAGCTAGGAATAGCCACCTTAGACTGTGGTGGGATTGGCAATAGGCCTGCCGCTAGGCTAAGCATCGGTTGCGATAAAGCATTGGTAGGCAAGGCTATGAATTCTCCGATGAATCTACGCTTTGAATGCGTGTTGTAGTCAAATTGCACTCAGGGCACTTTATCCATAGGGATGTCATTCGGAAACTCCGACTCTTCTCCTTCCATCCAAGAAAAGAGAGCTTGTCTGGAACGATGTCTGATTCTTGCTGAATAGACATCCCTTGCATTTGAGCAGCAAGGAAAGCATTCTCCATCTGCTGAGAGACATATGATTGGTTGCCAGGGTCCGGTGGGCCACCTTGGCTATGTTGGTTTGCGATCTTTTGTTGCAAGTTTCCCTGCGGACAATTTCTTGGCATGTGTGCATCATTGCAAGGAAAGCACCATGAATTGGTGTCTTCAACTAAGTTATTTTGTCTAGCCAGCAGCTCTTTATTCGAACTAGGATGAACGGTCTACATTGGCAGGGTTATCGGAACCATCTAGTTACTTGGTTGAGCTGAGGTATTTCCACATGACCTATCCTGCCACTGATTTGATTGGTACAAAGCTTTTCCACCTTGGTAACTCTGGTAACCCTGCTTCTGATAACTATATTGCTGTCGCTTCAAAGTAGTTAACTCATTAGTCATGGCCCGCATCTATTCTCTCATCTCGTTCATCTCAGAAGCCAAGGGGTTAGGCGTAGGAGCTACTATTAGAGCTACGCTCGGAACACTTCCGGGATACACATACATAGATTGGGGGGAAACCATAGATGCATTGGTCGAAAGGAACATTAGCCTCCACGGCGTTGCATTCGGGAAACAATGGCATGATGGGTCTCGGTGCCAAATTTCCTACAACGATCAAATTATTTTTCACAACAATAGCCAAGGCATAAGCTTTGGGTAGAGTCTCTCCACCAAGATCTTGTAACATCATGGAGATATCGGCATTGATCGACTTTAGGTAGAACATGAATGCTAGATCCAGAGGTGGTTGGCTACCAATAGGCACTCTCTGCCAGGTCGAATGGAACCTCGCATTGAAATCAGGCAGAGCTTCATGAGGAGCTCACTTTATATTTGTCAGTTGATGGTACAACGAATATTTGTCACCAGTGTTGGAGAAATGCTCATAAAATGGAGTTTCGAGCTGGTCCCAAGTTGCAATAGTACTAGCTTCGAGGGTCATGTACCAGTTTAATGCCTTTCCTCAGAAGGAGGCGGCCAGTAGCCTAAGAGCTACATTCTCATTTGATACACCGTGTACCAGACATACGTCTGCCACATCTTGTAGATGTTTCATTGGTGTCTTTGACTCATCCTTAGAATACTTAAGGATGGGAGCCCATACTATAGGAGGCATAGGGAAAACTAAAGGACTTCCAGAGTCCAAGGCTACATAATTCCTAACAGCCATAAGCACAAGCGGAGCAAGTGACGGTGGAGGAGTAGGCGAAGGAGGAGACAGAGGAGACGGAGGAGGTGAAGGGCTACCTCACCGACCTCTCATGTGCACAGAAACTAATGGTGGTATGAGCTAGCCAGAGACTATTGCAGTCTACGACCTTGTTATAGGCCGATGGCTCATACACCCTTATAAAACTAGGTGAACATGCTAGTTCTCGATCCCACCAGGAGCGCCAGAAAAGTAACTGTTGACACAGAATTTTGCATGTAGCAGCAGTCTCATGGGAAACTTAGCTATTGGGGGACGCTGTGCGCTAGCTAAGTGACCTCCAGGATTTTACCGAAGCTGGATCTTCGTTTAGTGGGGGGAGTAAAAGGTGAGAAGGATAGCAGAAATATAAAATCTACACTACAGGCGATGCGCCAAAATCTTAAACAAATTCACCAGAGCATAGTGCACAAAGCAAAGGCCCGAACCACTAAATTGTTGTTTATTAAGTTAATTTTCTCAAAAGCACTTAAAGCATAAGAGTATCCTCTAATTTGCATAACATAATCTTGGCATAACTTCTAGCTAACACAGAAGAGTCGAAGAAACATGATCTGTATTTATTGAGTTATGAAGGATTACAGAAGCTAAAGATTATGCATTCAGACAATAAAAGAAGATAAGGAAACAGACCAATAGTCTCACTAAATGTATGAAAAATAGAAAGGCCAAATTTATTTGGCACAGTCTGGAGTCTTCAAATTGAATAAAACTATTACAAAGGCCTTCTTCCCAGTGCTCAAGAGTTTTTGCAAACTTAATCAACAACCTAAATAAAGAGAAACATGGCCGTATTTATAGGCCAGCCCACTGCCTGAAACGCCTAGGAGTAGAAAAACCACGAGCAGAGACCAATGGCCTAGATCACCTCGAGCCGCCACAACAAACATTGATCACCTAGGAGTATACAAGCAAAGCCACAACAGGAAATGGAAAACCATGCAGCAGCAGAAATGAACACGTGGTGCCACAACCGGAAACATGGCAACAGGTGAGTACAAAAAGTGTAGCAGCATTTCCGAGGTAACCGATGCAGCAGCAACCACCACGTGTCATGCAGACAGAGCTTGAAAAAAATTTGAAGAGATGCCCTAGGGAAAATCTCCATTAGGGAGCCACATGGAATGCGTCGAGTGAAAGAAAGTACAAGGTGGGCCCAGTTTGGAAAGTAGCCAGAGAAAGCCATGCGGCACACAAACGGAGACCGGCGCCAAGCGAAGTGATATAAAAAGTAGAAAGCTTTGTGAGACAGCCACGTGGAGCACGCTAAGGGCAGTGAGCATTTGAAAAGGTAAGGCGCAACTGCAAAGGTAAAAATAAAACTGCAAAGGCTTGGTAGTTTTTATTGAACAGATGGAACATTGTACTCTTCTTTAGTCTAGTGTCTATGAATTCCCACAATGCTGACCAAAATTCCCTCAAGAATCAAGAATCTCAATCTGATACAATAGAAGTAGGAAGCCCAAAATGAATGCATATAAATTGAAAGTACAAGTGTGTTGTCATCCCAACTGTGACTTATTTCTTACAATGCATTAAAATACATATTTTGTTGAACCTATCAACTACCACAAACAGATAATCATGTCCCTTCCTAGACATGGGTAGTCCCCCTACAAAGTCCATAGAAACACTTTACCATGGACAGGATGGTACAGGTAGAGTTGTGTACAACCCTAATTTCATATTGCTAGGCTTTGTTATTACACACATTACACATCCTCTAATGTACTTGGATATAGTTTCTTGTTTATGAGGCCAATAACAGTATTTCTATAATTGAGTCATTGTTTTGCTTACCCCAAAGTGACTAGAAAAAAATGACGTGTGTGCTTCTCTAATTACTTGTGCTTGTTCACCTTTTGGAATACATAATTTTCCCAAATGATACAACAATTTATCCTACACATAGTAATCTTTCTCTTCTACATATTTTCCTAGAATTAGAGTTGAATAAATATCCTTAAAGTCTTTGTCATTAGCATAGTGTTCCTAAAAACTTTCATGGACCATAGAACTACCTTGAAGGATAATCATAACATTCATGAGTGGAGCCTTAGACAACATATCTGTTACTTTATTATGGGCACCTTTTTTATGCTTAATAACCAAATGAAACTATTGAAGAGAACCCATCCACCTAAAGTTCCTACTTTGTTACAGTTTGGATTTTGAGTGCAAGTACTAAACTCGCTGGTGATCAGTATGGATTATAGTTTCTTTCCCATTGAGTAATGTTTACATTTTTTAACACTCTGAACTAATGCATAAAGTTCCTTACCATAAGTAGGATAGTTACTTACTACAACTGTAAAGGTTTCAGAGTTATAACATATCATTGGTTTACATCCTTGCATGAGTACCACTCCCATGGAAAACCCACTTGCATCTGTCATGATCTCGAATGACTATTGTAAATCTAGTAAAGAAAGAAATGGTTTGGTGCTTAACTTTTCCTTCAAAGTGTCAAAGGCCTTTTTCTATAGACCTCCCCATTGGAAATTTGTCTTCGTAGTGGTTAATACATGAAATGGCGATGCAAAGTAAGAGAAGTTGGTGATGAACTTCCTCTAGTACTGAACTGCACCTAAGAAACTTCTAAATTTTGTGACTGTACTTGGCTAAGGCCATTTTACAATAATTTCAACCTTTCCATGGTCTACTTTCAATTGACCACCTCCTACGACGTACCCTAAGTACACTAAGGATGTCTTAATGAATTCGCATTTCGACATCTTTACAAAAATATTTTCCTTTATGAATACATCAAAAACTTTCTTTACATGACTTACATGATCTTCCCAAGTTCAACTAAATACAAGAATATCATCTAAATAAACTATGACAAACTCATCAATAAAAATACAAAAGACATCATTCATGACTCTCATAAAGGTAGCTAGTGCATTACATAGCCCAAATGACATGACCAACCACTCGGAGAGTCCCTATTTTTTCTTGAATGAATTTTTCCAAATGTCCTTTTCTACAATTCTTATCTGATGATATCCACTATGCAAGTATAACTTAGTGAAATAAACTCCATGTTTCAATTGATCAAGTAAATCATCTATTTAGGGAAGACGATGCATGTTCTTTACCTTTATCTTGTTTAGGGATTTGTAGTCAATTCACATTCTCAAAGACCCATTCTTCTTTGGAACCAACACAATTGAAGAACCACAAGGAGATGTACTAGGACCAATAACTCCTTTCTCAACCAACTCCTGAACCTGCTTTTTGATTTCCTCATTCTACAAAATGGATAAATGGTACATGTCAATGTTTGGAAGAGGCACATCCTGTTGTAACTAGATTTCATGTTGTATCTCTCTCTTTGGTGGCAATTCCTTCTAGTCCTAAAAGAAGTCATCATAGCTGGAAACAACTTTGACCAATTCAACTTTACACTTTGGATCACACCCTTTGAATGCCTCAGATTTTTAATCCTCTTTAGCTTTTACAAACATTAATACAAACTTCTTACTTTCCTTGACTAACCTTTTCATTTTTCCAGTATTTACTAGTTTTAGATTAGTCTTTATCTTATGTGCACGTACGATGTATTCTATACCATCCTAAAAAACATGATACTTGTTCTCCCCCTATAAAATATTGCTTTTCAGTCATATAGATAGGGACTCCCTAGTACAAGAACACAAATATCTAAAGGGACTACACCAGCTTCTACCTCATCTATAAAGTTTGCAATGATAGAAAATATCAGCTTACATTGCTTTGTTACCTACAACTGCGCATCATTGCAAACCCATCCAAGTAGGTATGGTTTCAGATGAGGTATCATAGTCAAGTTAATATTCTTAACAACTTTAGATATTATATTTACTTGATACCCAATATCAAATAAAGTATCAACCTTAGTATGCTTTGTTGCAACCTGAATGTGAAATAATTCATTTATTTTCTTATCAATTTTAGGTGGAGAAGATTCTTTACTTGCACTTGCACTTGCACTTGCATTTGAAAAAAATGTATCAAAAGCAATAGATGTAGCTTTTCCTTTACCCTGGATCTCAACAACAACAATCTTTGTCTCAACCCTGGAATTGGATCCAAGATCCTATTGTACAACATTAGTCTTTTGTTTTCCTTTGTTTCCTCTGTATTTCTTTGGCCTTAGTTCTAAATGCAGCTTCCAACACTTTGAATCATCATGCACCTCTTTCTTGCAATGGGAGAATGTGGGCTTATCACCCTCCTTCTTAACTATAGTTGTCTTTTTCCCCTTTCCTTTTCCTTTGGATTTACCTTCAAGCTTAGATGGCTTCTTGTCAAACTTATAAATGAAAGTACTCTTACCTCTTGACTCTAAGTGTGTGGCTTGTACACATACTTTATCTAGATTACTAGGATTCAAAACCAAAATGGAATGTCTTAGATAAGAGTGAAGACCACCTATGTACTTAAGAAATGTGTATTGGGTGTATGATGGGACATTCAATGAAATAGCCCTTTTCTTGAATTCATGGGTGTACTCTTAGATAGTTTGACCTTTCCCTTTCCTAAAATTTTTTCTAGCTCATCATTAACTGTTGCATATGACCTAGGGGATAAAATTTCTTCTTAAGAGCATTAAAAACTTCTACCCAGGTTAAATTGACTATACCAAGTTGTGAATTTTTTTCCTAATTTCTACTCTCCCACTAGGTGAGAGTTGTTCCTCCCAACCGAAGAGTAGCTAACTAGATCCTAGAAGCATCATCAAAGAGACCTTGAACTCTAAAATACACTTCTACTTGTTAAACCTGTGGACATGAAAATCTGCAAGATAGACTTAAACAATTTCATGTTGTTAGCACAAAAGTTAGTTTAAATCAACAAACTTAAACATCCCTATGAAATATAGAATCATGTTAAACAATGCAACTAATAAGAACAATGCAAAAAACATGAATCCTTCCTATCCCATAGTGGATTGGTGCTCTTTGAGTATGTGAAAGAGCCCTTTCCCAATCCTTGATAAGCTTAGATTGCCAAGATGATGAGATAGACAATGAGATGCTTGAACTCAAGTTGCCTATAGTGTAGATGCATTAAAAATGTGTATGATGAAGAGCAAGATTGATTCTCAAATGAAGAGAGTAACCTTGCAATGAGAAAGTGTTGTGTTGTAGATGATTTATGTTGAAATGCTTTGCATTTTATAGATTCAAGATTAGGAAGAGTGATAGATTTTGATGAATCTGGGATAATTCACAAACCAATGACAAGGTGCCACTTGTCAAAGTGTGAGAGGGTGAGGAATGTGCAAGTCTTGGCCAATGTGCCAATTTGAATTTGAATTTTGGATGAAATGACATGTTTAGGGGGGATGAAAGGTGCAATAAATGCCATGTTTGACTTGTGCAAATAGCATTTAAAACCTTGTTGGAAGGGACAAGTCCCTTTTGGGGGGAAGATTCAAATTGGAAGAATATTCCATTTTGATGCCATTTTGAATGTAATTAGAAGAAATAATAAATCAAATAAATGATTTATTGGTGCAAGTGGGTGGGTTAGTTAAGAGTTTGGATTTGACTCTAGTTGAGTCAAAAGCTAGAGAATGGTAATCATGATTAGAAATTAATTAATTTAGATTAATTAACTTAGGGGATTTTAGGGATTTGACATTTGATTAAATCAGTTTGATTTATTAAATCAAATGAGAAGAACATAAGGATTAAATAATTTGATTTATTTAATGAACCTTAGGAAATTAATCAATAAATTGCTTTAATTGATTAATAGAAGAAATGAATGTTAATTTGTATGATGCATGATTGTTATTTTTGCATGTCTACAAAACCCAATCATCTAATTTCTCAACATTTAATTCCCCACAATACTTAGGTAGATCAAATTTTACATGCAAATTAATTTTAGGCTTATGTGCACCCTTGAAAAGATAAGCAAAAGAAATAGAACTTGTAGAAGAAGGAGAAGATGGAGAAGATGAAGTTAGAGGTTTCTTTGGAGTCTCTTCATCACCCTCACATTTTTCTCGCTTTGACGTTCCTCCTTTTTCATGCTTCTTTCATTCTTGTTTTTCCTGATAGAGCTCTTCCAACATAGCCTTCATGTCAAGAAAGGCTCATTGAAAACTCTTCTCATCAAGCTTAGTACTTTTTTTGGCTTCTGATTCTTCCATCTTTGGAAAAATTCTTCATTTACCAATCTTAGGATTGTATTCTGCAAGTGTGCCTTCACCTCACTGGCTCCTAGATCACATTAGCATCCACTTTAGCAATACTAGTCAAACAAAGCTCCGATACCAACTTGACATGTTATTAGGATCTATGACGATTGTATGTGATTGCTTAATGTTTACAATGCTTAATTTGAAGGTCTTTAAACGTAATAACATAATTGAAATTCTTAAATGAACATAGCAATAATAAAGTCATGAAATGAACAAAAGATATATAGAAGAGAGAAGACAAAACACAAGTTGATAGCGGAGTTCGCCAATATGGCTACGTCTTCGGGTCCCTCTCCAACAGAGTGACTAATCCTTGATTATACTCCAAAATTGATTACTTGAGTCTTCAATTGGAGTCTCTTGTGAGTTACAAGCTCATCTCCTTCAAGTGCAGTGGCATGCTCCTCCTCCATTGCACATAAATTAACACTCATTTCTCCAAGTATAATTCTCTCAATAATCACCACTTACTTACCCCTCACTAGCCTTATTTATACATAATTTTTTCCCAATATGGCTCATAACCATATGATTTTACAAATCCCCCATTATCTCCCATTTACAATAGTAAATCTCAAAAATCCCCTTAAAATAATATTTCAATCCTTATTAATATCTCATTTCCCCCTTCATAATCTTCAAATGTTAATTTAAGCCCTTTTAAATATCTCAAAATTGGGCTTTTACCATTTTAAGAGGATTTTCATAGTTTATGTTAGGGGGATTGGTTTTAACCGAGCCCTCTTTTCACTCCACACCGTCTTTAATTTTAGTAAATATCATTTTTCCCATTTTCCACCTGCGGACAACGCATGGCATAGTGGTAATGAGGGAAATTGGGAGATGGTGGGTTACAGGTTCAACCCCCATGACCCCCATTAGGCGGAATTTCCTTTGTTAAAATGAACCGACAACCTTTCATAAGTAAAGTGCAATATTTGGTGCAATGGTCAATAGATTTAGTGGGAAGCATGAGGGTGGGTGTTCGAGACCAAACCAAAATTTTTGGTGTCATGTGGCACCTATTTATTAGGCCACGTGTCATCTTTTCATTCATCCTTATTAACATGTGTCCAAACCTGATTCACGTAACTCAACACTAATATGTTGACTCGGCTAGTCAACTGGATGCCACATCTCATGTGCTAATTTTTCCACATCATTGGATGGTTGTTGACTATGTTGCCATGTCACAAATGTCGATGTGGCACCTATTGATTGGGCCACGTGGCATCTTTTCATTCATCACTGTTGACACGCATCCAATCCTGATTCACATAACTTGACACTAATATGTTGACTCGACTGCTCAACTGGATGCCACATGTCACATGCTAATTTTTCCACATCATTGTATGGTTATTGACTAGGTTGCCATGTCACCATGTTGATGTCAACATGGTCAACCCTTTTGGTCATAAACTTTGACCGACTTCATCTTCTCCATACGAGCTTCATTTGATGCAAAATGAGTGGCATTAGAAATGTGGCAAAAATCTCTTCGATAGGATGCCTCCTTTGACTAATTTTTAGACAGTCAAAATTTGACCCCAAATCTACATTTGGGCTCCTGTTTGACCAAACTTTGATCACGCATATCTTGAGCATACGAGCTCCTTTTGAATCCGTTCAAGTTGTGTTGGCTTTTTTTTTTCAAGAAGTTCAACATGGTGATGGTTTCAAGAGAATATGGAACACTTCAAATTTTTGACAAAAAGTATCGACCTAGATCACAAAGTCTATTGTGATCCAACCTCCACTACATCCAAACGTTCAATGTGTAGCTTTTCAGCATCAGCCTACCTTCCAACCTAACGTTTGGGCTCATAGTTGGGTTTAGATTTTTCATTGATATTTGAGAAATACCATGTTTGTGAGGCCGATACAAAGAAAAGTTGTCAAAACAATCCTGAATATGATCGTCCAAGTAATCCATGAAAGGAAAAGTGTCATCAGATTCAAAACCTACCTCCTTCGAACAAGAGGAGGAGTCAGGAGAATACTCATGATTAGTAGTGATCAGAGGAGAAGAGGGGACCACAGGCTATGCCAATTCAACCAAGAAACCTGAGGGGATTCTAATAGACTTTCATGATTCTACCAAATAAACTCAGTATTCGGAGTTCCATCCTTCCTAACCCACATCTTATCTAATAAATATAGTTATTCCTCTCTTTTTAAAATTATTTTCATAAATATTCTTCATTAATTTGTATTTTAACCAAAGGAACATATTATCCTATTTTTTTCTATCTCCTTTTAATGCTTTCAAAACTTTAATTTTACTTTGGGGAAAAGGTTTTATAACATTTTTTGAAAGATAAAGCACATCGTCCACAAACACACTTGGATTTATATGCAATATTGGCCAATTCATACTCTCCAAAAACTTAGAGGAAGATGAATTAGTACATTTTTTTAATTTTTTGTTTTGAACTTAATTCATTTATTGTATGTAGAAAAAAAAACTATGGTATCATGGTCATAAGAGGATGGATAATTAGACTGAACAATATATTTTAATGATAAATGGAGGTCCCTAAGATACCCAATTGATGTCATGCAAGAACACATAGGGAAAAGAAGCCCAAGAAATACACAATTGAGAAAAGAAACAATCCCAATAGTAAATAGCAGTCCCAATATTGGAATTTGATGCCTCCCTAATCTTGTGTGAGTGTTCCACCCAGAGTTTGATTCAAATTTTTCAATTTTATGTTTTTTTATTGTCTCTTTGTCTTGAGGCTTAGGCTTTGTTTTGGCCTCCCCGTGTCTTTGCAAGGGTTTTATGGGACATATTTTCTAGTTTTCGTCCCTTTGTAATAATGTTTCTGTAAACTCATATGGTACCCTTATGTATCTATGTACTTTCACTATATATTAATATTAATAGTTTAGGACTTTTTCCTTTTATCTAGAAAAAATAGTGAATAACAACAGACTAATGTGACCAAGTGAATCCCTACAAGTAAAAGCAAGTTTTAGTAGGTAAGGTAAATGAACACCGTATAAACCTTTATTCTTGTTTAAGACAAAGGCCAAAGAGAAAAGAATATATAGCTAAGAAAAATGTTGTGTCATTAAAAATGCCTCTACTAACATGTAGTGACATGAAATGTAGAAACAATTTGGTTAAACCATTAACCTCAAAGCCTTCATCCTTATTTCCATTGTAACAAAAAAATTAAAAAATCTATATGCAAACTAGATATTTGTGTTACGAATTTGTGTCTCATAATTTATAATTTTATCCTGCAAATAATTTTTTGTTATGGAATAAATGCCACCTTTCCAAAATAATGTTAACTATACAATATATTTTTTTAGTAAAAGATGAAAAAGGACATTATTAAATATTTTTTTTTGTTATGGAATAAATGTCACCTTTTCTTAATAATGTTAACTATAAGACATATTTTTCACTATGGTATAGAGAGGGGGGTCTCTTTGACAAGAACTTTGATTTAATTTTTTCCTTCCACAAAGGCCTTGAGACTTAATTTAATCATGCTTAGATTGGATTGTGCAGTACTTCTATAAAGGTTTCTTGCATGTTTTCAAAACCTCCTTTTGTCAGATGTCACTTTAAAAGGCCCTCAAGTTGCAAATGGACATTAATATCCTTAATCATTATTAATATGAGCACATTTAGTCACACAAATTCTGGGTGTTGGCCTAAGATAATGGATATCTAGCCTAAGATTTATTTGGCTTCAATTCATGAAAATACCTTAATTAAAGGTTTTGATGGATCTTTCCAGATCTGTAGAGTTTTTGGCAGCCCAGTTTTCTAGTAGATGTGTGGACATCTAAATTTTCCCTAAGTGGTTGTGATTGCTATCATATTTTGTTAAGTACTTGCTGGCATATGGCTTGTAATTTTTTTCATTGATGGCAACCTAAGTCATACATCCAGTCTACAGTATAGTTTTGGTTTACATCGGCAGAACATAGTGAAGAATAGGGCATCCAATTAAACACAAAGATGTTGGTCAAATTACTTCACCATACTATTGTTTTGGGTTATGGATCTCTGAGGAAGGTTTGTTGATGTTTGTATTACCTTATTCGAGAAGTATATTAATGTTCATTCACCGGTATGTGATCTAGGAGATTTGGTGCACTAATCTATTGGTTATATGTGCTAGAAGGTTGGCTTGGATATTAATTGTAGATATATAAGGAGTAAATAATTAAATGTTTTCGTGCTCGATTATGTTTGTTTGTGTCCTCTCTATGTATTAACCAACTGTGGAGGATACACATAAATAATTAATGGTGGATCTAGCTGACAGTTGAAAAGAACTTAATATTTTATGAAGCCGACATACGAATGTTCAAATTCTTGGTAGCGGATATATATATGAGATCAGTTCTATCATTTTGAAGGTGTGATAGTATGGAGAAGATAGAGAATGTGTGGAATGTGAAGCATATTAGTGTGTGGTGCAAAATTTAGCAGCTCATAATAGTGTGAATTTATCTATGTGTGATGCGAAGAGAAGAAAAGTGCAGAGCAGAGTGAAGTGTAGAGTCAAACAAAGGATCCAAAATCTAATCTATGAGCTTCACCGAAACTATAACATGGCATGAATAGATGCTACTTTATAAGTTCATCCTTCAAATGGTTTCAATCTAAACTTTTGTAAGGCAATGAGCCTTCCCTTTTGAGCAGTGACCTCTAGGCAGTGTGCCTGAATGCAAGTGCATTCTCTTTTGTAAAACTTTTATTTGAGTACTCAAACTGTGGATTAACCTCCACCGTGGTTTTTCCCCTAATAGGGTTTCCATGCAAAAATCCTTGTTTTATTGTGTTATGAATGTTTCCTTTGAATGATTGCATCTTTTCCTTTAAATGTAATGTCAGAATGGTTTAGGATTTTGATTAATAAAGTTAATATTTGATTCACCCCCCCTCTTAGTGTTCCATTGAGTCCAACAATTAGTATCAGAGCTTCTGGTTCCTCGAAAAAAGTTTAGAAGCTTGAGGTGGATCTTGGAATGTGATGGAATCTAGTAGTCTTCAGTAGAAACTTTTGGTGGCACTTGATGACCTTGATTAGTCTAAAGCAGAAGTCCAAGAAGTGAAAAAAAATCTTAGGGATGCTAAGAAATTCATTCAAACATTGAAAGATCAGATTTCTAAATCTAGGGATAAAAGGAAAGATCTTTGTGATTAGATCAAGCAACAAGAAAGCGAAAACATGGATGATGCACACCTAAATCAGCCCTTGAAGGAAATAACTGAAGAATGTGAAAAGATTTCTAGAGACAATGCTATCCTAAAACATGAAATGAAATCTTTGGTGATGAAGTTGACTAAAGAGATTGAAGAAAGGAAGAAGAATGAGGAGAATCTTTCTCAGTAATTAAAGGAGAAATATGATGAACACAAAAGAAAAAATGAATAATTCACTCACTTGGAAAGAGAACTACAATGATCCAAAAACAATGAAGAAGAACTTGGCAAACAGATTGTTATTCTCAGAAATGAACTTACTACTGCAAATGAATACAAGGAGAAGTTTAAGATCAATTCAGTGAGGCTTGATGAGCTGATTCAAGGAAAAAGGAGTGCAAATGATAAGAGAGGTCTTGGATACGAAAAAAGGAGAAAGTTCTAAATCAAGACAAAATAATTTCAGAAAAAGAAACCACATGAACAAAGGTGGAAGGTATCCGGTAAGACAACCTAATGCTCAAAAATTTAATGGATATTGTTTTTCTTGCAATAAATTTGACCATATGGCTACTCAATATATAAGTAATATGAAATTAAGAGATTCATCATTTTCTAGTCAGTGTTTCAAATGCAAAAAAATTGGTCATTAATCAATCAAATGCAGAAATATGTCAAACTACTCTATCAATAGAAAGAATGTTGAATGTTACACATATAGAATATTTGGACATATTGCTAATCAATGCATATCAAGAAGAAATAAGTGGAATGATTGGTTTGGAAAAGGAAGTACTGTGTGCTACAATTGCAATAAATATGGTCACATTGCAATATTCTACAGAAACAAAAATGTGGATAGAAGAGCTCTAGTATACAGAGGCAAAAATATACAAAAAGATGATAAAGGGAAAGGAAAAGTGACTGCTGATGAGATTAGATATAAAATCAAGAAAACACGGGTAAGGAAGAATGAGTCTGATGCTGGAAATGGTTCTGCACTAGAACCTACTTCTGGTAATTATTTTAGAAATTGATTTCTGGCCATTGGCCTAGGGGGAGTTTTTCAAGAAAATATTTCCTCCCCTATCCATAGATGGCACTAGAATGTGGAGAATGGTCAAGAAGGTGTATTAATAATATGTAGAGCTTTTGGAGAACTTTCACAAGAAAATTCAGAGAATTCATAGTTCCGTAGAAGAATTTTGTTGTCGCTTTCTAAGAAAACAGAGCACCTAGAAAACTTAGGGCAAACACATTTATTACAAGTGTGCAAGCTATAAAATTCAAGTTAGAACTCTCATTTGTCACTTTTCATCGAAGAAGAGAGGGAGAGCACTCAGTAGAATAATTTTGAAGCAGTGAAATCGATTCATTGGCAATTCTCAAAATCTATTAGGTATTTTAGTTATTTTCGGATTTTTCATATAATTTGGTGTGCGGTTGTTAAACCTAAGTGAAAAAAGAAAATGGAACAAATAAAAGGGTTAATCATTTTGGATGAATATAATAGTAGAAAGATTAGGTCCATGAGGAATCTGTTATTACCCAACAAATTCAAGCAATTGAGAGAAGCCAAACATAGGAATTTGGATATTTGGAATGAGTTTTCGTACTTTGAGAATACGAAATTCATTAAATTCATCTAAAGCAGATTGCATGATGACACTTTAACTCTAGACAAACCCTACATCATTTTGAAGGAAGTAATTGAGAATCTGACTGGTTTATGCAAAGTCAGAGATATACCGAGGAAGAAATCCATCTGGAATAAAGAAGTTGAAACCCTAACCAAAATAATTAGAGATCAGAGGGCACTAATAATTGCGAAAATCAAGAATCCTATTACAAAGTACATTGCACATGAAATTTCACATAAATTCATTTTTTAGAAACCGAGAAGGAGTGACCTCGGCTGGCGCAGTCAACATTTCTTACAAGTTCATAATTGAAGGTCGAGACTTTGACCTGTGCGGATTGATAAAGGATCAACTAATGGAGAATGTGGAACTAACAAAATAGACATGCTATCCTTTCAGGTTCGGTACTCTGATTATATGTTTAGTAATGTATTTCTTGAATTGTTTGCTAAAAATCAACAACGTGGTGTGGAAAGAAAATGAACCGACATGCAAACACATATACTCATATTCGAGGAGCTTAGATGATTGGGATCAAGAATTTGAAAATTTATTTAAGAATGTGCTTGGAAAGTGTGGCTCAGTCAGTTTTTCCCTTCTATTAAGAACAATTGAAGTTGGTTCCTCTTCTGGTGGCATGGAGAAAAATAAAAAAAGAGAAAAATAAATTGTTGAATACAGCCCTCTAGAATGCAAAATTCCCAGAATTGAAGGAAAAGGAAAAGAAAAGGAAATTATGGATATTCCAGACGAAGAATCTGATGAAGAAAATGAGGATCCACAAATAAATGAATCAGAACCAGAAAAAGATAGTGAGGAAGAAGATGGCCTGACAAAGGAAAATCTACAATAGCTTATTCTAAGAAGGTGGAATACAAAAAATCACTAAGTTATGGTTTGTTAGACCATCATATGATCAAGATATGATTCTGAGTGTACTAAATGCTCATGTTGAGCATTGCAATATCAAATTGGAAAGTTTACAGAACATTCTACCTAAAGAAATGATTGAATGCAGTAAAGAAACAATGAACTCTGAGGATAAAGACAAAGAAGGTGAAGTTATCTCTCATTTGAAGGATCGGTTTATGCTATCACTTACCAAACTAGAGAAGAAAATGAATGAGTTGAGGTAATGCATAAGTTCAACTAATAACATCTACAACTATTTCATCCATTAGCCTCATGTTTTTGGTGAATACAAAGAGAAATTGGGCAGATTGAAACAAAGTTGAATGGTATTGGAAAAATCTTTGACATGTTTCAAGATCAGGATGACACCATTAGGAAAAATATTCAAGAGCTACAGTCTGAAAACACAAAAGTTCAATTCACTAAGAACACACTTGTGGATACTTTTTGGAAGGTGAAGGATCTAACCGAATGTAGATTGGAATAGGTGGTGGAGATACTAAGGAAAGGTGAGAAACTAGAGGAAGCAATTACAATTCCAGAATCTCTAACTAAAATTGTCAACAAAACATCCAAGAAAAATAGCTTGATTATTATCATTGGGATCACAATAGATGCTTAGAAGAAGTTCCTTCTAGAAGTGAAGGAAAATCATAATATAATTTTCTAAGTAGCAGTTGCTTGTTTTCAAAATTGATTCAAATTTTTGAAGTTTTGGTCAAAGGGGGAGAATTGTTGGTATATATATTTTGAATTTTTGGAGATTTTGAACAATTTTTTTTAATTTTTGGCATATGGTTTCTATGCTTTGTCATTGATGCCAAAGGAGAAGAGAATGCAGTGAAAAATGCCTTATAAATCTTAGGCGGAGAGAGTGGAGTAAAGTTTGGCAGCATACTTATAATGATTCTGACACTTAGTCATTTTTCACTAACTGTTGTCATCAATGCCAAATGGGGAGATTGTTGGCATATGGCTTGTAAGTGTTTTCATTTATGGCAACCTAAGTTATACATCTAGTCTATAATATAGTTTTGGTTTACACCAACAGAATAGAGTGAAGAACATGGCATCCAGTTAAAGGAAAAGATGATCAAATTACTTCATCAGACTATTATTTTGGGTTATGGATCTCTAAGGAAGGTTTTTTGATGTTTTTATTACCTTATTCAAGAATTATATTGATGTGAATTCATTGGTATGCGATCTAGGAGATCCAATGCACTAATTTGTTGGTTAGTTGTGCTAGAAGGCTGACTTGGCAAATATAGTAATTATGGATGTATAAGGAGTAATTAATTAAATTTTTTCATGCTTGATTATGTTTGTTTGGGTCCTCTCTATGTCTTAATTGACTTTGGAGGATACACATAAATAATTAATGGTGGATCTAGCCGATAGTTGAAAATAACTTAATGTTTTATGAAGCCGACATATGAAAGTTCAAATCCTTGGTAGCAGATATATATATGAGATCGGTTTTATCATTTTGAAGGTGTGATAGTATAGAGAATATAGAAAATGTGTGGAATGTGAATTATATCAGTGTGTGGTATGAAATTCAACAGAGTAATAGTCCAAATTTATCTATGTGTGATGTCAAGAGAAGAAAAGTGCAGAGCAGAGTAGAGAGAAGTGTAGAGTCAAATAGAGGATCCTGAATCTAATCTATGAGCTTCACCAAAACTATAACCTAGCATGAATATATTCTACTATATCATTTCATCCTTCAGATGGTTTTAATCTGAACTTTTGTAAGGCAGTGAGCCTCCCCTTTTGAGCAGTGAGCTCTAGGCAATGTGTCTAAATGCAACATTCTCTTTTGTAAAAAATTAATTTGAGTACGGAAATTGTGGATTAACCTCCACTGTGGTTTTTCCCCTAATAGGGTTTCCAATCAAAAATCCTTTTGTTATGGTGTTATGAATGTTTCTTTTGAATGCTTGCATCTTTTTCTTCAAATTTAATGTTAGAATGGTTTAAGTTTCTGATTAAAAAAGTTAAGATTTGTTGAACAATGATTCACCCCCCTCTCAGTGTTGCCTTGAGTCCAACAGTACTAACCCCTTTGTCACTATAGAATTTGTTGTTGAAGGTAAAAATTAAATTTTATCTTGCAGTCATAATAAAATCATGGGGGTTCAAGGAAGTACTCTGAGCCACTCTCTTGCATGTTGTTACACCAAAAACATTGAGATATGGAGGCTCTTTCAAAAATTTGGCATTACCCCATTCTTCATGGCAATGAAGGGTTATAATTATGATATTACTATGAAATTCTACAATTCTTGGCATGAAGACAGAGTTAAAATTGGTAGTATAAAATTTACGGTGACTCCTAAGTTGATAGTAGAGTTGATTGGCTTGGAGTGTAGTTATTTGAAGGTGGCAACAATTAGTAATGGAAATTATCAAAGATTCATTGAGATTTTCCTCAAAGGGGAGGAGAAACTTCAGTGCTACAAAAATGGATATGACAAAGAAAGGCTCCCAACTTCATTGTAGGAATACTAAGAATCACTAAGAGGGGGTGAATCGGTGATCCTATAAAACCAATCACATAGAATTAATTTCCCAAAACTTTAGATATTATATTTCATAAGGAAACATAAATATGTGCAAGTCACAACATCACATGTGAATCACAAAGCAACACACCACCAAGGAAAGATGAGACAATATTTATGAGTGGAAAAACCCTAAAAGGGTGAAAAAACACTATGAACAATTGCTTTTATTATATTCAAAGGGAACCAACCCTGATTACATTTATTGAGCACCAACCCACCAAGAGCACCAATTATAATTACATTTAGTGAGCACCAACCCATCGAGATCACCAACTTTGATTACATTTAGTGAGCACCAACCTACTGAGAGCACCAACTCTTGTTACATTTAGTGAGCACCAACCCACCTTCGAAGCACCAACTCTGAAAACATGCACCAACCCACCTTCAAAGCACCAACTCCAAAAACACTAAAGCACCAACTCCAGACTTTGAATACAAGAAAAAGTATATTACAAAGGGTTTCTCTATTTCACATCAAACCAATTATTTACCAAAGTCTCAACACATATTAATAAGGCCTTCTTACACCAATCTCACATACAACCATCATGTCTTTAAGCTTTGAAAATACTCACCATCATCATCTTGTATTTGAAAGAAATAAATAACTTATATCAGCACTATCACCTTTTCAATAAAGAATTATCCTTTATTTATCATAACCATCATCAAATTTTCCACAACATATTCCAATAAACTGAAGCTACCATACATTCTTCCTTTCTGCCATCTCTAAATTTTTTAATGATGAATACACTACTTTGAATACCTAAAATAGTCAATCACCTTGCTTCATTCATGAAAGTTTCAACCCCTTTCATACCTAGCTCTATTCTCCATCAATTTTCTCTGTTCTCAAACACACATGTAGACACCACCATTTATTCATGAAGATTCCATCACATTAAAAAGTTACATAAAAAAACCCTCCTCACTGCATAATAGGTTAGATATTATCAAAATGAATCCATATCAAATCCTCCTCCAATATCAATTTGTCAATAGCTTAGGATTGAATAGATGGTCACAATTATATTTAGGAACTTTACATTGAATAGAAGGTTCAATCATATACAAGAACCCTGCAAACAATACATTGATCTCCAATAGAAATATTTCTCAAACCTCAATAATCTCCTTTCCTTCACATGTTTCAGTCAAAAACATGAATATATTCTTCTCATAGAGCTAATACCAACTTCTTATTCTCATTCTTCACAAAAACTAACACTAGAATCCAATGTTAGTGATACAAGAGCATCCCTAGTTGCAAGCAATCTTGCATCAACCAAAAATATTTGCATTCATTTTCTTTATTGCATTACCGGACCCAGTCTCGACCTATTCCATAACTTGTGGAGCTCTGGAAACCATTTCATGTTTTGGCCGACACTTCCACGTTTCACCAAATTCGGGATTTGGAACTTCTTAGGCTAACGTGGACCTTTTCTCGAGTTGGGAACTAATATATATATATAAGCATGTATATTTGCATTAGAGTAGTCAAGTAGAAGATAGAGTAGTAATATAGTAGATAATTAAGGGTTTCGATCTACATGTAAGTCTGGGGCTTAGCGTCAAATCATTTTCTATTTTGTAAGACAAAAGGTAGGGCATGTTGCCAATTAATAATTTATTGATCATTCATATATAAGTATTCATGTGTTATTTTCATTCTATTTCTTGGTTTTTTTGTGTTTACTCTTGCTACAAGGTTGGACAGTCCTAATTCCAGATCCTCCATCCTTGACTGCACTAGGTGGTATCAAAGAGAGTTTGTGAAATCTAGGAGAGAAGAGAGAATTTGAGCGAAGGAATTCCATAAGATCTTTGTGTGGATATATTTCTGAATTGAGGCAGCCTACTTGTGTTTTTTATCACATCGTCAAAAGTGAGGCAGTTTCAGACATGTAGCCAGATCGCCGACTTAAGGTAGCTGCATCGGATCCTAGGAAGAGATACTGCTGAGGAGATTTCATACTATTGTTACTCTTGCTGGAAAGATGGATGAAATGATGGAAATGATGTGAATGATGAAAGTAAGATTGGATATTATCGAAGAGGATAGGAGAAAAGGCTTAAACCCTAGACCTAATGATGAAAGCGATGATGATGAAGTTCAAACTATAGACCTAGCTGAAGAGATAATAGAAGAAGAAGAATCGGATCAAGTGAAGATGTTGAAGGTTATTTTGAAAATAGGGAAGCAACCTAGAATGTAGATTTTGAATTATACTGGTAACCTTAACCCTGAAGAGTTGATCAATTGGATAAATGAAATTGAAGAATATTTTGAGTATGAAGAAATTGAAGATCTGGAGAGAGTAAGGTTTGCAAAAATAAGCTGAAAGGACATGTTGCAATTTGGTAGAAGGAATTTAAATTGGAGAGAAACAAAAGAGGCAAAGAAAAGATTGTGAAATGGGATAGAATGGTGACAAAATTAAAGAACCATTTTATACTTGTAGACTATGAGTTGGAGTTGCTGAAAAGATTGAAAAACCTAAGACAAAAGGAAAAGACTATGAAATAATACACTAAAGAATTCCATAAGATCTTTATCAAGACCAGACATAGTGAAGCAAGCAAGGATAAAGTGGCACGGTATATTAATGGGCTAAGGATGAACATTCAAGAAGAATTGATTCTGGTGAGGCTGAATTCAGTAGACAAAGGATATTAGTTTTCATTGAAGGTTGAGGAAAAACTAAACAAAAGACATGAACAAAGGCAGAGAGAAAGAGGAAGTAGATTTCGGAGGGGAAGGTCACATTCCAGAGGAGAAAAACCCTATTGGGAACAAAACAAGGATAGGCGTTCATATCATAAGGAAGAGAAGGATTCCAGTTCATACCAAAAAGGAAGAGATGACAAGAATTCTTACCACCACAATAGAGGAGGCTACAATTATTACCCTAACGATGGATACCGGAGAGATGAGAAAGGATATGGCAAGAGAACTTTCAGAGGAACCTTTTTTAAATGTGGAGGAGAAGGACATGGAGCATTTGAGTGTCACCAAGAAGGTAAGAAGATTGAACTTCATGCAAGAACCATATATGTAGAGGAAGAACCAAAGGGAACACCAAGTTCTCGAGGAAGTCCTGAAAAGGGAGAGTCACTATTCATGAGGAGAGCATTATTCCAGAAGGAGGAACCTAAAGAAGCACAACAAAGGAAAATTTCCTTCTAGACTAGATGCAGGGTAGGGGTAAGTGTTGCAAAGTTATCATTGATAGTGGTAAAAATATTATAACACATTAATTCTCCCTTCAGACTTCCTTCTGCATTAATTTTTGATAATGGGACACCATTTAAGAACAATGACGTGAAGAAATTCCTTGACACATTTACTATCCGACATCACTTTTCAACACCTTACTACCCATAATCTAATGGTCAAGTTGAATCAACTAATAATTTTTTTGATAAAATCCAAAGGAAGACAGTAAAAAAACATAAGAAGGATTGGCATATGAAACTAACATATGCATTATGGGCTTACCATACTAGCATCAGAATATCCACTGGAACAACACCCTATAAACTTGTCTACAATACCGAGGAAATTATGCCCTTGGAGTTAGAAATCCCCACATTAAGGATTGCTCTTCAAGGACTTGATGACAACACTTATAAAGAACAATGATTGCACCAACTTGATATGCTTGATGAACATCACATTAACACTCTTGAGCATCTTCAAGCTTATTCTAAAAAATTACAACATAGTCATAATGATCATTCCATCCCTTAGGTATTCAACAAAGGTGACTTAGTCTTCTATGAAAATCAATGAAACCTTAATGCTGACTCGATTGAATAAGGAAAATTCAGTCGTAATTGGTTAGGACCTTACATAATTAACAAAAGGTATGGGTCTGGTGCATACATGTTAATAGAAATGGATGGCCCACCTCTCAAAGACCCTATTAATTATGTGCATTTGCACCGGTATTATGTTGAATCCTTTTAAATAGTATGAATGATAAAGTAGTGATGTTAGAGTTAGTGGATAATATTCTATGTGCTCTTGCATTGCTTCATTCTTGACAGGAAATTATTTGTGTCTTGAATTCTAAAGTGATTATTTAATTCATTTTTAAGTGATTACTTTAGGCTTGATACTATTCAAGTTCAATCTTGTATGTTGTGTTAGATTAGATCCTTATATGTATTTAATGTTCTTGTGTCACAAAAAAATGTATCCTTCGACATTTTTATGCTCATTTGGATCTTTCTTGTGTATTTTGGCCTAGTTTTTCCTAGATTTAATGTTGTAATGTGGCAAACACATTCACATTAGGTCTTGAACCCTTGTGAATCAATAAGAATTCAATGGTTTGTTGTCAAAGTTTTGTGAAGTGTTGTAACCCACTTTCACACTTTTCTAGGACCTTTCTAATGTATTTCACCTAAATGACCTTTCTTTATCACTTACCAAGCCTTATTTCAAAGTGTTGTAAGAAGTTGTAACAAACTCTCACACTTTTCAAGGCTTGTCATCAATAATTTGACCCTTTCTTATGTTTAAATGGCCCCTTAGTACACTTACATGTCATACTTAAGTATGTTTCAGAGAATAATCTCATTAAACATCACTAAATACACTTTAATTCCCGATACCCAGTAAAATCTCCCTAGTGGGACCAAGATGCCACTTGGGGTGACTTAGTCCCATCTAGCTTAAAAATCAAAATTAGTTTATAATTCTGGCGGGATATTATTCTCTAGACCTTGAGGCCGGCATGTGATGTGGTATTTTTGGGAATTAGGGAATAATTGTGTATAAATATGTGGTTTTCCACTCATTTTGGGACTCTCTTCTTCTCTCTATCCTTATCATTCATCATTCTTCTCAAGGAAGTTAGGGTTTTGGCATTCTAAATCATTAAGAGGCATTCAAGGGTAGATTCTTCATCCATTACTGTAGAAATTCAAGATCTATCATCATGGAAAGTTTCTAATTCTTTCATTTCATGTTCATGCTTTATCTTATTTCTTCATTTGGTTTAATTGCTTAAAAGGGGTTTGACCAAGGCAAACCCCCATGCCCTAACATTCAACATTTCTCTTTCTCCCCTTGTGTGTTTGCAGATTTAGGTACCTTGAAGGCATGTAGATCATTGAAGAATAGGTTGCAAGATTTTTGAGGACATCTCCTTTTTGGCTAGGGAAAAACATCCACTAAAAGTCACTTGCAGTACCGAAAATCAAGGTTTTCGATCTGAGTACTTGGAGGAATAGAAAGTGTAGACCGAGAGCTTTCAATTCCACTTTTGGATTCTCAGGGAAGACAAAGTGGACTAAGTCACCATCAATGGTGATTTAGTCCCTTTGTACATGTTTTTTAGAGTTTTCTATAGATTTGGATACCCATTTGGCTAAAACGGGCTTTAGTATAGTTTTCTAGATTTGGGACTAAGTCACCCAGAATGGCATAAGTGTCCCAGTAGGTCAAAATTACTGACTCAACAACATTTCTAGTCTTCATTCAAGTCTGCAATAAATTTGCAAGTGCACACCTTCTATTTCACAACTTTCTATTTAGTTTAGTTTTTATTTCTAGGTCATTTAGTATATGTTTTCATATCACATCAAGCATTTGTCTTTCCAAGTTTACACTTGGTGGTGAACCCCTTCTATCCATTTTCATCCCCAAGAACCCTTCCTTTGATAGATTTTAATCTCCTTTGTATTGAAATATCGAGGGTTTGTTCTTTAATGAATTGTAGATCTTTGTCCCTCCCCCTTTAGGTGCATGACCCTAAAGGTGCAAGAGGGTAACAAAAAATTGCGGTTCATTTTGGTGAACCTGACATGAAGTCCTTTGCAAAACATGAAACAAATAAAGAAGTCCTTGCTTAATTCCAATTCCATCTTGCACAATACTAGTGATTTGAATTTTACACCCTCCTCTAAAGGAGCGTACAAAATCTCACAATATAAAGAGCCTTTCATAGGTATGGCATCTATACTAAGCAAGAAACATCTTTATCACACAATATAGGAACACCTTCTACCATTGATCAAGAGGGTATCCCATCAAGACTCCTCCAAGATCACTTGATATCCCTCCCTCCATGAACTTGAAATAAATTCTACTATAAACATTCATTTTGTGCATATCATTGAGTTCATGATCATTCTACTAATGAATGTAAGGATTTGGGTAGTAAAATCCATCATCTTAAGGAGTTTGATGCTCTCCCTTATGTGGGAGCACATAATTCCTCTAATTGATATTGATTTTCACTCTACCATGAATTTCATCAATCATTTTGGCTCATCCTTATCCTGCACTAAGTGGGGGCAAGGGGCTAGTTAGCCTTGTCCTTGTATGTCACTTGTTGTTGCCTCTTTTGGCTAGTCATGAACCTTTCATGAACATATAAGAGCAAGCTTGGGATGTGGATGAAATTCCTTAAGTTGGCTTGCATGTAACATACTACCTTTTCATGATGTAGCTTATTGGAAACATTTTACTTGGCATAGGTATTTCTACATAGGCTCTCGTGTATTCTTCTAATTTAAAGCAACTATTCATAGTAATAGTGTTAGCAACCGCTTTAAAGTGGGGCATACATCGAGACTCATATTTCGTTGTGTGATTTTATTTTTCTTGTGATTCCCTCTCTTGTAAATATTACGTAAAATGTTGCTCAGGATGAGACCTTTCACTTGCCTTCTCTTGGAAAAATTAGGTACAATGTTGCCCAAGATGAGACATTGCACTTGTCCTCTCTTGAAAATAAGATGAGACCATTTGCACTTTTCCTCTCTTGGAGACATTAAGAATGATGTTCCTTAAGATGAGACCTTTCACGAACTGAGAAAAATCCCTTTGAACATTCCTTACACCATTTTTACATTTCAAAAATCATTTACAAAAATTATTTTTCTTTTGTGGCACCTTATTAAAGTTATTAGGAGGTATAACTTTGGTATGGTTTGAGTGGGAAGCCCAATCCAAGGCATGACTTTCCCCATAGCCACTTGCATGTGTGTGAGTGCACACTAGCCATGAGTGTATGTTTCTCAGCTTTTTGGACTTGTCACTCGGTGCATAGCCAAGAGTTCCATCGCCTTAGAGTGAGTATGCATTTTTGGACAAACAACCTAGATCTGATCCATAACGTGTTGGACAAATGGTCGAAGCTTGATCCAGCTTTTTACTTTTTCTTATTCTTCTCTTCCTTCTAGTTCTTGTCATTGCATGATCATGTATCTTGTTTTGCTACAAATAATTCACCTTGTGTGTGTCCTTTTGTGATATGCTAGTTTGACTTAGGATCTTGGATCCTGAGGGCTTGCGCTACCTCCTTCATCTTTTTCATCCTTTTCCATGCGAATTGGTATGATTATACCCCTCTTGAATGTCTACTTTAGTGTAAGTTTGAAGCAATTCCATCCTCACTAAAGTGGGGGCGAAATGTGTTGCAAAGAAATGTATCCTTGGACATTTTTACGCCCATTTGGGACTTTCTTGTGGATTTTGGCCTAGTTCTGTCTAGATTTAATGTTGTAATGTGGTCAGCACATTCACATTAGGTCTTGAACCCTTTTGAATCAATAAGAATTCTATGGTGTCTTGTCAAAGTATTGTGAAGTGTTGTAACCCACTTTCACACTTTTCTAGGACCTTTCTTATGTATTTCACCTAAATAACCTCTTTTTATCACTTACCCAGTGAGCCATCAAAAATGGATGTTGCTACCAAGAAAAAGAGGATTCCCTTTACTACGCCCCTAAGGTTTTTCACCTAGGCATTGTTGGTGTAGAAATGACACTCTTTCCACTTTGGTGATATAGTTTTTTTTTTCGGTTGCATTCAAAGGAAGGAATAGGGTTGTGTTGTGTGTGTGTGGTGTGGCTGAAAACTAAAATGGAATGATGCTACTCTAATCTTTAAATGTAAATGAAATAAAATGTAACTAAATGCAAGCTTAACTATATGCCAGGGTAAATGTATGCAATCTGGACACTAACAGGAAATAAAAAGGAGTGTGCACCTGGGAAATGAAACTTGCAGATGAGGAGCCCCAAAATGTTCTGGAAATTGCCTGAAATTAGTAGAGGGACACTTATGCCAAGTTGGGCGACCTAGTCCTCCTATCAAGAAACTTTGTCAGATTGGGTTTTGGGGAAAAGGGTACCCAAAAATATAAAAACCCTGTTTCAGGCTCGGTACCGGGACAAGGTCACCAATAGTGGTGACCTAGTCCTCCTGATACTTTTTTAAGTCTAAAGGTATGATGCTATGGGTCCCAGTTGGTACTTTCCTTCTCTATAGCAGTCTGTGTCTGAATATCCCGAAAATGACCTATAACTTGTCTTTTTGCTCCTCCTAGGGTTTGATGTCTTGATGTGACTTGAACGGAATGTTTTTACTTTCTCCAACACTTTGAATCTTGTTAAATCTGAGTACAACCTACAAAACACATGCAAAGACAAAGAGAGTTTTTGGGTTAGGGAATGGGGGTTTTCCTAAGTCAAACCCCTTTGATGGTAACTTAAAACCAAATGAAATATAAATCAAAGGAGAGATTCTTGAGTGTTAAACAATGTAAATTCTCACCAAATCCTTTGTTGTTCAAGTCTGCAACATGCAAGAATCAGCTCCAATGGAGGTTGCTTGTGTTTCCTTGTGCTTGATTGCTTGCTTTGGAAGCTTGAGTGCAAGAGTACTTGTGAAGAGATGTAAAAATGAGCTTGGGAGAGAGGGAAATGAAGGTGAAAACCCTTATTTATACAAGATATTCCCTAATTTCTCAAAAATGCAACATGATAGGCCGACACTAGGGTTTTGGAGGAAAATTTCCATTAGGTTTTTGTCTTAAATTGTGATTAATAGATTTTATCAGCTTTGCCTCCTGAAACACTCTTAAGTCAGTCCTAAAATTACATTAAGGGGACAAATTAACATAAGGAAAGGGTTAATTGGTCGATGATAAGCCCAGGAAGATGTCAAAATGTCTTACAACACTTTACAACACCTTGACACAAGGCTTGGAAAGGGGTAAAAGAGGGTTATTTAGGTGAATTGTGTTGAAAGGGTCTTAGAAAAGTGGGAATATGTGTTACAAAACTTCACAAAACCTTAGTAAAACATCATTAGATTGTTGTTGATTTACAAGCATTCAAGACTGAATCAAGGCAAAACATGGCCAAAATTCAAGGGAAGAGGCCAAAATGAGTGAAAATGTGTCAAAGACTACAATTTTTGGTGACACATTTAGCCCCCACTTTAGTGAGAGGATGAACTTGCTTCGAAATCACACTAAAGTAGCTGAATCATGCATTTCGAGCATGATCTAATTATTCATGCTAGTAAGGTGAGATGACTATGATCAAGAGGGATGATTAAGCCCCTAGGATCAAGATCCCATGGAAAATTGAACATAAGTACAAAATATCACACAAGGAGTGATGTAAAAGAATGAAGAGAGAGAGAGAAAGGTCAGATCAACCTTCGACCATTTGTCCAACTAGTTGTGGATCAGATCTAGGTTGTTTGTCTGAAAAGAAAGAGGGTACTCACTCTAGGCTGGTGAGACTTTCGGTTGTCCATCGGGTGAGAAAAATACATTCAGTTGGTATGTACTCACACACACACAAAGGTTGATATGGGTAAAGTCATGCCACTAGTTGGGCTTCCCACTCAACCATACCAAAGTTATACCTCCTGATAACTTTGATAAGGTACCAAAAAAGACAAAGGTGTGGTTCATGAGACGAGAAAAGCCTTGGATTCTTGGAACTCATGAACAAGTGCAAGATGGCACCACAAGCATGCAAATTGTGTTATGCAAGGTGGCCATATATGCACAAATGCAGAAGTGCAACATGTAAACTGCAAAAGTTCAAAAATGAAAAATGAAAAAAAGAGTGTTCCAAGGAGTCTTGTTTAGTTCATATGAGGTCTTTGACTTAGGAAACATTGCATCTAATTTCTCCAAAAGAGGACCGATCAAAGGATAGAAGATTCACAACTTAAGAGATGTCGTGTGTCACATCAGGCCACTAAGAGGAATGCCATATGCTAAGATAAGTCACACTTATGAAGGTCATTACACCAAATATCATCCACAAAGTGAGAAAACACATCATGTGAAGTGACAAGGCTGCACTAGGAACAAAGGGCAAAGGAAAAACAAACGAAAATTCAACATAAATAATGCCAATGTATGCCCCCACTTTAAAGGAATTTCTAAACACCATGTTGTGAGAAAGTTCCTTTAAAGTAGAGAAAGGAAATATGAAAACATAAGAAAAGGACATGAGAACCTACTTGAAAAGCCCTATGTCAAGTGATAGGTGTCCAAGAAAGGTTTTTTCATGCAAAAAGAAAGAAAGGAAAGGAAAGGGGGTTGCCCCCAAAATGAAAAACCACAAACATATAACGGGTCTATGGATTTGGGATCAATATGTTTGTTGTTGTAATGTTTATGTAGAAAGTGTGGGACTATCATCATTCCCCCAAATACATAGAACTAGAAGAAGACACAAAGCGAGTGAAAGAAAATAAAAAGAAAGGGTCAATTTTGGGTCAACATGGAAGAGACATAGGATGCCTCGACGCTTTGCATTGTCCCCAAAAGGAAAAAATAGCAAAAAGAAGAAGGGAAACGGAAAAGACCCTTGTTTTTGACTCAACATGAAAGAGACATTGCAGTCTGAGTGTCTTGCATCATCCTCAAATCGAAGGCAAAAAGGAAAGAAAAAAGGAAAAGAGAAAGATGGGTCCATTTGGGTCAACTTTAAGGAGACATTGCAGTCTCAGTGTCTTGCTTCATCCCCAAATGAAAGGAAAAAAAAGGAAAACAAGAGGAAAAGGGTCCATTTGAGTCAACATGAAGGAGACATTGCTATCTCAATGCCTTGCATCATCCCCAAATTGAAGGGAAAAAGGAAAACAAGAGGAAGAGGAATGCACAACATATAGAAGAATAGAGATACATATAGAAGAATTTCATAAAGAGAAGAAACATCAAACATGAAAATACAGGGAACACATGACACAAACAAACACAAGACTAGTAAGGAAAGTGCAAGTCAATTGTTAAGCAAGGTATCCACCTCCCAATCTCGTTTGGTATAAGCGGGAGGTGAACACAAAAGCTAAGCGATAGGGAAAAATGCATTACTAGGAAAAGGCTAGCAACCTCTTGCCCCCACTGAGTGCAAGGCTGGAGTGAACTGAGATAGGTGATGGGAAAGAGCATGTAATAGTGAGAATTGTAGGTTCTACAAATATTACAGAAAAAGGGGGTATGCGAGTAGTTTAGGGGTCAATAGGGTAGCACTCAATACCAATGAAGTATTACTTACTCAGTATCTCTCGTAGATGGCGACATTCATCGCTTCTATGGCCAAGAACATGATGGTAAGAAAAATGTGGTACATTAAATATTTAGGATAGATTACCAACCTATTACGATGAGGTAAGGTGATGAGCCCTTTGTTTAAGAGGATGTATAATTTTATCTCGCATTCAGATGGTGGACGGAGAGGAAATTTAAGTTTATGTAATTTATAGGGCCTCTTGTATCTACTAGATTCCCTAATTCTGAAAGAGGAGACTAGGGCACGAGGTCCCGAAATGATCATAGGGTTAGCTTTGTGATTGTTTCGAGGGGCTTGGGTGACCGTTCCTTAGGAAGGAGAACATCCAAATCAGGAGGGGAATCAAAGATCACCATGCCATCGTCACGGAGCCTAAGATAATCTTGAGGAGGCATCCTATCATGAGGGGGATCTTGATAACCTATGCCCGTTGTATGTTCATCAGGTGATAATTGTTCATAAAAATTGTGAATTACATGTTCATTCATTATATCACCACCTTGCTTGCTTAGGATGGTAAACCCTTTTCCATAAGTCTGTTGAAGATTAATTGGAGGGTGGGTGATCTAGTTATGGTAAAAGGGCAAATGAGTGGCAGGATTAGAGGAACTAGGCTCACCTTGCATAGGTAGCTTAGGTTTGGTATGTGTTTTCAGATGGAGGTAAGCAAATGTATCTAAGGGTGACACGTTGTGAAATGGGAGTTTTTGCATGGATGGGTAAAAGGCTACATTGGCTTCAAGATTGTCAAGGTAGTGATTGAGGAACCGATACATGCTAGCATCATCATCCCCAATGATGTCTACTTCAGTAGGAGGATACTCACGGGGAGTTGATTGAGCAGGAGTAGGTTCAAGGTCATTAGGATTAGTGGCAAAGGTGTAGCTTGACATATCCATTAAGGATTTAAGGGATGTGCAATTTTTTTTGAAAGAAAT
Organism: Sequoiadendron giganteum; assembly: GCA_007115665.2. Classification (NCBI taxonomy): domain Eukaryota; kingdom Viridiplantae; phylum Streptophyta; class Pinopsida; order Cupressales; family Cupressaceae; genus Sequoiadendron; species Sequoiadendron giganteum. The sequence goes on from CM021102.1 coordinate 706,521,407, forward strand.
GGCCATGATGAAAGCAATGTAATGACAAGGAATAGACTAAAAGAGAAAATCTGGAAATGGAAACAAAAAGATAATTACAAAAAGAAAAAATGTAGATAATGTGTTGAAAATGATAGAAACTGCTGTGAAATTTTTGCAAGAGGACTAGGTCACCCAGTGTGGCGGCTTAGTCCTAACAAAGATTTTTTTGACAATTTGGGAAAGTTTTTAATACTTTTTCTGATTTTTATGGTTTTTCAATGCAAGTACAGAGTGAAAATGTAGATTTTTTGTTCTTTTTTCCAATAAAATGAAATGTAAAGTGTAATATAGCAATAAGTTTCACTAATTCACTTTTCTACAAACCCTAGGATGCAAACAATGCAAATTTTTGAATGCAATGCAAGCAATTTCCTAAGATGAAATGCAAAATCAGAAAGTTAACAAGTGGTCTACGGTTGGGTTCACCAAAATGAACCACCAAAAATTGATATTTCTACCAAGGGAAATAGGATTCCCTTTACTAGGCCCCTAGGGTTTTTCACCTAGGAGCTCTTGGTGTAGGAATGACACTCTTTCCACTTTGGTCATATTGTTGTTTTTGGTGGTTGCGTTCAAAGGAAGGATTGGATTAGAGTTGTGTTGTGTGTGTGTGGTGTGGTTGTAAACTGAAATAGAATGATGCTAATCTAATCTATGAAATGTAAATGAGATAAAATGTAACTAAATGCAAGATTAACTATATTCCCTAAATGTATGCAATCTGGAAACTAATAGGAAATAACAGAGAGTGTGCACCTGAGAAATTAAACTTGTAGATGAGGATCCCTAGAATGTTCTAGAAATTGCCTAAAATTAGCAGAGGGACACTTACGCCAAGTTGGGAAACCTAGTCCTCCTTTCGGGAAACTTTACCAAACTGTGTTTTGGGGAAAAGAGTACCTAGAAATACAAAAAGCCTGTTTCAGGTCTCGTACTAGGACAAGGTCACCAATAATGGCGACCTAGTCCTCCTGGAACTTTTTGAAGCTTGAAGGTATGATTCTGTGGGTACTAGTTGGTACTTTCCTTCTCTATAGCAGTCCATGTCTAAATCTCTCAAAAATGACCTATAACTTGTCTTTTTGCTCCTCCTTGGGTTTGATGTCTTGATGTGACTTGAATAAAATGTTTGTACTTTCTCCAACACTTTGAATCTTGTTAAATCTGAGTACAACCTGCAAAACACATATAAAGACAAAGAGAATTTTGGGGTTAGGGAATAGTTGTTTGCCTAAGTCAAACCCCTTTGATGGTAACTTAAACCCAAATGAAATAGAAATCAAAGGAGAGATGCTTGAATGATAAAACAATGCAAATTCTCACCAAATCCTTTCTTGTTGAAGTTTGCAACATGCAAGAATCAGCTCTAATGGAGGTTTCTTGTGATGCCTTGTGCTTGATTGCTTCCTTTGTAAGCTTGAGTGTGAGAGTACTTGTGAAGAGATGTAGAAACGAGCTTGGGAAATAAAGGTGAAAACCCTTATTTATACAAGATATGCCCTAATTTCCCAAAAGTGCAACATGATAGGCCGTCACTAGGGTTTTGGAGGAAAATTCCCGTTAGTTTTTTGTCTTAAATTTGAAATTTATGCCAAAAGGGACTAGGTCGCCCAAGGTGGCGACCTAGTCCACTTGGACAATTTCAAGTGGTGGTTAGGAATTAAATGGTGATTAATAAAGTTTATCAACTTTGCCTCCCAAAACACACTTAATTCGGGCCTAAAAGTACATTAAGGGGACAAATTAACATAAGGAAAGGGTTAATTAGTTGATGATAATCCTAGGAAGATGTGAAAATTCCTTACAACACTTCACAACACAGCCTGGGAAGGGGTGAAAGAGGGTTATTTAGTTGAATTGTGTTAAAAGGGTCTTAGAAAAGTGGGAAGATGTGTTACAACACTTCACAACACCTTAGTAAAACACCATTAGATTGTTGTTGATTTTCAAGCATTCAAGATTGAATCAAGGTAAAACAAGGCTAAAATATAAGGGAAAAGGCCAAAATGAGTGAAAAAGTGTCAAAGACTACACTTTTTGGTGACACACCAAGCCTTATTTCAAAGTGGTTTAAGGATTTGTAACAAACTCTCACACTTTTCTAGGCTTGTCATCAATAATTTGACCCTTATGTTTAAATAGCCCCTTAATGCACTTACAGGTTATACTTAAGTATGTTTTGGAGAATAATCCCATTGAACATCATTAAATACACTTTAATTCTTGACACCCAATACAATTTCCCTTGTGGGACCAAGTCTCCACTTCGGGCGACTTAGTTCCGTCTAGCTTAAAAATCAAAATTATTTAATAATTCTAGCAAGATATATTCTCTAGACCTTGAGGTCGGCCTATGATGTGGTATTTTTGGGAATTAGGGCATAATTATGTATAAATATGTGGTTTTCCACTCATTTTGGGACTCTCTTCTTCTATTGTCTTATATCTCCTTCTTCTCTCTCTCCTCATCATTCATCATTCTTCTCAAACAAGCTAGGGTTTTGGCATTCTAAATCATCAAAGGGCATTCAAGGGTATATTCTTCATCCATTACTACATAAATTCAAGATCTATCATCATGGAAAGTTTCTAATTCTTTCATTTCATTTTCATGCTTTATCTTATTTTTTCATTTGATTTAATTACCTAAAAGCCTGGGTTTAACCAAGGCAAACCCCCATGCCCTAACATTCAACATTTCTCTTTCTCTCCTTGTGGCTTGTAGATTTAGGTACCTTGAAGGCTTGGAGATCATTCATGAATAGGTTGTAAGATTTTTGAGGACATATCCTTGTTCGCTAGGGAATAACATCCACTAAAAGTCACTTATAGTGCAAAAAATCAAGGTTTTAGATCTGTGTACCTAGAGGAACAAAAAGTATAAACCGAGAGCTTCAGATTCCACTTTCATATTTTCAAAGAAGCCAAAGTGGACTAAGTCACCATCAATGGTGATTTATTCCCAATATACATGTTTTTGATAGTTTTCTATAAATTTGGATACCCAATTGGCTGCAACGAGCTTCGATGCAGTTATCCAAATTTGGGACTATGTCGCCCAGAATGGTGTAAGTGTCCCAACAGGTCAAAATTCTAGATTCAACAACATTTTCAGAATGCAACACATTTCCAGATGCACACCTTCTATTTCAAAACATTTGTTTTAGTTTAGTTTGCATTTCTAGGTCATTTAGTATATGTTTGCATATCACATTGCATTTGTCTTTCCAAGTTTACACTCGGTGGTGAACCCCTTCTATCCATTTTCATCCCCAAGAACTCTTCATTTGATCGATTTAATCTCCTTTGTATTGAAATCTAGAGGGTTTGTTCTTGAATGAATTGTATATCTTTGTCCCTCCCCCTTTAGGTGCAAAACCCTAGAGGTGCAAGAGGGTAACAAAAATTTGCGGTTAATTTTGGTGAACTTGATGTGAAGTCCTTTAGAAAACATGAAAAAAATGAAGAAGTCCTCACTTAATGTTAATGTCATCTCACAAAATACTAATGATTTGAATTTTACATACTCCTCTAAAGGATCATACAAAATCTCACAATCTAAAGAGACTTGTGTTGGTATGACATCCTGTACTAAGAAAAACACATCTTTGTCACACGATAGAGGAACACCTTCTAGATTTGATCAAGAGGGTATCTTGTCAAGAATCCTCCAAGATCACTTGATATCCCTTCCTCCACAAACTTGAAAGAAATTATACTATATAAACATTCATTTTGTGCATATCATATAGTTCATGGTCATTATACTAATGAATGTAAGGATTTGAGTAGTAAAATCCAACATCTTAAGGAGTTTGATGCTCTCCCTTATGTGGGAGAACCTAAATCCTCTAATTGATATTGATTCTCACTCTACCATGCATTTCATCAATAATTTTGGCTCATCTTTGTCCTACACTAAGTGGGGGCAAGGGGTTAGTTAGACTTGTTCTCATATGTCACTTTTCATTACCTCTTTTCGCTAGTCGTTAACCTTTCATGAACATATAAGAGCAATCTTGGTATGTGGACAACATGCCTTAAGTTGGCTTGCATGTGACATACTACCTTTTTCATGATATAGCTTATTGGAAACATATGACTTGGCATAGGGCTTTCTACATAAGCTCTCATGTCTTCTTCAACTTTAAAGCAATTGCTCACAATAATGGTGTTAGCAACTGATTTAAAGTGGGGGAATTCATCGATACTTGCATTTCATTGTATGATTTTGTTTTTCTTGTGATTCCCTCTCTTGGAAACATTAGGTACAATGTTTCTCAGGAAGAGACCTTGAAATTTCCCTCTCTTGGAAACATTAGGTACAATGTTGCCTAGGATGAGACATTGCACTTGTCCTCTCTTGAAAATAAGATGAGACCATTTGCACTTTTCCTCTCTTGGAGACATTAAGAATGATGCTCCTTAATATGAGACCTTGCATGAACTCAGAAAAATCCCTTTGAATATTCCTTACACCATTTTTACATTTCAAAAATCATTTAGAAAAATCATTTTTTTGTTGTGGTGCCTTATTAAAGTTATCAGGAGGTATAACTTTGGTATGGTTCAAGCAGGAATCCCAATCTGAGGCATGAATTTCCCCATAGCCACTTGTGTGTGTGTGAGTGCATACCAGCCATTAGTGTATGTTTCTCACCTTTTTCGACTTCTCACTCGATGAACAACCAAGAGTTTCATCACCTTAGAGTGAGTATGCATTTTTGGACAAACAACCTAGATCTAATCCACAACGTGTTGGACAAATGGTTGATGCTTGATCCACCATTTTACTTTTTCTTATTCTTCTCTTCGTTTGAGTTCTTTCCATTGCATGATCACATATCTTGTTTTGCTGCAAATCATTCACCTTGTGTGTGTCCTTTTACGCTTATGTCAATTTGACTTAGGATCTTGGATCCTAGGGGCTTGCACTACCTTCTTCATCATTTTCATCTTTCTCCATCCGCATTGGTATGATTGGACCCCTCTTGAATGTATACTTTAGTGTAAATTTGAAGCAAGTTCATTCTCTCACTAAAGTGGGGCCTAAATGTGTTGAAAAAAAATGTATCCTTGGACATTTTTATGCTCATTTGGGACTTTCTTGTGGATTTTGGCCTAGTTTTTCCTAGATTTAATGTTGTAATGTGTTCAACACATTCACATTAGGTCTTGAACCCTTGTGAAGTGTTGTAACCCACTTTCACACTTTTCTAAGACCTTTCTAATGTATTTCACCTAAATAACCTCTTTTTATCACTTACCAAGCCTTATTTCAAAGTGTTCTAAGGAGTTGTAACAAACTCTCACACTTTTCTAGGCTTGTCATCAATAATTTGACCCGTTTATATGTTTAAATGAGGGTGTGTGCAAGTCGTTGAACTAGTCCACTTTTTGGCCAAAAAGTGGATGTGTTTTCTCCGATTTTCAGAATTTGTCACATTTGACCTTAAAATTTGAAGCACTTAGAGATGGAATCTTGAAAAATGTCACTAGTTATAAAATGTAGTACTTGGTGTCTAGTTTTCAAATATGTAATTTATTTCAATACCCATATGATAACAATTAATTTTCAATAGGTGTTTCTAAAAAAAATTGTTTAAAATTCACTTCTTTTACCATACCATGCACATGTAAGTCATCCATATTTTGACCTAAATAATCATATTTTTCTAAATACTTTTGGGAAAATATTTTATACTCACTGAAGCACGTTTTTGATATTTTTTTGTAATTTTTTATTGATTTTTTTTAATTAAATTTTTAGTGGCCATATTTGTTATTTTGAAAAATTGTCATGTACATCACACATAAGATGGCCTAAACTTATCATTTCTTGATTTTTTTTTCAAATTGAAAAGAATTGTCTAAGTTACGTTTTGGTGCAATTTGTTTTACAAAAATATTTTAATAAAAAAGTTATTAAAATACTAAAAAACCCTTATAATTCAAGTTTATGGACCAGTTTCATCAAAAAATAATTGAAAAATAGAAAAAATAATCAAATTGTAAAAAAAATTTGATATTTGGAATCTACACTATCTCATCTATAATGGGTTTTAATTTCGTCAAAATATTCTGCAAAATAGGTCTTCAAATATATGTCCAAAGTCACTATTTTCCTGCGACATTGACATGACCTTCAAGTTGCAGGTCAAACTAGGTCCAAAGCTTAGGTTCGAGTCCCCAAGCAATTTCTCGAACCAAAAAACAAGCCAAAAACTTGACCAAAATTTCATATTTTAAAAAACGGGATCCCATTTCATAAAAATCATTTTTTTTTATGGTTCTATGAAATGTGATCAAGTTTTGTAAAACGAGATCTTGTTTTGGAAATTTGCAAAAACAAAAAATTTCCAAAAATGGAAATTTTTCAAAATAGGATCCCGTTTTGAAAATTTTCTCAAAAATGGAAATTGTAGACATCCAAATTTGGACACTTACATTTGTCCAAATTTATCCCTTTTCGTCTAAACATCCTCTTATTCGCGTTAATTAGGTAATATTGCTATTATCTAATTAATACCCTTAATCCCTCTTTAATCTCTAAGGTACATTTATTTAATTCCTCACATGACACATCCTTTTCCTTAATCCTAATTCATCTCCTAATCCCATCATTAGGGATGTTCACATGGCTAATCCTTGATTAGGATGTGTCACATCCTCCAACTTTTGCAAGTTGGCTCTTAATCTTTGTTAGCCACTAACTATCTTCTAATCAGTGATTAGTCAATCTAATCAAGCCCCCTTTGGTCAACTCTCTCATTCCCCAAGGAATTTTTAATTCCTTTTTGTCTTCCCCATGTGAATTTAAAATTCACTTTTATTCCTCCAATGAATCTCCTCTTCCCCATGTGATCATTGAGAGGTCACATCAAGTCACATGAAGCTAAGAAACTTCTATTCTCAATCATGTGAATTAAAATTCACTTTTATTCTTCCAAGGAATCTCCTCTTCCCCATGTGATCATTGAGAGGTCATAGCATTTATATGGGTTAGGAACCTTCTATTATAAGCACCTTGTCTTATCCAAGGTACTTCTTAGCATACCCTTTTGGGAACCTTGTCTTATCCTTAGGATACTCTCAATCATTGTGAATTTAACATTCACTTTTATTCTCCCAAAGCTTTCCCCTTCCCCATGTGATCATTGAAAGGTCACATCAGTCACATGCCAAGGTACTTGCAAGTACCTCCATCATATGTCATCTTCCACCTCATGTGTCCTTGTGATACTTCATCTGCCACATGGCAAGATGTGAGGGCTTGTGAGTCCTCAAATCATCATAGCACTCCATCTTGTCCATGGTGGCTCAATGTTGACTGTTGAATTCTCTAGAAAATTCAAATTCCTCTATAAATAACCCCCTCTTACATGCTTTAAGGGATCTCATGCATATTGTAAGAAACTTATGATCTTAAGCCATTTGAGCCTCCATACTTGCATTCCATAAGCTTTTATCACATCCTTTTCTATTCACTCCCCATCCATCTTAACCATTTGTATCTTCCATTGCATTTCAATCACTTTGCATCAGATTTGTCATCCAATAGGCACATATTTCCATCTACATCAAGGGCCAACCAAAGGATCGATTCAAAACAAGGTATAATCAGGTTTTCTTTTCATCTTTATTTGTTTCGAATCTATGTGCAGTGAAATTTGTTATCTTCTAATATGAAAAACTAACTAAAGAATGCAAGATAAAAAACTACACCAAACCACCTCAATATTGGGCTACGTTAAACACAAACAAAAAGGAAGATAAAGACAAACAACTGATTATACATTTTCTTTGTGTTGATCCCTTGGTTGGCCCTTGAAGATATTGTTGATATGTGCTCCTTAGATGATAAACATGCAATGATGGTGGTAAATGGATGAATGGAGGTAGGTGAATGCAATAATGGATTCTAGGAAGTAAAATGCAAGTGTTAAATGCGGAAATAAAATGGCTAAAATGGCTTGAAAGGCTTGAGGGCATAAGTTTGGTATGAATGCAATCACTCAAGAGTTCTTAAGATTTCTAGCCCCTTTAATGAAGGTAGATGGGGGTATTCATAGAAGAATTTGAATTCTCTAGAGGATTCAACTATCAAGATTGAGCCACCATGGCCAAGATGGAGGGCTTTATTGAGTTAAGGACTCACAAGCTCTCACATCTTGTCATGTGGTGGGTGAAGTGTCCAAAGGACAAGGTGAGATGGCAAGAGTACAAGTGACATGGAAAATGTCATGTGGTCCCAAGGTACTTGCAAGTACCTTGGGATGAGAGAGGATATCCACAAAAATTAATCCCTTGTCCCCAAGTGGGGCTGAAAGTGATAAGTGAGGACTTTTAGAAAGTCCACTCTTGTCACCATGGGGATTGGAGATGGCCTTGGACGAATGAAAGTTAATTTTTAATTCACTTTTTAAAAGAAACCAATGGGTTAGAGAGGATTCCCTTTAAAAGGGGTCTTTGTCCCATGGGTACAATGTGACATATGAGATGTCATGGGGAAGACAAATGCATGGGTAGAATAAGTATGAATTTTTAATTCACATGGGGAAGAGGTCGACCCAAAAAAGGAAAGTACCAAGAAGGTTGACTTAAGGACATGCTAGAAAGGGTAAGTGATTAAAATTATGATTGTGCAAAAAGGTGATTAGACTAATTAACGATGATTAGAGGCAAGTGGCTAGATATGGAGGATATGAAATTAATCCTAATTAAGGATATGCACATCTTAATGAAGGATTAATTAAATTAACCCAGATTAGTGAAAGTGTTATGGAAGATGGGACAAGGAGAGAGAAAGAATGAATTTAAAATTGAAGAGGATAATTGACTAAATTAAATAAATTGATTTACTTATTTAATTTAGGAAGGAAATGGTAAAGGATAAAGTATTTAATTAAATAATTTTGGGAACCTTAGGGAAAGAAGATAATATTAATTAAATGTGTCATTTAATTAATATAGATGGATTAGATGAATAAATGATGGGATTATGACCATATGGAAGTGGTCAAATTTAGGTGTCTACATTTTTCCCCTCTTTGATATGGTTTTACGAAGTAGCATCATTTCAAATAAAATTAAAATATAGCACTTAGAAGATGGTTAGATTAATGAAGATTCCTCAGTAATTCGAGGAGTGACTAGGAGGAAAGATGATGGGAGTGAAGATGAAGGTTAGGGATTGAGGATTCCCCCTCGAGAGGACATGCGGGTTTAAGAGAACATGGGTGTGCTCTTAGAATGGATGAGAGGATGTAAGAGTAGATGGGGAAGAGGATGCAAAATGATGGATCAGAGACAATGATGATATGAAGAGATAAATGCAAGCACAAATGGATTCCAGGACAAATATGATGTTGCCCCAGTCAAGCTACAAGCCAGGATGGACTGATGGTCGATGGAGTGTTGTTGATGAGGGAATGATAAATCCCAAAACAACACAAGGATAGGGAAAGATAAATCCTGATGAGAGTGTTGTTGATGAGGGGAGGATACATCCCAGAACAACACAAGGATAGGGAAGGATACATCTCGCTGATGAGGATGATGATAGTGTTGTTGATGAGGGAAAGATACATCCCGATAATGATGATGATGATGATCGATGAGGATGGTGATTGAGGTGAAGGCTTGTAGTAAGGCTAGGAACAAGACCAAAGATTCGATTAGATGATGTGTGTTAGATTGAATGGAGTAGGATTGATAGAGATGTGAGATGGTTAAAATGAATGAAGATGATGAAGGTAAAGATGCAATGCAATGCAACTTGCCATGTTTGGAGCACTAATTTTTGCTATAGCATAAGACACCGGGTACCATGGTATGAAGAACCAAGGAAGATTAGTGTCTAATGCGTACACAAACACAACAAACAAGAAGGCTATCCCAACACCCCAAAGTCACGATGAATTTGGTCAGGCCAGGTATTGGAATAACCACAAGCACAAGAGTATGTCCCAATGTAACACAAGACCTCAGGGGTCATGGTGGGTACTACGTGGGACAACCAAGAAGACAACAACCAACAAGGATCAAGAAATTCCCCTATGTTAACTAGTCAAAACACAGCATAATATGATAGATAATGGTAGCCTTGACAAGTGATTATAGGGAGCTCAAATGATAAAAAAAAATTCAAAAGCATCACAAGATTGCAATCAATTTTAAAATGTCCTTTTCCATAGGATCAAGATAATGGATGGGGTTGATGTGGTCTGTTAGGAAGGATACATCCTGTTGAGACCAAAGATGGAGGATAGATTTGTTGATCAACATGACGTAGGATAGTCTAAAATTGATTAAAGCTTAGGATACAAACGATCCTTGTTTTGGAAGTACCAGCGATGATAGGGACATACTTGACGACACAACAAGATGACAAGATGATAAGACAATAGGACTGGCATACCCTAAAGACCTAGGGGACACAATACCGACACAATCTAAGGACCTAGGGGCTTTGGGGTTGATCAAAGATCATCCTTGCCTATGTGAAAGTGTAGAGCCCTCGTAGTTCAAGAAAAGACCATGGATAAAAGTGGAAAGAGGAAAATGGAGACCTCAATGGATGACAAAGATCAGACAAAAAAATTCCCTAGGGGAAGACAAAATGATTTAGCCCTTCCTACATGAAAGAACAGGGGCAACATAGTCCAACACATGGCCAAAGATAGACGATGGAAGATGAAAAGACAAATAAAAGACAAAACCCTGAGGGCAGATCAAATGATCAACCTTGTCTATGTGAAAGCACAGGGGCAACACAGTTTGACACAAGACCAATGTTAGACAATGGATAAGGGATGATGAGATGGCCATGATAAGGGGATATGATGAGCCAGGATAGCCTGTGTGGATAGGATGGTTAATATATTGGATGTGGGTTATGGGAAGTGCAGGTATCGGATAGTTATTCATATCATTAGAAGATGAATTGGGAGGATACGATGATGGATAGATGGGTGATGAAGAGTAATAGGATAGTAGGAAGATGTGAGGAATAGATAGGAATGATGATAGGGTATGTATGGCATTGGATTGCGTGAGGGCAGCCTATAGCTTGATACCAATGACAATGGATTATAAGATGGGAGGAAAGGAGAGATAAATGGATGGATTGAGAAAGATGGGTAGATAGGAAGATGCTAGGATAGGTGGATATATGGATAAGGATCAAGATGGTTAGATAGATGGATGGGGAGATAAGGATGAAAGGACTAGTGGATCAGCGTATAGGAAGATAAGGATTTGGTAGATTGAAGGGATTATGGGATGAATAAATGGATGGGGAGGTAAGGATGGATAGGATGGGGAGATGGAAAGGATTACTTGGAAGGATGGATGGATGATATCTCCAAGGACTCTATTGAAAATAACAAGATGCCCCCACTCTAGATGTGTCATGCGTGATGAGGCAAGAGGGATAGTAGGATGGGTGGAATAAGGAGAGTGAGATGGACATAGATAGGAGATATAGGTAAGGAAGGGATATGGGTGTTGGCATGATGGATGGATGATGAGGCATATGGTTAAAAATGAGTGAGGGGAATGTATGCCAAGAGATGTCCAAAGCATGTATATAGGAATATGATAGATAGGATGTGGAAGATAGGCAGATGTAGGAGATGGAGGAAAGGAATGTGTAAGTGGATGTTGCCCCAATTGTGGAAGTAGACTGGATGGGGAATTTACGCATGACACCTATTTTCCAGGTTTTCATCATGGTACTTATCCAAAGAAATTGTTTGCCAAGTTTTCACCATTGGACAGATTATTTTTTCTTTACTATTTTCTTTCCTTTTTCTTTGCTTTTTCTTTTTTTTTTAATTTTTTTTTTTTGACCTTTTGGGACTTTGCGGACAGGCATATGGATGGAGATGGATATGGATGGAGTCAGAAGACATATGATAAGGTGGATGGGAAAAGGTCTCAAGCATCAAGTTCCATATGAGGTAAAAAGTGCCCATCTGTAAAGCGACTATTGGATGTTGGTACAACCTTATTAGAATGGATGGATTATGCCAGAGGATGAATTAAAGGGATTTGATGGGGGAGATATGGTGGGTAGTGGATGGTGTGTTGGAAAGTGTATGGATGGAATGATGGAGTGGATATGTGATGGGGGAAGGTGTTCAGGACCAACATTGGCACATGTGGTGGATGTGAAATGATAGGAGGGTTGATGGATGGAGAATGTGACGATAATGGAGGCGTTGGGATAGTGACTTTTGGGACATAAGGGCCCAAAACAGATTTAGAAGATGAAGGATGCAAATGATTATCTTTGGGATTAGCAACTTTGGATGTCATTACAAATTTTTCATTCGAACGTATGACATCTTTCTTCTTGGGAATCCACATGGTTTTGATTTTTGCCTTGGTGGGCCTTTGTGGCTATTTGGATTGATTTCGATTTTGTATTTGATTTTTCTTTTCATCAACATGTCTTTTGAAGGGGACATGAGGAGCTTTAGATTCATGTGGATGTTCGGATTTATGCATTTTTACTTTGGCATCCAAAGTGATTTTAGTAGCAATGGTATGGGTATGAGGAGATGGATGATGTGGAGAAGACGTGGATGGAGTGATAGAGGTAGGATTTTGGCGATGGTGTGTGGATGGAGAATGCGAGATAGCATGCATGGAGGGGTGCCTTTGTTGATCCTAATTAGGACTTATGAATTTATGATTTTTGTGATGCGTGCTAGGGATAGGTGATGGATGGAGGAGATGATGAAGAGGGTAAGATGGAGGCGGTGATTTTGGAATGTAAGGGCCCAAAATGGATGTTGCGGTAGATGGAGGGACATAAGGACCCAAAATAGACTTATTGGATGAAGGAGGAAAATGGACGATTGTTTTGAGATAATATGATGGAGGAGGGGGATGGCGAAAAAGGATTTGGTAAAGTGATGAGAAGTTCCTCTCATTCTTTTGGAAGAGGATTGTTTAGGATGTATGGAGGTTGTACCAAAATTTTTGGAGTGTGAGTCTTGGGAGATATATCCAAGACCTTGTGTGCTTGGATGTTCTTTGACTTGGATGGGCTCCAAAGTACCATGCTCATGAAGGCCTAAACCTTTTCCTTGATAGTTCATGTTCTTGAGCATGTGATGTATGGTAGGATGCTTATTATTTTGGAAGCATGATGTGAGTCCATTAGTAGGTGGAGGAGGAAGGGTGGTGCATATACTTTTTTTTTCTTCTGCAAAAAAACCACCATGGATGAGTGTAATGTTACCAAGGTGATATGAAAGTGGTGTTGGGATGGCAAGGATAGGCAACAATGGAGGATCATAGAATGGATATGAGGGGATAGTAGCATCGAGAGGAATGAGTGATAAGGGATCGAGAGAGGGATTATATGGTATGACAAGATCCATATTTATGGCAGTGGGTGATAAGGGCTCATGAGGTGGGGTGATTGGACCTTGAGTGCAAAGGGGATCATGGGATGGAGCGAATGAGCTAGTGTGATCTTGTGATGGGGTAAATGGGATGGTAGGATCAAGATTCAGATGAGGAGAGTGACTATGAGATGGAGTAGATGAGATGGCATGATATATGTGTGTATGCTTTGGATTAAGCTCTTGGCATGACTCATCTTGTATGGAGGAGTGTTGGGGGGACTTCTCAAGTGGGGAAGATGGAAGAATAGAGGATTCATGTAGTTCGGTAATATTAGGACTAGGAGGAGGGGATTGGATGTCTCCATTGGATTGGGTGGATCTAGCAGTAGAAGATGGGGATTTAATGGATTTGATGGGTTTGACAGGCTCAACCATTTGGAAAATGTTAGGAATGGTAATGGGAGTGATAGGTGTAGGATGGAGGAGGGCCTCATCAGTAGTGACTATACATGAGAGAGTGGGAGGACATTATTTCACAACATCAAGATGTGGATTTGGGGATGTCTCTTATGTTATAAGTCCTTGGAAGACATTTGGAAGGGATGTAAGATTAGGTGGGGTGATGGGAATGGATGGAGGATTAGGGATTGGTGGATTAGGGTTAGAAGAGGGGATGGGAATGGATGGAGGATTAGGGATTGGTGGATTAGGATTAGAGGGAGGATTAAGATATAATGTGATAAAGGGGGGGGGAGACGTAAGGGGATGCAGATGATGAATTAAGATAGGAGGATGTGGATGCTACATCAGGTTGGGAGGATTGGGATGGTGGGTAGTAGTAGGAAGATGGTGATGATAGATTAGGATGGGAAAATTGGGATGATGGATAATAGTAGGAAGATGCGGATAATGGATTAGGATGGGGAGATAAGGGTGGCAGATTCTCGTAGGAGGGCATAGATGGAGGATTAGGATGGAAAGATGTGGAATTAAGGTAAGGATATTGGGATGGGGGATTATGATAGGAAGGTGAGGATTTTGGATTAGAAAAGGAAGATTGAAGTGGTGGACTGCCATAGGAAGACATGTATGATGGGTTTGCATAGAAGGATATGGATTCAATGGATTAGGATAAGAAGATTGAGATGTCGGATTAAGATAAGAGGAATATTGGGATGGTGGATAGGAATGTGTGAGTGTTGGATTAGGATGAGAAGATTGGTATGTGGGATTAAGGTAGAGGTGATGATAAAGATAGGAGTATAGGGATGGTGGATTACTATAGGAGGATGTGGATGTTGGATAGGATAGAGGTGGAGAGGGAGGACATGATGAGGATGTTGGATATTCCTTGTCAAGGTTAGCATAAGGACTGTTATTAGATGCAAATGAAGGCATGGGGGGATAGTTTGAAAGAGTAGTTGGATTTTGGGATTCAATTAGATAAATATTGCTAGCAATGATAGTATCAAGGGGATCTATATTACACTCTTCATGATCAACAAGACTTTTGTTATCATCATCAACGTAGTTAGGATTCCCCTTGACTACTATTATTGGTCGTGCAAGAGGGGGATAAGGATTCATGATGGATGATGGAAAGATAAATAGGATGGAGAGAGAAGATGAGATCTTAAGATGGACAAAATCTCAAATTGGGATTCAGGTCAATCTCATATTAGGATCATGTTAAAGCTCAGATTCAGGTTGGATGAAAGCTCAAATTAGGATTAGATTAATGCTCAGATTAGGATGATGGGATTAAAGCTCAGATTAGAATTGGATTAAGGCTCAGATTGGGACTGGATTGGAGGATATGATAGGATTTGTTCTAAACCAAGTTTAGGGGTTTTAACTAGAGGACATAAGGTGTTGACAGCCAGATTTGGCAGTTTTCAAATATTGTCAAATTTTTCCATTTTAGGAAACTTCATAGGCATACCTTTCAAAGTCCATTTTTTCCCAAAAAATACCCAAAACTAAGGTAGGATGAATTTACAACTGACATCCCAAATATGAGACATGCATTTTGAGTTATTAACGAAAATAATTTTCCAAAAACTAGAAAAAACACTAAATTCCGATTTTGAGGGTCAAGATGAAACTTTGAGGCCCCCAAAATGTGTTAAAACGAGGTGGTCAATTGGGAATCCACATGCCACCCATAAACTTTCAACCCAAATGGACACCCAAGTCAAAAGTTATGGCCTCCGAAAGTTTCTGCATAAAAATCAAAACCCCCAAAACGAAGTCTACATAATTGGGATGGATGGATTGATGATAGATATGGACTCTAATGATGTTCTAAGAAGCACCTATGTGGTTTGGTCGATGAAACGATGTCTTTCAGAAAATGTTGATGGATGATTGAAACGAGGAAACAACCACTTGGTACAAGCAAAAGAATATTCAGAATGGACAGACGGATGGTCAGGATAGGTAAAGGGGTACCCCAGACAAGGGAACAACACTCGAAATGGGAAAATGGGTTGCCGGAATGGGTGAACAACTGGTGAATGGAGGTCGAAAAGGTTGTTCGGGGGGCAAAGTTTCCCCTTTAGGGAAAGGCCGCCCCTTTGGGTGGGCCGCCTCTTTGTGTTGGGCGTGGTCGCCCCTTTGGGTGTGGCCACCTCTTTGTATTGGGCGTGGCTGCCCCTTTGTGTTAGGTGTGGCCGCCCCTTTTGGTCAAGGCCACCCAAACTTAGGTTAGGGCTGCCCAAACTTAGGTCATGGTTGCCCAAATAGTGGGCAAGGTTGCCCCTCTTGGGCAAGGCCACCCAAACAGGTCAAGGTTTCAACTTAGAGCAAAAAATGGTTAAACGGTATCGATAAATGGACTTCTAGAACGGGTAATTGGATTCATAGAATGGGAAAAATACCACTCGAAAAGGGTGAACGGATGTAGGAGGCTCTGGAACAGCACTCAAAATGCAAAAACGAGTTCCCCGAATGGGTGAACAGCTTCCCGGAACGGGCAAACAACTAGGTGAAAAAGGGGAATGGTGCTCGAAATGGGAAAATGGATATTTTAAGTGGATGGATGAATGATTGCAATAGGTTAATGGGTACCCCGAATGAGGGAACAATGCTCAGAATAGAAAATAGGTTCTTGGAGTAGGGTAATGATAAGTGAACAAAGGTCAAAAAAGGTTGTTTGGAAGGTTAGGGTCGCCCTTTTAGGACAAGGCCACCCGAACTTAGGTCAAGGCCACCCAAAATTAGGTTAGGGCCACGCAAATATGGAAAATTGGGAAAATTTTAACTTAAGAAAGGAAAATAATAGTTAAAGAAGGGGGCAGGGCCACCCCTTTAGGTCAAGGCCACCCAAACTTAGGTCAGGGCCACCCAAACAATGGGAAAGGTCACCTATATAGACTGATCTGAACCTAACTTAGTCAAAAACATTGATGGCAAAGGATGAAAACATCAAGTAAAAGGCCAAAACTGACTGACAAGTACTGGTTTTTCACAAGAAGACACATTAGACAAAACAAGCTTAATTATAGTGTTAAGGGTATGGTCAACACGGTTGTCTATCTAGTCTTAACAATTTTACTAAGGGTGTCCCCGATATACGCATAGTACATGGGGCACAACTATGAAGACCAACCCATCTACAAACATGAGTCGGGAGTAGCCAGAGAGAGATTGAGAGCTCAAACCAACTCTTCACATCTTGTCTAGGTATCACCCTAGCTTTGATGCTCTGCCAGACACGATGTGATTGGATTGAGCTATAAATTTTTCTCTCCCCCCATCTATATACCCCACTGATAACACATGGTTGAGATCATCCCCCGGGTGATGAAATCCCAGGTAGGTCTCACTAAAGGAAGAAGACACTAGATGTCTTGACTGGTCCCCAGGCTCGCACAAAATGCAAGGGGAGAGCTTTGACGCACTAGGATCTTCTAGGTGGATTCAATAAGAGTGAGTTACGATTTCTCGTCACCCATGATCGCCAAAGAGGTGCAAGGGGAGTGGATACATCAACAACCCATTCACAAGCACAACAAGTAGATGTAAATTGAACCTTTAATTAAACTATGTTCAAGTTTAAAGAAATGAAATTACAAAACCATTTAAACATAGTTTCTCCACCTACAACACACTTGTCACTAGTTTTGTTCTCTATCTTTGACAAGCAGATTCTATTTTTGGGCATGGCCACCTCTGTGTTTTGGGTGTGGCTGCCCCTTTATGAAACTGCAAAAAACTAAGGTTCAAAAAATAGTAAAAACAGTAGCAAAACAATCTGTTGTTTGGGAAAGGCTGCCCCTCTTGGGCAAGGTCGCCCCTCTGTGAATCTACAAACAACCAGGGGTGAAAAAATAGTGAAAACAACAACAAAACAATCTATTGTTTGGGCAAGGCTGCCCCTCTTAGGAAAGGCCACCCCTCTATGAATCTGCAAACAACCAAGAGTCAGAAAGCAATGAAAATAGCAGCAGAATAGTCTATTGTTTGGGCAAGGCCACCCCTCCTGGGAAAGGTCACCCCTCTATGAATCTGCAAGTAACTAGGGGTCAGAAAATAGTAAAAACAATAGCATAATAGTCTATTGTTTGGGCAAGGTCACCCCTCTGTGAATCTATGCGCAACCAGGGATAAAAAACAGTAAAAACAGCAGCAAAATAGACTTTGTTTGGGCAAGCTCACCCATCTTGGGCAAGGTCACCCCTCTGTGAACCTGCAAGCAACTAGGGGTTAGAAAATAGTAAAAATAAGAGCAAGACAATCTGTTGTCTGGGCAAGGTCGCCCCTCTATGAATTTGCAAGGAACCAGGGGTCAAAAAATAGTAAAAAAAAAAACATAACAGTCTGCTGTTTGCGCAAGGCTGCCCCTCTTGGGCAAAGCTGCCTCTATATTTCAGAATCTGCAAAAAACTTAAAGCAATAGAAAACGTTAAAACAATGAACCCGTGATGCGGGTCCCATCGAGCATGCCAAAAATGTGCAGTGAAATTCGTTATCTCCTAATATGTAAAACTAACTAAAGAATGCAAGATAAAAAACTACACCAAACCACCTCAAGATTGGGTTGCGTGAAAGACAAACAAAAAGGAAGATAAAGACAAACAACCAATTATACATTTTCTTCATGTTGATCCCTTGGGTGCCCCTTGAAGATATCATTGATATGTGCTCCTTAGATGATAAGCATGCAATGATGGTGGTAAATGGATGAATGGAGGTAGGTGAATGCAATAATGGATTCTAGGAAGTAAAATGCAAGTGTTAAATGCGGCAATAAAATGGATAAAATGGTTTGAAGGCATAAGTTTGGTATGAATGCACTTACTCAAGAGTTCTTAAGATTTCCATCTCCTTTAATGAAGGTAGATGGGGGTGTTTATAGCAGAATTTGAAATCTCTGGAGGATTCAATGGTCAAGATTGAGCCACCATGGCCAAGATGGAGGGCTATGGTGATTTGAGGATTCACAAGCCCTCACATCTTTCCATGCGGTGGGTGAAGTGTCCAAAGGACAAGGTGAGATGGCAAGGGTACAAGCGGCATGGGAAATACCATGTGGTCCCAAGGTACTTGCAAGTACCTTGGGATGAGAGAGGATCTCCACAAAAAGTAATCCCTTGTCCCCAAGTGGAGCTAAAAGGGACAAGTGAGGACTTTTAGAAAGTCCACTCTTGTCACCATGGAGATTGGAGATGGCCTTGGAGGAATAAAAGTGAATTTTGAATTCACTTTTTGGAAGAAACCAATGGGTTAGAGAAGATTCCCCCTAAAAGGGGTCTTTGTCCCATGGGTATGATGTGACATATGAGATGTCATGGGGAAGACAAATGCATGGGGGAAATAAGTGTGAATTTTTAATTCACATGGGGTAGAGGTCAACCCAAAAAAGGCAAGTACCAAGAAGGTTGACTTAAGGACATGCGGGAAAGGGTAAGTGATTAAGATTATGATTGTGCAAACATGTGATTAGGCTAATTAATGATGATTAGAGGCAAGTGGCTAGATATGGAGGATGTGAAATTAATCCTGATTAAGGATATGCACATCTTAATGAAGGATTAATTAGATTAACCCAGATTAATGAAAGGGTTATGGAGGATGGGACAAGGAGAGAGAAAGAATGAATTTAAAATTGAAGAGGATAATTGACTAAATTAAATAAATTGATGGATTTATTTAATTTAGAGAGGAAATGGTAAAGGATAAAGTATTTAATTAAATAATTTTATGAACCTTAGTTAAAGGGCATAATATTAATTAAATGTGTCATTTAATTAATATAGATGGATTAGACGAATAAATGAAGGGATTATGACCATATGGAAGTGGTCAAATTTAGGTGTTTACAGAATCCAACTAGGCTAATCATTGAGGTGTTAGTGTTCTTTTTCTCTCATTTTGTATCTTTTTTTGTATGATTTAGGGGAGTCAAAAGTCATTGGTCACAAAAAAAATTCAAAAATTGAAAGTTTCCAAAAATAGAAATTTTTCAAAACAGGATCCCATTTTGGAAATTTTCCAAAAATGGAATTTTTTCAAAACGGGATCCCATTTTGAAAAATGGGATCCCATTTTTTATTTTAGAATTTAGGCTCGGGATTCGAAAGTTAAATGTGATCCCATTTATTAAAAAGTGAATCCCACTTTTTGCAAGTCGATTTCATTTTTTTGCCTAAGGAAAAAACTTCCACATTTCATGGAATCATCTTCTTGCATTTATCCATGGCCCCTTAATGCACTTATAGATCATACTTAAGTATGTTTCAGAGAATAATCCCATTGAACATCATTAAACACACTGTAATTCCCAACACCCAAAAAAGTTTCCCTGGTGGGACCAAGTTGCCACTTGGGGCAACTTAGTGCCATCTGGCTTTAAAAATCAAAATTATTTTATAATTTTTGTGCGATATTATTCTCTAGACCTTGAGGTCAGCTTGTGATGTGGTATTTTCAAGAATTAAGGTATAATTGTTTATAAATATGTGTTTTTCCACTCATTTTGGGACTCTCTTCTTCTATTGTCTTTTATCTCCTTCTTCTCTCTCTCCTCATCATTCATCATTCTTCTCAAGCAAGATAGTGTTTTGGCATTCTAAATCATCAAGATCCATTCAAGGGAAGATTCTTCATCCATTGGTGTAGAAATTCAAGATCTATCATCATGACAAGTTTTTGATTCTTTCATTTCATGTTCATGCTTTATCTTTTTTCTTCATTTGGTTGAATTACCTAACAAGGGTTTTACCAAGGCAAACCCCCATGCCCTAACATTTAACATTTCTCTTTCTCTCCTTGTGTGTTTGCAGATTTAGGTACCTTGAAGGCTTGGAGATCATTGAATAATAGGTTGCAAGCTCGTTTAGGACATCTCCTTGTTGGCTAGGGAAAAACATCCACTAAAAGTGACTTATAGTGTTGAAAATCAAGGTTTTGGATCTGGATACCTGGAGGAATAGAAAGTGCAGACCGAGAGCTTCAGATTCCAGTTTTGGATTTTCAGAGAAGTAAAAGTGGACTAAGTTGCCATAAATGGATATTTAGTCCCACTGTACATGTTTTTCAGAGTTTTCTATAGATTTGGATGCCCATTTAGCTGAAACAGGCTTTGGTATAGTTTTCCAGATCTGGGACTAAGTCGCCTAGAATGGTGTAAGTGTCCCAACAAGTCAAAATTCTAGATTCAACGGAATTTCTAGTCTTCATTCAAGTCTACAACACATTTCTAGGTGCACACATTCTATTTCACAACTTTTTGTTTATTTTAGTTTGCATTTCTAGGTCATTTAGTAAATGTTTGCATATCACATTGCATTTTTCTTTCCAATTTTACACTTGGTGGTGAACCCCTTCTATCCATTTTCATCCCCATGAACTCTTCCTTTGACATATTTTAATCTCCTTTGTATTGAAATCTCGTGGGTTTGTGCTTGAATGAATTTTAGATCTTCGTCCCTCCCCTTATAGGTGCAAAACCCTAGAGGTGCAAGAGGGTAACAAAAAATTGTGGTTCACTTCTTTAATTAGATCATAGGTGCATTTAATTTACCATAACATACTTAATCATAATGCTATATCTAAAATAAACTGTAATAATTTTTAATTAGATCACATACAACATCTTAAATCATGGAGACATTCATTAAATAATCTTTAAAAGATTATTTAATTAAATCAAATTGCCATTTAACATTCAACACATAAATTAAAGTAATAAAACATCGAATGTTTATATATATGTATCAATATTTGGTGTACATGTCATCAAAATGTATATACAAGTCCACTAAGGTCTATGATTGCCTGATCCCTTGAGACCTGGTGCTTGCATCTATCTGGTAGTAGTTTTTCTGGAGACAAGGTTGTGCAATCGTGATCATGATTCGTTGAATGTACTCATAGAAAATTGTAAGTCCTGTATCTATCTTAGGGCCTCCCAATGCTCTCTTGCTATTTGATCTCTCTTTGCCTAAAGCCTAACTACCTCTAAATCTAGTCTCTCAAACTTTGCTGGGGTTTGAGACAACTAAGCCTTTGGGGCAGCATCAACTCAGTGGACATGCCTCCTCAAACTCTCATACACTGTGTGCAATATAATGTATGGCCTAAATGACTTTGGGTCCTAATCCATGATGGGTGGGGCACATAATATGAGTTTTTGGCCTCCTCGTCAACTGATGGGGGAACTATCTCTACAACCACCTGTCGATAGAGATCCTAAAAATCTCTCACAGATCTTGCAAGATAGAAACAATAGATATAATCACTACACATCAAGATATATATATATATATATATATATATATATATATATAACATAAGCATAAGAATAGAGCATAACAGTAAATAAAATATCATTACCTATCTCTCTGGAAGGCTAAGGGTATGTGTAGGATCATCATGAAAAAATAGGCCCTTAAGTGGTGATGAAAATTCAAAAAATCAGAGTTAGGAAACTTGATATAAAGATTTGAATAAGTTATCTATATTATTTCAAACATATGTAAGAATATAGTTTGTAGAAAATTGAATGTAGTTTCTAAAGTACTAGGTTTAATTAAAAAGTAAATAAATCTATTTGGTTAAAATTTGAAATTTCAATGCAGTAGTACTTAAATTTTAGGGAAAAAATAAGAAGTGGGTGTTTGTCTGACCACCCTAACCACAATAAAATGATAATATTTTTACTCATGTCCCGATGTGATGCATATATTTTTGTAAATTTTTTCCAAGTAAACATTTAATTATGAATTTTTTATTACAACTTTTAAAAAATATAAAAACTCGTATGTCTGGCCATCTTAACTTGGTCAAAACTTCATGAAATTAAAAAAAAAAATTATCCTATAGTACACAAAGCATAGAATGTGACACATGTTTCGGATTCAAAAAATGTGATACTGTTTAAAACCTATAGATTTTTTTCAATCAGCCCATCAATCAAGACTTTAGTCATAATTCAAATAAAAAATGAATAATAAGAATTTATTAAAATCAAAGTAAAGCATAATTTATATTGGTGGAAAGCTGAGAATCTCCTTTAAAAATCCTTTTCGTTTCATCAACTTTGGGTAAAAAAATTCGTCAGCCACATGGCCCATCATATCACTTACATATCGCCACTTTTTGGCCCATCATGACCCTGCACATACCCATATGTGAAATCAACCTCATCGTGTGCAGGAGGCATGGAAGATGTGATAGCCTCTCGATGACTATGGGTATTGGTGCCTGCTACAGCTATTGCTTGTGATCTAGTAATACGAATGGGAGAGGGCTCTCCCTGCTCGTGACCCACTAGATCCTCATCCATTGCCTCACCACTCTTGCTCATGTACTATTCTTCCTCCTTGTCCTCCTACCTATCCTCCTCCCCATCATCCTCATCATCATCCTCCTCATCTCCTTCATCCTAGCCATCATAGTTAGGATATGCACTCTCATCGTACTCCTCATCTATGACATTTGTAAATATGTTTGTAGCCCTATAGCATGACTCCTTAGCCCTATCCTCTACCTCATTTCCCTCATTTGGGAGTGGTACTACATCACCTATTGGATCCTCCATCAAAAATACAGGAGATGGTCATGATATTTTCCACCACTCCTCACAGTCATTTGTGGCACCAACATCATCTATGTCAGAGACTTGATGCATATCATGGTCTAAGTAGCCAAAGTCACTATAAAAAACATCCTCTGTAATGAACCATACATAATCACCTGGTCTCTGAGCACTCCACACTGAATGCCTAAATAAGGGTCATCACCTAGGTGCTATTTGGACCTACCCAAACTGCCACATGACATTATCATAATAGAAAGGGTGCACTATGTAATCGTGTCTACCAATCAAAAACTTGTCAAGCTGCAATCTCCTCATCTACCGAGTGTGATCTGACCACTAAAGCACAAGCTGATAAGGTTTCCAAAGGATCTCATCCTCCTCCAGTTGGTCAAATCAAACTCTCCAAAAGTGCAAAACACCATACTACCAGAACCGTTGTAGAGGATAGCTAAAGGCTCAAGAATACCCCAAGGCTGTCAGACATGGGAAGTCGGTAGGTCTAGTAGAAATAATATTCTCAAGACACCAAAACTGTAGTAGTGTACAATGTACCATACTATCCATCTCCCGAAAGAAAAATAAACCTAGATCATAATATAAGTGTTCTAGGATGTTTTTCCCCCAAGTGTATACTGTCATGTGCTCTGCCATCCCTTGTATCAGGTGTACTATACCTCCCTCCAAATGTGCTCCCCATCCATAAGGGATGAGTACTAGTGCCACTGTCAGCATCATAATCCATCTAACCAATAGGGCCTGTGAATATAATAGCATCGCGAGATCAATCTGTGGCCTCACTCTCTCATCATGCATTGGTCCATCATGACAAAATTGCATGTCATATTTCATCTCGTGGATTTTCACTTCACTTGGAAATGTACTTTCTCGCCCTTAATAGGAACTTGAAGTATGTGGTGCACGACCTCCAACGTGATCGTCACCTCGCAGTTGGTAGATGGAATGTGCATGTATCAAAATTCCAACACTCTACTAGTGCCATCAACATCGCATTATGGTACCTCATGGGAGGCATGAGGTATGGCCAATATAATCCTATAGTTTGTAATAGATATGTATCCTCCACTGAAAGAGTAGGGGATAAATCTCTAAGAAGGTTGATCTGCTTGCCACCCAGATGTTGGTGCGAACGGGTGGGAACCTAACAAAAAAGAAAAAAACATGTCCTATAAGTGGCTTAAACTCTTAAATTTTTACATCAATAACCATAAAAGTGTAATAAATTTGTTCTAGTGTGTTTTCCTAGAGGCCTTAGACACTTTAGACCCCTTTTGGGACACGTCACAAAGAAACAAGACACTTTGCAAAAAAGTGGGACACTTCGCGAACAAAAGGGACACTTTGCAGAAAAGGGGACACTTTACAGACTTTTTTTCAAGGCCCTAAATTAAACTGGAAATGCATAAAAATCATAAATAAATGCCTAAGGACAAAGCTAAGGTAGAAAAATCAACTCACCTCATGTTGATGCTCACTGCGTGCCACCTGGTCTCGCAACACATCTAGTCTCGTAGGCCTATGATCTCATCTGCTAGGCATCTTTCACTATTCTTTAATCACTTTCAAACTACAAAAAGGTAAATGACAAAATAGTAAGAATTTACTTCACTTTTTTGCTCTTATGTAAGTTAAAATTAGGGTTTTTACTACATTAGGATTAAAAAAGTACATTTCATTCAGATCAACATAATGGGTACTAGAGAGCTTTTTTTTTATGTTGTTTGTTGCGTTGGAATTGTAATTCCACTCTTGACATCATCAACCATTTATCATTATGTGGCATGGTACTTGAAAATTCCCTATGATATGATTACCCTATTCAATGTGGCTAGATTGCTACCTTGATTCCACCTCCATAAAGTAAGCAGAATCAAGGGGGGCATGTACATCTACCCTCAAATTAGATATCTAAAAGAAGTTAGATAAGAGGATTTCAAACACCTAATGAATTTGTGTTGCAGTATGTGGTTCCTAACATTGTGGTTTTGTAGATAGCTACAATGGGGCTTCATTCTCCCATATTATGACTAAACCTATATGTGGATCCTTTTATGAAACAAAGGTTATTATTGGATTCCTTTAGCTTGCATATACACGTAGAGTCATATGGGTGCTAAAGTGGGGCCTAAATGTACTATAAAAAAAAATTTACACTCTTGAAAGCAAGGCAATTTCACACTTAATTTGGACCCGTTTTGGCATCCTTGCAGCATTAATTACCCTTTAAAATCATCATTTATAGGCCCCGAAGACCCATTATTTCAGATCTCGAGGCTCATTTTACCTAAAATTCCTTGAAAATCATGCAAACCTCTGAAAATCTCGAAAACCCACCTCAAAAAGCTAAGGTGGGACTCATTCACCACCTTGGGAGGATGAGTCCCCTTAGGTGAGACCCATTTTCCAAGGGTGGATAATGAGTCCCATTTGGGGTCTTTTTCAATTTTGAGCGAGAAATTCACCATTTTAATTTAAATTTTTGGTGGATGTTGGCCTTTGATATCTAGATAATGGTCAATTAGGTGTGCATTCCTATAAAATCAAGTTTCCAAGCCATTTTTATCATCTAGCTAATCTATGCAAGCATTCTCAAGAGAAATTTTTAAGATCTAGGCATTCAAGAGCATTCAAGAGCAAGTAATCAATAAAGTTGAAGCTTGGGAGTAACATTAAAGTGTTTTTGCAAGTCTTCAAGCTCACTTTTATTCAAGTTCTAGCATTGTCAAGGGTTGATCATGGTTCTCTATGGTGAATCATGATGGATTCTAGGTTGGGGAGATGCAACTAGCCATCAAGGCAAGCCTAAAGACTTGTTTCCTAAGTGATTGCATCATCCATTATCACTCTACATTCAACCTAAGGAAGGTAGAAGCATCGTTAGGATTCATTTGGGGTGATTAGAGATTGGAAAAAGTGAGCCATTCATCTTTATATTTCCATTCTTGCATCATATTCTTGCATATTAGAATAGGGTTGCATCATATTTCAGATTTCTTAGTCTTAGACACACTTAAGGCTAGGGTTTTCATGCACATTTCATTATTTCTATCAATGTTAAATCACCAAACTAGGGGTTTGACTGAGGAAAACCCTCCATTAGAAAATCAAGTTTATATTTTGTTTTGTAGGTGTTTTCACATATTCAAATCTGAAACTCAATTTGGGAGGAAATGACAGGTGTTGAAGTGTAGATCAAAACTTTCAATTTTTGAAAAAGAGAAATGAGACTGATTCACCAAGAGTGGTGAATGAGTCCCACTATAGTTGTTTGTCAGAACTATTTGCAAATTCAAGTACCCTTTTCCCCGAAATAGTCCTATAGGAAAAAAAACCCAGATCTAGGATTGATTCACCTAGGTTGGCAAATGAGTCCTAGTTGATTAAAATGTTAGATTTTCAGTGTTTCAAATCTGTTTCCAGTCACCTTAAGGCTCCCAGGTGCACATTACTTGTCTTTCTGCTTTTCTATTCTATTTGTTTGCATTTATAACTCATTTCATAGGTCATTGCATTGAATTAGGGTCTAGTGTTGCATCTTGCATTCCATTATCTTTTCCAACTTCTTACTTGGTGGTGAACCCCTCATTAGATCTCATTAAACCTTTAGGACAACCCTCTTGCAAGATCTCTTTCTCTTTTGCAAAAGAGATCTCAAGGGTTTGTTCTTGAGTGAAGTCTGTGAAGATTTCCCCTTTCCTTTTAGGTCCAAAACCCTAGAGGTGAAAAGAGAGGACCCCAATTTTCACCATTTCAGTTTCTAAGAACCTTCCAAAGGATACCTTAACTAGTGTGTTTTAAAAAAATCCCCCTCTTTGAAAAAATATTGGGGAAAATCTAATTGGTATGGGGTCTCTATAATCCTTCTCTTTCATACTTATACTATGTGTTATGAGTTGTAAAATTAACCAATATCATCTTGATGATAAAACCAGTGATTTATTATATCATTTACTTAGAAATGCATAGGTACATAATTTATAAATATTTAGTTTATAGAATATTTTTTATTTATAATCTTAGTTTTAAATTGTAAGGGACTAGTGGGGTAAATTTTTCATGAAGAATATTATTATTTTATTGTATAGGAAAGGATTTTCACCCCTTGTGTAAATTCCCCTTTCACATACCCTCACCTTAGAAAATAAAATCCGAAGGCAAAATTCCACATCACCCACTTTCCTTCCATCCACTTGGTGAATGTTTTATGTGTCAATGGAAGAATTTTTGTTAGGGACATGAGTGTGGTGCGTGGATGTTCATGCGGTGTGCTTATGTCCTTGACAAATTCTTGCCCCTAAGTCCACAGGGATGTTACACTCCTTATGGGGGATGATTTTTAACGCCTGTGTGTGACCAACTGACCAAAAATGGTTCATTTTGGCCTTCAAATCCATTGTATTCACTCTCACTTCATCTTCTTCACATCCTTAAGCATTTTCATTCCATCCTCTCACAATTCCAGTAATCTACAAAACTCCATTGAACATTGTATTAGCTTGATACTCCATCAACTTCACTTTTTTACATGTGGGGCTACCATAGAAGTTGCGAGCTTGGAGTATTGCGAGACCTCCCTTCATCACTGTTGTGGTTGTGGTGACTTTTCCAAGTTCATTGCTTTCATTCTCCCTTCATTGGCCTTGAGAGCCTTTGGGTTGAGGTGGTAATGCTTCACTTTTCTTTTTGTTGTTTGATAGATTAGCATATTATTCTTTTGTATTGTTAAAAAATATCTCTTTCTCTTCTATTTCCTTTATCATACTTTCTACTCGATTGATTATCTGGCTATCTATGGAGGTGGAAACACCAAAGCGGGGGTTTGACTGAGGCAAACCCTTATACATTCCACACAACTTTCCCCTCTTTCTTGTGTGTAGGTGGACATGTGCGTCGATCTCGCTGGTGAACTGGTGCTTCAGTGAGTTGATATTTTTCACCCTAGTTTTCATCTACTTATTTTATCATTTTCGCATTTACCTTATGTAATTTATTATTCTATTTATTTCATTAAAATTAGTTAGCTAGGATGTCAATAGGCTTATGTTAGTTTTCTTACTATACTTTACATTTTCTATTCGTACGGATGCCATTACACCAAAGAGAGGCCAACACATCGCACTGTCATCCCAAACCCACCCTATCATCCTTGGATAGAGAGTTTTCTGAGGTGTAGTTTGGACTTCAAAAACTGGCTCGCCTGGCCCCATGTAGATTTTTGGGTCTGTAGAGTGAAAAAATCACTTGAGTGTGCTCTTCATTCTCGATCTTCATCCCAAAATATATGTTAGAGTGAGGTAAGTTAGGGCATCCCTCCTCTCTTGGCTCTTTGTGACCTAGAGCCTTGACATGTTTAGTACCCCTCTCTTAAATTTTTGGTGAACTCGACATGAACAACGTTTATCCATTCGCCTATTTTGAGACTTTTTCCCTGCACCTGGTGGTTGTTGTAACCCTAAGTTTTCTGAAGGCTTATGAGCATCACATTCCAATCCATGACTTATGGGTATGTTGTTAGGAGAAGTGTGTGACACCTACTGATCATGGAAAACACACAAGTCACTTCTAGTTTTGCCTCCAGTTTCTCCACTAGTCTAGCTACTAACTGTACTACCAATTTTCCTACAAATTATGCTGATGAGATGGGTTTTATATAAGAGACCATTTGTGTTCCTACCCCTCCAACATCCCCTATGACTTCATCCATAGATGAGGATGAGGTTGTGCATATCCCAACATAAAAACTTCTAGCATTAGATAATAGATTACTAGACCTTGTGAATCATTTAGAAAAAGCATCGAGCATGGCAAGAGTTGCTAGGCTTACTAGCGAGGTGAGACATTTTCTAGGGAAAGATCAGAAAATCATAGAATTTCTATGTGGCCTTTCTGATCTAACTAAAGCTTGTATCTCCTCGTATAAACCTAGGTCAGGTACTACATAAGGAGAAGTGCTTGATACTTATGAAAGACAAATAGGTGTTTCAATGCCCACCACATCTATATGCATGGCCAAGATAGGCCCTTCGATCAATGTTTGATCTGCTTCTCTAAATCCCCTTGCTCTCAAGGTAAGTAGAATACCCCTTGGGTTCAGTTTCACCCCTCCTACTACCTTTGGTGGTGGGGACTTTGGTGGAATGAGCAGTGGTAGTTTTGGTAGCGAGGGTGGTAATGGTGAAGGTGGATTTGGTGGAGGCCATGGGGGTGGATTCTATAGTGGAGGTGGCTCCAATGGAGGTCCTACTGGTGGTAGTGGCTCCAACAGTGGTCACAGCGGTGGCCCTAGAGGTGGCTCCAAAGGTGGTTCTAGAGGTTCCACTAAGCCTTTGTCATCATCTGACCCTATTTTGAATGCCCTTCTACAAAACCTGGTTCAGATGCAAAACCATTTGGCAAGCCTTTCCCAAGCCTCCACCTAGCCTATTCTTCAACCCTTCTTCTAACATAACCCATTTTCAGTACCCATTCTAAGTACTCCCTTCCCACAAGGAATGGAGATTCCCAAGTTTGAGAAGTATGGTACCAAAGGGGATTTGAAAATGTGTGACCCTTTAATGACATGTGTACAAATTTCTTCCATCACAACTCCCTGATGGTAGAATTATCTCCTTGATCTCTCAACGATACAACACTCAAGTGGTACTATTCCTTGCCCAACAATTCTATATTTTTATTTGATAAAATTTTAAATCAGTTTCTCCATTAGTTCTAAGCTAACATTAGTCTAAATATGACCTTCTCAAATCTCATCCGATGTAAGCAGGGGATAACGAGAAGATAACTGATTTTATAGTGTGATACCAAGCGCTCTTCTCACAGATCTTGTACCCACTACCTGACTTTGATATGCAAAAGGTGTTCATAGGTAACCTGCAAAGAGCTTGGCCAAAAAAAATTTACCTAATGAAGTACCCTTCCATTACGCATCTATGTGCCACGTTGTGGGAATATCAACAAATAGTAGTTTAGTTCGGGGGATCTTCCTCATGTTCCTATTTAGAAGGAAATTCTATTGTATCCATATCAAGAAAAGGTAAAGCTATTGTGAATGCATTTTCCATGCAAATCATAACCACCTCAGACAGAACAAGAGGTTTTCAAAGTTAGAGTGGAATCTTATTCTTCCATCTTGCAAAAGTTGTTGAAGGACAAGATCATAACTTTGGAAAACTATCAACCTCTCAAGGAACCTTATCTTGATTGGTATGATGTGAATGCTTCTTGTATATACCATCGGGTTAATGGGCATGATACCAAATGTTGTATGTGCCCGTGTCATGAGATACCATATTACATTGATGATGGTACCATTAATCTTGATGGGAAAAAAATGCAAATAAATCAATGGTAAAGTCCAATAGTGAGTTGTAGATATACATAGACCCATTTTTGTCTCACTTTTCTAACTTGATTATTGACCCCTTTGATTCTTCTACTCAACCCTCAATGTAGATTAATATGGTCACGATTAATCTTTCCTCACAACCTATAACCAGTTTTCCAAATGTGACATTCATTTCATAACATGCCCTTGAACAACAAGCTCTCTCCCCTCTACATTACCGCTCGCCTCAATGGGAACATTGTGATAGGGGTCCTAGTTGACCCTGCAAACCGAGTGAATGTTATTACAGTGGAGACGTTATGAATGCATTCATTACAAAGAGAGGAGTATGAAGAAAAGAAGTCCACCATTCATATGCATGATGACCTCTCTCTCAAGCTGTATGGCTCAATAACTCTTTCCATCCTAGTTAGACCTACGGCCGTGGATACTACCTTTCATGGTATTCCTGAATGTGATTTGTTCAGGGTGAAGTTTGGTATCTCGTGGCTAGATTCCATGAATAAAATCACTTCCATAATTCATAAATGTCAAAAATTCTCCTATGAAGGTGTCGTGCATGTTGTGCATGACACTAGATATCAGCCATTGGTATCATGTGGGGCTATTCATTGGATCATTTATGGCCCGCTCCAATTGGTATGCTTCCCCCAAGAATGGACATACTTTATCAAAACTATGTGAAGTATAAGACCAAGGGTAAAGGAAAGCCAAAAGTGACCCTTCTAGTAGTGCAATAGCAAGATGCCTCCTCTTCTTGAAAGGGAAAGGAAAGGCCTACCCATCCTCGAGGTGCCTCTTCTACTCCCCTTTCTAAAGAAGAGTTTTGGATGTCTGCTCCTGATTTCCATGTAAGAATTCTGATGATGCCTGCTTGGCATAAATCCAAGATTAGGATATTGAACCTTCATACTATGCCTCCTGGACCTTA
This sequence comes from Sequoiadendron giganteum, assembly GCA_007115665.2. Taxonomy (NCBI): domain Eukaryota; kingdom Viridiplantae; phylum Streptophyta; class Pinopsida; order Cupressales; family Cupressaceae; genus Sequoiadendron; species Sequoiadendron giganteum. The sequence continues at coordinate 706,553,128 of CM021102.1, forward strand.
TCCCTACATGTATTGTAGATGGAAAGGTCCCAGTTGGGAATCCTCTATGTCTTGGCCTCTACGGCCTCCTATCGCTCTTGCTCCTAAAGCAATGAATGAGAAGAGGTCCTCCACCGAGGTGCTAGAGCTAACTCCCCCCACTGCCTCTCAACCTCTTCCTCCTACTCCCATTTAGGATTTTTTCCATCCATTGGACATGGAAATGATGGGCACTCCTATGGCTGGGCAGGAGCCTTCTGTCCCATCTTAGCTCCTAGTCTCTAGCTGCCAGAGTCAGAAAAATTGCTTTGCACATGAGCACAAGCATCAACGAAAGGCTCTATTGGCTAAGCAAGCCACTTTGTAGAGGAAGGAAGGGGAGTTCACTACCCCTATTCCAGGTAATAAGAGGATCCCACCTTCTTTAGAGGGTGGTCTTGTGTTTGCTTGTGTCGTCCTAGGGACAGAGAAAGTTTTGGCTTCTCCTGAGTTCCTCATTGCTCCCGATTTGTTCAATGAGCCTAGTAGTGAATATCAAGAATCACCTCCCTCTCCCACTAAGACCTAACACATGGAACTACTGTGAAGTGCATGTTCAAATATTTGGATGAGGTCCTAGCCTTGTCAATAATCTTTGTGAAATCACTGACCATAGCTCTACAAGAGTTGAGTGGAGAAGACCTTATGGGGCCTTCTTCCTTGGCCCTTGTTGCGGGAGGTTCAGAAGCTTACCCCCTTAATATTCCACCATTGCAAGCTCATCTTCCTTCCCCATATAATGATCTAGATTGGGAAGCAAATGACCTCTTAGTCAATGAGTGTTAGGGGGAATTCCTCTTGTTTACCTTTAGATTAGGTGTGTGTTTGTTGTGATGTGTTCCCTCGTACTTGCATTATGTGTTCCTGGATTATCCATGTCACCCTTGTAGGTGTTTGGATATAGGAGTGATTATGTGTTATAAAAATTTCTCTATTTGTATCATCATTCTTCCTTTATTATGTGTTTTGATTTTTGGAAAATAGGGGATGATGCAAAGTGTTGGGTGCATTTAGGCTTCCCTTCCATGTTGACCCAATTTATTTTTATTTTATTTTCTTCTCATGCATTCTCATATGGTAGATGATATAGTAGGGGGTTGATGAAAAGGTTCATCTATATACTACTATATACTTATATATATATTTGTGTGAAGCTCTGACCCCGAAATATCAGATTTCCCATGTGCCCTTTGTTGATGATGTTATTGTTTCTTTTTTCAATCTTGTTATCTTTCTCTCTTCTTTGCTTGAGTTGAGATGTTTTGGTTCCTATTTTTGTCCCTCGTGTGTGTGACAACGTTACCATGGTGAAATCTAGCTATGTCCCATGGGCCACAACATCACCTTTTTTTCATTCTTCCTTTTCTCTCCTTAGGCTATAATGTGCCTCTACAATCAACACGCACAACCCTAAGGGGGGCTACCATGTCAAATTATTTTTTTAGAAAATACACTCATGGCCAATAAATCTTTTCTTGAAAATCTTTTTCAAAAATTAGATTCTCAACTTGGACCTCCTAGTGGAGCATGTTTCCTTTGTCATGGGTTCACAAAGAAATAATTTGGATAAATTTCCTTCAAGGAGGGAGAAAATTTTCTTGCGATAAAAGCTTCAACCTTCCCCTCGTGAAGGGGTATTTTCTTCCTTTTGAATTCCTTGATGAAGGGAACATCTTTCGAAAGGATTCCTTGATGGTGAATGTATTTACAAAAAATATTCTTGTACTTTCAAATAGTGCATCCCTTGAGTGGACCCCTCTTCTTTTGAAGGGTTCTTGAGGGACCCCTTTGAAATCCTTTCGATTTCTTGACTATCTACATGACTGTCAGTTTTCTTGCCTACGTGGTTGCTTTTTTATTTCTAACATGTTTTATATGTGGATTAACATGTTGCTTTGCAAGTGTGCCTATGAAGTCGCTTTCTAGTCTGACTCTATGGAGTCCACTTTCAATGGGCTTCCTTCATGAGAGAGAACTTGGAGGAATGCATTATTTACAGGTCTAAGGGCCTTTGAAGCACTTGCATCCTATGGGATTTGTCCATCATTGGTCTAAGGGCCTTCGATGTACTTTGTTCAACTTCGTAAGTCTGTAGAGCTATGGAGACCTTTTGCTTAAACCTCCTTAGGAGAGAGTACCTGTGGAGTCCTTTGCTTGCCCTACGCTTTCAAGTTAACCAAATCGATGGTTCAAGTATACATTTCTAACTCTTCGGTCTACTTTACCGAACGCTAATCGATATTCACACTTGCTAAAGTGAGGGAAAAATGTATAGGAGTGAATTCGTACCCCTTGTGTAAATTCTCCTTTCACATACCCTCACCTTAGAAAATCAAATCTGAACAAAAAATTCCACATCACCCACCTGCCTTCCATCCACTTGGTGCATGTTTTGTCTGTCAATGGGGGAATTTTTGTTAGGGACATAAGCGCACTGTCGTCCTTGATGGATTCTTGCCCCTTAGTCCATAGGGACATTACACTCCTCATTGGGGATGGTTTGTAATGCCTCTATGCGACCAATTGACCTGAAAACCGTTCATTTTGGCCTTCAAATCCATTTCATTCACTCTTAGTTCATATTCTTCACATCCTTGAGCATTTTCATTCCATCCTCTCACAATTCTAGCAATCTACACAACTCCATTAAACATTGTAGCAGTTTGATACTGCCTCAAATTCACTTTTGTACTTGTGGGGCTACCATAGAAGTTGTGATCTTGGAGTCTTGCAAGGCCTCCCTTCATCACGTTGTGGTTAAGGTGACTTTTCCAAGTTTTTTGTTTACATTGTCCCTTCATTGGCCTTGAGAGGCTTTGGGTGGAGGTTGTAATTCTTCACTTCTCCTTCTATGGTTTGATAGAGTAGGATAGTATTCTTTTGTAGTGTTCAACAATCTCTCTTTCTCTTCTATTTCCTTTATCATACTTTCTATTCTATTTCTTTTCTAGTTGTCCATGGAGGTGGAAACACCAAAGCATGGGTTTGACTGAGGCAAACCCTTAAATAGCCCCAACAATTTTCCCATATTGCTTGTGTGTAGGTGGACATGTGTGTGGAGCTCATTGGAAAACTAAAGCTTTCATAATTTGATATTTGTTAACCTAGTTTTCATTTACTTTCTTTACTTTATTATTCTATTTATTTTATTAAAATCAGTTAGCTAGGATGTTAGTAGGTTTTGAGTAGTTTTCTTACTATACTTTCCATTTTCTATTTGTACAGATGCCAGCGCTAGAGGGATGATAGCACATCGCGATGTCGTCCCAAACCTGCACTACCCTTCTCGAACAAAGAGTTGTTTGAGGTGCAGTTTGAAGTCTAGAAACTGGCTCGCTTGGCCCCAAGTAGATTTTTGGGTTTGTAGAGTGATAGAAGCACTTGACAGTGCTCTTCATTCTCGATCCTCATCCCAAAACATGTGTTAGTGTGAGGTAAGTTAGGGCAGCCCTCTACTCTTGAATCTATGTGACCTAGAGCCTTGTCATGGTTGGTCCCACTCTCTTACATTTATATGGTGTAAAATTAAAGAGATACATCCTATGATCTATGATAGGAGCTTGGAGTGACAAATTATAGGGATTTTTCTTAACAATATTCCTTCATTAGCATGTGAAACCCATGCAACTAGAATACTCTCAAAGGTCATTGGTTTGACCTAAGTTCTAAATATTTATTAATTACTAAGGACTCTTATTTAATCATAATTCTTTACATGTTATATATTCATAGACCTTCACTATATATACAGTTGATAATCACACAAAAAGAAGTTCATTCTTGGTATGATTTATCTGCATGCTTATATATGGTATTTTCATGTTTTAGTTTTTAAAATTATCTAGATGTTTAACTTAATAGTAGCTAAACATGGGTGAAGAGAAAATATTAGAAATATTATATTTTTATACTAGGTCAAAAGAGGTGTCCAAATACTAAATTAGAGTGCATGATACATGAGATGAATTCTACAAAACACAAATAGGGTTTATATAAAGCCACTACAAAATTATAGGCCGAGGATTGTAATACCCTATAAAATACATCTTTCTCATATCTTGCTATACCGATCACCAACCAATAAAACCTATGACCTATTAAAAATATAAGCATATCCATAGTCTAGCTAAATATGATACAAGGATCATACTTGTGAGTAGGAGTGATCAAACATATCATAGGATTAGATGAATTTCATTGGTAGCATGCAAGCAATGGATATGAAGAGCTAACATGTTAGGCTGGATGACTTTCACCAATAGCATGTGTCCCTTTCTAGGCTTGGAAAACTTCTATGGCTTGTTTGGTTCCTATTAGGGTACCTTAATTGACTCCTAATCTACTAGCTCCACTATTTAGTTAATTGCTCTTGATTTGGCTTCAAAATTATTGTAGCACCTAAAATATTTGTACTACATCTTCTCAATGGTTGAATTCTCTAGTCATGTTTTCTTCTCCCCATGCAATGCACAAGTTGAGACATTTGGAGGTGGATTCCCATCCCCTTTATCTTAGGTCTATAGACATGGATGAATGTGCTTCTTCAACTATTATTCAAAGGAAAAACAAAGGTCTTCCTATATCCATCTCTTAGTCACATACCTAGGTAAAGGGTGTGTAGTTGATTGGTATTGGGTATCATATTTTCTAGGCTAGTTCCTTAAAGGTTGTGTTATTATTGATAGTTTGACTATAGTAGTATTGTTTCTATCCACATTATTTTATCCATTCTCTATGAAACTTATTTTTTGTGCCTTAGATTATTATGTTGTAAAAGGGTTTGAACCCTTTCAAAAACATAGTTTTTACCAATATAAAAAACATGTAATAAAATACTTCTTGGTAAATTTTGTTTATAGAAAATCTCCTTATTATCTTTTAATATAAATATATATAATTTTTTTTCAATGTGAAGAAACAAACCATCCTTAACAATTAATCTTATATATTAATAATAAATGATTTCTTATGTCTTAAAATCTTATCTAGTTTTATCTCATGATGACCCAATCATTCAATACTTAATATAGCTACACTATGTAATATATTCCATTAAACTCTTTTTGGAAATGCTTCCAATTTTATGTCATGTGATTATTTTCAAGTGTTACATGTAAATAAATTATTTTTAAATGATTGGTACCATAAAAAGATGTTAATAAATTAGTAATGGACATACACCCCAATCAATAGTTCTGAAGAAAAGTCATGGGAGAATTCAAATTGCTTTAAGACTATATTCATTTTGATAATATATTATTATATTTGATATTTGTATCATATTTACATTTTTAATTTTTTTTTAAATTATTACAAATTTCTTCTTTAAAATATAAGTAAATTCATTTTATAAATATTAGTATAAAATGTTTACTACACTATTTATCTTTAAATTTCTATTTATTGGTTATACATTATATTTTATAGAAACATTTGCAATGTATTTTCAATTGAATATAAATAATTAAAAAGAAAATAAATCGATCCAGAAATGTCAGAAAATAAATATAACTATACAATTATATTAATATTAATATTAAATTGTATAGCTAAAATATGTTATGTTATAATTGAAACAAAAACCTTCCACAAAGATTATTATTTCTTTGAAACCTAAACCTTCTCTACAAAGATTATTATTTCTTTAATATTCTATTACAGAAAAACAATACACTCTTCACAAATGAACCAGCTGTCCCACCACAATAAAATGACTGAAAAAATCAGAGCTTTTGTCTTAGAACAAGTAGATTACTCAAATCGCCAAAGAGTTTAAACAACTCTCCCAAGAGTTTAAACAACTCTCGGCGCAACCTTTTGTAATCATAGAAATATGCTTCTTTATATTATATATTTATTTGTTTCCGGACCAATCTAACAGTCAGTAAACCCTTCTTCTGAGGCCTTGAAACGTTTCCCCAGCGCTTTAATTGCACACATATGATCAACACCATCAACAAAATATGGTTAGAAATCCTTAATGGAAATCACACTAGTACTAGCTAATTTTCCAAACCATTTCATGATATTATGATAAAGTAATTATTGGTATCATATGACATAATATACCCAAGGAAGATCCATCTTGAGAGCTTGGATTATGGTGTACGAAGACGACTTTCCTGTCTAAATCAACATCAACCTTCTCTACTCCATCTAAATCGTTCAGGCATTTCTCTATATCTGTTTTATGGGATTCGTTGTATATACCCTCAACACTCAGCTTTGTCTTGCGCGTCATGGCTTTATTATTAATCCTCCAAAAATGAATAACAAATCAAGAAGATGTAACTCTGAATAGACCGCCCTTTGATAGTTGGCTCTAATTGGACATGATCTTTTCCTTGGACACTGCATTCTATTTATATCCCAAAAAAGTCCTCGTTTTCTTCATGTTTACTTCATAATTTAAAGCAGCAGATTACCATAGCTTGTGCAACACTCTACCTGGTGGTATGCTTCTTTCAACTTAACATGAAAAAACCAGGAAAGCTGCAGCGTTTACAAATCAAAGCTGCTTATTTATCCGCCATTTCTCACATCGCTTATGAAATTTCCCAAATTTTGATTTTCTTGCAAATTATTTATTTTCAACTCTGACATGTACATGTGAGCGAATTCACCATCAGCAATTCACTTACAATAATTTATCGTCAACAATTCACCGCCATACAAATTCATCTCTAGAAAAATCCACCACCAGCAATTCATTTACTGTAGAAAATTCACCACCAACAATTTCCTAATTGTATATGCCGTGAATTATCCACAGCGATAAATTGCTGGTGGTCAATTTTCCACAGTGATAAATAGCTGGTGGTGAATTTTCCACGACGATAAATTGCTAGTGAACTCTTCAAACTAATTGTAAACTATATGAATGCGCCTGTGATAAAATGAACCAGCGGATCAGAGAACAACTACTTTTTCGTTATGTAGGTAAAAGCATTGTCAATTAAACGTTAGTGGCAACCTGTTGAGGATTGGAGGAGATTAACTTTAGTGTCACCGTCTTATGGTTTTTCTGTCCGAGTGCCAAGAGTTGACCATGCAAACGACATTAAAATAATTTTAGGACGCATTTCTTTTCTCTAAGCCATTTGTTTACGTTACCTCCGTGCTCTGTCATTTACACTGATGTTACTGTAATTATGAAATTTCCATAACCACCCCAACTCAAAACCAGGAAAGCTGCAGCTTTCACGAATCAAAGCTGCCTATTCGTTTGCCCCTTCTTACGTCGCTTATGAAATTTTCCAATTGTTTTGATTTTCTTACAAGTTATTTATTTTCAACTCTACCGTGTGCATGTGATACAAGTGGACTCTTCAAAATAAGAGTAAACTATATGAAAATGCCTGTGATCAAATGAATGATGGTGCAACTTTCTTTTCGTGTAGATGAAAGAAGTGTGAATTAAACGTTAGTGGTAACACAGTGTGCATTTGAGGTGGTCAACTTTGGTGTCACCGCCTATGGTTTTTCCGTGTGAGTGCGAAGAGTTGACCATGCAAACGATAATAAATTAATTTTAGCCATTTGTTTACGATACCTCCGTACAATGTGAGGAAAGGCACAATCTTTTGAAAATACACAAACTGAATAAAGCTGAAATTTGGCGGAAGTTGTTCCAAATTAAAACATCGAATGAATGCACAAAACGTACTAATGAAGGAACAATATAATTACTTTCAGTATTCTCGCTCCACTATTTGGTTGGTTTTAGAAGAGTATGAACGTGCCCACATTCATTTCTCTCTTCTCACTTTCATATCGAAGACTGTTAAGAAGGTGAGAAACAGCTGCAGTTGCATCCCAAGTTAATAAATCCTCCCCGCGCCTCTCGCCAAGTTAGAAAATGATGCCCAATAATGGTGTTGTAGGAAAGATGTTTCCTTAAGAATTGTTTGGATTCATTGATGCACCTTTGAAAGTGGAAGATATGCTTTTTGGAAGACATAGTATTAATTCTAATACATGAGGAAAGTCACAAATACAATAATTAAAATTGAAAAAAATCTATTTTGATGTTAGGGGAGAGGATTCAGTAGTTGAGCATGTTTCAATAGTTGTGATAGTAGTAGTTTATATAATGCCTAATAATTGTGATAGAAGTTTATATAATGCTCAATAGTTGTGACTTGACTATCCGTAATTAAACAAAATGTATTCTTTTGATCTAAAAAGCAACCAATTGTGTGATGCCACATCAATGTTCAACTACCCATGATGTGAATGCACAAGTATTGGTCTCACTTTTTTTGGGGGGCCTTTTTGGACACCTTGACAAAAAGCATGCTGATATGGCATCATATTTGATGATGTGGCTTTGAAATGAAAGTTATAATTAAGGGACTTGCCAAGTAAGCTATTGTAAAATATTGAGAGTGATTTGAAATTTCCACGTAGGATAATTAGAAGCATTAAGTTATGGTGCATAACTACTGGGTCCTCTCCCCTATTGGACATGCATTAGTATGATTTCATTTGTATAAATCCTAGTTTTGAGAGCATCCTTAACTAACAAGCAATAGTTTATCATCATAGAGAAACTTACATTTTTATAACATTTTTTTTCAGTGTTGTAGTTCCCTAGTTTATGTTTGCAGTTAGATTTTGTGGTTTTGTTTGTTAGGGATTTCTTGATGTTGCTGCGATCATATGAAATGATTTAGTTGTGGAAATTTTTACACGAAATTGATAATGAAGATTGTAGAAGCCAACTTTTAGTGGTTCTTTTGGTGACGAAACACAAAATTTTCTTTAGGAATAAACTCATTTTGAATTTGCTTCTACTGTGATTTTTCTTTTAGTTGTGATTTTAACTATAGTAACTTTTGATTAAAATGATACTTTTGACATATTTTTATGATTTTTTTTCTAAAGATATCCATACATATGACATGCATGACATCTGAAAGCGAGGGCTTCATAATCTAATTCTTTTATCTATTTAATATTATCAATATTAACTCTATAAATTCATATAAAGGATTATTCAAATCAATTTCAACGCAAATTTGAGCATAAGTTGTTACCTTTCATTCCAAAATCTAATGAGATGGACCTAGAGATTTCCCAAGAACAGCTACTATGGAATGTAAAATATCATCTCTCTAAAATTCCATGGTAAGTCCTAGTGAATAAACCCAAACTGACATTTTAGAAGGGATTACATCCATTAGATCAAAAAATACATAGCAAGGTTTGATGAACAATCATGCCTAATTAAGGAAATATAAGCCCCCTTCAAAAATCATATTCTAATTGATGATTCTCGAAAAATAAATATTTATTCATGGCTAAAATTCTTTCCATATCCCCTTCACGATACCAATTTATTCCTCTCAGGAATTGTAAGAAGGGCTTTGAAATTTGAATACCTATGAACTTGCAAAGCAAAGTATGTTTTGTAATGCCACTTTTTTCCCAATGTTATTTGAGCATTAGTATTGGATTTAATAGATTAAATATTAGATTTAAGATAATTTACAAGATGCCATGTTATTAAAATAACTAGTATAGAATAACCAATGTAAAATATACATGTGATAATTTGACAATATTTTTAAATTAAATAATAGTAAATTGAATAATACAACCACACAATTCAATCATATGATCATCAAATTATTTTATATAATATTTCCTATATCTTTAACATCAAGGTTTCTAATACTTATCTAAATTAGTACACTTGGAATGCTCATTCTCACTCTATGAATATTTTAGGGGTCTTGACCATTATAGCTACAACAAATATAGGAGGAACCAATTCCTATTCATAACCAACACACATGCTTCCCAAGGATCAGCCCTGACAAGGGTAATCATAGTGTAAACTATACCCTAAGTTGGACACACATTGTGTGCCCCTTCTCCCATTCCCATAGCCCACTAAACCATCATCTTCTTTGTTGGGTGATCTCTATGTCTTTTTTCTATGTCTCACATGAATTACTTATATAAGATTTTAAGGGATGGTTTAAAAAATATCACATCATTTCAATAAGGTTTCCTTTATTATTTAATAAACATAGTTATTCCTCTCTTTTTAAAACTATTTTCATAAATATTCTTCATTACTTTGTATTTTAACCAAAGGAACATATTATCCTATATTTTTGTATCTCTTTTTAATGCTTTCAAAACTTTATTTTTACTTTGGGGAAAAAAAAATATAACATGTTTTCAAAGATAGAGCACATCATCCACAAACACACTTGGATTTATATGCAATATTGGCCAATTCGTACTCCTCTCCAAACACCTAGAGGAAGATGAATTGGTACATTTTTTTAACTTCTTGTTTTGAACTAAATTCATCTATTGTATGTAGCAACAAAAATATAGTATCATGGTCATAAGAGGAGGGATCATTAGAGTGAATGATCTCTTTGAATGATAAATGGAGGTCCCTAATATACCCAATTGATGTCATGCAAGAGTCCATAGGGAAAAGAATCCCAAGAAATACACAATTGAGAAAAGAAAAAATCCGAACAGTAAAAATCCCATTATTGGAATTTTATGCCTCCCTTGATGTTGTGTGAGTGTTCTACCCAAAGTCCTATTCAAATTTGCTTCTTTTATTTTTTTCATTTTCTCTTCGTCTCAAGGCTTAGGCTCTATTTTGGCCTTCCTCCATATTTGCACGAGTAGATGAGACATTTTTTCTAGTTTGGGTCCCTCTATAATACTTTTTCTATAAACTCATATGGTACTCTTATGTATATATGTACTTTCACTATATAGTAATATTAATAGTTTAGGCTTTTTTCCTTTTATCTAAAAAATAGTGAATAACAAGAGATTAATGTGACCAAGTGAATCCCTACAAGGAAGAGCAAGTTGTAGTAGGTAAGGGAATTAACACCATACAAATCTTTATTCTTGTTTAAGACAAAGGCCAAAGAGCAAAGGATATGTAGCTAAGAAAAACAATTTGTTTCATTAAAAATGCCTATACTAACATGTACCGACATGAAATGTAGAAATAAGTTGGTTAAACCATTATCCTCAAAGCCTTCATCCTTGTTTCCATTGTAACAAAAAATTATAAAAAATTATGTGCACACTAGATATTTGTGTTACCAATTTGTGTCTCATAAAATTTATAATTTTATGCTTCAAATATTTTTTTTGCTATGGAATAAATGTCACCTTTTCAAAATAATGTTAACTATAAAATATATTTTTTTAGTAAAAAATGAAAACGAACATTATTAAATATATTTTTGTTATGGAATAAATGCCACTTTTTCAAAATAATGTTTAACTATATAAAAACATATTTTTTCGCTATGGTATAGCAAGGGGGTTTCTTTGACAAGACCTTTGATTTAATTTTTCCTTTCACAAAGGCCTTGAGACTTAATTTAATCATGCTTCTAGGATTGTGGAGTAATTCTATAAAGTTTTCTTGCATGTTTTCAAAATATCCTTTTGTTAGATGTCACTTTAAAAGGCCCTCGAGTTGCAAATGGATATTAATATCCTTAATTATGATTTATATGAGTGCCTTTATTCATAGAGATTCTGGGTGCTGGCCTAAGATCATGGATATCCAACCTAAGATCTATCTAGCTTTGATTCATGAAAAAATCTTAATTAAATTTTTTGATGGATATTTCCAGATGTGTAGAGCTTTTGGTGGAGGTTTTTTAGTGGATGTGTGGACCTCTAATTTTTTCCAAAGTGGCTATGAGTGTTATCATATTTTGTGAAGTACTAACCCCTTTCTCACGATAGTAGTTTTCGTTGAACGTAAAAAGTTAATTTTATCTTGTAGTCATAATAAAATCATGGAGGGTCTGAGGAAGCGGTCTAAGCCACTCTACTACATGTATTTATGCCAAAAACATTGAGCTCTATAGGCTCTTTCAAAATTATGGTGTGGCCCTATTCTTCATAGAAATGAAGGGTTACAATAATGATATTACTATGAAATTCTATAATTCTTAGCATGAAGGAAGAGTTAAAATTGGTAGTATGATGTTTGTGGCGAATCTTAGGTTGATAGTGGAGGTGATTGTCTTGGAGTGTAGTGGTCTGAAGGTGGAAAATATTAGTAATGGAAACTATCAAAGATTCATTGATAGTTTCCTTGAAGGAGAGGAGAAAATTCAACACTTCCAAAATGGATATGATAGAGAAAGGCTCCCGACTCCATATGGGATTGTCAATGTGCATATTATGAAATACTTCATGTTGGAAGGAAGGTATACTACTATTCATGGGTACCACTTTCCTTTTCTCAACCATATTAGGAGGAATGAAAAGATGAATATTTTTTTTTTGTTTCTTCCCTAAAGTAATGTAAGGCCAAGGGGGCTTCACCACCCCTTCACTATGGAATAATTCAAAGACTTTATAATTATGTCTCTAATAATATGCCCCTGCTTGAATCATCAATGAAAATTGACCCCCAAGATAATGAAGCAATGAACAACAAACCCAACCCTCACCCAAATCCTAATCCTTGTAAAACTCATGGCGAGGGTACTTCCTCAGCTAAGCCTCCCTACAAGAAAATCCCTAGTAAACCCTTTGTGACTTAAAATTATTCCATTAAAGGCCTATTAACAAAAAGGGATCCTTGACCATCTCAATTGTGAAAGGAAAGAAAAGTTCTAGTAACCCTTTAGGTGTTAAATGAAAAATCCCAAAAACATTTGAACCAAGAACGAAAAAAAAAGTCACAATTCAAATCTGAGATGAGGATGAATATGGCAATGTGGATGATTTAAGTAGTAGGAAAGATAGAAGAAGGTCTACTAGGTTGGCAGGTCAATCTTCTAAAGGTAAAATGCTTTTCTTTGAAGAACTTGAAGATGAACCATTAGAAGAAGAGGGGCCATTAGACCTTAGTAAGAAGGAAATGGTAGTGGTTCTTGGTGAGAAGCTTGAGGAGGACTTTATTGGAAACAAAGAAGAGGATGTTGAGGAGTGTGTTGATTAAGAGGTTGTGTAGGACTTGGAGGATACTGAGGATGAAGAAGATCAACAAACAACAAAAGAAATAGAATAGGTGGATATGCAAGTCATGGAAGATGTGAACATGCAAGCCACAAAGGACCCTAAAAATGAAATGGAGCAGGAAAACAAGTCCTTTGAGTATTATAGGACCCAGTTCCATGAGCTACAAGAAAAATTTAATAAGATGGACAAAGTGTTCTATTGGCTAACTTCTATCACATTGGGAATCATGAGAAGGGCAATATTTGGAATGTTAAATGACATGGATAAAGTTAGGAACTTGGGTAGAGGAGGAAGAATCCCTCTTAGGAAGAGGAGATGCAGTCAGATGACAAAGCAACTGAAGAGATGGATGAATGGAGTGAGGTGATGGAGCAGCTGAATATGGAATGGGACTTGATTTGTAGTCCCAAGAACTAGTTTGGATTAGCTGTCTCTTTACTTTATGGCCTGTGAGCCTTGGTCTTTATTCGGCCTATGATCCCTTTTATTTAATCATTTTTACTATTTTTTGGCTATTTTATTTGAACTTTATAATGCTCTCCTAGTGATGTCTATTTCTTGGCCGGTTGGCATTTTGCTATTTTGTTTGGTGTTTGTCTATTGTTTTGGTGTGGTTGTTTTATTATTACTGAAGTATTGTCCATGAGACCTGATCTTTGTCATTTTTTTGGGTTTAGGGGCCATTTCCCTACTTTTCTAATCAAAACTATAAAAAATATTTTTTGGTAAGAAAGGAAAAAACATATTAATATTTTTCCCTATACACTTGGTTGCCTTAATCTTGCTATTTTAGAAAGTTGCTTCATCTTGACAAGAAATGATATTGTGTGAATGATTGGGCCTTCTGGTGGGTCCACAATGTGGTAAAAATATGGTGGTTGTGAGGTGCATCTAAGATTTTTTTAAGGATAAAGGCTCACCTTAGGCAAGCCTAGTGACTCACAAGTATTTAATCTTTACTAAAGTTGGTGATAAACTTAACCTAGTTAATGCCCTTTCTATGACATATGGTAGTGTCAGCCTTGGATTGTGTTCTTTCCAATTCACAAAAAAATTGATGGGACCTACATTTAATAATGTTGATCAATTCGATGCCATCACTATCTAGCAATTTCTAGTATGGTTGGTTACTTGGATGTGTTTCATCTCAAGTCCCTTCTAATCATCAGTTGTTTAAGGGATTAGTTATTTATAACAAAGTGGTTGTGTATTATTTCACTGGAAAGATGGCATATACTAAAATGGGAGTAAAGAACTTTGAAGTCAGGCAAAAAGTTGAGTCCACTTCTAGTGGAAGTGTCATTTTTCAGCTTTAAAATAGGCACACATTCAATTTTTTAGAATAAGTACCCATTTTAAAGTGGGTACTCATTCCAAAAGGTTTGAAAATTGCAATCCATGTTTCTCATTTATATTTAGGCTTAGGAAAGTCATGGTAACCCAACCCCTAGTCTTGGACCTACAAGTACAAGGTCATGACAGTATCAAGAGAAAAAATTGACTATGTCAATATGGTTGACGGGTTTTTTTTTTAGAATTATTTTATGAAATTAAAACCCATTTTAGATGAGATTGTGTAGATTTTAAATATGTATTTTTTTTCTAATTAGATTATTTTTTCTATTTTTCATGTAATTGTTGATGAATATGGTTCTGAAATATTTGGTTTTTTTATTGTTTTGATAAATTTTTATTAAAATATTTTTTTGGAAAAAAAATTGTACGTGAATAATATTCAGACAATTATCTTCAATTTGAAAAAAAAAAATTAAAAAAAATGATAAGTTTAGGTCATTTTATGCATGATGTACATGTGGTATTTTGAAAACAATTATGACCAATAAAAATTTAACAAAAAATGGTAAAAAAGGTGACTTTAAAACAGTTGTTTTTAGACATGCCTATTGAAAATAAATTGTGTCATCTGGGTATTAGAATAAATTACATATTTGGAAACAAGACTCTGAATACTAAATTTCATAGTACTAATTTTTTTTAGGTTTCATTCTTTAAGTGCTTAAAATTTTTAGGTCAATTCTGAAAAAATTTATAAATCAAGGAAACAACTTCCAGTTTTTGGTCAAAAAGTGGACTCAACTTCTTGCACACACCCAGCCACTTCATTATCTCTCCTAACAGGAAGAAAATATGAAAATAATTTCCTCCAAGTGGTTGTTTTGTACTTTAATAGTGAGTTGGAATGCACCAATATGGTAATAAACTGCTTTGAAGATGCATCAATATTTCTTCTAATGAGAAATAAATGTGGAAATAAATCCCCATACTCGAAGCGTGGGAGAATGAAGTAGCTTGCTCTAGTTAAAGTGGTAGGGTGATACCCTCACTATTCTTATATCCTCGTAGTTGGATTTTTTAATGTTGAGAATGGACATCCTAATATTTCTCACATGTTCACAACACTAGATAGCTTTCACAGGTGCTATTATAGACCAGTGTTTGAAGCTGATCATGGAACATCCCATAGGAAGGGATTTAAAAGCGATAAAGATGATACTTGGTGTTGATTTCAGTAGAGATTTATAGGGTAAACATAGATATCACATCATGGTTTTGTGGCTTCCCTCCTAGATTTAGGAGAGCAAAAGGAGCTGGTGGGAATTCTAACACCAAAATTGTTCAAAAAAATAATCCAAGCAAGCTAGAAGCTACCCTAGAAGTAGAAAGGTTGGTTGTTGGAATCTCGAGGCCATGGGAAATCCAACGCATGTGTGAGGAGGGTGCTATCATGGAATGGATTCTATTCCTTGGACTCTTGTGCATGTTGTCAATAGAACAACATAGAGCTCTAGTGAGTATGGAAAGTTATTTTCTAAAAAAAGGTAAAAAATTTGGAGCCTATATCAGATCTTCAATAGATTGTGGATTTCAATGCCACCCCTATGATGGTATTAATAGTGCATCCAACCCTTGCATAAAAAACGCCCTCTCTTTGGTTTTCTCACACTTTCTATTTTAAGGATTTTATTCTTTTTTGGGCTTATAGAACCATCATAATTTTTTCCATGATTTTGATTGTTCATAGTTGTCTTTATAAAGTTCATGCACAAATAGAAATTATTTTTTATCACATTCTCTAGACATATGAGATCAATGAGTATTTCCTTTATGGGTTTTTAATAAATACGGTTGGTGATATAGAAAGGACCATCAGATGTAGTTATGGATACATCAATATGAGTAAAAGAAATATCGGGAAACAAATTGGTTCAACCCTTACTAGGTTTAACTTATATTTTGTTAACAATGTTGGAAAAATCATCGTCCTCTGGATCAATATCACTACTTTGCACAAAGTTTGGATGAATGATTTGGTAATGGATTTGGGAAGATTTGCATGTTTTGGTTAAGTGATGAGACTACCTTATTTCAGGTTCATCATTAACACTAGCCAATTGGATTTGATTAGAGTTGATGAGGTCTTGCACTTGGCTCTTAAGACACATGCATTGCTTCATATAATGTCTAGGTGGTACGATGATATTGAAAAAGTGATTTTATAATAAAAATTTGTAGTAAAGGTTTTCTTGTGCTAACAAGCCTAATCATATGGAGTTGAATTAGGTTCTTACTTAATGATTATAACATAATTATCATATGAAAGAGAATCAAGAAATTGTGTCAATTTTCCATCTCTTGGTTGAAATTCATAGGGAGTATTACTTGCAATGGAAACTTTTGTTTCAATGTTATTGGTAGTTTGAGGAATGTTTATTTTAATGAAGCTTTTGTTTTTCTTCTTGAATGATAATTGTTTTAGGGTACAAAATTAGATTAACTAGTTGGAGTCAATAAATTTATCCCTTCGTACTGAATAATTGATATTTCATAATCATGAAGGGTCATACATAGGTGTGTAGAGGATGGATACTTCACTAATAAAATCTTGTCTCAAATAATAGTTTGCAAGTTTCTTATAAACACTCTTTAGATATCAACATCAGGTAGACAATAGGATATTTATGTCTAAAGAAATTGATATCATCCTATAACTTAGTTTGTTACCTTTTCCTTAGGTCCTTGTTTACAATGAACCAAGTTCGTTAATGTCACTTGAGGACCAATGTTTTCTTGAAGCTTGAGAGAAATGTGCTAAAAATTTGGGTGAATGAGTTTATGGAGTTATTCGACAATGAAGAAAACTATTCCAAGGCAATATATTTTAATTATCTATGAAAAATTTTAGCTAGGAGATTGTCTTAAAAAATTAAGTCACTAAATAGTGTAGTAAAAAGTGATACACGATTATTAGGATCTCTAGGCTTGCCATTGCATTTTTTAAATCGGGGTATTTCAATGTTGTGAGGTATAGGTGTTTTGAGGATAGAAATTGAAAATGGGTTCACATGAGGTATTGCAGAGGTTTATCATTTTTATTTTTATTTAATGTAGAGAATTATTGTTTAAGTGGTGTCACATATTGCAAAATTTGGTTTACAATTGGATCATTGTTTGACATGTTTTGAGAGTTTATGGAGTATGGTGAACTAGAGTGAGTGAACAATGGGTTACTATCTTGCATGTTTATGAAATGTGATGAAAATGGTGGTGTTATGGGTGATGTGATAAAACTATAAGGATTTTCATTAGGAAACCCCAAGCTTGGATTTAGGCCATTTATATATTGTATGGTTGATGCTACAATTGAAGGTACGAATGTATGAATAGAAGGCATGGTTATGGGAGAGGAAATGTACTTTCCTCCTTGGTTTTGAGAATTTTTTAATGCTTGAGCACAACTAGCTCCCATAGGGATGTTAGCATCTACAATGTGAGCTAAGTCGTGCAACACTTCTATTTCTTGAGAATCGTTTATCAAATTCCTAAGGTTATCCATAATAGGCACTATTTTACCTGCTAAAGATTCAATACTTCAATAATCTTGAATACCTTTTAAATTTGTGTCCAATTGTTTTAGTTTATCCTTAGGAACATGGGAAATAGTGTCCTCTAAGTCCACATAAATATTAGATTGTGAGGAATTCATGCATCATGTGTGGTGAGGAATGCAATCCAAAATGGATTAGATTGGAGCCATACCTTATGTGAAAGAGTTATAAGACTCCAGCTCCACAATGGATTTGTTTACAACACGAGATTCCATATGTCTAAAACTACATCCTGTAGGGGTATTAGCAGTTGGAAACTAGGACATGAAGCACATATGAGATTTAAAAAACTTAGGTAAACGCATTATGAAAATAAAGGTACATGATAGTCATAGTAAATTAGATATAGTGTAAAATAGAGAAGTACAACCTCATAGAAGACACAAAAATAGATTTTTGATCTAAATTTGGATGAAGTTTAGAAGGTCTAGGGTGTAGTGAAACCCGGATTGACATGTTATTTTTACTAAATTCAAATTTTGGATGTTCTATACAATGTTTAAGTATCCTATTTTGTGACCATGCAAGTTTGACAATGAATAAAGTTTTAGAAATTAATAGAATTATGATTTTGCAATTTGAAAGATAACTATGAAAGTAATTTTAAAAATTCCTAGATAGTGAATGCAATTGGAGTTTTTTTTTACAAAAACTGACTCATCCTAACTTGAAAAATCTAAAAATTGAAATCTTTTTAAGTTTTTGAAAAATAACAATACACTTTTTCTCTTTTTTACTAGATTTAAACTATGAAAATATAGCAATCTGTTATGAATTCTAAGAAATCTAATGCAACAAGACAAAAAAAAAAAAAGAAATATAGAAGGTAGACTCAAAGGAACCTGGTGTATGAATTTGAGCTTGAGTTAGCTGGTCTAGGGTGTAGTGTAGTCTAGACTGTCCTCCTTTTCTACCAAATCTAAATGTATAGTTCTAAGGTCACTAGTCTACAACTTCTATCCTTCCACATTCATAGTCGAAACTTTGTCTATTGATGAGAAAATCCAATTTATGTGGCTTGAAAACTTTTAGGGTTTGAATGCATGGATGAACAAAGAGCCTTAAATAGTCCTATAATTTACCTCAAATCTATAATTTCGACACATGGAAAGGGGGAAAGGGTTATTCCATATAAGGGATTACCTAAGTCAAATTCAGTGTTGGTATTTTTACATGCACAACAAAAAATTATGATATAAAAGAGAGCTTATCCTTGGTTGGATAGAGGATAATGATTAAAAAGTAATTTGAATTGGAAACTATATTCTTAACAGAGGGAAAGTTAGATTCAATAATAAGAAGACACCTTATTAATTATGGAAGGGTAAACCAATGCCAATTAAATACTTCAAACTCTTGATGGAGCTCTGAGTGTGAATGCCCCTACTAGGAACTTTTCAAAGATACATTTCACAGAGGTTCCATTGTGAGGGTTTCTAAATATCAGAGCTTGGTAGAAGATTGCATATTGGCTAGAACATTGTCAACGACCAAGATATTTCATGTCCATGGGTTAAGTAAGCCATTCTCCAAGGACATGAAACAATGTAAAGGGTTTTGTAGGTTGGAAAAATCCTCTATTATACTGTCAACAGTCAGGTTAGCTCAAAATTTGAGGGCCCAAAAGCACTCTCTCAAAGGAATTGGAAGGTGGAAATGGTCCTACGACCTTTCCTAACAACATATACATCCCGACACCAAGTCCATTTGGTGCTTCCTTTAACCCTCCTCTATCAAGAAAGGAAGGATTTGAAAAACCCACTAGGAAACTCTTCATGCAGCATAATAAGGAGAACCCAAGTCCCAACTTTCAACAAAAAGACACAAATATGAGACTTTAACTACAACAAAATGATGCAAATTTGTTAGCTAATAAATGCACGAGGGCCCAAAAAAGCAACAAAAGTCTAGGAGGCATCATCTAGGTGACGTTGTCAGAAGAACACCTCAACTTCCAAATCAAGGAGCTCCATGAAAAAGCTATCATTGGTAAGTTTTTGAATCTTAATCCTACTAATTATAGTGTAGTAGAATGCATACGCTTTCATTTTCACACTTGTTTGGGCCTGCTGGTCCTATTTTATGTCCACAAGCCCTATGAATGACATATTTTTCTGGTTAATATCGACATTCTCCAATGCATAAGTGATCTCCTAATGATTCCGATTGATCTGTCCCTAATTTTTGGTCAAGACTAAAATGCCACTAAGGGCGTCATTGTCCCCCCGAGGTCTTGAGACCCTAATTTTGAGGTATCTTATTTGGGCCCCTTTTGGTGTCTTTGCCCCAAGTTTCATCACTTGGGACTAAGATGCCACCTAGGGTGTCTTAGTCCTCCTTGAGTCATTTTCCATATTCAAATTCAAATTTTGGCAGGATTTAACCTCTTTCATTTAATGAATTCATATGTCGGCTTGGTGTGATACAATATTAGGATATTAAGCATAGATAAGTATAAATACAAGGTTCATTCATACATTTTCGTCCTAGAATCTCGAGTATTTATTCCTAGGGAAAATTTATGAGATCGAGAGCATTCAAGAGCAATTCATCAAGCATTTGGAGTCATCATCAAGATTCAAGCATCATATCAAAGTCTATTATTGCATCATCTGTTTTGTTGTGCTAAAATTTTTGATGTAGGGTTTTGATTCAAGCAAGAAAGCAATTAAGGATTTATCAAGCATTTCAAGATCCATGTCCATTGTAGCCATTTCACACAAGTTTGTAGCCTTTGCAAGGGTTTTGTGAGTTGTTACATTGCAAGTTGTTCATTCACCATTTCCTTAATCATTTCTATTTAATTTTAAGTTTTAATTATGTACAAGGGGTTTGACCAAGGAAAACACCCATTCACTAATAATTAACAAGTTTTTCCTCTCTTATGTGTTTATATTTGCAGATCTACATTGTAGACTTGAAGATCACTTGGAGTACAAAGTTTCAAAATTTGCAAAGTTGCATTACAAAGTTGTCATCTTCACAGTGTGTCACTAAAAAGTGTACCCTTGACACTTTTCACTCATTTTGGCCTTTCCCCTTGGATTTTGGCCTAATTTTTCCTAGATCTAATGTTGTAATATGGCCAACACATTCACATTAGGACTTGAATGCTTGAAAATCAATAAACACCTAATGGTGTTTTACAAAGGTGATGGGAAGTGTTGTAATACATCTTCCCACATTTATAAGACCCTTTCAACATAATTCACCTAAACATCCCCTTTTTACCTCTTTCAAAGCCTTGTGCTAAAGTGTTGTGAAGTTTTGTAACACATCTTCACACTTTCCTAGGCTTTTCATCAACAAATTCACCCTTTCTTATTTTAAATTGGCCCCTTAATGTACTTTTAGGCCCAACTTAAGTGTGTTTCAGGAGACAAGCCCATTAATCAACATTAAACACCACTTAATTCTCGACGATCACTTGAATTTGTCCAAGTTGACTAAGTCGCCACCTTGGGCAACTTAGTCCCTTTTGGCATAAAATTCAAAATTAAGACAAAATTCTAACGAGAATTTGCCTCCAAAACCCTAAGGTCAGCCTATGTTGTGTTATTTTCGAGGACTTAGGGCATAACATGTACAAATAAGGGTTTCTCTCTTGATTTTACTCCTTCACCTTCATCATATCTTTCATTCATAAACTCTTGCATCCACAAGTGACTAATCTTGTCAAGCAAACATTCAAGCACTAAGCACTTCAAGCAACATCCAATGGAATTAGTTCTTGAATATCTTCAAACTTCTTCAACAAGGGCTTGGTAAGTGTTTACATTTGCATGCTATTCAATCATCTTTCCCTTTTCATTCTATTTCATTTGGGTTTGATTACCAACATGGGGTTTGACTAAGGAAAACCCCTACTCTAACCCTAACCTTTTCCTTCTCTTTGCATGTGTGCTTTGTAGCTTTGTATGCATATCAGTCAAGGAGAAAAGTGTTGAAAAGGTGTCATAATTCCATCCACAACATTCTAATCCAACAAACCCTAGAAGGAGCTAAAAGACAACTTGTAGGTCATTTTTTGAAGATTCAAACATGGGTCTTTGTCAGAAACATAAGTAAAAGTGGGCACCTATAGATTCCAACCTCGAAACTCCTGGAAGCTCCAAGAGGACTAAGTCGCCATCATTGGTGAATTACTCCCTGTTCCAGGCCTGAAAAGTGGTTTCTGTGTTTTTGGATACCCTTTTACCAAAAATATGTTTTGGCAAATTTTCCCATGAAGAGGACTAGGTCACCCATTCTAGTGTAAGTATCCCAGTGAGCATTTTCAGTGGATTCCAAAAGATTCTAGAGCTCCTCTTCTTCGACCTTCAGTTTCCAGGTGCACTATTTCTGCCTCTTCTAGTTTCTTTATAGCTTGCATACATTTTAAGCCATCCTTAGTACATTGCATATAGTTTACATTTACTTTAGTTTTCATTTCATGGCTATTTTATTTCATTACATTGCAGTACTTAGGCACACACATCAGACCCAGTTCAAAACCCCCAAATCTTTGAACGAACTCACCAAGAATATCTTTAGTATAAAAGAGAGTTAAATTCCTCAACCTAGGTCCTAGGTGAAAAACCCTAGGGGCTCATTGAGGAATCCTCTTTCCCTATTGAAATATTTTTGGTGGTTCATTTTAGTGAACACATCCTTAGAACACTTATTTTTCACTTCCAATTTTACATTTGCATCCTAGGAAAATTCTTGCATTGCATTAGGGTTTTTGTATTGTTTGCATTCTAGGGTTCTTAAGAGTGCATTCGTGAAAACTTCATGTTAGCTTGCACTTTGAATTGCATTTTCATTAAAAAAGTACAAAAAAAATTTGCATTTCCATTATGTATTTGCATCAGAAAAGCTTAAAAATCATAAAAACTAGTCAAACATTATAAAAAGTGTCAAAAATATCACTGTTCAGAAAAATTCACCAAAATGGGTGACTTAATCCACTTGCACCATTCACACTATATTTTTTGGCATTTTCAGAACATTTTCTGCACCTTTATTTTCTATCATTACACTTCTATTTTGGTTTCTAGATTCTCTGTTTTAGCCGATTTATTTTCATTTATTTGCTTCCATTATGGCTATTTCTTTCAAGAAGTTTTGGATGTCCTTCAAATCCCTCGTGGATATGTCAAGCTACAACTTTTCCACTGATCCTAATGACCTTGAGCCCACTCCTACTCAATCGCCTCCTAATGCATGTCCTCCCCATGACATTGACATCATTGGAGATGATGATGATAACATGAACTGGTTCCTTAATGAGTTCCTTGATAATCTCGAAGAAAATACAGCCTTATATCCATCGATCAAACAACCCAAGCTTCCTACCGTGTTACCTCTTTAAAAATTTGGTTATCTACATCCTGAAACATAAAACATACCTAAGTTTCGTACCCAAGGTGAACCTAGTTCTTCTAAACATATCACTACTCAACCATTTTATAGTTACCAAATAACAAACACCCCAATCAACCTTCACCAAACCTGTGGAAAAGGTTTTACCATTCTTAGTAAACAAGGTGGTGACACAAAAAATGAACATGAAATACAAGAAATTTATGAACTCTCACCTGATGAAACCACTAAAGGGATAGGCTATCAAGATCCCCCTCATCACTGTATGCCTCCTCGAGATTATCTCTGGCTTTGTGATGATGGAACAGTAATCTTAGATCCCCCCCTGATCTGAATGTCCTTCTTCCTAAAGAACACCCACTATCTCCTCACACTAACATGGACAATAATAAGATCATATCAGGACCTCCTAACCTATTCTCCTCTCACGAAGTAGGAAAATCTAATAGATGCAAAAGACCTTATAAATTATAGAAACTCAAGTTTCCTCCTCATCCCCCACTTGAATGTGAGAGGAAATTGCAAATTTTCCTAAACAAAGACCTCATCACATTGCCACCTAGGAATAGGTTGGTAATATGCCCTAGAGATTCTAATGTCCTAGATTGTGCATACCATCATGTTCTTGGCCATTGAAGTGAAGAGTGTCATTATTTGAAAGAGATACTGAGCAAGTATCATTTTGATGATGATAATTGCTACCCCCTCGAACCATAAAATACTCTCACACACTTTATCATGTAATAGTTGTAGAACATTCTCTTCTCACTACTACATGATATTTCCCATCACCTAACTCGGCTCACTCTTTCTTTGCACACAGTGGGGGAAGAGGTTGCTAGCCTTATCCTAGTAATTCATTTTTCCCTATCCCTTAGCTTCGTTGTTCACCTCCCACTTATACCCATTGAGATTGGGAGGTGGATGACTTTCTTAACGATTGACTTACACTTTCCTTACTAGTCTTGTGTTTGTTTGCGTGTAACATGTTCCCATGTACTATTTTGTTTGATGTTTGTGACCTTCTTCTATTTGTACCTTGCATCTTCTATATGACGTGCATCCATTTCATTTTTCGCCTTTTATTTTTTCCTTCCTTTTGTGGATGATGCAAGGCATTGAGACCACAAAGTCTCCTTCATGTTGACCCAAAAGGATTTTTCCTTTTCTTTTTTTGTTTGTTTTCCTTTTGGGGATGATGCAAGGCATTGAGACCACAATGTCTCCTTCATGTTGACCCAAAAGGATTTTCTCCTTTTCCTTTTCTTTTTTTTTCCTTTTGGGGATGATGCAAAGCGTCGAGACATCCTATGTCTCTTCCATGTTGACCCAAAATGCCTCTTCCTTTTTATTTTATTTTGCTCTCTTTGTGTCCTTCTTCCAGTTCTATGTATTTGGGGGAATGTTGATAGTTCTGAGCTCTTTAATATTACTGCAGCAACAAACATACTAACCCCAAATCCATAGATCCCTTATGTGTTTGGTTTTTTTCATTTTTGGGAAACCCCCTTTCTCTTTATTTTCTCATTTTCTTTTACATGACACAACCTCCCTTGGAAACATATCACTTGACATAGGACTTTCCATGTTGGCTCTCATGTCCTTGCTTTCTCTTTGCATCTCTCATTTTTCTCTACTTTAAAGTAATTTCTCACAAAATGGTGTATAGAAATTCCTTTAAAGTGGGGGCATACATCTGCATTATTTATTTTGCATTTTATTTTCTTTGTCCTTGGTTCCTAGTGTAGCCTTATTACTTCATACAATGTGTTTCTCACTTTGTGGATGACATTGGGTGTAATGTACTTCATAAATGTGATCTATCTTAGCATATTATTGTATAGGCGTGAATTTGCACCGCTAATGAAAATTTTGCTTTACCCCCTTACACTTTAGAAAAGCCAAGGTGGAGGATTAATTCTAGTTAAGTCCATTTCTCATAGTCCAATTGGCACCTAATTTTTGTGTCAGTAGGAGCGTTTCTGTCGAGGATGCCTGCACGACGCGCAAACGTTTGGCACACTTACGTCCCTGGAAGATTCCAGTGGCTGGAGTCTACAGAGATGTTACACTTCCTATTGGAAGTCAAAGCGTAACACCTCTCTTTGGCTGGTTGACCCGAATATGACCATTTTCATCCTTTCCTTCATATTCTTCATCCATTCATCCATTGTTCTCTTCAGAAGAAGTTGGGCAAGATCATTTGAGCACTCTCTCCATTCTATTCATTCACTTCAAGCTTTTTAGCAGCACTTCACACTCCATAGTAGCAATCCACTACTCCATCACTCTGATAGTGCAAGCGCAAGACAAACACCATTGTAGTAGAGGCCTGAGTTACTCTCATTTTCTCCTCCACAAGCTTTGAGTGCTTTGGATAGAGGTGGTAAGCTCCTCTTATCTTCTCTATCATCTTTGGTTGAGTAAGCACGTATTGTTTTGTAGTGTATTTTATTTACATAGTTTGTATTCTCTTCTTTATCATTGTTTCTAACGTTGCAAACTTGGTTGTCCATGGAGGTGGAAACACCAAAATGGGGGTTTGACTGAGGTAGGCCCATAAACAGCCCCAACATTTCCCCCTTTTTTGTGTGTAGGTGGAGATATCTTGAAGCAAGATGGCAGGAGGATTGTTGTACGAAATCATCTTCATCACCCTTGTGGTAATATATTTCCTTTATCACGTTCATCTTTATGTTTCACTCTTCTTAATCTCATTCTATCATTCTAGAAGCCTGTAAACTAGGTTGATAGTCCTTTCTTAAGGATTAAACCTCATCTCTTTGGTTTTCTATCCGTACGAACGCCAACGCACCTATGAGATTCCAATGCACCGTACTATTATCCCAGAGCCACGCTTTTGTCCTCCGATAGAGAGCTACTTGAGACATAGAGTTGACCTTAAAAAGTGACTTGTCTAGTCTCCTTTCAACTCTCAGGTTTGCAGAGTGGTCAAAGGACATATACTCCTCATCATTCTCATCCCTCCTATCCTAATCTTCCTTTAAACTGAGGTAAGTTAGGGAAGCCTTACCACTCTTGGCCTTTCATGACCTGGAGCCTTGCAGTGGTTGGTCCCCCTCTCTTAAATTTTTGGTGAACCCGACGTGAACCAACGTCTACCCATTTGTTAGTGTTCTGAAATTTTTCTCTTGTACCTATTGGTTGTGGTACCCTTATGTTTTGTGAAAGTTTATGAGATTCACAACCTAGTCTACGACCTCTGGGAATATTGTCAGAAGAATTCTATGACACCTTCTGATGGAAAAGATGAAGGTATCTTCTAGTTTCACTATCGACCTTTTCTCTAGGTCTACAGTTGGTCTATCCACGTAAGAGAACATATCGCAAGGAAAATCTAGATTCCTCGACGAAACTAATCACATCCCTACCCCTCCTACATCATCAACCTCCTCATTTGTAGATGAGCATGAGGTCTTCCATATCCATTTTGAATACATCATTAACCTTAGTAAAGGGTTAGGTGCGTTAGAAAATCACGTGGAAGGAAACCCGAAACTGGCTAGGGCTGCGAAGGTGATCAATGAAACAAAATGCATGGTAGTTAAAGACCAGATAGGCATAGAACTCCTGGCTAGTCTCATTGGTCTAGTTGAGGCATGTGCCCCTTCAAACCATAGTCACATGGTATGAGGTGGCATCTTCGGGGAACATGAGAGACATGGAAATTTTGATGCCTCCTACATTTGTATACATGGTTGACGCAGTCCCTTCAGTCAATGTTTCTGCCACTTTTGAAAACTCTGAAACTATGAAAGTAAATACAAACCCTTTAGGTTTTTTCTTCTCCCCTTCTACCGCCTCCAGTGGTGGAGGATTTGGTGGGGTCTTTGGTGGTGGAAACTTATGAAGTGGAGGTGGCATTGGTGGAGGCGGTTCCAGCAGAGGTCACGGTGGTGGCCTTGGAAGTGGTTGTGGCTCTAGTAGAGGTCACACTGGTGGCAGTGGCATCAGTGGTGTCTCTGGCGGTAGTCACGGTGGTGGTCTAGGTGGTGGCTCTGGTGGTGGTTCCAGTGGTCCTATGTCTTCTAATGACCCTATTCTGAATACCCTTCTTAAGAATATGGGGAAGATGCATAATCAATTGGAAAACCCTTCCTAGGCCTCAGCCCAACCTATCTTCCAGCCTTTCTTCTGACATAGTCCATTGTTAGTTGCAATTGTAAACACTCCTTTCTCGCAAGGAATGGAGATCCCAAAATTTGAAAAGCATGGTGGTAAAGGGAACCCGCAGGCACATGTGTCTGCCTTTAACGCCTTATGCACAGATTTCTTCCATCATGATGCATTGATGGAGAAACTATTTCCCTGATCCCTTAAAGATACAACACTAGACGGGTACTGTTCTTTTCTCGATAATTTCATATTCATGTTCGATCAGCTTGTGAATGAGTTCCTACGATTGTTCCAAGCCAATATTAGACCAAGGATGACCTTCTATGACCTTGTTCGATGCAAAAAAGGAGACAAGGAGAAGATTACAAACTTTATAGCGTGATACCAAGCACTCTTCTCATAGATCTCGTATCCCTTACCCGACTCTGATGTACAAAAGGTCTTCATAAGGAGCTTACAAAGACATTGGAAAGATAAGTTCGCCCTCATGAAGTATCCTTCTTTCGCACATTTGTGTGCGGCTTTATGGGAGTACCAACAGATGGTGGTTCAATTTGGTGGTCCTCCCTCATGCTCCCCTTCTAAAGGGAGATATGTCATATCAATCTTTGGAAGAGGTAAATCTATTGCAAATGTAGTAGCCACAGTAGATAACAATGGCCTCATATGTGACCAAAAGTTTACAAAGCTATCAAAATCTTATTCTTCCATCTTGCAGAAGCTATTGAAAGATAAGATTCTTAGCCTGCCACCCCATAAAATAGTTAGGCAACTGTATCCTAGTTGGCATGAAGAAAATATATATTTTCAGTACTATCGATTTAACGGACACGATATCGAATGTTGCATGTGCGTGCGTCATGAGATATAGGATCGCATCGAGGACGGTACTATCCGTCTTGATGGGAGTAAACAAAACATGAACAAATCAATGACGAAAGATAACAATGACTTGCAGATATATATGGACCCATTTCCTTCACATTCTACTAACATGATTGTCAATCCCTTTGATTTTTTTTCTTGCCCCAAGGCATATGCTAACATGGATACTATTACTCCCTCTCCTCGTCTTGCGACCAGTTTTTCGGATGTAAAATTTACTTCACAAGATGTGCCAGCAAATGAAAAACCTTCTTTGTTCTACATTTCCACTCACCTCAATAGCAACATTGTGACAGGAGTCTTAGTCGACCCTGCGAGTAGAGTGAATGTCATCATGGAGGATACATTACCCTTAAACTCCCTACAAAGGGAGGAATACAAAAAAATAAAATCCATCATCCGTACGTATGATGGAATTTCTCTTAAACCTTATGGATTGATAACATTGTCCATCCTGGTTGGACCTAGGAATGTAGACACGGTATTCGATGTTATTACTGAGTCAGACATGTTTAGAGTAAAGCTAGGCATACCTTATTTGGCTTCCATGAATGGGATCATCTCCTTAATCCATAAATGTCTTAAGTTTTCCCATGGAGGTGTCATGCACATGGTGCATGACACTAGATATCAGCCTGTGGTATCTCATAGGGGATACTTGTTGGATTGTTTTTGGCCCACTCCAGTCAGTACGCTCTCACAAAGAAGAGACCTACTTTACAAGAACTATGTGAAGTATAAGACCGGAGGCAAGGGACAGTCGAGGTTGACCCTTCCCACAGTGGAGCTACTAGCTGCCTCCTTTTCTTGAAAGGGAAAGCAGAAGCTTGATCCCTCTTGGGCTGACTCATCTACTCCCCTTTCTTGGGAGGAGTATTGGATGAACAAGCCTGGTCTCTACCCACTAAGTCTGATGATGCCTCCATGGTGAAGACCCAAGATAAGGATATCAGATCTCCCTAATGGGTCCCCAAGACCCTATTAATATCTATTTAGGAGAAAGAAAAACTCACAGAGATAGTTTCCACCTCGGCCTCTTCCCATTCCCCGAACAAAAAGGGGTCCACCTTTAAAGTGGTGGGTTCTATTCCTCCTGCCATTTATGAACCTACTCCTTCTGCTCCCATCCAGGAGTCTACTCTTCCACTAGAAATAATTGTAGAGGACACTCCCATGGCTGAGCAAAATTCTTCTGTCCCTTCACAATCTTCATCTTCTGGTTCAAAGAGTTATAGAAACTACCAAATGTGCGAGCACCAGCGTTGATGAAAGGATCTCCTAGCTGAGAAAGCATCCCTATAGAAGAAGGAGGAAGAGAAGGAAACACCTCCTACTGTTTCCTCCTCTCTCCCCTCTTTTGTCTCTGATCTAACTAGCTCTGAATCTCTTCTAGCTTCCATTGTGAGTGCACCTACGCTTGGAAAGGTGAAGGTTTTAATTGCTCCTTCTATAGAGCCACCCCTGTTGAATTCCATTCTGGATGTCTTGCCTTTCCCAAAGCCCATGGATATTGTTAAAAATTTGATCATATCTGTTGTGGTTCTATCCTCCTCTACCCACCATTCTTTGTCTATAGGGAGTTCACCTCCTCCGATGAGGAAGAGGGTAGAGCATGGTCCCTCCAGTAATGGAGGACGTAAGCAGAGCCCACCTCCTGCAAAAGGTGGCCCCGCACTGAATTTCTCTGTCCTAGTAACAAAACCTGTCTCGACCTCCCTTGAGTTTTTCACTACTCCTGAATCCCTTGGTGAGCCTAGTAGTGAACCTCAAGTTCAAATTCATTCATCCGCCGAGGTGAATAATGGCACTCCTATTAAGTGTATGTTTAACTCGATGGATGAATTTCTAACCTTGTCAGTGATCTTTGTGAATTCGTTGACCTTAGACCCACAAGAGTTGAGTGACAGAGACCTCACTGGTCCCTCTGCCCTAGCCCTTGTTGCAAGAGGATCAGAAGCTCCTCCCCTTAACATTACACCATTGCAGGCTCGTCATCCTTCCCCCTACGATGATCTAGAGTGGGAAGTTGATGACCTTTTGGTTGACCAATGTTAGGGGGAGACCCTCTTCTTGATCTTTAGATTAGATGTGTGTGTGTTGTGATGTGTTCCCCCATCACCATGCTATATGTTCTTGGATGACCCTCGTCACCCCTATTGGTGCGTGGGTACAGGTGTGGTGTTTGTGTTGTAAACCTTCCTCTATGTGTATCTTTATTCTTCCATGTTTGTGATTGACTTTCAAAAAATTGGGGACAATGCAAAGCATCAGGAGGATTTAGGCCTCCTTCCATGTTGCCCTGATTTTTTATTTTACTTTATCTTGCATGCATTCTTCCTGGTCTAGTTGGGGATTGATGATCTTTCACCTCTTGCCACAGTTACCTACTATATATAAATAAAGGCAGATCTAACCCTGCAAATACAAATCCCCCTATGCACTTTGTTTGTGCTCTCCTTTCTTTTGCTTTCCCTTTGTCTTTCTCTCTTCTTTGCTTGAGTTGTCCCTCTTGTGTGTGAAATTGTTACTCCTACATTACTTCATCTTTAGAAAATGCATTCATTTTCAAGTGAATCTTTTCTCAAGACCCCTCACACACTTCTTTGTTATAATTTCATTCTCAACTTGAAATCCTAACGTAACGTGTTTCCTCCATCATGGGTTCATAAAGAAAGGACTTGGAAACCATCCTCTGAAGTGGGAACAATCATAGTCTTCGCCTCACATGAGCGCATCTCCTTCTTTTCAAAATCCTTGATGAAGTGAACATCTTTCGAAAGGATTCCTTGATGATGAATCGATTCGAGGAAGAAGGCATTAGCTTTTGAACAGTGTGTTCCTTGAGAGGACCCCTCCTTTTCACGTTGGGTTCCCAAGGGATCCCTTCAAAGTTTTTCAACAATTTTTATGGCATCTAGCCTGGGGGTAGCTTGCCTATACAGGTTTCACTTCTTCACATCTAGTCTGGGGGCATCTCAACTAGACCAATTTCACTTCCTTATGTCTAGCTTGGGGAAGCCCAACTAGACTTCACTTTTCAAACAACGCGTCCCTTGAGTGGACCCTGCTTCCTTTTGAAGGATTCCTGAGGGACCCCTTTGAAAGTCTTACAACTTAGCGATGGTCTATGTGACTATCTGTTCACTGGCCTACATGACCATTTCCTGACATGTTCTATCT
Organism: Sequoiadendron giganteum; assembly: GCA_007115665.2. NCBI lineage: Eukaryota > Viridiplantae > Streptophyta > Pinopsida > Cupressales > Cupressaceae > Sequoiadendron > Sequoiadendron giganteum. The sequence goes on from CM021102.1 coordinate 706,584,600, forward strand.
GCAGGTAAATATGTCACCCTCTTTGACTTTGCGGAGTCCCCTTTGCTCGATCTCCCTCATGTGAGAGTTCTTGGGGGATACCTTCCTTGTAGGTCTTCATGTCTGTAAGTTTCTCCTCCTGGTTTCCTTCATGTGAGAGTTCTTGAAGGATACCTCCCTTGTAGAACCATAAGCCTATGAGGCACTTTCATTGTTCATAGTTCCGCAGAACTATGAAGTCCTTTCCTGCACTTGTATGTTTGCCAGACCATGCTCTGCTTCCTCGTCTACATCTCTTAGCTTGTTACTTTGTACTACTCTACTTTATCGAAGCACTCATTAGTACTCATGCTTACTAAAGTGGGGGAAAAATGTATATGTGTGAATTTGCACCCCTAACATAAATTTCCCTTTACCCCCTTAAACTTTAGAAAACCCAAGGCGGAGGCTTAATTCCAATTAAGCTCATTGCTCATAGTCCACTTGGCACCTATTTTGTGTGTCAGTAGGAGCGTTTCTGTCAAGGATTCCCACACGGTGTGATTACATCCCTGGAAGATTCCTACAGCTGGAGTCTACATAGACACTACACTTCCTACTAGAAGTTGAACCGTAAAGCCTCTCTTTGGCTGGCCGACCTAAATATGGTTGTTTTTCATCCTTTCCTTCATATTCTTCATCCATTCATCCATTGTTCTCTTCAAAATAAGTTGGGAAAGATCATTTGAGTACTCTCTCCATTCCATTCACTCACTTCATGCTTTGTAGCAGTACTTCACACTCCATAGCAGCAATCCACTACTCCATCACTTCGATAGTGCAAGCACAAGACAAACACCATTGTAATAGAGGCTTGAGTTCCTCTCATTTTCTCCTCCACAAGCCTTGAGTGCTTTGGATGGAGGTGGTGAGCACCTCTTATATTCTCTATCATCTTTGGTTGAGTAAGCACGTAATATTTTGTAGTGTCTTTTGTTTACGTAGTTTGTATTCCCTTCTTTATCATTGTTTCTATCATTACAAACTTGGTTGTCCGTGGAGGTGGAAACACCAAAACAGGGGTCTGACTGAGGCAGGCCCCTAAATAGCCCCAAAATTTCCCCATTTTTCTGTGTGTAGGTGGAGAGGTCTTGAAGCAAGCTGGCGGGAGGATTGTTGGACGAAATCATCTTCGTCACCCTTGCAGTAATATATTTCATTTATCACGTTCGTCTTTATGTTTCACTCTTCTTAATCTCATTCTATCATTCTAGAAACCTATATACTAGGCTAGCAGTCCTTTCTTGAGGATTAAACCTCCTCTCTTTGATTTTTTGGCCATACGGACGCCAGCGCACCTATGAGATGCCAACGCACTATGTTGTCATCTTGGATCCATGCTTCTATCCTTCGACAAAGAGCTACCTGAGATGTAGAGTTGACCTTAAAAAGTGACTTGTCTAGTCTCCTTTCAACTCTCGGGTTTGCATAGTGGTCAAAGGACACATAGTCCTTATCATTCTCATCCCTCCTATCCTAGTCTTCCTTTAAATTGAGGTAAGTTAGGGAAGCCTTACTGCTCTTGGCCTTTCGTGACCTGGGGCCTTGCAATGGCTAGCCCCCCTCTCTTACAATTACATTCTTCTTAGTGGCCTAATGTGACACACTACATCCCCTAAGTTGTGAATTTTCTATTCTTTGATTGGTCCTCTCTTGAAGACATTAGACACAATGTTCCCTAAGTTAATGACCTCACATGAACTAAATAAGACTCCTTTGAACACCCCTTTTTCATTTTACCTTTACATTTTACATTTTGCATTTTTGCATTTGCATATATGGCCACCTTGCATAACACAACTTGCATGCTTATTGTGCCATCCTGCACTTGTTCATGAGCTCCAAGAATACACAAATTTTCTTGCCTCATGAAGAATGAACCCTTTTCTTTTGTGGAACCTTATCAAAGTTATCAGGAGGTATAACTTTGGTATGGTTAAGCGAGAAGCCCAACTAGCAGCATAAATTTCCCCATAAGCCACCTATGTGTGTGTGGGTACATACCAATCATATGTTTCTCGCCTTTTGAGAATTCTCACTCAGTGGATAATCAAAAGTCTCGTCACCCCAAAGTGAGTACACTTACTTTCAAAAAAATAGCCTAGATTTGATCCACAACTAGCAGGACAAATGACCAAAGCTTCATCTGACTTTCCCTCTCTCTTTACTCTTTCACATCACTCCTTGTGTGATCTTTTGTTCTTATGTTTGGTTTTCCATGGGATCTTGATCCTAGGGGCTTGATCATCACTCTTGATTATATTTGTCTCATCTTACTAGTATGAATACATTAGATCCCTCTCGATATGCATGACTTGGCTACTTTAGTGTGAGTTTGTTCAAGCAAGTTCATCCTCTCACTAAAGTGGGGGCTAAATGTGTCACCAAAAATTGTAGCCTTAACAATTTTCACTCATTTTGGCCTTTTCCGTTGGATTTTGGCCTGATATTTCCTAGATCTAATGTTGTAATGTGGCCAACACATTCACATTAGGCCTTGAACACTTGAAAATCAATATTAACCTAATGGAGTTTTACAAAGGTGATGTGAAGTTTTGTAATACATCTTCCCACTTTTATAAGACCCTTTCAACATAATTCACCTAAACAACCCCTTTTTACCTCTTTCACACATTTCTAGGCTTGTCATCAACAAATTTACCCTTTCTTATGTTAAATTGGCCCCATAATGTACTTGTTGGATCAATTTAAGTGTGTTTCGGGAGACAAGCTCATTAATCAACATTAAACACCACTTAATTCCCAACAACCACTTGAATTTGTCCAAGTGGACTAATTCGCCACCTTGGTCAACTTATTCCCTTTTTGCATAAAATTCAAAATCAAGACAAAATTCTAACGGGAATTTTCCTCCAAAACCCTAAGGTCGGCCTATGTTGTTTTATTTTTGGGGAATTAGGGCATAACATGTATAAATAAGGGTTTTTCTCTTCATTTTACTCCTTCACCTTCATCATCTCTTGCATTCATACACTCTTGCATCCACAAGTAACTAATCTTCTCAAGCAAGCATTCAAGCACTAAGCACTTCAAGTAACATCCATTGGAGTCGATTCTTGCATATCTTCAAACTTCTTCAACAAGGGCTTGGCGAATGCTTACATTTGTAGGCTATTCAATCATCTTTTCCTTTTCATTCTATTTCATTTGGGTTTGATTACCAATATGGGGTTTGACTATGGCAAACCCCTATTCTCTAACCCTAACCTTTTCCTTCTCTTTACATGTGTTCTTTGTATGCTTGTATGCAGATTAGTCAAGGAGAAAAGTATTGAAAAGGTGTCATCATTCCATCCACAACATTCTAAGTCAACAAACCCTAGATGGAGATAAAAGATAACTTGCAGGTCATTTTATGAAGTTTTCAACATGATTCTCTGTCAGAAATAGAAGTACAAGTGGGCACCTACAGATTCCAACCTCAAAACTCCTGAAATCTCTAGGAGGACTAAGTCGCCATCATTGGAAAATTAGTCCTTGTAATAGGCTTGAAAAGTGGTTTATGTGTTTCTAGATACCCTTTTACCAGAAACCTGTTTTGGCAAAGTTTCCTGGGAAGAGGACTAGGTCACCCATTCTGGTGTAAGTGTCACAGTGACCATTTTCAGTAGATTCCAGAACATTCCAAAGGTCCTCTTCTTCGACCTTCAGTTTCCAAGTGTACTATTTTTGTCTCTTCCAATTTCTTTGTAGTTTGAATACATTTTAGGTCATCCTTACGACATTGTATATAGTTTACATTTACTTTTGTTTTCATTTCATGGTTAGTTTATTTCATTACATTTCAGTACTTAGGGACACACATCACACCCACTTCAAAACCCCCAAATATTTGAATGAACTCATCAAGAATACCTTTAGTGTGAAAGAGAGCTATTCCTCAACCTAGCTCCTAGGTGAAAAACCCTAGGAGCTCATTGGAGAATCCTCTTTCCCTATTGCAACATTTTTGATGGTTTACACGAAAACTCACCTATACGTCTAATCCGACTATTTCAGAACCTGAGATTCAAAAGGAAGCAAGTGCAGATATAGGAGCTTAGGACCACATTCAGACTTTTCAAAAATTTAGAGAAAGACTAAAATGCCATCTTGAGCATCTTAGTCCTCCACAACATATTCTTTAGATATTCTTTAGGATTTTGTTTCAGCATCTGAAGATTTTGTGTTTTTCCCTAAAAATAGCAGTGGGACTAATACGCCATCTTGGATGTATTAGTCCTTCAAGACATATTTTGATAGCTCATCTGCATTTCTAGAACATTTATATCATCTCCAGGCTTCCCAGGTACACATACCTAACTTTGCGTTGCTCATTTTTTAGTATTTGCATCTTTCATTTAGCTCATTTTAGGTTGTTTACATGTCACATTGTGTTTTCCAACATTGTAGTTTCCAAGCATTTGCTTGGTGGTGAACCCTTTAAAGCTTAAAAGAACCCCCTCCTAAGTCCTCCTAATTGCGAATTGGCTCACCTTAAGAGGTTGATAGTCAATCCTACTAGGGTTCTTAGAAAATATTTGAATGACCTAGATAGAATAGGAAAGAAGGATATTCCTCTCTTTTCCCACTTTTATCTTGTTGTTGACCCTTTGGTTCATTATCCACCTTCTGCTTAAGCAGACTGGGACTGGGAGGCAAATAACCTACTTTAGGTTGAATCACTTGTCCTTACTAGTATTTTTTATTTTTCTTTTTTCTTTCACTTGCATGTTCATACTATGATCCCTCGTGTTGTTTTGTTTGATATTTCTGTCTCTTTGTGCGTTCCTCTATTTGTAACTTAATTCTTCTTTATGTCATAAGATTTTCGCTTCTCATTTATTCTTTTCATTGTTGTCTTGTGTTTTCCTTTTGGGGATGACGCAAGGTGTCAAGACACCCTATGCCTCTTCCATGTTGACCCAAAAGGCCTTTTCTTTTTTTCACTCTCTATGTCATTCTTATAGTTCTATGTGTATTTGGGGAATGATGACAGTTCCAAGCTCTTTAATATCATTATACCAAAGATAGATACTGACCCCAAATCCATAGATCCTTTATGTGCTTCTAGGGGGCAACCCTATTTTCCATGTTTGTCTAGTTTAATGAAATTTCTCACAGCATGGTGTTAGCAATTTATATAAAGTGGGAGAATACGTTGGCATTATTTTTCCATGATTTCATGTTCCTTGATGTGATTTTATTTCTTCATACAACTTGTTTTCCTCTTTGTTGTGACATTGGGAGTAATGTCCTTCAAGAGTGTGACCTATCATAGCATATTATATTCCCCTTAGTGGTGGTGTGATGCACTACATCCCCTAAGTAGTGAATCTTTTATCCTTTGATTGGTCCTCTCTTGGAGACATTAGGAATGATGTCCACTAAGGGTAAGACCTCGCATGAACTAACCAAAATCCCTTCGAAAATCTCTCTCTCTTCCAGTGTGCATTTTTTCTTTTTGTCTTTAATAAATTCATGGACATATGGCTTTGATATGGACTTCCTGGGCCTCATCTAGTGAACAACTAGCTTCACTAGCCGGTGTAAGTGTGCATTTTTTTTCTCCTTTTGTCCTTATTAAAGTAATGGAGGTATGGATTTGATATGGACCTCTTGGGGCTCACTTAGTGAACAACTAGCTTCACTAGCCCATGTGAGCATGTATTTTTGTACCTTGTTAAAGTCATGGACGTGTGGCTTTGATATGGTACCTTTTGGGGCTCACCTAGTGGACACCTAGCTCCTACTAGCCCTCATGAGCATGCGTTTTGTTTGCATAGTGGACAATGCATTCCACTTGTAAACCCTCTTCAAGCCTAGACCCAGTCCACCACATTAGATGACCAGTAAAAGCTTGATCCATTACAGTTCTTTTCCTTTTTCTTTTTTCTTGTCTTTGATGGTGTATGTTTGTGATCTGATTAGGGCTTCATATATAATCTACAAGTGTGTTCCTTTCTGCCTATGTTGGATCACCATAGGATCATGATCCTAGGGGATTGACCTCTTGATTGTTGTCATCCTATTTTACTAAAATTTGTATATTTGAGCCCCTCTTGATTATGTGGCTAGCTACTTTAGTGTGATTTTGAAGCAAGTTCATCCTCTCACCAAAGTGGGGGATAAATGTATGGTAGTAAAATGCATACCCTTTAATTTTCACACGTGTTTGGTTCCACCTTGCTTTATTTATCCTTGTTTATGGCTTAATTGGTCCTATTTTGTGTCAACAAGCCCTATGAATGACATATTTTTTTGGTTAATCCCGACATTCTCCAATGCATAAGTTCTCTCCTAATGATTTGCATTGGTGTGTCCTTAATTTTTGGTCGGGACTAAAACACCACTAAGGGTTCCTTTGTCCCCCTGAGGTCTCGAGACCCTAATTTTGAGGTATCTTATTTGGACCCTTTTTGGTGTCTATGCCCCAAGTTTCATCACTTGGGACTAAGACGCCACCTAGTGTGTCTTAGTCCTCCTTGAGTCATTTTTAGGATTCAAATTCAAATTTTGGTGGGATTTAACCTCCTTCATTTAATGAATTCATATGTCCATTGCAACCATTTCACACAAGTTTGTAGCCTTTGCCAGAGTTTGGTAAGTTGTAACATTGCATGTTGTTCATTCACCATTTCCTTCATCATTTCTATTCAATTTCAAGGTTTAATTACCTACAAGGGGTTTGACCAAGGAAAACCCCCATTCACTAACAATCAACAAGTTCTACCTCTCTTGTGTGCTTGTATTTATAGATCTAGGTTGTAGACTTGAACATCACTTGGAGTGAAAAGTTGTCAAATTTTCAAAGTTGCATTGCAAATTTTTCCTCTTCACGGAAACTCACCTACAAGTCAAATCCAACTATTTCAGAACTTGAGATCCAAAAGGAAGCAAGTGAAAGTCTGGGAGCTCAGGACCATTTTCAGACTTTTCAAAAATTTAGAACGGGACTGAAATGCCATCTTGCGAATCTTAGTCCTCCACATAATATTCTTTAGAGATTCTTGAGGATTCTATTTTGACATCCAAATATTTTGTGTTTTCCTTGAAAAATAGCAGTGGAACTAATACGCCATCTTGGGCATCTTAGTCCTCCAAGGCATATTTTGATAGCTCATTTGCATTTCCAAAATCTTAATATCATCTCCATGCTTCCCAAGTACACATACCGTAACTTGGTGTTGCTCATTTTCAATATTTTCATCTTTCATTTAGCTCATTTTAGGTTATTTGCATGCCACATTTTGTTTTCCAACATTGTTGTTTCCAAGAATTTTCTTGGTGGTGAACCCCTTAAACTTAAAAGAACCCCCTCCTAAGTCCTCCTAATTGTGAATTGGCTCACCTTGAGAGGTTGATAGTCAATCCTATTAGGGTTCTTAGGAAATATTTGAATGACCTAGATAGAATAGGAAAGAAGGATATTCCTCATTTTTCCCACTTTTATCTACGGTTCACTAATGTTTTTTTGACTAAATGGGTTGAGGACCATTGGGCGAAAGCTAATGAATTTCATTTCATAAATAAGGGTAAATAGTTTTTATTGCTATTTTGTCATCGAAGCAAACAAGGGGCACAATCATCAATGTCAAGATGTTGTCTTCGCAAAGTGTGAGACTATATATTCAACACTGGATCCCCAAATTTAACCCTTTGACTATAGTGATAAATTTTGTGTTGTTTCGGGTGCAACTGTGAGCCCTATCTCTTGAGTATAGAGATCTTCAAATAGTATAAATCTTGGGCAATCAAATGGGCATCTTCATGAAAATGGATCAACCCTTTTTTGATAATAGAAAAGCTCTAGTTAGGTTCTATGTTTTACTAGACACTACTAAGCCTCTCTTATAGGATTTTTATATTTTCTCTAGCAATGAGACCTAACAACATAAATTTTTTATTGAAGGGCTGAAAACAAAAGGTGATTCCTACCATATAAAGACTCACCCAAGTACAAAATGTTTGTATCTAGCTAAATAATATTGGGAAACCTACAAGGATTAAGAAAAATTCTAGTTGATAAAATAATCCTTTCCAAGGATTATTTTATCATGTTTCCAAAAATTACTTCAATGGTTAAAGAGGCAACATCAAATAGTATTGAGACTTTAGAGGAAAGTTCTCAAAAAATCACAATGGGAGATAAGAAATTTTTGGATATCCAAATGGGAAAGGATTTTTCTCCTTCAAAGGTACATCTTTGATAATATGATCTCAAAAATTAGGGGTAGAGGAAACAACATCTTAGGATGTTTCTTTAGTAGTTACAGATACACTGACTAAAGACTCAGTTAAGTATTTTGGATGAGTGCTCTCCCTAAACATTTCTATTAAGGCTATGAAACTAAATTCTCTTATCTCTCAAAATGACATTAAAATAGTTCTACCTATAGAAAATCACAAATGAGATATCATAAAATACATTCCTCTAAGCTCTCAAGTTCCCTCTCCAAGGTCTTTGTTAGCAACAGAAAAATAGATCTTAGTAGAAGTAGGTGGAAAAATAATTGGTGAAATCAATGAGGAGTATTTGAATGCTTTTGATTACTCTTAGTCACTTTCAATCTCTTAGTCACAAATATGTGTCTACCTTGTCTCCTAAAACAAATATAAAGAAAGGAAAAAGTACAAGAAAAGGAAAATACAAGAAGAGATAGCAACAAGTTTGTAGTGTACCCTAAAAAAATATGAATATGAGACTGAGGAGGGCTTTCCACTCTCCTTGAGACCAATGAAGGTTCTTTCATGGAATATCAGGGGTTTAAATTCCCCTAAAAAAATATGCTTGATTAAGTGCTAGATTGATTTAAGTGATGCCAATTCATTTTTACAATAAGAAACTAAATTTTTGAATGAATAAAATAGAGAAATCCTAACTAAAGGGACCAAATAGGAAGTATTGTATACCCCTATAGTAGGTCCATCAGGATGATTGGTAGTCTTATGTGATCTATGTAAGGTCAAGGAAGAGTTTATTGTTTCCCAACAATGGTGGTTGCTCATCAAGATTCAATGCTTTCAGCACACATTTTGGATACTCAATGTTTATGGTCCTACATTAACTACTAGAAATAAATAGGTATGGGAATCTTTGAAAATAATCCTCTTTTTGTTAAGGGAGGAATTTATTATCTTAGGAGGGGATTTTAATGCTATTACCTCCTTGAAAGAGAAAAATGGAGGTATTTCCCCCCTCCAAAAGCAATGGAATACTTTTCCAATTTCATCTTAGATAACACATTGATTGGCTGCTTACCATCTAATGGTAAATTTAATTGGACAAACTAAAGGGAAACATGTTTGTCTCATTGTAGATAGGTTATATAAATTTATCCTCTCCATAATTTGGACCAAAACTGATTTTAAATATTCCTCTTCCATCCTCTCATTCTCAGGATCAGATCATTATCTAATCCAACTGGATATTGTTTGGTATTTTGTACCAAATAAATTTTCCACCCTTTAAATTTGAACACATGTGGTTTAGGGATGAAATTTTTCTAATTTAACTCAAACAATAGTGGGATAATGCACCATTCATAGAAGGCTCTAGACTTTACCAATTAGCATGTAAAAGAAGAAATACATAAAAGGGAAGATCAAACAATGGAATCATCTTCATTTCAAAAATATTTTTGAACAAAAATTATTCTTATTTAGCTAATTAAAGTGCTCAATGAACAAGCTATTAAAAAGGGTATGAACAATGAATCCTTCCACCATCACAACTAGCTTTAGAAATAACTTGAAGAAGTTCTTGCTAAAGAGTAAATATTTTGGAAATAAAAGTCAAGAGAAACTTGGTTTAAAGAGGGGGATAGGAACGCCAAGATTTTTCACAATTCAACCAAGGTTAGATGTAATGCTAACATAGTTTTTTCTATATATTCTACATCTAATGAACTTCAAAAAGATGATAAGTAGATTCAAAATGAGGTTTCTTTTCTTTTCCAACTTTCTTACCAAACTAACGAATCAAGACCGAGATGTGGTTGGGAAAGAGCAAGAGTTTTTAAATTTCATTCCAAAATCACTTAGCCCAAATCACAACAAGTTTCTCCTAGCTCCATTCACCTTGGAAGAGGTCAAAAATAGAGTCTTTGTACTTTCCCCAGATAAAGCTCTTGGGTCAGACAATTTTGTTACACTATTCTATAAGAAATGCTAAGATTTTGTGGGAAGACATATCTAGTTGGCTTTAGAATAATATCGTACAAATGACACAATTTTAAAAGAGCTCAACACCACTCATATTTCTCTTATACCCAAAGTCAAAACTCTCTTCTCATTTTTTAGAGTTTAGACTTATTTCCCTCTACACTACCATTTACAATTTTTTTCCAAAGCTATCACCCTAAGGTTTTCCAAACTTATTCTAGAGATAATATCATAGGAACTGTTGGTTCTCAAAAATCCAAGTTTTAACCATAAGAGTTTGCCAAGCCCTTACAACATTCTTGGAAAACATACAAGGTCAATTATACACTTAAACCTTCTACTCTTTAGGTTCTGCAAGACCTAGGTGGGTGAACCTATGTGAAATATGCAGATTTGAAATGAATTTCCTGCTAAACAGTCTAAACACAATGACAGTTGGGAATGGATAGACAAAATGATACTACAACTAATCCTACTACACAAGTGAAAGGTTTTGAATATATTGATTATTAGGAATTCTATCCTCTGGGATATGGCAGATCAGTTCCTTCTATCTGTTGGGCAACAGAGTTAAAATAAAAAGGATTCAAGGTGCTTCCCTATCCAACTTAATTCAAATTGTTAATCATATTTGAGGTATGAAATTCTATGACTGGCATATCATTTCACCCAATTTATGGCTTGCATAAATTACTCTTGAATATCTTCTTACCAAGTTCTTCTTTAAACATCCAACCAAAATTCTAAAATCATTGTGACTTGCTTAAAAGAATTTAATTCTGACTTTGCAGACACTTATTAATCAAATCACACAAAGTGAAAATTGCACCATGATAAACCAGATATATACTTGTTGTCCTGATTTAAATGATTTAAGAAATTTTAATTGGAAGCAACCTGATATGAAATTCAGTAATTATGTCATCTTAACAAACAAACTCAGAAAATTTGCACCAGTTTAAAAATGTTTACTCCATTACATCCAGTTTCAAGAAGGACTTTTCATTGCTCTTATCCCAGTTCTATTTTTACAGTGGAAAAAATCCCACCTTTCTCGAACCTTTATGACTGATTTTTTCACAAATATTTATATCACAGTTCAATAGTCACGACCTTTCATTTTACCCGCCATAACCGCTTGATATTCTAATAGAAATAAAAAATTTAAATAAGTTGCCTTATCGGCAATTTAAATTTTTCTGACTATAGTCGAGCTTTTAAATTTTTATATTAATATTTCCTGTGGCTGTCATAGCTTGTACCACTCTACCGCGGTCATCTTTTTGACTGACCATGGTATAGCAGTGACTATTTCGATAGTGCCTTGCCGGTTATCTCATAGACTACCGTAGTCACTACGGTCTATGTTTTAGCGGCTATGGTAATGCGGTGCCTCCTCTGTTGCTGACCATTTTCCATTGCCTTCACTGTTACCACCTTATCATGGTCTTCATTTTAACGGCTACGGTATAGCGGTAACTACTCACTGACCGCCATCCTGCCGCTTCGCTGTCACCTCCACTGCTTATTAACCATTTACCACAGCCACCGCAATATTTGTTTTAGCGGCTACGGTATCGTGGTAATCGTTACCCATTAGCCACTTCGCTACCTCTTCAGTTGCTTACCCTATCACTGCAGTCACTGTGGTCTATCGGATGACTGTCTCCGGTAATGCGGTGGCTCCCCCTTTTTCGTCTACTAACCGCTACTATAGTCACCGCGGTCACTGGCTTGATTGCCAATGGTACTACAGTGACTGTCTTTTTCCTACTCTGTTAGCTGCTACCGCCATACTGCGAGTTCATTGTGGGAGGCCACGGTAAAGTGGTGAAGGAAATATAAAATGATTTCTAAGGGAGTGGTAAGGATTTGAAGTGTATGATAAAGTGGACAGGGAATGAAATGAAGAATTTTTATGAAAAGATAGGTAAGTATGGGCTTAAATGGATAAAAAGGCTTAGGGTTTTAATTGAAAATTTTATTTCTAACAGTGGCTCTTGTTGGGGATGAGTGGTTATGCAATCACTGCAAGAATCCAGAATGCAACTGGGAGAGTAGACCAAGACATGAATGGTCTAGAATATGAAGGAAATGGAGGATGGAGGGAATGAAATAGTGAAGGAGACAGAAGATGGAAAGTGGAGAACGGAGAATAGAAGGTGAAAAATGACCCTAATCTACTGTACATGGAAAGAAAGCAAAGCTTTCAAAAAGGGAACTCCTAAGAATGTCCATGTAATAGCAAACCTAGACCCTCCAAAATTTCCTAAACTACTGTGCATGGAAATAACATTTAAAGAGGGTTATTAAGAATTGTCCATGCACTGGCAATCCTTGACCCTCTATTGATCCTTAAGAGAATAAATGCTTCAGGAACTGCCCATGTACAGGCTACTCCTACTCCTCTCCAGACGTGTTCTACAGGAAATATGAATCCTCACCTCCTTTACCAATTATCGTAAGAGTACCCAGCCATAAAGCTTCAAACTTTCCATGCTTCCCCTTATCCTAACACCGAGCATTCCACATCAACACCAAGTCATTCTTTCCTCCATTGGATCAGAAACATCCAAGTCTTCTTGCAAAATAAATTTATATACTGTTAAAATATTCTGCAACGACATCCTAGCCTATGTCCCATATACTAACTCAAATGGAGATTTTCTAGTTGCCCTTTTAACTGTAATTTTGTCTGCCCATACAACCAATCTTAACTTCGAATCCCATGCCTTTTTGTTTGCATCTAGCATCCTCCTTACTATCTTCAAAATATTTTTATTACTTGAATCTGCCTAACCATCTGCTTGTGGATGATATGGGGTAGAATAAGAAATAATAATTCCATATGTTTTGCAAAAATCTTTAAACTCATCTGATCTAAAACACATCCCATTATCTACGATCAATTTGACTGGAGTGCCAAACCTAGTCATAACATTCTCCATCAGAAAATTCACTACCACTTTGCTCATTGCTTGCCTAGTTGGAACAACCTCCACCCACTTAGTAAAATAATCAATGGCCACTAGTATCCATCTGTGCCCTCCACTTGATCTATCCTGTATTTCTCCAATGAAATCAACTCCCCATTGGTGAAAAGGTGCTTCTACCTGCAAAGGTCTAAGTGGCAATGCTCCCTAAAACTTCAATTTTCTTGAAAATTTATGACAAGCCTCACATCTCCTCACATATGCAAAGGAATCATTGAATACCCTAGGCCAATAATAACCAGCCTTGAGAATCTTGTGTGCAGTAGTCTTAGCATAATAATGGCCTCCACACACCCCTTTATGCATCTCTTTCAAAACATATTTTTCCTGGGATTCATCTAAACATAACAGCAATATACCATCCCTATTTTTCCAGAATAGATCCCCTTTTAAAAAAACAAATTTAGAAGCCTGCAACTTCAAGGCTCTCCTTTGATTATAATTCAACCCTTCAGGGCACTTCATATGTTTCAGATAATGCATTACATTTGTATACCATGGGGTACACTCAATACTTGCTATGATTTCACCCTTACCTTCCACATTGCAGATCTGGTTTGCTTCAATATTTGTTTCTGCCATCAGCCTGGCTAGACCCTGTCCTCTTACCAACTTGGTAATCTGAATCTCCATGTTAAATTCTTGAATTTTGTTAATCCACCTACATCTCTTCCCTATCACTTATGTCTGCACCAGAATATCCTTCACGACTGCATGTGGGACATAAGCAATGACCTTAGCTCCAACAAGGTAAGGTCTAAAAGCCTTTGGTGCTTTGACCAGTGCATAAGCCTATTTTTCCATAATGTCATATTTCAATTCTGACCCCTACAAAGATTTACTGAAAAAAGAAATAGGCTGCTCATGACCCTCATCATTTTTTTGTAACATGATAGTAGCTATGGTATGGAATGAAGCAAAAGAAAAAATCTGAAATGGCTTAGTAAAATCAGGGGATTCTTTAATAGCTCTTTTTATAGATATGAAGGCATCCATAGCTTCAGCAATCCAGTCCACTTTTTCTCCTTTTTTCAAAATTTTAGATATAGGTTTAACAATCTCAGCAAAATTGGACACAAACCTCCTAACAAAATTTATTTGGCCAAAGAATGATTGGATTTCTTTGACAATTTTAGGAATGGGAGTTTTATCAATGGCCTCTACCCTTTCAGGATCTATCCTAACCCCATCTTTTGATACAATATGCCCCAAAATTTTACCCTCTATGACTGCAAAATCACATTTTTTAGGATTAAGACTTATACCATACTCCAAGGCTTTGATGAAGATCTTCTCCAAATCAGCAACATGATCCTCTGCCCTTTTGGAATAAGCAGTGAGGTCATCTTGATATACCACCATTATAGCATTGATCAGATCTGCAAAGGCCACATCCATGGCCCTTTGAAAGGTAGCTCCTGCATTTGTGAGACCAAATGTTATTCTTATATAAACATAAGTTCCCCATGGTGTAGTGAATGTTGTTTTGTATTGCTCAGATTCTTTGACTTTGACCTGAATATATCCATAAAATCCATCCATCATTGATAATAGCTCACACCTTGTCACTTTGTGCAATATTGCCTCCATGTTTGGAAGAGGATAATTATCTTTTAGGGAAGCAACATTCAGATTTCTAAAGTCCACACACAGTCTTATGTCCCCATTTTTCTTCCTGACTGGGACCAAATTTGAGACCCATGTTGAATGCCTAATGGGTTTTATGATACCTCCATCTCTGAGCTTTGCTAACTCCTCTTGCATCTTAGGTTCCAGAGTTGGGTTGATAGGCCTCTGCTTCCGTCTGAATGGCTTTGCGTCAGGCTTAAGTGGAATCTCATTCTGAAAAAGATCTTCTCTATATGCCTTCAAATCCTCATAAGACCAAGCAAACACATGCTTGTATTTTCTCATAAATGTAATCAGCATTCTTTTGATGGTTGGGCTTATTTTCTTTCCAATATAAACCCTTTTTGGTGCTAATTCAGTTCCCAAATTTATTTCTTCAATATCTTCTTTCTCAACTGGTGTCTGCTTTATGAGGGAACGATCACTCCCATCATACACTCTCTCCAATGCCACAAGCCCTTTGGGAAGCTTGTTAGTTTTAAGATGCAAAACTTCCTTCCCAAATATAGTCTATTTCCCATCCACTTCTTCCACAAAAGCATTGAAATCAATCTCATGTGCGTCATACTTATCTATACAATGAAGAAACTTCAAAAGGTCAATATCATCATCAAAAACTTGCCAACTATATATATTGTCAGGGATTGCTAGTATTGTTTTAAATTCAACCTGAGACACTCCTACCAAAGTGATATCATCTTTCTTCAAGGCTACATTAGCCAAAAAATCAGCCACCAAGTTTTCAGATCTATCTATCCAATCAATTGAAAATGCATTAAATAGTTCAACTGTATCCCACACAACATTTCTATATTGTTTCAGCCTCTCGTTCTTTGCAGCATATTTTGATCTAACTTGTGACACAACTAACTCATAATCTCCTAAAACAGACAACAATTTAATCTTATGCTTTACAGTCATGTTCAAACCAATCAACAAAGCTTCATACTCAGCCACATTATTTGTACATTCAAAATCCAACAAAAATGAATGTTGAGATGTTGTACCTTCAGGTGATATGAAAACTACCCCAGCTCCATTACCTTCTTGACTACATGCCCCATCAAAATTCTTAGGAATAAGGTGTCTCAACCTTGGATAATTCCTATTCTTATTATTTGTTTTGTAAAATGTTTTTCTTGCAAATAATGTAATTAAGTGCGAGTGTACATGTCTATTTGGCATGTTGATGTGTCACTCCACTTGATGTGTCGGCATCTTGAATTGTGTGTAAGGAGATCATGGCTGAAACGGTTATGATGGATTCCTATGACACGTAAGAACTATGTCTGGAAGATTCAATGACGGGTGAGGACATGTGGCAACTGATAAAGTTGAGTACTGTATACTCTTCCACGATATAAGCATTTTTTAGGGTTGCGAAGATGTGTGATGTGAGTGTATTGTTGGAACGTTTTGATGCTGCCTCATTTTGTCTTCAAGTGTTGGAAATCTCCTGAAAGAACTTGCATTGCAAGTGTGTTGTAACCGTTGTGTTGAAGATAATACATTGTGCAGGTTTTGGAGTGCTAGGGTTTTTTACCGAAAGGTTTTCCCTAGGGTAAATCATTGTGTCATTCTTCATTTTCTGTATGTATGGTATATTGCTGCAATATCATTGTTAAGTAGATTAACGAATCTGAAATTGTAAGGGTTTAAAACAAATTTGCACCATACTTTCCTTAAGAGATTAGTGTAGGAAGCTGTTTCCGCACCTGAGTTTCCTTACAAAAATACATTTTCCACACACCCTGTTGATTTCTAGAGACAAGCTTATCAATTGGGTCAGTATTCACTAGTTCTGGCTAAGATAATTCTACTCTAAAACTCCCCAAATCTACATCACAAAAGAAATTAAGTTGTTCTTGAGGAACACACTCAACAATTTGATTCACCCTTGGTTCTCTACATAGTTTTACCTCTTCACCATTAACTGGTATTGTGGCATATGATAAGTCAAATTGCACATTACCTCCAACTGCTGCAGTCCATTGTCTTGACAAAATCATTCCAAATTGAGGAGGTGTATCAATCATAGTTATATCAATGTTATAAGCTTCTTGTGGGTAGGCTGCTAATTTTACTTCTACATCTTTCATAATCCCCACAAATGGGACAGGCCTACTATCCATAGCATAACATTTACCACCCTCAATATCTATCCACATGCCAAGTTGTTTCATTACCCCTACTGGCATAATATTCATACAAGCACTTGAATCTATCATGCAATTTCTTACCAATTTACCATTTACGAGTAAGGTAGTGAAAAATGGATCAATTTGTGGTGTGTTCATCAATGCATCATTTAAGCCAATTTCTAAAAAAATTATCTTTCCTTTCTTATCAGTAATTGCAGGATTCTCATTTTGTTCAAAGTTCACAACTTGATTCCTCCCACCAGACATCAATTGAATAGCACTCTCCCTATACTCTTTAATTTTCATCATTTCAAGTAACGGGACAAATATTTTTACCTGGGATAAAGCTTGCACAAAATCAAAAGATGCACCTTCAGCTCTCATCAACTTCTTTTGCTCTACTGGTTCACTTTTGTACTCCTTTTTCTCCCTCTTTGATGTCAGATCCATTTTTTGTTTATCCTTGGGGGATTCTTTATTTTCTTCTTTGGGAACATACTTATGTTCCTTGTTATGAGGGGGCTCAACATTTTACTTTTTTGATATTTCATGGGACATATTTTTATCTTTCAAAAATATTCCTTTTGGAACACCTTCATTCTCATTCACTGTTCTATTCCTCAGCCGATACTTGCTTTTAGCCAGCTCAACTGCCTCAATAGTCAATCTTTTAATTTCTTCCCTAGTTGGTCTCTTCATATTTCCCTTATTAGTTTGATATGATGCAGCAGGGAAACCTTGTTCATCATCACTTTCTTCATAATCATAAAAAATATTTTGCTCTGCCATTTGAACATTATATATTTGACGATCAACATCATATTCATATCCTCCCTCTTCTAAAGATGAATATCCCTGCTCTGCTGAGTGAAGAATATGAGAAGTCAAATAAATGTTATTGTCTTCTTCATTATTGTTTTCTACCATACCTTTTCCTGGCATTGACTGAGCTACAACACAATGTTCTAAAGAATGTGACAAGTCACAAACTAAACACCAAGGACCATTACCAACCATGTATGTCCCTATTTTCTTCAAAGGGTCAGGTGTCTCTTTATTTCTTGGCCCATCCATCATTGGCTTTCCATTTCTCCAATTTGTATTATAAGGCATGTCATGTAGTCTTGGCCTCTCATTCCTATATGTGTTTTCTTGTTTATTTGGAGGAGCATATTGGGGAACCCTAGGGTTATCCCTCTTGGCAATCATCCCTGCAGCCTTCCTGTTATTTTCAATTGTGAGTGTTATCCTTTGAGCTTCTGCCAAGTCCCTATGACCCCTATTCCTGAGCTCATAACCTGTCTTAGGATCAAAAGATTTTAGATAAATACTCAATGTAGCAGGATCAACCAATTTAGATCCAAGAGGTATCTTATTATGCAATTTAGAAAATATCTGGTTGAAATCATAAGATGATTTATTTTGATGCTTCTAAATAGTCACCAATTCATGCAATGCGAATTCAAGTGCATATTGATTCCCATACTACTCAAGAAATTGTTCATAAAACACATGAATAGAATTAATAGAAGCTGTTGGCAGATTATTAAACCAATCTCTAGCATCTTCAGTCAGTGACATCATAAACAGTCTCATTTGTATACCTTCATATTGCATATCTAAATATTGCATAAAAGCATTAAAACTCCTTAAATGCTCTTCAGCTGCAGTAGCACTACTCCCTATGAATTTTGGGACCAAACTTCTCCAACTATTATCCATAGGGTAAGGGCATATTTTTAGTCCAGCCAAGTCAAACTACCTAATCATGGTTGCATATTGTGGAGGAGGATTTTGGTAATACTGACACTGGTACAATGGATTATTATTTGCCACATATTTCTGACCTTGTGGGGGTACATGTTGTTGATAAGGAGGTGGCTGAACACCTTGATTTTGTGGTGGAACATTTTGATATCTACCTTGATTCCTTGGCTGATTCTGGTAGGCCTGTGAGGAATTTGATGGGGCTGCATTATTGTTCCCTTGCCTATGAGGTGGCACATATTTTTGCAAATTAGCCATTTGAGTACTGATCTGTATTTTCCTCAATTTCAATTCTTCAAGTTCTCTAATTTCTTGGAGCCTCTACTGATATTCTATTCTTGCCCTTTCTACTTCTTGTCTCTCATGTTCTATTCTTGCGTTTATTTCATCCCTGGCCATAAGTTCATAATTCTCCTTAGAGGTTGCTTCATAGCCAAGCCCATCCTGATTTTCTTCAAGAAATGCCATTTTCTGATCATATTCATGTTGTCTTCTTTCTCTTTCAACTTCACATTCAGCCATAAATTCTTCAACCTTCTTAGAATCTGGTTGATAAAATGGATTCCTCTATTCCTCAGGAGTGTGAGGTTCTCTAGAAGGGCAGTCCTCATTTGCTAATGTGCCATATGAATTGTGTATCTCCAGTGATGATTTCAATGTTTTATTTTTGTCTGATGGTCCCATGTCATCGGTCACCTTTTTACCTTTATCATTCTTCTCTATCCATTTATTTTTGGCATTAGGACCATCACCATCTTTGTACAAAGACCTTCTTCCTTGCATTTTGGGAGCAATTGTGATGGTCTGAACTCTAGGAAGATTTCTTTTTGATATATATTTCAATTTATCAGTCTCAATATATTTGTTCATTTAGAGTTGCCACTCACTTTCCAAAAGTGAGAAAATTTGCAATTCTTTATTCCCAGTGGAGTCTTCTACAAGATACTGACTCTATGACAAGGCTAATTTTCAGATTATGATTCCCTAGAGGAGTCGCCAAACTGTTGGTTCTCAAAAATGAAGGTTTTAACTATAAGATTTTTCAAGGACCTTACAACATTCTTGGACAACATACAAGATCAATTATACACTTAAACCTTCCACTCTTTAGGTTCTACAAGACCTAGGTGGGTGAACCTATGTGAAATATGCAGATTTGATATGAATTTCCTACTAAACAGTCTACCCACAATGGCAGTTGGGAATGGATAGACAAAAGGATACTACAACTAATCCTACTACACAAGTGAAAGGTTTTGAATATATTGATTATTAGGAATTCTATCCTTTGGGATATGGCAGATCAGTGCCTTCTATCTCTTGGGCAACATAGTTAAAATAACAAGGATTCAAGGTGCTTCCCTATCCAACTTAATTCAAATTTTTAAGAATATCTAAGGTATGAAATTCTATGACTGGCATATCATTTCACCCAATTTATGGCTTGCATAAATTACTCTTGAATATCTTCCTACTAAGTTCTTCTTTAAACATCCAACCAAAAATCTAAAATCACTGTGACTTGCTTAAAAGAATTTAATTATGACTTTGCAGACACCTATTAATCAAATCACACAGTGAAAATTGCACCATGATAAACCAGATATATACTTGTTGTCCTGATTTAGATGATTTAAGAAATTTTAATTGGAAGCAACCTAATATGAAATTCAGCAATTATGTCATCTTAACAAACAAACTCAGAAAATTTGCACCAGTTTAAAAATGTTTACTCCATTACATCCAGTTTCAAGGACTTTTCATTGCTCTTATCCCAGCTCTATTATTACAGTGGAAAAAATCCCATCTTTCTCAAACCTCTGTGACTGATCTTTTCGCAAATCTTTATATCATAGTTCAACAGTCACAACCTTTCATTTTACCTGCCATAACTGCTTGATATTCTAATAGAAATACAAAATTTAAATAAGTTTCCTTATCGGCAATTTAAATATTTATGACTATAGTCGAGCTTTTAAATTTTTACATTAATATTTCTCATGGTTGTCATAGCTTGTACTGCTCTACCGCGGCCATCCTATTGACTGACCACGGTATAGTGGTGACTGTTTTGATACTGCCTTGTCGGTTATCTCATAGACTACCACAGTCACCACTGTCTATGTTTTAGCAGCTATGGTAATGCGGTGCCTCCTCTATTGCTGACCGTTTGCCATTGCCTTCACTATTACCGCGTTACCTCAGTCTTCATTTTAACAACTATGGTATAGCAGTAACTGCTCACTGACCGCCATCCTACTACTTCACTGTCACCTCCACTGCTTATTAACCATTTACCGTAGTCACCACGGTATTTGTTTTAGCGGCTATGGTATCGCGGTAACTGCTACCTCGTCGGTTGCTTACCCCATCATCATAGTCACCGCGGTCTATCAGATGACAATTCGTGGTAATGCGGTGGCTCCCCCTTTGTCGTCTGCTAATCGCTACCACAGTCACTGTGGTCACTGGCCTGACTGCTAGTGGTACTAAGGTGACTTTCTTCTGCCTACTCTATTAGCTGCTACCACCATACCGCGAGCTCATTGTGGGAGGCCGCGATAAAGCGGTGAAGGAAATATAAAATGATTTCTAAGGGAGGGGTAAGGATTTGAAGTGAATGATAAAGTGGACAGGGAATGAAATGAAGAATTTTTATGAAAAGATAGGCAAATATGAGCTTAAATGGATAAAAAGGCATAGGATTTTAATTGAAAATTTTGGTTCTAACAGGAACAATGTGGTTTTGTCTTAGGGAAAGAGTCAACCGAAGGGTAAATAATAGCTCATGAAATTTTTCAGTTAAATCATCAAGATAAAAATCTAGCCATGACATAAAATTAGACATGATGAAGGCCTATGACAAAGTAAATTGGTATTTTTTAGTAAAGGTTTTGGCAAGGCTAGGTTTTCTTCAAAAATGGTACAAATGGATTCTTTCCTATCTCAAATCTGCTAAATTCTTAGTTCTCATAAATGGCTCTTTGATTGATTTTTTTTTTGTCTCTCAAGGAGTTAGGGAAGGAGACCCTCTTTCTCCTTTCCTCTTCATCTTGATGGTGGAAGTGTTGAGCCAAACAATTGTAGCCTTCCATGCATAAATTAAATGGAATGGTATAAAAATATCAATATTAGACATCTCTTTTACTCATTCCTTATTCGCAGATGATACATTACTATTTGGTCATCCCTCAACATGTGAATCCAAAAATATAAAGTATGTTCTAGACAACTATTATCTAATTTTAGGCCAAATGATTAATCTGAGGAATTCAAAAATATTTCTTAGAATACTAGCACTTTGGTAGTGGGCCTTATCCTCTCTATCTTTGAAATTAGGCAAAATAAACTACCCTGCAACTATTTGGTCATTCCTTTCTTTGTAAGGATCAAAAAGAATCATTTTGGCACAAGATCTTTATGCATATACAAAGTAGATTAGCATCCTAGAAGGGTAGATGGTTATCACTAGCAAGGAGATTTACTATGATAAGATCAATGTTGTCTACCATTCCCAACCACTTCTCATCAGTACTCAAAATACAAAGAGAGATTCATGAGAATATTGTCAAAGAAACTAGGCAATTTTTGTGGAGAGGTAATTTGGAAAATTCTAGGAAAATACCTTTAGTTTTCTAGGAGAAAATGTGTCAGGATAAATTATTTGGAGGTGTCATTCAAAATCTAGAATTGAGAAATCTATCATTAGGTGCAAAGTTAACATAGTTCAAACTCTATACAAACCCTTCTTCAAATGGAGCCAAATCATGAGATCCAAGTACCTTGATTTGTTGGCATTGAAAAAAATCTTCACTTTATAAAATCCATGGGAAGGCTCAAAAATGTGGAATTTTATTGTCACATGTCGAGGCATACTCTCACCTTTCCTATCATGGACTATCGACAATAGTGAAAAGGTAAATTTTTGTGAAGATTCTTGGGATGGTAACCCTCTTCTAACTATAGTTGATGGTTTATAGAAGGCATGCAGGCTTGTCTGAAATTAGTTTGGAGATCCAAGATCAAACATTATGTAGTAAAAGATAATACAAATTTCAAATCCAATGCTATATCATAGAATTTTTTCACAATCTCCCTTTCCCTCAGCAACAAAAATATAAGCTGCAATCAATATTGGACATAATAATTGTTAAATAATTTCATATTGCAAGGATAAAATTATTTGGGCCCCATCCAAAACAAGAAAATATAATGTCAAACAAGGATACAAATATTTTACTTTTGAGGATAGAATTCAACTAGGTATGTGGCAATATAAGCTTTGTTGGCACACCTCAATTCTCCCTAAACCAAGTGCTTTTTCTTGGTTAACTCTTCATAACTGGGTCTCAATCATTTGTATACTTTTCATGCTAGGCCTTTCCCAACCATTCAATGGTATTCTATGTGGCATCCATCAGGAATCGGTAGATCATCTTTTTTTTCCATTGTATTTTTGCTCAAACTTGTTGGAATTGGATCCAAATCAAATTCCATTAGCTTTCCCCATTGAAAAACATCATTTTAGATCTATTTCAAAGTTGTTCATTACTCTGTAAAGGTTCTCTCTTTGAAGAACTATGGGTGGTGAGCCCGATCTTAATAGTGTGAAACATATGGCTCGAACGAAACAAAAAGATTTTTAGAAATATTTTTTTAGATTTGAAAAAATTCCTCAATAAATTAGAAAGGAATATATCCAAGGTAGTAATGGAAGATTTAATTAAAAACTAAAGCCAAGTAGCTCATTTTCATATTGGGATAATGAAATTTTAAATAATTGGTCTCTTTTGAAGTTTCCAAACCAAGAGGCACACTCTAATGCCCAAAAAGTTGATAAAAGTATAATCAAATGGTGTACACTACCTCCAAATGTCATGAAATTAAATTTTTATGGTGTGTCTAAAGGTAATCTGGGATTATCTGGGTTACATTATGTAAATTACAATGACAAAGGAGAGTTATTAAATGGTTTATCTCTGAAGTTACCTATGGAAAATAACAATATAGCAGAGGCACACAGCCTCTTAGTAGAGGTAAAGCTAGAAAACAACATGAAACTCAAAAATATTCACATTGAAGGAGATTATTTAAACATTACTTATGCTTGAAGGAACTGACGAGCAAACAACTAGGTCACTTCTTACATATTGAAACTAGTTTGGGAGCTCCTTGAGGGTTTCACTTTAGTAACAATTACACATTTATATAAGGAAGAAAATTATACAAAAAACACCCTAACAAACCACACTTACAAAATGGAGATATAAACTATCTAAATTGATACATCTAATTTTTTCAACTTGGAGAATTTTGCATAAATCATTCATTGAACCGTAGGAAATAGAGCTCCACCCTTTAGGGAGATGGAACTAGGGGGTACCTATTTCACTCTGAGTTCATTTAAGGAAACCCTAGAGACTTCCATCAATTGATTCAATTAAGAGAAGTACCACTAGGACACAAAGGGGAGTTTTCCTTAGGTTTGATTAAAGGGGATTCACCACTAAATAAATGCTTAGAAATAAAGAAATGTAAATCTAGCTATGTGACCTAGAAAATGAAACTTATAATTAGAATAATAAATTGAGGATAAACAAAGAAGCACTTGGAATACTGAAGAGGTCAAAAAAAGGTCCGCAACCCTGGAATTCCGACTTTTGATGCTTACTGGGACTGATACACTAGACTAGGCGATTGAGTCCTAGTTAGGGTTTCTAGGTTGAGTCTGAAATTTGTTGCTAGAAAACCTGGATCTACAGAAAAATGTTGAAAAGGTGTATACTGGGAATCATATTCCCAAGGTTGAAATTTATTAGGGTTTGACTAAAAATTATGGACCCTCGAGTGATCTTCTGTAGCTTTTTTCTTGTTTGATCTACAAGTCCAAAAAGTTTTAATTTTGATTTGTAGGTGAGTTTTTGTGAAGATGACAACTTCTTGACAACTTGACAAATTTATTCAATCTTTCAATTTCATCTTCAAAGTATCTTCAATCTTCAAATCACCAAGATCTACAATCACACATGAAGAGGAAAAAATATTGTTGTGTTAGGGAATAGGGGTTTTCCTTGGTCAAACCCCATTTTCCTAACCAAACCTTGAAATGAAATGAAATAGAATGAAGGAATGATGAATGAATAAATGCAATGTTGCAACTCACTAAAACCTTGAAACAAAGGGTATAATATTTTGTGAAATGGCTATCATGAATTTGGATCTCAACTCTTGATCTTGATATGAAATAATCTCTTTCAATGCTTGCTTGAATCATGGATACCTACATCACAAATGTTAGCTCAAAAACACACGTGATGCATGATGACTTTGACTTGATGCATGAATCTTGAATTGATGCTCCAAAATTATTGATAATAAGCTATTGCATTCTCTTGAATACTCTTGTGAAAGTACTCTTGATTACTTATTAAATTGATAGGATAAATTATGTGAAATAACCTTGTATTATACGTGTTTATGCCAAATTTGTCAAAATTACAACACTACAAGCCAACATCAGATCTAGGAGAAAAAAATATTGTCAAGAATTGAATTCAAAATAGGTGCAAGTTAAAGCAAGACTCATATGCCAGTTGGGGTGTATGAGTCCCAATACCTCAAACTCAGGAAATAAATTTCAAGAAATGTTAAGTTCAATGCAATATTCAGGATTAGGCCCCAAAACCTAGGTGGGACCCATAGGCCCAAGGTGGCATATGAGTCCTAGATCACTAGATCTTGAACACACAACCCAAAAACATGAATTATGATTGGTCCATTAATGAATGTTGAGATTATCCTTAGAGAAATGCATTAAATAAGGCTTGTATGTAAAATAGGACCAAGTAAGGCATAAAGAAGTGCAATTTTAGCAAGGAGGTCCCAAATAAGTGTGAAAATGTAAAAGGATACATTTTTCTACACTAAATTTAGGCCCCACTTTAGTGAGAGGAGGAACTTGCTTCAAACTAACACAAAAGTAGACAAACTCGCATCAAGAGGGGTTCAAATGTACCAATGCTAGTGAGACAGGATGACAATGATCAAGAGGGTTGTGCAAGCCCCTGGGATCAAGATCCTATGGAAAACTATCATAGGCTGAAAAGACCATGCATGCGAATGATTTATGAAGCAACAACAAGATACAAGCATACACTACTAAAGATGTAAAGAAGAACGAAAAAAATAGAATAGAGTGATGGATCAAGCCTAGATTGTTTTTCCAACATGACATGGATCAAATATAAGTTGTTTGTCCAAAAACATTTACAAGTGGAGCACAATGTCCACTATGCAAACCAAACACATGCTCACAAGGGCTAGTGGAACCTCAGGTCATCTACTAGTTGAGCCCCTAGAGACACATACAGACATGGCTAGTATGTGCTCACCCAAACAAACAAGTGGCTATGGTAAAGTCACCCCTATGTTTGGCTCCCATACGCTAACCATACCAAAGCTATACCTCCTAATAACTTTGATAAGGCACCACAAAATATGAACAACATGAGCCATGAGGCACGAAAAACTTTGTATGCTAACACTAATGAACAAATAGGATGACTCCACAGGAAGGCAAAGTGTGTTATACAAGGTGGCCATATAACAATTATTGTAAATGAAAAATAGTGTAAGGTACGTTCAAAGGAGTCTTTCTTAGTTCATGTAAGGTCTCAACCTAGGGAACATCATGCCTAATGTCTCCAAGAGAGAAACAATCAAAGAATAGAATATTCATAACTTAGGGGATGACATGTGTCACATCAATCCACTATGAGGAATATAATATGCAAAGAGAGATCACACTCTTGAAGTAAATCACACCCAATATCAACACAAAGAGAAAGACACGTCACACGAAGTAAGAAGAGTACACAATGAAACATGAGAAATGTAAAAAAAATAATGCCAATGTATGCCCCCACTTTAAAGAAATTATTAAATAGCATATTGTGAGCAATTACTTTAAAGTAGAAAATGATAAATTATAACAATAAAGAGGACATGACTTCTTATTTGGAAAGCCCTATGCCAAGTCATATGTTTCCAAATGAATCTATGTCATGAAAAGGGGTTTACTCCAAAATGAAATCCCAAAATAACACATAAGGGATCCACAAATTCGGGGTCAATATGTCTTTGCTACAATGTTATTAGAGAGCTAAGAATTTTCATTGAAATGAAGAAAATGGATGGGGGTCTCTTTTTGCTTCTAGGGTTTTTGACCTAAAAGGAGAGAGTCTATTTTCTCTATTTCACTCAAGAACAACCCTTGACATTCCAATACAAAGGAGATTGAAATCTGACAAAGGGTGTGTTCTAGGGGATGGAATGATGTAAATGAGAGGTTCACAACCAAGTTTAGACTTGGAAAGACAATGAAATGCAAAAACCCTAGCTTGATGCAATGCTTCAAAGAATGATCTAGAAATGCAAGCAAGCAACAATATAAAATTGTAAAATTTGAGATGTGCACCTGGAAAACTAGAGAAGGCGGAATGGAGGTCTAAAACCCTAGAAAATTGACTATTGAAGCCAATTGGGGCTCATTCGCCAAGCTAGGAAAATCAGTCTAGTGTCAAGAAAACTATGCTAGAATAGGTTTTAGACAAAAGGGTACTCAAATCTGCAAAAATATCTGACAAGAAGGTAAAGTGGAACTCATTTACTAATAGTGGCACGAATTAGTCCACTTTTGGATTTCTAGAAATTCAAAGATGGATTATGTAGCTCTCAATCTACTCAGTTGTTCTCGATTCAGATCTGAGTCTGAAATTGCTAAATTCAACCTGTAGGTCTTCTCCAAGCTCTTCCAAGGTTTTTTCACAATATTGACAACTTTGACTTGCTTTGACAACTTGATGACAACTTTTCCAATCTTGCTCCTTGATAAATGTACATCCTAGACCTACAAATCACTTGCACGTAGAGGGGAAAATGGTTGTGGGGTTAGAGAATGGGGGTTTTCCTTGGTCAAACCTCTTGTTGGTAATTAAACCTTGAAATAGAAAACAAATGTAAAGTAGATTGATGAATGAACAAAATGAGATGTTGCAACTCACCAAACCCTTGCAATGAAGTGTTGCAATTATTCTTGACATGACCATAATGGATGTGGTTCTTGATTCTTTCTTGAAGGAGATAGATCTTGAATGCAAAGCTTGCTTGGATCATGAAATTTACACCAAAATTATAAGAACAATGACAAACATGAAGAATGTGATCTTTGACATGATGATTGATCTTGAAGGATGTTCTTGAAATCTTGATAATCTACCCTTGAATGATTTTTCTCAAATGCTCTTGTGAACTCAATGAATGCTTGAATGCTTAGGAGTGATAGGATGATAGAATTGATGGGATTGAAATGAGTGAAAGATCTTTGTATTTGTACCCAATTATTCAATAATTCTTGAAATTAAAACACTAGAATCTGACATTGGCTCTTGGAGAATAAAATTCAGCCAAATATTTAAAATAATTTTGATTTTTGAGTTAAGGGGGACTCATTCGCCACCTTGGGTGAATGGGTCCCACCTAAGGTGACTTATTCACCCAAAATAGTGAATGAGTCCCACCTTAGAAATTTGAGGTGGGTTTTTGGGGATTTAATGTTTTAAATGCCATTTGTTGGGATTATCCTCAAAAATACACCAAAATAAGGCTTGTGGAAGCAAAAGGGGGTGAATTAAAGCATAAGAGAGCCCAATTATTAATGATAATCCTAGGGTAATGTGAAAGTGTGTTACAACACTTTACAACACACCAAATAAGGCAAGGCTAAGAGAAATTATGATGAAAATAAAGTTAATCATGCTTAGAAATCCTAGAAAGATGTGAAAGTGTGTTACAACACATTCCAACACCTTTACAAGGCATCATTAAAGTAAATTAGTTAAAAAGTTCCCAAGACCTAATGTGAATGTATTATCCACATTACAACATTAAATCAAGGCCAAACTAAGCCAAAATCCACAAGAAGTCTAGCTAAAAAATCACGAAAAAGGCTAAGGACCCTTTTTTTGACGTTACAGTCATCATTCCCCAAATACTCATGGAACAAGAAGAATGACACAAAGAGAGTGAAAAAAAAGAAAAAAATTTGGATCAACATGGAAGAGACCTAAATGTCTCGATTCCTTGCATCATCCCCAAATGGAAAACACAAGACAAATAAAATGCTTACGGCATAGAGGAGAATGTAGATACAAATAGAGGAATTTCATGAAGAGCTCGAGGGATACATCAAAAAAAACACTACAGGGATGTCACATTATGCACATGAAATCACACATATAACATGAAAAATAAAAAAAATAAAAGACTAGTAAGGCATATGCAAGTCAACCTATAACAGGTCATCCACATCCCAATCTTGTTCAACATATATGAAAGGCAGACAATTATCCAAAGGGACAATAGCAAGTGCTAAACTAGGGGAAGCACCAAGTTCAATACTCTTCTTAGGAGAATTGTCCTTTAAGTTCATAGAAGAGGAAAATAATGAATTAAATTCATTATGCACTTCTTCATCAATTTTAGCAATCTCATCATCACAATCTAAGTTAATCACAACAGGGGGTTGAATGATAATGTCCAAAGAAGGTGCTAGTTCTGGTTGCATTTGCAATATAGGATCTTTTTGTTGTGGTGAAGAGGGATAATCCCCATGTATTACTTCATTTAATTTTGGATGTTGATTTTATTTATTGTTTTCTTCATTTAACCTTTGAGCAATATCACGATGTCTACACCTACACACTCTAGCATTTCTATTTCTTTTGGTAAAATTTTCAAGTTGTGTTTGTGTAGGAGTGGGTTTATCAACCATAGGTTGCTTTTCTTCCCTAAGGGGATGAATGAAAGGAACTATAGGAGGTTGTTCAACCAATTTATCTTTATCTTTGTAAACTTGTTTTATCTTAGGAGGTATGAGAAAATTGTTTTCATTCTCTTGGTCGCTTGTAGGAGATAGGCAAAGGATCGGTCTTGAGTTGGTCTTAGTTATTTGGAATTTATTTTGGTTCAATCATGGTTTCGTCAAGGATAGGAGACTCAATCATGGTTTGAGGCATGTTTTGAAGTGATAGTTATGGTATTTATTTCACCTTAAAATTTTGATAGGATTTGAAAAAGAAGTCTTCACGAGGTTTAACAGGTTCAATAGGCTCAATCCAAAAGAAATCCAATAAAAAAATTCCATGGTAAGACATATATAGGATTAAAGCCACTATGGTGCATAGTAAATATTTCATTGTCAAAGGGAAAATTTAAGCATTTATGCACAACCGATGGGATGACATCCATAGATCATAGCCATGGGTAACCAAGCTTCACATGAAATTGATCTAATGTCAAGATGATGGAGAATAAGACATCTAATTGTTTTAGTCCAACTTTTATAGGGAGGATGATTGAACCAATCACAGGGAAAAAAAATCATTATGCATTTTTATCCATGCTTTTGGTTTATCATATGTATCTTGATAGAGATCATGCACAAGTAAGAATTCTTTAGTTATCACATTCTCTCCACAGACAGGATCAATTAATATCCCATTAGTGGGCTTATCATTGATTCAACTGACTATGTAAAGAGGACCATGAGGTGCATTTCTGATTACATCTTTAGATGAGTAAGAAATTTCAAGAGACATTTTAGTTTGGCCCTTACGAGATTGAATTTTAATCAATCCAACCATACTATCCATAGGTTCTTGTTCATTAGTATATGTGTTGTCATCATCCGCGTCGTCATTCATCACATCATTCTTTTTAGTTTCACTAGATTTGACACATGAAATATTATGATTTGGCATAGGGCTGGTAAAGATTTATAAGTTTTGGTTGGGAGGGGCAATAGACTTATTACCTTGATAATTGACACCTCCAATTTTAATATGATTAGAATCAATGAGGTCTTGCACAAGATGTTTAAGATTCTTACAATGTTTTGTATCATGTCCATTTTTTCAGTGAAAATGATAATAGGAATTTGATCTAAAGTCAGAGGTAAAGGCTTATTAGGATCAGGAGTTCTAACAAGAGGTAAGGAAATCAAGTTCTCCTCTAGAAGTTGTAACATGGTGTTATGGAGGGTATCGGGTAAGGGATTTGAAAATAAGAAAATAGTGACCTCGCTCTTGGGCTTCTAGGGTTTTGGACCTAAAATGAAGGAGGCCAATTTTCTTGGGTCTTTTCACTCAAGAATGAACCCTTGAGATTTCAATGCAAAGGAGATTGAAATCTAGCAAAGGGAATGTTTTAGGGAATTGAATGATGTTAAATGAGGGGTTCACCACCAAGTGTAAACTTGGAAAAGAAGATGTTGGAAAACATGGTATGATATGCAAAATGACCTAGAAAGATAAACAAAATGCAATAAGAAGCTATGAAATATGAATGTGTGCACCTCAGAGACTAAAGAAGGAATAATGGAGATTTGGATTATTAAAAAAATTACTATTTATGTTGACTAGGACTCATTCGCCAAGTTGGGTGAATCACTCTAATTTTTTGGAAAATGTGCAAGAACAAGTTTCAGCCAAAAGGGTATCCAAATCTACAAAGATCTTGTGTAGTCCTGTACAGTGGGACTCATTTTCCAATATTGGAAAGTCAGTCCACTTTTTCTTTTCTAGAAATTCTAAAGTTTAATATTATGTTCCTCTCGATTTTGTTTGCTCTTTTTGACTGGTTTTCGGATCTGAATTTGCAAAATAGCACCTGTAGGTCTTCTCCAAGCTTCTCCAAGGTTGAATGGAAACTTTGACAACTTTAGAGACTTGAAAAAAATTCTTCACCTTTGCTCCTTGATAAATATACAACCTAAACTTGGAAATTGCACACAAGAAGAGAGAAAAATGTTGTGGGGGTTAGAGAATAGGGGTTTGCCTTGGTCAAACCTCTTGCTGGTAATTAAACCTTGTAATGAAAGTAAATGTAAAGGGAGAATGATGGATGAACAAAATTTAATGTTGCAAATCACTAAACCATAGCAATAAATTGCTACAATTATGCTTGAAATGGTTGTAATGGATGTGTTTTTTGACTCTTGCTTGATGGAGATGGATCTTGAATGTAATGCTTGCTTGAATCATGAACTCTACATCACACTTGTTAGCACCATAAAAAACATGAATAATATGATCTGTGACATGATGATTGATGCTTGAAGAATGATCTTGAATGCTTGATAATCTTCCTTTGAATGCCTTGAATTATCTTGCTCAAATTCTCTTGTGAACTCAATTTTCTATAAGGATGAGTACTTGAATTCTTGGGGTGGGGAAATGAGAGAAAGTTGAACAAGGAAAATCACATAGCTCTTTTCATCATTCATTTTATGCTTACCTCTCTTTGTAGCACCCATCAACAGAGTTGGCATTAGAAGAGGGCCTGTGCCAAGGAAGTCAATGACAAAATGCAAGGGGGTGGCCTTCAAGCAAGCATAGGGGAGTTGTCCTACTTTTCACCAGATGATGATGATCTTTAAGGGGTTGTTCACCCGAATCAGGGGCAACCAATCCATTGATGCTAGTCGTCGATGGGTGATGTTTGATCCAATGAAGAATGTTGCAAGTCCATCAAGCAAAGGGCAATGTTTAGGTAGTTTTAGCTACAGTAAAAGGGAAATCAGCTAGAGGACAAAACTGCTACAACACCTAGGTAGTAAAAGAAAAAATAGGGAAAAAAACAAAAGATGTATTTTAAATTGCTAAATATTGTGGGGTAGGTGAAGCCCTAGTGCAATCAAATTTGGGACACACAATGTAATTCAATCCTATCCATTCATTCAGGATTTGGAAAACTATAAATTACAACACTACAAGCCGACATAAGATCTAGGAGAATAAAATCCCATCGAAAATTTGATTTAAATTTCAATTTTGGTCACACGGGACTCATTCGCCCAAGGTGGTGAATGAGTCCCATCACACATAATGTATGGGACAAAAAATCAAAAGTTTCTAGAAATGTGTGAAACCTGCGTCGAGGCTAAAAAGACCTAGGTGGGACTCATTCACCCAAGGTGGTGAATGAGTCTCAAACACTAAATTTGGGCCACACAAGCCAAGAACACCTAAATTATGATTGGTTACTGGTTGGTGTCAGGATTATCCTTGAAAAGAAGCAATAAATGAGGCTTGTGGATGTAAAATAGGGCCAATTAAAGCATAAGAAAGCCCAATTATTAATGAAAAGCCTAAAGGAATGTGAAAGTGTGTCACAACACTTTACAAAACTCCAAATAAGGAAAGATTAAAGTTAATTATGATTAAAAGCATGTTTATTATGCATAATTAATTTATAAAAGCCTAGAAAAGTGTGAAAGTGTGTTACAAAACTTTACAACACCTTGTCAAGGTACCATTAAAATAAATTAGTTCACAAGAGACCAATACCTAATGTGAATGTGTTATCCAAATTACAACACTAAATCAAGGCAACATTAAGCCAAAATACACAAGGAGGACCCAAACGAGTGTGAAAATGTTAAAGGACCTTTCTTTCGACACTACAGGAGTAAATTGTCTAGTCAGATCCCCAAATGTAAAAGGATTTTTATTATTTATATAAACCACTTGGATATCAACATGTTGGGTTAGTTGAGGGGGATTTAGTTTCAAAAATCCTTTATTCTATTTCCTAAAAGGTTGGTAATTTTTTTGATTTGTGGATTCATAATTTTTAGGATGGCTAGAGGTGGTTTTTGTTTCATGACTACTAACCGAGTTTTGATAATCATGAAGGGTGGTACACAAGTGTACAAAGGAAGGAAACTTCATCATGCCAAGCTTATCTTGTATATTATTCTGTAAGTTCTCAATGAACATTCATTGAAGGTAAGGATCGAGAATATTTACTTCAATTTGGGAATAAAGCATTTGGTAGCATGAAATGAAGTCATTAACCTTTTCATCATCCTTTTGCTTAAATCTCATCAAATTGGCTAATGTCATCTTAGGGGTCATATGCACTTGGAAATGGTTAAGAAAGGCC
>CM021102.1:706618414-706630877 GCA_007115665.2 Sequoiadendron giganteum
TTATTCCTAAACCCTAAACTCTAAACATTATCCTTGAACCCTTAACCCTATAATTAAACACTAAATCCTACATTAAACCTTGTACTCTAAACCATCAACCCTCGACCCAATACCCTCAACCCTATACCGAATATTCTAAACCCTAATCCCTATACTCTATAAAGTTAACCCTACACCCCCAACCTTGAACACTATACCTCAACCCTACACCTTCAACCCTCATCCTTATACCCTATACCCTCAACCTTATAACCTAAGCCCTGAACATCATCCCCCAACCCTATACTTCAACCCTAAACCCTACATTCAACCTTGTACACTAAACTCTAAACCCTAAACCTCAATTTGAAACCCAATACCCTCAACCCTATACCCATTATTCTAAACCTTAATCCCTATACCCTATATACTTAGCCCTATACCCTCAACCCTATACCCATTATTCTAAACCCTAATCCTTATGCCCTATACACTTAGCCCTATACACTTACCTCCACTCTCTCCCACTCTCCTCCACTCTCCCACTCTCTCCCACTCCCCCCCACTCTCCCTCTCTCCCTCTTCATCTCCCACCTCCACTTCTCCTTCTCCCACTCTCCCACCTCCCTCCCTCCCTCTATGAGGCTCCCCCACTCCCATTCCCCACTCTCTCCCTCTCTCTCTTTCTCCCCCTCTCCCCTTCTCCATCCCTCTCTATATTCCACTCTCCCCCTCTCTCCCTCCCACTCTCTCAGAAACCCCTATACTATCAAAAATACACTAAGAAAACTTAATTTAACATAACACGCTCGCGTTATAACGCATGCACGTTATAACGCGAGCGCATTTTGTAGTTTACTAAAACGGTAAAAAATCAATATACCCATGATTTGAAGGCCCACAATCTGCATATTCCCCTGGTTCTGTGCGTGCTCCGAAAAAAAATATATATTTGATGATGTTGTGAAGTGTGCAAGCATCTTTTTCACTTTCCATCACCTTTTCCATGATCTTTTTACCACCTTTGCATGAAATAGCAGAGTCTCGACATTGAAAGACATATAATATCAATTGAAGTTTGAATTCCATTGAAAACTGTATACAATTGAAGTGTGAAAGGGAACAAGCTTTTGAACAAGTCAAATTGTTGTGGAGTTTGAAGAAAGAAGAAGCTAAGGCTACATAATTGGGTTGAATTCCTCCATTTGAAAGTCTGGTTTTTAAGGTATGTGAAGTCTTTACAAATTTTCTTTCATTCTATTATGGCTTTCTTTCATTTTTGTTTGTCATTATAACCTTAGGTTGTCAATGCACATTTTAAATTAGCAAATTATATACACAATTATTTACACTTGCCAATTACCATTTTACACTTTCCAATTATAGAAATTCAGAACCATTCACCAAAATTCATCCTTTAAGACCATTCCCAGACCATTCCAAAGCATCAAACATCTTCAAAATACCCTGCACAAGGTCAAAAGTTCATTACATAGACCAGTCCTTCAACAATTGATGGGGAGACTTATCTTTGAAGAGCAATATTTCTCTTCCCAAGACCTATTCTTTGGTCTTCCTAGGGTATTCCTCTCTACCCTACTCAAGGATCCCTCCTAAACCCCTCTCACCTCATAAGACTCTCCACCAATTTCAAATTCTTCACCATTGCTCTCAATTCACCACTAAGCTTCCCTGGGCTCCACATTGACCCAAAGTATCCTAACCACTCCAGGGGCTACGAAAGGGTATTCTCACTATCCCCTTGTTGATTTTACTCCTCACTGATCCATCTCATAGGATTCTTTCACCTTGTACCCATCGCTTTCTTGAAAAACCCAATTTTAGGCCTTGTAGCCTTTTGCCCAATTAAGCCTCCTAGAACCCGTTTTCTTGGCTTTTCTCAAAAATGGTCTTAACAACCCCAAAATATTTTTATAGATTATTTCTAGTGGTGCCATAGGCTTCAATATTTACCTAGTGTTTAGTCCCTTTGGAATTCGTACATAGGACTATCCTCATACCCCCTATTTTCGAGGGTTTCTAGGGTTCTGGCTCCTTTTTCCAACTTTGAGGGCTTCAATGACCTCCTCAACTCTCCTCCTTGCACACACATGTCTGGAATATGTGTTCCCACACTCTCTTGATCTTTATTGGCACAAACTAGTCCATTTAGCAACTTTCTTTACTGCTGTCCTCTCCAAGCCACTAGCCAAAATGCACTTGCACTCGCCTAGTTCTTGATGAATTCACCATCTCCCCTGCAAACCAAGATACCACACACCATATGTACACTATAAAAACATTCCCCTACTTGATTCCAAGTTGCCATGGTAGCCTTGCCACGAGAATTCAAGTGGGGATCATTATTTCCAAAAACTGGCATGAACCGGCTATGAGACCAAAAACTCTAAAAACTTGCAAAACGGAAAGCAATTGAACTAAATGGATAATATAATGCTTAACACAGTAATTAAGTGACACAATTGAAAGACTCCAAGCATTAGATAGCTCCTTTCAATCCATTCTTGACTAGATGAAGGCACAAAAACAGAAATTCAATGAAATTTGCACTCTTCCAACTCACAAATTCCCCTTCCAAAACTCGAAATCGTACAATAGCTTTCCCACATGCTCAATTAGGGTTTTTATGACCTTATATACCTTTCTCCCACGTGCTAGGACCCTTGGGTTGGGCTTAGAGCATCATTAATGCCCTTTTCCCACTTTTAGGACAAATTGCCAAGTCT
The DNA here is from genome assembly GCA_007115665.2 of Sequoiadendron giganteum. NCBI lineage: Eukaryota > Viridiplantae > Streptophyta > Pinopsida > Cupressales > Cupressaceae > Sequoiadendron > Sequoiadendron giganteum. Next base: position 706,621,141 of record CM021102.1, read on the forward strand.
ACATGGACTAATTTGCCTAATTTCATCATTCATGCTTCTCCAAACTTCAAGGCTCTAGACTACCCTAAGTTTGCATTAACTCACACATCAAAAACAATATTGGGACTTTACATCATAGTCCTTATTCCCTTGGTGGTTGGCTAGAACCATCAACAATAAAAGACTACTTTTGTACAAGATGATTGTAAGTATTATTTAACTGAAGCCTTCAATGACATATATTTTTCAATTATCTTGAATGGATACATTTTTTAGGAACTAATATTCATCTCATTACCATGGTATAGATAAAATTATCCACCATGCCAAAGAAAAATACAAAGAGGAAACTAACAGACGAAGAGAACAAAACCTTGAAAGAAAAGGAGAGAGTTCGACTGGCGGCATATCGTGAAAAGAAGAAATTGGAAACGATTGATGAGAACAACCCGATTGTAGAGGAACCTCAACCATCAAAAAGAGAATGGGAATTGGCAGCACAAAATGCATGAATGCGAAAGCATCATCGTAAGATAGATTTAGATACCGTAGTTGGAGACACACCCTCTACGACAAGTGAATATGAAGGGACACCATTAAGCACAAGCGAATATGGAGGGACACCATCTAGCACAAGTGAATATGGATGGACACCATCTACTACAAGTGAATATGGAGGGACACCATTTACCGCAAGTGAATATTGTTGGACACCATCCAACACATCTCAAGTTGAGAGTACATCATCACTCGAAATTGACGAAGAAGGTATGCCATCATTCCCATGTGAACCTCAAGGTATGTCTTCTTCTCCACCCTCGATCGAAGGTATGCAATCTAGCCCACCTCAATTAAATATTGACGAAATTCCTAATGTTGAGATGTATGTACCTAGGAGAACACCACCAAGAATTTTGCATAGAAAACCAAAGTATTTGATTAATATTGATGATGAGATTTTGCAACACATGGAAGGTAAGATTTCAACACGCACTTGTAGAAGATATGCTGATAAGATTTGGGAACGATTCTTTGAAAGGCTAAATGAGACTGCAAGATGTCAACTATTTGTTGAAATGATGCGAGGTGTAAAGTATAGGAACATCATGAAGACTCTTGGGTTGAGAACATCGAATGCATCAAGTGAAGACACTATTGTGAAGAATCTAATGGATGCTTATGAGAGTGTGGGTAAGACCTCATGCTCAAAGGATAGTAATGTCACCCGACGTGTGATTACATCAACTTTGGTAAGTTTTCAAACAAAGAGAGCTTGCCTAATTAGAAAGACTAGTGAAAAAATAGGAATTAGTAGAAAAACTTTATCAAGGGCCATTCAAAGGCGGCAAAGAATTGAGGGCAATGATACAAATGAATTATGGGCATTCTCGGGGAGACTGTCATGAAAGATAAAGAAGTTGTCAAAGCCTTGAGAACACTAATTGAAGAGTATTGGAAGAATAACACAAGGCCATCTCCAAATCAAAGGGATGTGGTAAGAAGGAGAATCGGTAGTCGGAATCGTGAGCCACATCCAAAGCATTTTTTGGATATGACTCAAACCCAATTTTTTCAGAAATTTGAAAATGATTATCCTCAAATTAGTATTTCTCAAAGATATTTTGAATTTCTTAAACCTTTTTATGTCAAGATAAATCACACACACACTACTTGTTGTTGTAGACTACATATTGAATTTTCTAACCATTACGATGTTTATCGTTCTATATGTTTAGATTTGCGTACTAACGATGTTTTCCAGGATTGTGGCATAGAAGCCCCACCAAAATCTTCAAGAGAGTTCTTATCAAAAAAAGTATGTCAAATAGAGGATGGCCAGATATTCTATAGGACAACATGCTTGGATGGTTCATGCGAGCGTTGCGGTGGCTTCCAGCGTATGCCAGTATGTCAACATATGGAAAGCACAGATGAGGTGGGACAAAAACTAGTAGAGTTCGAGAAGTATAAAACAGTGGCATATGCTACAAAAGATGGGTCTCAAGCAAAAAGGTGTGATTTGGTTATTGAGAAGATTCCAGTGTATAAATTTATGACCACATTTTGTGAGAATATACTTTCTGAGTACGCAATGCATACCCATAGAGCCTGATGGTTGGACATGCAGTTCAAGCTATGCGAGGAAACCTTTCCAGTTGGAAGCATAGTATCCGTGGTTGACTTTGCAGAGAACTACACTCTACAACCACAACATGAGGTGCAGTCACAATATTACAACTCTACACAAGTTTCAATATTTGTGCACATAGCATTCATTCATGCATCTGATAGTACAGATGAGCAAAGGAAGGTAATGAGGGAGTACCACTTTTACATTAGTGATGATCGCACACATTCTGCAGAGTTCATGCAAGGTTGCTTCTAGATGTTCTATAGTGGTTTGGCTCAGAGGGGCATAGAATACGATCAACATATAATATGGTCTAATAACTGTGCAACATAGTTCAAGAACTCGCGCATGTTCTACTGGTTGTGCAGGATGCATGTCATTACAGGTGTTCAACATATGTGGAACTTTTGTGAGGCTGGACATGGAAAGGGGGAGCATGATGGTGTAGGAGCATGCGTGAAAAGAGCATTAGCACGAGAAGAGTTAAAGTATAAAGATAGTGCAAAGTTGATAGATGCAAAATCAATCGTCGAGTGGTGTAATGCTTTGATGGGTCTAGGTAATGAAGGTATGTCTTCAGTTCATATATTTTTTTGGTTGATGGATGATACTAACATTGCACCATATGAAGATTGTTGTACACCAATAGGATCGAGTGAGGTACACTCTTTCCTTAGCTCAAATACAGGTTCATGGAGTATCGATACATGAAAGATGGCATGCTTTTGTTCTTCATGTACAATGCAAGACTGGAATGATTGTGAGTCAGGGGAGTGGGTTGACAAATGGTTCACAAGTTATCTTAGCCCACTTCACACGTATCACCCTCCGACGGCATTGGAACTGACACAGATAGAATCATCGGTCGACTTTGACCACATATCAGATCTAGTTCAACGAGGTGATATATCTACTTTCTTAGTTGTTGAAATTCCATATCGTTAGATCTTACTTTGTACTGTATTCGTAATGTTGACAAATTCCAAGAGATTTTTTGCACATATCAATGCAAGGCATGTTTATGCAGTTATTGCAGATGAAGACAATGAAGAGGGAACAGACTATTACTTGTGTCATTGTGTTGAGACCAAAAAGAAATTGGAGGCCCCACTTATAGATGGAGAAAACATCGAATACCCTACAGGCTCAGTTGTGGTTACTGGAACATGGCTTAGAAGGTACCCACATTCAAGTGTTAAACATTGGCTATTTCAGGACTTTGACATGCATCGTAAGATTCTTCATTACTCGAACCTTGTCGTGGCATCCAATGTTCATTTGACCAAATATGGGGGTAGACCTTTGAACAAGATGTTATGGAAGGTCCGTGAGTCTGACCATGAGGCAATACTTGACACAATAAAGAGTAGAGTAGACCCGGATGGTTCGTTGGATTAATTTGTAAGTATATGCACATTGGTTCTTATTAATTTATACTTGTATGCACATTAATTTGTTTGATGCCAATGCTATCATCTTCTTTTACAGTGATTGGTGTCCCCTTGCAAAAAATGCTAATATATGAGCCATCGAAGAGAATGTCAACCAGAAAAGCAATGCAACATCCTTATTTTGATGCCTACATGCAACATCTGTAAGTGCCTTCCATCTATTTTTATTTCATTTCCATTTTGGATGCTCTTTATTTTTCTCTTTTACTTTGCATATTTGTAAGTAAACTACTAAGGGTTGATTGATCTTTCATTGCAGAAAATGCTGATTTAAGAGCCATTATCAAAAATCTCAGCCAAAAAAGCAATGCAACATACTTATTTTGATGATTTTGACAAATCTAAATTTTGATTTCAAGCCATTATAAGAGATCATGTGAAGCTTAGCGAGGGAATCTCAAGTTACTCATTTGAAGTTAACCTCATGATGAGCACCTATGATGTAGACATTTAAAAAGAATCTTGAATGTATGAGTGACATTATAAAAGATCTGAGAGAATGAAGTGGCAGAGGCATTGTAATAAGATTTAATTACATAATGAGATATACTCAAATATTGTAAGGTTGAAGTTCATGTTTGGTGTAGTAGCACCTTAAAGTGTAAATGCCTTGAGTAGGAAAATTTGCAAACTTTGAATTTTGAAATGTAAACAATGTGAAAAAGGTCATATAAAGGTCATGTAAACAATTTGTACACATTTTTTTGCAACTCGTGTGAGCAAGCGGACTATTCCAACACATCCTAATAGGTATTTTTATGGTAGGCATGGTCCTCTTTTGCACCGAAACATGTGGAATCACTCTGAGCTATGTTCCACCGGATCGATCCCTTAAGGGTCCAAAGTGCAAAATAGCTGCAAACTTTAGCATGCTATTACTTGGATACCGTGACACTTAGAATCTTCTCGTCTGATCCTACAGAAAGGCATTGGACCCCTCTAGAAAAATCTCTCTCGATTTTGGCTATCTTGGAGTGGTTTTCTCGTGGCGGCAGATTTTCACTTGATGGAAAACGTGTCAAATTCAAGTTGTGCAAAGTTGCAAAGTGGTGCAACTTTCGCTCTGCAACTCGTGTGAGCAAGCAGACTATTCCAACACATCCGAATAGGTATGTTTACAATAGGAATGGTCCTCTTTCGCACCAAAACATGTGGAATCGCTCCGAGCTATGTTCCACTGGATCGATCCCTTAAGGGTCCAAAGTGCAAAATAGCTGCAAATTTCAGCATGCTATTACTTGGATACCGTAATGCTTAGAATTTTCTCATTTGATCCTACAGAAAGGAGTTGGACCCCTCTAGAAAAACCTCTCTCAATTTTGGCTATCTTGGAGTGGTTTTCTTGTGGCGGCGGATTTTCACTTGATGGAAAACGTGTCAAATTCAAGCTGTGCAAAGTTGCAAAGTGGTGCAACTTTCGCTCTGCAACTTGTGTGAGCAAGCAGACTGTTCCAACATGTATGAATAGGTATTTTTACGGTAGGCATGGTCCTCTTTCACACTGAAACACGTGGAATCGCTTCGAGCTATGTTCCACCGGATCGATCCCTTAAGGGTCCAAAGTACAAAATAGCTGTAAACTTCAGCATGCTATTACTTGAATATCGTGATGCTTAGAAACTTCTTGTCTGATCCTACAGAAAGGCGTTGGACCCCTCTAGAAAAACCTCTCTCGATTTTGGCTATCTTGGAGTGGTTTTCTCGTGGCAGCGGATTTTCACTTGATGGAAAACGTGTCAAATTCAAGTTGTGCAAAGTTGCAAAGTGGTGCAACTTTTGCTCTGCAACTCGTGTGAGCAAGCGGACTGTTCCAAAATGTCCGAATAGGTATTTTTATGGTAGGCATGGTCCTCTTTTGCACCGAAACACATGGAATCGCTCCGAGTTGTGTTCCACCGGATCGATCCCTTAAGGGTCCAAAGTGCAAAATAGCTGCAAACTTCAGCATGCTATTACTTGGATACCGTGATGCTTAGAAACTTCTCATCTGATCCTACAAAAATGAATTGGACCCCTCTAGAAAAACCTCTCTCGATTTTGGCTATCTTGGAGTGGTTTTCTTGTGGCGGCGGATTTTCACTTGATGGAAAACGTGTCAAATTCAAGTTGTGCAAAGTTGCAAAGTGGTGCAACTTTTGTTCTGCAACTCGTGTGAGCAAGCGGAATGTTCCAACACATTTGAATAGGTATGTTTACGGTAGGCATGGTCCTCTTTCGCACCGAAACATGTGGAATCGCTCCGAGCTATGTTCCACCAGATCGATCCCTTAAGGGTCCAAAGTGCAAAATAGCTGCAAACATCAACATGCTATTACTTGGATACCATGATGCTTAGAAACTTCTCATCTGATCCTATAGGATTGCATTGAGCCTGTCTACAAAAACCTCTCTCGGTTTTGGCTATCTCAGAGTGGTTTTCCAGTGGTGATGGATTTTCACTTGATGGAAAAAGCATCAAATGCAAGCAGTGCAAAGTTGCAGAGTGGTGCAACTTTCATTCTGCAACTTGTGTGGCCAAGCGAACTATTCCAACACATCCAAATAGGTATTTTTATGCTAGGCATGGCCCTATTTTGCACCAAAACACGTGGAATCGCTCTGAGCTATGTTCCACCGGATCGATCCCTTAGGTTGGAGGAGTCTTAAGTTGCAAATTTGTAAGCTGTTTAAAGAAACAAATTTGAAATGATATTGAATGGCCCACTTAGCAATCATTGCATCTAAGTGATGCTCACAGAGGTAAGGCACTAGGCCTTCTCGAGAGGTCACCCATTCCAGTATACTCCAGCTCAAGCGCTTAACCATGAAGTTTTTTCCCCAAGAAGGATAGTGGAAAAGGTAGAATCCAGTGTACTTTTGATGAGTGGAAAGGAATTCCTAAGAGACATGAAGGAGGAAGAAGGAGTTGTCTATGCAATCATGTTGAAGCCAAAGGAGGAGTCACCTAGTTGGCTACCTATGACAGCAGAGGTGAAGCAACTATTGGATCAGTTCAAGGATATCATTAGTGAAGGCACACCAGCTACACTACCACCTAAGAGGGCAATCAGTCATCAAATTGACTTTGTACCAAGAGCAACATTACCTAACAAGGTTGCATACAAAATGACATCAGAGCAGAACAAGGAGATAGCAAGGCAAGTTCAAAAACTTTTGGACCAAGGGTTGATCAGGAAAAGCATAAGCCCATGTGTTGTTCCAGTGGTGTTGGCACCTTGGAAGGGAGATAAGTGGAGAATGTGTACTGATTCTAGGGCCATAAATAGGATAACCATTAGATATAGGTTTCCTATTCCTAGGATAGAAGACTTAATGGACTGTTTAGGGGGGTGCTAGGTACTACTCCAAGATTGATTTGAAAAGTGGCTACTATCAGATTAGGATGAAAGAGGGAATAAGGACTATGATATAAAGTCCCAAGAGTGTTTTTGATGAGTGAATTGGAAATAGGTTTGTTAGGGGCTTGTGGTTTCGGTAAGTCTTGGACACTGTGAGCATTTTGACCAATGTTGCCTTGGCTATTTGTCCTAAAAGTTGGAAAATGACATTAGTGATGCTCTAAGCCTGACCGAAGGGTCCTAGAATGTGGGAGAAAGGTATATAAGGTCAGAAAAACCCTAATACCTGGGTTGGAGGATTTTTTTCACGAATTGAGACTTGGAGAGTACATTTTTGTGATTGAAAGAGAGCAAGTTTTCATTGAATTTCTGTGTTTGAGCCTTCATCCAGTCAAGAATGGATTGAAGGGACTTATCTAATGCTTTGAGTCTTCCATTTGTGTCACTTACTTATCTTGTGTAGCATTAGATTAGTCATCTAGACTGACTGGTTATCTTTTTGCAAGTTTTTGGTTTTCTTGGTCTCATTGCCGGTTCAGGCCAATTTTGTGAATAATGAGTCCCACTTGACTTCCCATGGCTTTCCTCTCATGGCCACTTGGAATCAAGTTGGGGAATATGTAAATAGTGTAAATATAGGTTTTGGGGTCTTTTTTTGTAGGGAAGGTGATGAAATCATCAAGCACTAGGCGAGTGCAAGTGCATTCTGGCTGGTAGCTTGGAGAGGACAGCAGCAAGGACAGTTGCTAAATGGATTGGTTTGTGCCAATAAAGAGTATCAAAGTGTAGGAACACGTATCTCAGTCATGTGTGTGCCAGGAGGAGAGTTGAGGAGGTTGTTGAAGCCCTCAAAGAAGGAAAAAGAGCCAAAAACCATAGGAACCCTTGAAAAGAGGGGGTTTGAGGACAATCATATGTATGACAACTTGTAGGACCTAAGGCTTGGTAAATATTGGAGCCTTGATGATCAAAAGAAAGAATTTACAAAAACATTTGGGGGTTGTTAAGACTGATTGTGAGAAAAGTCAAGAAAATGGGTTCTAGGAGGCCAAATTGGGGCAGAAGGCTACAAGGCCTAAAATTGAGTTTTTCAAGAAAGCGGTGGGTAAAAGGTGAAAGAATCCAATAAGATGGATCAGTGAGGAGATAAATCAACAAAGGGACAACTAGGATACTGGTGCAGGGACACCTCGACTATTGAAATTTATGACAAGCTTCATAATTTTGTAATGTTTTAGTCATTTAGAATTTCGTGGGACCATGTTAAGAAATGGTTAAGTGTTTAAAATTGCAATGATATATTCATCAAAAGGATTAAATGACATTTGTAACCGAATGGGAATATCAGGTAGATGAACAATTTGTCTAACTACCCTAGAATCTCTATAAAGAGACAACATGTAACCGAATACGAGGAGATAGAGGAAATAGAGAGTGCAACTACGGGAAAACAAAAAAGAGAGTAAACAAGAGGGAGAAGAAATCTGGCTCTCTGGCCTTCAGCCAAAGAGCCATTTAAAGCATGTATGTTTTTGAAGTGTTAATATCTAAAATTTGTTAAAGAGGAGTTTCCATTTCTCGTCGTGTCGTTCTCTCTATCTTTCTTGGTTTATTGTTTTGCAAATTGTGAATGCAGATTAGTTTTGAAGGATTCACTATTGTTTTGAATGTCATGGATGTCTTGTTTTCGGGTTTCTTTATGATAGTCCTGAATGGAATGGGAAAAACGATTTCATTTGATAGGGAATATACGTAATATAACCGAGTGTGAAATTCTTGTATGGTTTTAAATGTATAACGGTTTTCAAAGAAACCATTACATCGCTCGACCATTGTGTTTGAGCAATGTGTGACTCGGGCTTTGAACAATAGAAAGGTGGCAGATAGAGTTAGAGGCTTAAGAACATGTCTTGATCAGTAGTGATCAGTAGTGATCAGTAGTGATCAATAGGTTAAGGAGTGAGAAGGGTGGATGAGCCACTGTCTTGTGTTGTTTCCTCTGCATCAGAATGGTATCAGAGGTAGAAGGTTCTGAGCGTGTAGAAGGAAATCTACACCAGGAAGTAGCATGGGTTCTTGGTTGCAAGTTGATCCATCCAAGCTACAGGAAGGAAACAGTTGTTCTTGTGTGTGTGAAGATCTCAAGTTGGGGTCTTTGTATTGTCTACACCAAGATGAAGCTAGGTAGAAGGTGCAATGAGAGCAACCACTAAGAGAAGGGTGGGAAGCATCTTCCAGAATCTTGTGTGGGTAAGATGGCAGTATTTAGATATATAAATATTGTGATAATGATATCAGGATTCAATCATGTAGTTTTACAAGTCAAACTCATTGACCCATGATTCATCAGTAGTGGTTCACAAGAACCCATCTCTCATGATAATGAATGGTTCATAAGGAGGAAGATAAATCTTCATACATTTCTTCTATCACAAATGGGATAAGTGCTTGGTTTCATGAAGGTCATGAGACAACCATTAATGGGGAGTGGATACATGAAGAACTAATGGAGAATGATAATGGCTTCAGACCTACTATAAAGGAATTTTTTTTTTCGTTTCAATGATGCAAGAGGTTTTTGGTTTCACTACCAAAATGAGCCTACGAAGAATGCATGTGAAACTCCTTTTGACCTTGAGGGTGTACTTACTCCATCTCAAGGATAATGCATTGAGGATGACATAGATCAATGCTAGGGCTAACCAATTAATAATTATACACGTGAATAAGTCAAACATGTACATGTCAATAAGGGAACTACAAGTACTCATAAACACGTAAGCCTCAAAAATTATACACACGAATACATAGTATACACAAATTAAAACAAAGTATATG
>CM021102.1:706630977-706652233 GCA_007115665.2 Sequoiadendron giganteum
TGGCCACCGCGGTCTGTGGTTTGACTGCGTGCGGTACCGCGGTAACCGTTATCCGCCATCACGCTAGTTGCCTACCTCCGACCGTTACTGCCATACCGCGAGCCCATTATAGGAGGCCGCGGTAAGGCGGTAAACAACATATGAAATGATTTCCAAGGGAGCGGTAAGGATTTGAAATGCATGATAAAATGGATGAGGAACAAAATGAAGAATTTTATGAAAAGATAGGAAAATATGGGCTTAAATGGATAAGAAGGCTTAGAATTTTAATTGAAAAATGTTGGTTCTAATAGTGGCTCCTGTTGGGGATGAGTGGTTATGCAATCATTGCAAAAATCTAGAATGCAATTGGGAGAGAAAACCAAGACATGAATGGTCCAGAATATGAAGGCAATGGAGGATGGAGGGAATGAAAGAGTGAAGGAGGTGGAAGATGGAAGTGACCCTAATCTATTGTACATGGAAAAAAAACAAAACTTTTAAAAAGGGAGTTCTCGAGAATGTCCATGTACTGGCAAACCCCGACCCTTCAAAATTTCCTAAAATACTGTGCATGGAAATAAAATTTAAAGAGGTTTATTAAGAATTGTCCATGCACTGGCAATCCTTGACCCTCTGCCGACCTTCAAGAGAAGAAATGCTTCAGGAACTGCCCATGTACAAGAAACTCCTGCTCCTTTCCAGACATATTCTGCACGAAATATGAATCTTCACCTCCTTTACCAGTTATCACAAAAGGGCCAAGCCATAAAGCTTCAAACTTGCCATGCTTCCCCTTATCCTGACACCGAGCATTCCACATCAACACCAAGTCATCCTTTTCAAATTTTCTACTCTTGGCCTTTTTATCAAAAAGGTACTTCATTTGTGACTGCAATTTCACATTCTGCTTCTGGGCCACTCTTCTCACTTCATTAAGCTTTGCAAGCTGTTCCATTCTTTCCTCCATTGGATCAAAATATCCAGGTCTTCTTGCAAAATAAAGTTATATACTGGCAAAAGATTCTACAACGACATCTTAGCCTGTGTCCCATATACCAACTCAAATGGAGTTTTTCCAATTGCCCTTTTTACTGTAATTCTGTCTACCCATACAGCCAATCTTAACTTCGAATCCCATGCCTTTTTGTTTGTATCCAACATCCTCCTTACTATCTTCAAAAGATTTTTATTACTTGACTCTACCTGACCATTGGCTTGTGGATGATATGGGGCAGAATAAGAAATAATAATTCCATATGTTTTACAAAAATCTTTAAACTCATCTGATCTAAAACACATCCCATTATCCGCGATCAATTTGACTAGAGTGCCAAACCTAGTCATAACATTCTCCATCAGAAAATTCACTACCACTTTGCTCGTTGCTTTCCTAGTTGGAACAACCTCCACCCACTTAGTAAAATAATCACTGGCCACTAGTATCCATATGTGCCCTCCACTTGATCTATCCTGTATTTCTCCAATGAAATCAACTCCCCATTGGTGAAAAGGTGCTTCTACTTGGAAAGGTCTAAGTGGCAATGCTCCCTGATACTTCAATTTTCTTGAAAATTTCTGACAAGCCTCACACTTCCTCACATACGCAAAGGAATCATTGAATACCCTAGGCCAATAATAACCAGCCCTGAGAATCTTGTGTGTAGTAGTCTTAGCAGAATAATGGCCTCCACACACCCCTTCATGCATTTCTTTCAAAACGTATTTTTCCTGGGATTCATCTAAACATAACAGCAATATACCATCCTTATTTTTCCAGAATAGATCCCCTTTAAAAAATCATATTTAGAAGCCTGCAACTTCAAGGCTCTCCTTTGATTATCATTCAACCCTTCAGGGAACTTCATATGTTTCAGATAATGCATTACATTTGTATACCATGGAGTATGCTCAATACTTGCTATGATTTCACCCTTACCTTCAACATTGCAGATCTGGTTTGCTTCAATATTTATTTCTGCCATCAGCCTGGCTAGACCCTGTCCTCTTACCAACTTGGTAATCTGAATCTCCATGTTAAATTCTTGAATTTTGTTAATCCACCTGCATCTCTACCCCATCACTTCTATTTTCACCATAATATCCTTCACGGCTGCATGTGGGACATAAGAAATGACCTTAGCTCCAACATGGTAAGGTCTGAAAGCCTTTGCTGATTTGACCAATGCATAAGCCTGTTCTTCCATAATGTCATATTTCAATTCTTACCCTTGCAAAGATTTACTAAAAAAAAAGAAACAGGCTGCTCATGACCTTCATCATTTTTTTGTAACATGACAACAGCTATGGTATGGAATGTGGCAAAATAAAAAATCTAAAATGGCTTAGTAAAATTAGGGGACTTTAGGATAGGTGCTTCTTTGATAGCTCATTTTATAAATATGAAGGCATCCATAGCTTCAGCAGTCCAGTCAAATTTTTCTCCTTTTTTCAACATTTTAGATATAGGTTTAACAATCTCAGTAAAATTGGACACAAACCTCCTAACAAAATTTATTTGGCCAAAGAATGATTGGATTGCTTTGACAGTTTTAGGAATGGGAATTTTTATCAATGGCCTCTACCCTTTTAGGATCTATCCTATCCCCATCTTTTGATACAATATGCCCCAAAAGTTTACCCTCTGTAACAACAAAATGACATCTTTTAGGATTAAGACTTATACCATACTCCAAGGATTTGATGAAGATCTTCTCCAAATCAGCCACATGGTCCTCTGCCCTTTTGGAATAAGAAGTGACATCATATTGATATACCACCATTATAGCGTTGATCAGATCTGCAAATGCCACATCCATGGCCCTCTGAAAGGTAGCTCCTGCATTTGTGAGACCAAATGACATTCTTATATAAACATAAGTTACCCATGGCGTAGTGAATGCTATTTTGTATTGCTCAGATTCTTTGACTTTGACCTGATTATATCCAGAAAATCCATCCATCATTGATAATAGCTCACACCCTGTCACTTTGTGCAATATTGCCTCCATGTTTGGAAGAGGATAATTATCTTTTAGGAAAGCAACATTCAGATTTCTAAAGTCCACACACAGTCTTATGTCCCCATTTTTCTTCCTAACTGGGACCAAATTTGAGACCCATGTCGAATTCCTAATGGGTTTAATAATACCTCCATCTCTAAGCTTTGCTATCGCCTCTTGCATCTTAGGTTCAAGAGTGGGGTTAATAGGCCTCTGCTTCTATCTGAATGGCTTCGTATCTGGCTTAAGTGGAATCTCATGCTGAAAAAGATCTTCTCTATATGCCTTCAAATCCTCATAAGACCAAGCAAACACATGCTTGTATTTTCTCAGCAATGTAATCAACATTCTTCTAATGGTTGGGCTTATTTTCTTTCCAATATAAACCCTTTTTGGTGCTAATTCAGTTCCCAAATTTATTTCTTCAATATCTTCTTTCTTAATTGGTGTCTGCTTTATGAGGGAATGATCACTCCCATCATACACTCTCTCCAATGCCACAAACCCTTTGGGAAGCTTGTTAGTTTTAAGCTGCAAAACTTCCTTCCCAAATACAGTTTGTTTCCCATCCACTTCTTCCACAAAAGCATTGAAATCAATCTCTTGTGCTTCATACTGATCTATACAATGAAGAAATTTCAAAAGGTCAGTATCATCATCAAAAACTTGCCAACTATATATATTGTTAGGGATTGCTGGTCTTGTTTTAAATTCAACTTGAGACACTTCTGCCAAAGTGATATCATCTTTCTTCAAGGTTAAATTAGCCAAAAAATCAACCATCAAGTTTTCAGATCTATCTATCCAATCAATTGAAAATGCATCAAATAGTTCAATTGTATCCCACACAACATTTCTATATTGTTTCAGCCTCTTGTTCTTTGCAACATATTTTGATTTAACTTGTGACACAACTAACTCAGAATCTCCCATAACAGACAATAATTTAATCTTATGTTTGACAACCATGTTCAAACCAATCAACAAGGCTTCATACTCGGCCACATTATTTGTACATTCAAAAGCCAACAAAAATGAATGTTTAAATGTTGTACCTTCAGGTGATATGAAAACTACCCCAACTCCATTACCTTCTTGACTACATGGCCCATCAAAGTACATTTTCCACACACCCTGCTGTTTTCTAGAGACAAGCTTATCAATTGGGTCAGTATTTATTAGTTCTGGCTGAGATAATTCTACTCTAAAACTCCCCAAATCTACATCACATAAGCAATTAAGTTGTTCTTGAGGAACACACTCAACAATTTGATTCACCCTTGGTTCTCTACATAGTTTTACCTCTTCACCATTAACTGGTATTGTGGCATATGATAAGTCAAATTGCACATTACCTCCAACTGCTGCAGTCCATTGTCTTGACAAAATCATTCCAAATTGAGGAGGTGTATCAATCATAGTTATATCAATGTTATAAGCTTCTTGTGGGTAGGCTGCTAATTTTACTTCTACATCTTTCATAATCCCCACAAATGGGACAGGCCTACTATCCATAGCATAACATTTACCACCCTCAATATCTATCCACATGCCAAGTTGTTTCATTACCCCTACTGGCATAATATTCATACAAGCACTTGAATCTATCATGCAATTTCTTACCAATTTACCATTTACGAGTAAGGTAGTGAAAAATGGATCAATTTGTGGTGTGTTCATCAATGCATCATTTAAGCCAATTTCTAAAAAAATTATCTTTCCTTTCTTATCAGTAATTGCAGGATTCTCATTTTGTTCAAAGTTCACAACTTGATTCCTCCCACCAGACATCAATTGAATAGCACTCTCCCTATACTCTTTAATTTTCATCATTTCAAGTAACGGGACAAATATTTTTACCTGGGATAAAGCTTGCACAAAATCAAAAGATGCACCTTCAGCTCTCATCAACTTCTTTTGCTCTACTGGTTCACTTTTGTACTCCTTTTTCTCCCTCTTTGATGTCAGATCCATTTTTTGTTTATCCTTGGGGGATTCTTTATTTTCTTCTTTGGGAACATACTTATGTTCCTTGTTATGAGGGGGCTCAACATTTTACTTTTTTGATATTTCATGGGACATATTTTTATCTTTCAAAAATATTCCTTTTGGAACACCTTCATTCTCATTCACTGTTCTATTCCTCAGCCGATACTTGCTTTTAGCCAGCTCAACTGCCTCAATAGTCAATCTTTTAATTTCTTCCCTAGTTGGTCTCTTCATATTTCCCTTATTAGTTTGATATGATGCAGCAGGGAAACCTTGTTCATCATCACTTTCTTCATAATCATAAAAAATATTTTGCTCTGCCATTTGAACATTATATATTTGACGATCAACATCATATTCATATCCTCCCTCTTCTAAAGATGAATATCCCTGCTCTGCTGAGTGAAGAATATGAGAAGTCAAATAAATGTTATTGTCTTCTTCATTATTGTTTTCTACCATACCTTTTCCTGGCATTGACTGAGCTACAACACAATGTTCTAAAGAATGTGACAAGTCACAAACTAAACACCAAGGACCATTACCAACCATGTATGTCCCTATTTTCTTCAAAGGGTCAGGTGTCTCTTTATTTCTTGGCCCATCCATCATTGGCTTTCCATTTCTCCAATTTGTATTATAAGGCATGTCATGTAGTCTTGGCCTCTCATTCCTATATGTGTTTTCTTGTTTATTTGGAGGAGCATATTGGGGAACCCTAGGGTTATCCCTCTTGGCAATCATCCCTGCAGCCTTCCTGTTATTTTCAATTGTGAGTGTTATCCTTTGAGCTTCTGCCAAGTCCCTATGACCCCTATTCCTGAGCTCATAACCTGTCTTAGGATCAAAAGATTTTAGATAAATACTCAATGTAGCAGGATCAACCAATTTAGATCCAAGAGGTATCTTATTATGCAATTTAGAAAATATCTGGTTGAAATCATAAGATGATTTATTTTGATGCTTCTAAATAGTCACCAATTCATGCAATGCGAATTCAAGTGCATATTGATTCCCATACTACTCAAGAAATTGTTCATAAAACACATGAATAGAATTAATAGAAGCTGTTGGCAGATTATTAAACCAATCTCTAGCATCTTCAGTCAGTGACATCATAAACAGTCTCATTTGTATACCTTCATATTGCATATCTAAATATTGCATAAAAGCATTAAAACTCCTTAAATGCTCTTCAGCTGCAGTAGCACTACTCCCTATGAATTTTGGGACCAAACTTCTCCAACTATTATCCATAGGGTAAGGGCATATTTTTAGTCCAGCCAAGTCAAACTACCTAATCATGGTTGCATATTGTGGAGGAGGATTTTGGTAATACTGACACTGGTACAATGGATTATTATTTGCCACATATTTCTGACCTTGTGGGGGTACATGTTGTTGATAAGGAGGTGGCTGAACACCTTGATTTTGTGGTGGAACATTTTGATATCTACCTTGATTCCTTGGCTGATTCTGGTAGGCCTGTGAGGAATTTGATGGGGCTGCATTATTGTTCCCTTGCCTATGAGGTGGCACATATTTTTGCAAATTAGCCATTTGAGTACTGATCTGTATTTTCCTCAATTTCAATTCTTCAAGTTCTCTAATTTCTTGGAGCCTCTACTGATATTCTATTCTTGCCCTTTCTACTTCTTGTCTCTCATGTTCTATTCTTGCGTTTATTTCATCCCTGGCCATAAGTTCATAATTCTCCTTAGAGGTTGCTTCATAGCCAAGCCCATCCTGATTTTCTTCAAGAAATGCCATTTTCTGATCATATTCATGTTGTCTTCTTTCTCTTTCAACTTCACATTCAGCCATAAATTCTTCAACCTTCTTAGAATCTGGTTGATAAAATGGATTCCTCTATTCCTCAGGAGTGTGAGGTTCTCTAGAAGGGCAGTCCTCATTTGCTAATGTGCCATATGAATTGTGTATCTCCAGTGATGATTTCAATGTTTTATTTTTGTCTGATGGTCCCATGTCATCGGTCACCTTTTTACCTTTATCATTCTTCTCTATCCATTTATTTTTGGCATTAGGACCATCACCATCTTTGTACAAAGACCTTCTTCCTTGCATTTTGGGAGCAATTGTGATGGTCTGAACTCTAGGAAGATTTCTTTTTGATATATATTTCAATTTATCAGTCTCAATATATTTGTTCATTTAGAGTTGCCACTCACTTTCCAAAAGTGAGAAAATTTGCAATTCTTTATTCCCAGTGGAGTCTTCTACAAGATACTGACTCTATGACAAGGCTAATTTTCAGATTATGATTCCCTAGAGGAGTCGCCAAACTGTTGGTTCTCAAAAATGAAGGTTTTAACTATAAGATTTTTCAAGGACCTTACAACATTCTTGGACAACATACAAGATCAATTATACACTTAAACCTTCCACTCTTTAGGTTCTACAAGACCTAGGTGGGTGAACCTATGTGAAATATGCAGATTTGATATGAATTTCCTACTAAACAGTCTACCCACAATGGCAGTTGGGAATGGATAGACAAAAGGATACTACAACTAATCCTACTACACAAGTGAAAGGTTTTGAATATATTGATTATTAGGAATTCTATCCTTTGGGATATGGCAGATCAGTGCCTTCTATCTCTTGGGCAACATAGTTAAAATAACAAGGATTCAAGGTGCTTCCCTATCCAACTTAATTCAAATTTTTAAGAATATCTAAGGTATGAAATTCTATGACTGGCATATCATTTCACCCAATTTATGGCTTGCATAAATTACTCTTGAATATCTTCCTACTAAGTTCTTCTTTAAACATCCAACCAAAAATCTAAAATCACTGTGACTTGCTTAAAAGAATTTAATTATGACTTTGCAGACACCTATTAATCAAATCACACAGTGAAAATTGCACCATGATAAACCAGATATATACTTGTTGTCCTGATTTAGATGATTTAAGAAATTTTAATTGGAAGCAACCTAATATGAAATTCAGCAATTATGTCATCTTAACAAACAAACTCAGAAAATTTGCACCAGTTTAAAAATGTTTACTCCATTACATCCAGTTTCAAGGACTTTTCATTGCTCTTATCCCAGCTCTATTATTACAGTGGAAAAAATCCCATCTTTCTCAAACCTCTGTGACTGATCTTTTCGCAAATCTTTATATCATAGTTCAACAGTCACAACCTTTCATTTTACCTGCCATAACTGCTTGATATTCTAATAGAAATACAAAATTTAAATAAGTTTCCTTATCGGCAATTTAAATATTTATGACTATAGTCGAGCTTTTAAATTTTTACATTAATATTTCTCATGGTTGTCATAGCTTGTACTGCTCTACCGCGGCCATCCTATTGACTGACCACGGTATAGTGGTGACTGTTTTGATACTGCCTTGTCGGTTATCTCATAGACTACCACAGTCACCACTGTCTATGTTTTAGCAGCTATGGTAATGCGGTGCCTCCTCTATTGCTGACCGTTTGCCATTGCCTTCACTATTACCGCGTTACCTCAGTCTTCATTTTAACAACTATGGTATAGCAGTAACTGCTCACTGACCGCCATCCTACTACTTCACTGTCACCTCCACTGCTTATTAACCATTTACCGTAGTCACCACGGTATTTGTTTTAGCGGCTATGGTATCGCGGTAACTGCTACCTCGTCGGTTGCTTACCCCATCATCATAGTCACCGCGGTCTATCAGATGACAATTCGTGGTAATGCGGTGGCTCCCCCTTTGTCGTCTGCTAATCGCTACCACAGTCACTGTGGTCACTGGCCTGACTGCTAGTGGTACTAAGGTGACTTTCTTCTGCCTACTCTATTAGCTGCTACCACCATACCGCGAGCTCATTGTGGGAGGCCGCGATAAAGCGGTGAAGGAAATATAAAATGATTTCTAAGGGAGGGGTAAGGATTTGAAGTGAATGATAAAGTGGACAGGGAATGAAATGAAGAATTTTTATGAAAAGATAGGCAAATATGAGCTTAAATGGATAAAAAGGCATAGGATTTTAATTGAAAATTTTGGTTCTAACAGGAACAATGTGGTTTTGTCTTAGGGAAAGAGTCAACCGAAGGGTAAATAATAGCTCATGAAATTTTTCAGTTAAATCATCAAGATAAAAATCTAGCCATGACATAAAATTAGACATGATGAAGGCCTATGACAAAGTAAATTGGTATTTTTTAGTAAAGGTTTTGGCAAGGCTAGGTTTTCTTCAAAAATGGTACAAATGGATTCTTTCCTATCTCAAATCTGCTAAATTCTTAGTTCTCATAAATGGCTCTTTGATTGATTTTTTTTTTGTCTCTCAAGGAGTTAGGGAAGGAGACCCTCTTTCTCCTTTCCTCTTCATCTTGATGGTGGAAGTGTTGAGCCAAACAATTGTAGCCTTCCATGCATAAATTAAATGGAATGGTATAAAAATATCAATATTAGACATCTCTTTTACTCATTCCTTATTCGCAGATGATACATTACTATTTGGTCATCCCTCAACATGTGAATCCAAAAATATAAAGTATGTTCTAGACAACTATTATCTAATTTTAGGCCAAATGATTAATCTGAGGAATTCAAAAATATTTCTTAGAATACTAGCACTTTGGTAGTGGGCCTTATCCTCTCTATCTTTGAAATTAGGCAAAATAAACTACCCTGCAACTATTTGGTCATTCCTTTCTTTGTAAGGATCAAAAAGAATCATTTTGGCACAAGATCTTTATGCATATACAAAGTAGATTAGCATCCTAGAAGGGTAGATGGTTATCACTAGCAAGGAGATTTACTATGATAAGATCAATGTTGTCTACCATTCCCAACCACTTCTCATCAGTACTCAAAATACAAAGAGAGATTCATGAGAATATTGTCAAAGAAACTAGGCAATTTTTGTGGAGAGGTAATTTGGAAAATTCTAGGAAAATACCTTTAGTTTTCTAGGAGAAAATGTGTCAGGATAAATTATTTGGAGGTGTCATTCAAAATCTAGAATTGAGAAATCTATCATTAGGTGCAAAGTTAACATAGTTCAAACTCTATACAAACCCTTCTTCAAATGGAGCCAAATCATGAGATCCAAGTACCTTGATTTGTTGGCATTGAAAAAAATCTTCACTTTATAAAATCCATGGGAAGGCTCAAAAATGTGGAATTTTATTGTCACATGTCGAGGCATACTCTCACCTTTCCTATCATGGACTATCGACAATAGTGAAAAGGTAAATTTTTGTGAAGATTCTTGGGATGGTAACCCTCTTCTAACTATAGTTGATGGTTTATAGAAGGCATGCAGGCTTGTCTGAAATTAGTTTGGAGATCCAAGATCAAACATTATGTAGTAAAAGATAATACAAATTTCAAATCCAATGCTATATCATAGAATTTTTTCACAATCTCCCTTTCCCTCAGCAACAAAAATATAAGCTGCAATCAATATTGGACATAATAATTGTTAAATAATTTCATATTGCAAGGATAAAATTATTTGGGCCCCATCCAAAACAAGAAAATATAATGTCAAACAAGGATACAAATATTTTACTTTTGAGGATAGAATTCAACTAGGTATGTGGCAATATAAGCTTTGTTGGCACACCTCAATTCTCCCTAAACCAAGTGCTTTTTCTTGGTTAACTCTTCATAACTGGGTCTCAATCATTTGTATACTTTTCATGCTAGGCCTTTCCCAACCATTCAATGGTATTCTATGTGGCATCCATCAGGAATCGGTAGATCATCTTTTTTTTCCATTGTATTTTTGCTCAAACTTGTTGGAATTGGATCCAAATCAAATTCCATTAGCTTTCCCCATTGAAAAACATCATTTTAGATCTATTTCAAAGTTGTTCATTACTCTGTAAAGGTTCTCTCTTTGAAGAACTATGGGTGGTGAGCCCGATCTTAATAGTGTGAAACATATGGCTCGAACGAAACAAAAAGATTTTTAGAAATATTTTTTTAGATTTGAAAAAATTCCTCAATAAATTAGAAAGGAATATATCCAAGGTAGTAATGGAAGATTTAATTAAAAACTAAAGCCAAGTAGCTCATTTTCATATTGGGATAATGAAATTTTAAATAATTGGTCTCTTTTGAAGTTTCCAAACCAAGAGGCACACTCTAATGCCCAAAAAGTTGATAAAAGTATAATCAAATGGTGTACACTACCTCCAAATGTCATGAAATTAAATTTTTATGGTGTGTCTAAAGGTAATCTGGGATTATCTGGGTTACATTATGTAAATTACAATGACAAAGGAGAGTTATTAAATGGTTTATCTCTGAAGTTACCTATGGAAAATAACAATATAGCAGAGGCACACAGCCTCTTAGTAGAGGTAAAGCTAGAAAACAACATGAAACTCAAAAATATTCACATTGAAGGAGATTATTTAAACATTACTTATGCTTGAAGGAACTGACGAGCAAACAACTAGGTCACTTCTTACATATTGAAACTAGTTTGGGAGCTCCTTGAGGGTTTCACTTTAGTAACAATTACACATTTATATAAGGAAGAAAATTATACAAAAAACACCCTAACAAACCACACTTACAAAATGGAGATATAAACTATCTAAATTGATACATCTAATTTTTTCAACTTGGAGAATTTTGCATAAATCATTCATTGAACCGTAGGAAATAGAGCTCCACCCTTTAGGGAGATGGAACTAGGGGGTACCTATTTCACTCTGAGTTCATTTAAGGAAACCCTAGAGACTTCCATCAATTGATTCAATTAAGAGAAGTACCACTAGGACACAAAGGGGAGTTTTCCTTAGGTTTGATTAAAGGGGATTCACCACTAAATAAATGCTTAGAAATAAAGAAATGTAAATCTAGCTATGTGACCTAGAAAATGAAACTTATAATTAGAATAATAAATTGAGGATAAACAAAGAAGCACTTGGAATACTGAAGAGGTCAAAAAAAGGTCCGCAACCCTGGAATTCCGACTTTTGATGCTTACTGGGACTGATACACTAGACTAGGCGATTGAGTCCTAGTTAGGGTTTCTAGGTTGAGTCTGAAATTTGTTGCTAGAAAACCTGGATCTACAGAAAAATGTTGAAAAGGTGTATACTGGGAATCATATTCCCAAGGTTGAAATTTATTAGGGTTTGACTAAAAATTATGGACCCTCGAGTGATCTTCTGTAGCTTTTTTCTTGTTTGATCTACAAGTCCAAAAAGTTTTAATTTTGATTTGTAGGTGAGTTTTTGTGAAGATGACAACTTCTTGACAACTTGACAAATTTATTCAATCTTTCAATTTCATCTTCAAAGTATCTTCAATCTTCAAATCACCAAGATCTACAATCACACATGAAGAGGAAAAAATATTGTTGTGTTAGGGAATAGGGGTTTTCCTTGGTCAAACCCCATTTTCCTAACCAAACCTTGAAATGAAATGAAATAGAATGAAGGAATGATGAATGAATAAATGCAATGTTGCAACTCACTAAAACCTTGAAACAAAGGGTATAATATTTTGTGAAATGGCTATCATGAATTTGGATCTCAACTCTTGATCTTGATATGAAATAATCTCTTTCAATGCTTGCTTGAATCATGGATACCTACATCACAAATGTTAGCTCAAAAACACACGTGATGCATGATGACTTTGACTTGATGCATGAATCTTGAATTGATGCTCCAAAATTATTGATAATAAGCTATTGCATTCTCTTGAATACTCTTGTGAAAGTACTCTTGATTACTTATTAAATTGATAGGATAAATTATGTGAAATAACCTTGTATTATACGTGTTTATGCCAAATTTGTCAAAATTACAACACTACAAGCCAACATCAGATCTAGGAGAAAAAAATATTGTCAAGAATTGAATTCAAAATAGGTGCAAGTTAAAGCAAGACTCATATGCCAGTTGGGGTGTATGAGTCCCAATACCTCAAACTCAGGAAATAAATTTCAAGAAATGTTAAGTTCAATGCAATATTCAGGATTAGGCCCCAAAACCTAGGTGGGACCCATAGGCCCAAGGTGGCATATGAGTCCTAGATCACTAGATCTTGAACACACAACCCAAAAACATGAATTATGATTGGTCCATTAATGAATGTTGAGATTATCCTTAGAGAAATGCATTAAATAAGGCTTGTATGTAAAATAGGACCAAGTAAGGCATAAAGAAGTGCAATTTTAGCAAGGAGGTCCCAAATAAGTGTGAAAATGTAAAAGGATACATTTTTCTACACTAAATTTAGGCCCCACTTTAGTGAGAGGAGGAACTTGCTTCAAACTAACACAAAAGTAGACAAACTCGCATCAAGAGGGGTTCAAATGTACCAATGCTAGTGAGACAGGATGACAATGATCAAGAGGGTTGTGCAAGCCCCTGGGATCAAGATCCTATGGAAAACTATCATAGGCTGAAAAGACCATGCATGCGAATGATTTATGAAGCAACAACAAGATACAAGCATACACTACTAAAGATGTAAAGAAGAACGAAAAAAATAGAATAGAGTGATGGATCAAGCCTAGATTGTTTTTCCAACATGACATGGATCAAATATAAGTTGTTTGTCCAAAAACATTTACAAGTGGAGCACAATGTCCACTATGCAAACCAAACACATGCTCACAAGGGCTAGTGGAACCTCAGGTCATCTACTAGTTGAGCCCCTAGAGACACATACAGACATGGCTAGTATGTGCTCACCCAAACAAACAAGTGGCTATGGTAAAGTCACCCCTATGTTTGGCTCCCATACGCTAACCATACCAAAGCTATACCTCCTAATAACTTTGATAAGGCACCACAAAATATGAACAACATGAGCCATGAGGCACGAAAAACTTTGTATGCTAACACTAATGAACAAATAGGATGACTCCACAGGAAGGCAAAGTGTGTTATACAAGGTGGCCATATAACAATTATTGTAAATGAAAAATAGTGTAAGGTACGTTCAAAGGAGTCTTTCTTAGTTCATGTAAGGTCTCAACCTAGGGAACATCATGCCTAATGTCTCCAAGAGAGAAACAATCAAAGAATAGAATATTCATAACTTAGGGGATGACATGTGTCACATCAATCCACTATGAGGAATATAATATGCAAAGAGAGATCACACTCTTGAAGTAAATCACACCCAATATCAACACAAAGAGAAAGACACGTCACACGAAGTAAGAAGAGTACACAATGAAACATGAGAAATGTAAAAAAAATAATGCCAATGTATGCCCCCACTTTAAAGAAATTATTAAATAGCATATTGTGAGCAATTACTTTAAAGTAGAAAATGATAAATTATAACAATAAAGAGGACATGACTTCTTATTTGGAAAGCCCTATGCCAAGTCATATGTTTCCAAATGAATCTATGTCATGAAAAGGGGTTTACTCCAAAATGAAATCCCAAAATAACACATAAGGGATCCACAAATTCGGGGTCAATATGTCTTTGCTACAATGTTATTAGAGAGCTAAGAATTTTCATTGAAATGAAGAAAATGGATGGGGGTCTCTTTTTGCTTCTAGGGTTTTTGACCTAAAAGGAGAGAGTCTATTTTCTCTATTTCACTCAAGAACAACCCTTGACATTCCAATACAAAGGAGATTGAAATCTGACAAAGGGTGTGTTCTAGGGGATGGAATGATGTAAATGAGAGGTTCACAACCAAGTTTAGACTTGGAAAGACAATGAAATGCAAAAACCCTAGCTTGATGCAATGCTTCAAAGAATGATCTAGAAATGCAAGCAAGCAACAATATAAAATTGTAAAATTTGAGATGTGCACCTGGAAAACTAGAGAAGGCGGAATGGAGGTCTAAAACCCTAGAAAATTGACTATTGAAGCCAATTGGGGCTCATTCGCCAAGCTAGGAAAATCAGTCTAGTGTCAAGAAAACTATGCTAGAATAGGTTTTAGACAAAAGGGTACTCAAATCTGCAAAAATATCTGACAAGAAGGTAAAGTGGAACTCATTTACTAATAGTGGCACGAATTAGTCCACTTTTGGATTTCTAGAAATTCAAAGATGGATTATGTAGCTCTCAATCTACTCAGTTGTTCTCGATTCAGATCTGAGTCTGAAATTGCTAAATTCAACCTGTAGGTCTTCTCCAAGCTCTTCCAAGGTTTTTTCACAATATTGACAACTTTGACTTGCTTTGACAACTTGATGACAACTTTTCCAATCTTGCTCCTTGATAAATGTACATCCTAGACCTACAAATCACTTGCACGTAGAGGGGAAAATGGTTGTGGGGTTAGAGAATGGGGGTTTTCCTTGGTCAAACCTCTTGTTGGTAATTAAACCTTGAAATAGAAAACAAATGTAAAGTAGATTGATGAATGAACAAAATGAGATGTTGCAACTCACCAAACCCTTGCAATGAAGTGTTGCAATTATTCTTGACATGACCATAATGGATGTGGTTCTTGATTCTTTCTTGAAGGAGATAGATCTTGAATGCAAAGCTTGCTTGGATCATGAAATTTACACCAAAATTATAAGAACAATGACAAACATGAAGAATGTGATCTTTGACATGATGATTGATCTTGAAGGATGTTCTTGAAATCTTGATAATCTACCCTTGAATGATTTTTCTCAAATGCTCTTGTGAACTCAATGAATGCTTGAATGCTTAGGAGTGATAGGATGATAGAATTGATGGGATTGAAATGAGTGAAAGATCTTTGTATTTGTACCCAATTATTCAATAATTCTTGAAATTAAAACACTAGAATCTGACATTGGCTCTTGGAGAATAAAATTCAGCCAAATATTTAAAATAATTTTGATTTTTGAGTTAAGGGGGACTCATTCGCCACCTTGGGTGAATGGGTCCCACCTAAGGTGACTTATTCACCCAAAATAGTGAATGAGTCCCACCTTAGAAATTTGAGGTGGGTTTTTGGGGATTTAATGTTTTAAATGCCATTTGTTGGGATTATCCTCAAAAATACACCAAAATAAGGCTTGTGGAAGCAAAAGGGGGTGAATTAAAGCATAAGAGAGCCCAATTATTAATGATAATCCTAGGGTAATGTGAAAGTGTGTTACAACACTTTACAACACACCAAATAAGGCAAGGCTAAGAGAAATTATGATGAAAATAAAGTTAATCATGCTTAGAAATCCTAGAAAGATGTGAAAGTGTGTTACAACACATTCCAACACCTTTACAAGGCATCATTAAAGTAAATTAGTTAAAAAGTTCCCAAGACCTAATGTGAATGTATTATCCACATTACAACATTAAATCAAGGCCAAACTAAGCCAAAATCCACAAGAAGTCTAGCTAAAAAATCACGAAAAAGGCTAAGGACCCTTTTTTTGACGTTACAGTCATCATTCCCCAAATACTCATGGAACAAGAAGAATGACACAAAGAGAGTGAAAAAAAAGAAAAAAATTTGGATCAACATGGAAGAGACCTAAATGTCTCGATTCCTTGCATCATCCCCAAATGGAAAACACAAGACAAATAAAATGCTTACGGCATAGAGGAGAATGTAGATACAAATAGAGGAATTTCATGAAGAGCTCGAGGGATACATCAAAAAAAACACTACAGGGATGTCACATTATGCACATGAAATCACACATATAACATGAAAAATAAAAAAAATAAAAGACTAGTAAGGCATATGCAAGTCAACCTATAACAGGTCATCCACATCCCAATCTTGTTCAACATATATGAAAGGCAGACAATTATCCAAAGGGACAATAGCAAGTGCTAAACTAGGGGAAGCACCAAGTTCAATACTCTTCTTAGGAGAATTGTCCTTTAAGTTCATAGAAGAGGAAAATAATGAATTAAATTCATTATGCACTTCTTCATCAATTTTAGCAATCTCATCATCACAATCTAAGTTAATCACAACAGGGGGTTGAATGATAATGTCCAAAGAAGGTGCTAGTTCTGGTTGCATTTGCAATATAGGATCTTTTTGTTGTGGTGAAGAGGGATAATCCCCATGTATTACTTCATTTAATTTTGGATGTTGATTTTATTTATTGTTTTCTTCATTTAACCTTTGAGCAATATCACGATGTCTACACCTACACACTCTAGCATTTCTATTTCTTTTGGTAAAATTTTCAAGTTGTGTTTGTGTAGGAGTGGGTTTATCAACCATAGGTTGCTTTTCTTCCCTAAGGGGATGAATGAAAGGAACTATAGGAGGTTGTTCAACCAATTTATCTTTATCTTTGTAAACTTGTTTTATCTTAGGAGGTATGAGAAAATTGTTTTCATTCTCTTGGTCGCTTGTAGGAGATAGGCAAAGGATCGGTCTTGAGTTGGTCTTAGTTATTTGGAATTTATTTTGGTTCAATCATGGTTTCGTCAAGGATAGGAGACTCAATCATGGTTTGAGGCATGTTTTGAAGTGATAGTTATGGTATTTATTTCACCTTAAAATTTTGATAGGATTTGAAAAAGAAGTCTTCACGAGGTTTAACAGGTTCAATAGGCTCAATCCAAAAGAAATCCAATAAAAAAATTCCATGGTAAGACATATATAGGATTAAAGCCACTATGGTGCATAGTAAATATTTCATTGTCAAAGGGAAAATTTAAGCATTTATGCACAACCGATGGGATGACATCCATAGATCATAGCCATGGGTAACCAAGCTTCACATGAAATTGATCTAATGTCAAGATGATGGAGAATAAGACATCTAATTGTTTTAGTCCAACTTTTATAGGGAGGATGATTGAACCAATCACAGGGAAAAAAAATCATTATGCATTTTTATCCATGCTTTTGGTTTATCATATGTATCTTGATAGAGATCATGCACAAGTAAGAATTCTTTAGTTATCACATTCTCTCCACAGACAGGATCAATTAATATCCCATTAGTGGGCTTATCATTGATTCAACTGACTATGTAAAGAGGACCATGAGGTGCATTTCTGATTACATCTTTAGATGAGTAAGAAATTTCAAGAGACATTTTAGTTTGGCCCTTACGAGATTGAATTTTAATCAATCCAACCATACTATCCATAGGTTCTTGTTCATTAGTATATGTGTTGTCATCATCCGCGTCGTCATTCATCACATCATTCTTTTTAGTTTCACTAGATTTGACACATGAAATATTATGATTTGGCATAGGGCTGGTAAAGATTTATAAGTTTTGGTTGGGAGGGGCAATAGACTTATTACCTTGATAATTGACACCTCCAATTTTAATATGATTAGAATCAATGAGGTCTTGCACAAGATGTTTAAGATTCTTACAATGTTTTGTATCATGTCCATTTTTTCAGTGAAAATGATAATAGGAATTTGATCTAAAGTCAGAGGTAAAGGCTTATTAGGATCAGGAGTTCTAACAAGAGGTAAGGAAATCAAGTTCTCCTCTAGAAGTTGTAACATGGTGTTATGGAGGGTATCGGGTAAGGGATTTGAAAATAAGAAAATAGTGACCTCGCTCTTGGGCTTCTAGGGTTTTGGACCTAAAATGAAGGAGGCCAATTTTCTTGGGTCTTTTCACTCAAGAATGAACCCTTGAGATTTCAATGCAAAGGAGATTGAAATCTAGCAAAGGGAATGTTTTAGGGAATTGAATGATGTTAAATGAGGGGTTCACCACCAAGTGTAAACTTGGAAAAGAAGATGTTGGAAAACATGGTATGATATGCAAAATGACCTAGAAAGATAAACAAAATGCAATAAGAAGCTATGAAATATGAATGTGTGCACCTCAGAGACTAAAGAAGGAATAATGGAGATTTGGATTATTAAAAAAATTACTATTTATGTTGACTAGGACTCATTCGCCAAGTTGGGTGAATCACTCTAATTTTTTGGAAAATGTGCAAGAACAAGTTTCAGCCAAAAGGGTATCCAAATCTACAAAGATCTTGTGTAGTCCTGTACAGTGGGACTCATTTTCCAATATTGGAAAGTCAGTCCACTTTTTCTTTTCTAGAAATTCTAAAGTTTAATATTATGTTCCTCTCGATTTTGTTTGCTCTTTTTGACTGGTTTTCGGATCTGAATTTGCAAAATAGCACCTGTAGGTCTTCTCCAAGCTTCTCCAAGGTTGAATGGAAACTTTGACAACTTTAGAGACTTGAAAAAAATTCTTCACCTTTGCTCCTTGATAAATATACAACCTAAACTTGGAAATTGCACACAAGAAGAGAGAAAAATGTTGTGGGGGTTAGAGAATAGGGGTTTGCCTTGGTCAAACCTCTTGCTGGTAATTAAACCTTGTAATGAAAGTAAATGTAAAGGGAGAATGATGGATGAACAAAATTTAATGTTGCAAATCACTAAACCATAGCAATAAATTGCTACAATTATGCTTGAAATGGTTGTAATGGATGTGTTTTTTGACTCTTGCTTGATGGAGATGGATCTTGAATGTAATGCTTGCTTGAATCATGAACTCTACATCACACTTGTTAGCACCATAAAAAACATGAATAATATGATCTGTGACATGATGATTGATGCTTGAAGAATGATCTTGAATGCTTGATAATCTTCCTTTGAATGCCTTGAATTATCTTGCTCAAATTCTCTTGTGAACTCAATTTTCTATAAGGATGAGTACTTGAATTCTTGGGGTGGGGAAATGAGAGAAAGTTGAACAAGGAAAATCACATAGCTCTTTTCATCATTCATTTTATGCTTACCTCTCTTTGTAGCACCCATC
This sequence comes from Sequoiadendron giganteum, assembly GCA_007115665.2. Taxonomy (NCBI): domain Eukaryota; kingdom Viridiplantae; phylum Streptophyta; class Pinopsida; order Cupressales; family Cupressaceae; genus Sequoiadendron; species Sequoiadendron giganteum. Next base: position 706,650,623 of record CM021102.1, read on the forward strand.
AACAGAGTTGGCATTAGAAGAGGGCCTGTGCCAAGGAAGTCAATGACAAAATGCAAGGGGGTGGCCTTCAAGCAAGCATAGGGGAGTTGTCCTACTTTTCACCAGATGATGATGATCTTTAAGGGGTTGTTCACCCGAATCAGGGGCAACCAATCCATTGATGCTAGTCGTCGATGGGTGATGTTTGATCCAATGAAGAATGTTGCAAGTCCATCAAGCAAAGGGCAATGTTTAGGTAGTTTTAGCTACAGTAAAAGGGAAATCAGCTAGAGGACAAAACTGCTACAACACCTAGGTAGTAAAAGAAAAAATAGGGAAAAAAACAAAAGATGTATTTTAAATTGCTAAATATTGTGGGGTAGGTGAAGCCCTAGTGCAATCAAATTTGGGACACACAATGTAATTCAATCCTATCCATTCATTCAGGATTTGGAAAACTATAAATTACAACACTACAAGCCGACATAAGATCTAGGAGAATAAAATCCCATCGAAAATTTGATTTAAATTTCAATTTTGGTCACACGGGACTCATTCGCCCAAGGTGGTGAATGAGTCCCATCACACATAATGTATGGGACAAAAAATCAAAAGTTTCTAGAAATGTGTGAAACCTGCGTCGAGGCTAAAAAGACCTAGGTGGGACTCATTCACCCAAGGTGGTGAATGAGTCTCAAACACTAAATTTGGGCCACACAAGCCAAGAACACCTAAATTATGATTGGTTACTGGTTGGTGTCAGGATTATCCTTGAAAAGAAGCAATAAATGAGGCTTGTGGATGTAAAATAGGGCCAATTAAAGCATAAGAAAGCCCAATTATTAATGAAAAGCCTAAAGGAATGTGAAAGTGTGTCACAACACTTTACAAAACTCCAAATAAGGAAAGATTAAAGTTAATTATGATTAAAAGCATGTTTATTATGCATAATTAATTTATAAAAGCCTAGAAAAGTGTGAAAGTGTGTTACAAAACTTTACAACACCTTGTCAAGGTACCATTAAAATAAATTAGTTCACAAGAGACCAATACCTAATGTGAATGTGTTATCCAAATTACAACACTAAATCAAGGCAACATTAAGCCAAAATACACAAGGAGGACCCAAACGAGTGTGAAAATGTTAAAGGACCTTTCTTTCGACACTACAGGAGTAAATTGTCTAGTCAGATCCCCAAATGTAAAAGGATTTTTATTATTTATATAAACCACTTGGATATCAACATGTTGGGTTAGTTGAGGGGGATTTAGTTTCAAAAATCCTTTATTCTATTTCCTAAAAGGTTGGTAATTTTTTTGATTTGTGGATTCATAATTTTTAGGATGGCTAGAGGTGGTTTTTGTTTCATGACTACTAACCGAGTTTTGATAATCATGAAGGGTGGTACACAAGTGTACAAAGGAAGGAAACTTCATCATGCCAAGCTTATCTTGTATATTATTCTGTAAGTTCTCAATGAACATTCATTGAAGGTAAGGATCGAGAATATTTACTTCAATTTGGGAATAAAGCATTTGGTAGCATGAAATGAAGTCATTAACCTTTTCATCATCCTTTTGCTTAAATCTCATCAAATTGGCTAATGTCATCTTAGGGGTCATATGCACTTG
>CM021102.1:706654540-706748916 GCA_007115665.2 Sequoiadendron giganteum
ATCAAAGCATATAAAATGCGAATTATATTAGTGTGTGGTGTGAAATTTAGAAGGATAGTGATGTGAATTCACTTATGTATGGATTTGTGATGTGAATTGCAGAGCGAAGTGCATAATCAGACATAAGGTCTAGAATCTGATCTATGAGCCTAATCGAAATTATAACGAGGCATGAGTAGATTTTATTACTTCATTTCAATCCTTTAGATGGTCTTAATATGAATTTTTTTTAAGAAAGTGAGCCTTCCTATCTTGAGTAGTGAGCTCTAGGTAGTGAGCCTGAATGCATGTGCAAATTCCCATTTTGTAAAACTTATATTTGAGTACTCAAATTGTGGATTGACCTCCACCATGGTTTTTCCCCTAACAGGGTTTCCACGTAAAAATCCTTGTGTTATGGTGTTTTGAATAATTTCTTTGTTTTTTTACATCTTTCCTTTGGTTTAATGTTGAAATGGTTTGAATATCATATTAATAAAAGTTAATATTTGCAGAACATTGATTCACCCCCCCTCTCAGTGTTCCTTGATTCCAACAATTGGTTATTAGAGTTGTGTTCCTCCGAAGGAGTTTAGCAGCTTGAGGTGGATCTTGGAATGTAATGGACTCTGGTATTATTCAACTGTAGCTTGTGGTGGCACTTGATGATCTTGATCAGCCTAAAGAAAAAGTCTAAGAATTGAGAGCGAAACTTAAGGATGTTGAGAAATTCATTTAGACATTGAAGGATTAGATTGTTAAATCCAAGGAAAAGAGAAAGGATCTCTATGATCAAATTAAGAAAAAAGAGAGTAGAAGCATGGATGATGTTCACATGAATCAAACCTTGAAGGAAATAACTATAGAATGTGAAAAGCTTTCCAAAGACAATGCTACCCTAAAACATGAGATGGAGTCTATGGTGATGAAGGTAACTAAGGAGATTGAAGAAATGAAGAAGAATGAGGATAACCTTGCTCAGTCATTAAAAGAAAAATATGGTGAATGCAAAAGAGTAAATGGAGAATTCATTCAGTTGGAGAGTGAACTACAACAATCAAGAAACAATGAAGACGAGCTTGAAAAACAAATTGTTATTCTCAGGAATGAACTTACTACTGCAAATGAATACAAGGAAAATTTCAAGATTATCTTAGTTAAGCTTGATGAGATGACTCAAGGATAGAAGAATGAAAATGAAAAGTGAGGCATTGGATATGAGAAAGGAGAATGTTTCGGATCTAGACAAAGGAATTTCAGGCAAGGAAATCTAATGAGCAAAGAAAAAAGGCATCTGGTAAGACAACCTAATGCTCAAAAGTTTAATGGATATTTTTTTCTTGCAATAAATTTGGTCATATGGAAGCTCAATGTAGAAGTAAAATGAAACCCAGTGATTCATCATTCTTCGGTTAGTTTTTCAATTGCAAAAAGTTTGGTCATAAGTCAATTGAATGTAGAAAAATGTCAAACAACTCTGTCAATAGAAGGAATGTTGAATGTTACACCTATGGAAGATTAGGGAATATTTCTAACCAATGAAGATCAAGAAGAAATCAATGGAATGATTGGTCTGGACAAGGAAATATTGTGTGCTATAATTGCAACAAATACAATCACATTACAAGATTCTACAGAAATAAAAATATGGATAAAAGAGGTCTGGCATATAGAGGCAGAAACACACAGAAAGATGATAAAGATAAAGGGAAAGTGATTGCAGATGAAATAAGAGATCAGATGAAGAAGACATGGTTAAGAAAGATTGAGTCTCATGCAAGAAATAGTTCTGTACCAGAACCTACTTCCAGCAATTCCTCCAGAAATTGATTTCAGGCCATTGGCCTAGGGGAAGTTTTTCAAGAAAATCCTTTTTCCCTTGTTCGTAAACTAGTACCAGAACACGAAATATTGTCAAAATTTATATTAATGATCTACAGAGGCTTTGGAAAACATTTACGAGGAAATTCAAGAAATCATAGGTCCACAAAATAATTTTTCTCTCTGTTTGAGAAAATAGGGTATCCGAAGCACCTAGGGAAAAATAATTTATTACAAAAAAAGTTAGTTGTGCGAAGTCATAAAAAGAAGTTGGAACCCTCATTTGTCACTTTTCATCAAAAAAGAGAAGAAGGGGAGTAATCTATAGTATAATTTCAAAGGAACGAAGATAATTTAGCAGCGAATCTCTAAATCCATCAGGTATTTCAGTTGTTTGTGGAATTTCCATATGATTTTGTGCTTGGTAGAAGAACTTGTTAGGTACGGAAGGAAAAATGGAACAAATCAAAGGAATGATAAATATAGATGAGTATAGCAGTGAGAATATTAGAGCCATAAGGAATTTTTTATCGCCCAATGAATTGAAACTGTTGAGAGAAGCCAAACACAAAAATTTGAACATTTGGAAAGAGTTTCCCTATTTCGAGAACACAAATCATTAAGTTTATTTTGAGCAGATTGAATGACGATACTTTAATTTTGGGAAAACCCTACCTCATTTTGAAAGAAGTAATTGGAAATTTAACAGGATTATGCAAAGTTGGGGATATACCAAGAAAGAAATCCATCTAAAATAAAGAAGTCAAAACCCTAATTGGAGTTATTGGAGATCAAAGGGCACTTATAATCTCAACAATTAAAAACTTTGTGACAAGATACATTGCGCATGGAATATCCTACAAAATCTTCTTTAGAAACAAAGAAGGTGCTACTTCGACAGGTGTGATCTACATTTCACATAAAATGATAATGGAAAATCAGGACTTTGACCTTTGCAGATTGTTGAAAGATCAATTGATGGAGAATGTGTAGTTAACGAAGATGACAAATTACCCTTTCGGGTTTGGTACTTTGGTTATATTTCTAGTAATGTAATTTCTGAATTTCTTACCGAGGAACAACAATGTGATGTGGAAAGAGAATGAACCGGTGTGCAAACAAATTTACACACACTCTAAACGTTTGGCAAACTGTGATCAAGTATATGAGAATTTCTTTAAAATTTTGCTAGGAAAGTTTGGCTCAGTTGATATTTCTCTCCCAGTAAGGACACTTGAAGTTGGTTCCTCTCTCGGTGAGATAGAGAGGAAGAAGAAAAGAGAAAAATAAACAATTGTCTATACTCCTCTTGCATGCAAGATTCCAAAAATTGAAGGAAAAGGAAAAGAATAGGAAATTGTGGATATACTAGATGAAGAATCCAATAAGGAAATTGAGGACACACAAGGAAAAGAACTAGAATTAGCTGACCAGAACAAGATAAGGGAAAGTTAGAAGGAGGTGAAGAAGAAGATAACCTAACCAAATAGAAGCTACTGCAGCTTATTCATGAGGAAGGTGGAATACAAAAAATTGCTAAATTGTGGTCTATCAGACCTTCATATGATCAGGTTGTGATTTTAAGTGTACTAAGTGCTCATATTTTGCACAACCAGATCCAATTGGAGATTTTGCAGAATATTTTACTTGAAGAAATGATTGAATGCATCAAGGAAATATTGGACTCTGAGTCTCAAAATAGGGAAGAAGAAAAATAAGTAATCCTACATCTGAAGAAGCAATACAAATTATCTCTCACTAAGTTGAAAAGGAAGATGAATGAGCTAAGGAAGTGCATAAGTACAACAAATAACATCTATAACTATTTTTTGCATTGGCCTCATGCAATTGGGAAATACAAAGAAAAATTAGAGAAAATTGAAACAAAACTAAATAGGATTGGACAAAGTTTTGATATGTTTTAGGATCAAGATGGTGCAATCAAGAAAAGGATTCAAGAGTTACATTCTAAGCATACAAAGGTTCAATTCACCAGAAACAATCTTGTGGACACTTTTTGGGAATTAAAGGACTTAACCGAATGCAGATTGGAGCAGTTAATTGAGATTTTGAGGAAAGGAGAGAAATTAGAGGATGTGATCACAATTTTGGAATCCCTCATCAAGATTATCAAATAAACATCTAAATATAATAAAATGATCATAATCATTGGGATTGCAGTAGAATCTTGGAAGAAATTTATTTCGGAGATGAAAGAAAACAAAAGATAATCTTCTGAATCAAGTAGCAGTCGTTCTTTTTCAAATTTTGAATCAGTTTTGAAGTTTTGGTTATCCTTCAAAGGGGGAGATTGAATACATATTTTTCATTGATGTAAAATGGGGAGAGAGAGCAATAAAAAATGCCTCATCAATTTCAAGGGGAGATATGTTTTGAAGTTTTAAATTTTAGCAGTTGGCAGCGTACTAAAATTGGTTTTGACACTTAGTCATTTTTCACTACGTATTTCCATCAATGCCAAAGGGGGAGATTGTTGGAATATGGCGTCTAGAGATTTTTGGCTTCTAGTGTTGTCATTGATGGGAACCCAAGTCATTGATCTGGTCCACACTTCAGTATTTATCCATACCGGTAGTAAGAGTGAAGAACAAGGTATCCAGTTAAAGTTAATTTTGTCGATCTGTATACTTCACCAGATTATTATTTTGAGTTGTGGATCTCATAGAAAGGTATTTTTATGTTTGTACTATCTTATTCAAGAAGCATTTGGGTGTGCATCCACTAGTGTACGAATTAGGAGATCCGGTGTGTTGATTTTTATGTTTATCAATACAAGAAGGCTGACTTGGTGGATATAGCCATTGCAAATGTTTAAGGACTAATTGCTTAAATGTTTCTATGTTCGAAAAATGTTCATTTAGGTCCTCACTATGCTATGTATGACTTTGGATGTTGTGCATTGAAAATTACTTGTGGATTTAGCCGACGATTGAAATGTATTTTTTGTTTTATTAAAGCCGACATGAAGATGATATTATCCTTTGATGCAGATATATAAGATCGATTGGTTATATCATTTTTATAATTGAAGCATAGGAAATGAAAATTATATTAGTGTGTGGTGCAAAATTCAAAAGGATAGTGATGCAAATTCACTTATGTGTGGATTTGTGATGCGAATTGTAGAGCAGAGCAAAGTGTAGAATTAGACAGACGGTCTAGAATCTAATCTATGAGCCTAACCAGAACTATAACTAGGCATGAGTAGATGCTATTACTTTAGTTCAATCCTTCAAATGGTCTTAATTTGAATATTTTTTAAGACGGTGAGCCTTCCTATCTTGAGTAGTGAGCTCTAGGAAGTGAGCCTAAATGCATGTGCATTCCGATTTTGTAAAACTTATATTTGAGTACTCAAATTATGGATTGACCTTCACCGTGGTTTTTCCCCCAATAGGGTTTCTACATAAAAATCCTTTTGTTATGGTGTTCTGAATGATTTATTTGTGTGTTTGCATCTTTCCTTTGGTTTAATGTTGAAATGGTTTGAATATCAAATTAATAAAAGTTAAGATTTGTAGAACACTGATTCACCCCCCTCTCAGTGTTCCCTAATTCTAACAGGGTTCGCCAAAATAAACACAAGGTAATAGGGTTCCACCCTTTAGGGAGATGGAACTAGGGGGTACCTATTTCACTCCTAGTTCATTAAAGGAAACCCTAGAGACTTCCACCCAATGATTCAATTGGGAAAAGTACTGATAGGACACAAGGGGGGTTTCCTTAGGTGTGATTAAAGGGGCTTCACCACTAAGAAAATGCTTAGAAAGAAAGAAATGCAAATCTGGCTATGTGACCTAGAAAATAAAACTTATAATCAGAATAATAAACTAAGAATAAATAGAGAAGCACTTGGAAGACTAAGGAGATGTCAAAACAAGTTATGTAACCCTACGATTCTGACTTTTGATGCTTACTGAGACTGACACACCAGACTAGATGATTTAGTCCCAGTTAGGGTTTCTAGGGTGAATTTGAGATATGTTACTAGCAAACCAAGATCTATAGAAAATTTATAAAAATGTGTACACTGGGACTCATATGCCCAAGGTGGTGATTTAGTCCTAGTATTAGGGTTAGACTGAAACTTTCAGATCCTTGAGTGATCTTCTGTAGCTTATGTATTGTCCAACTCTTTAGGTTTGAAAAGTCTCAATTTTGATCTATGGGTGAGTTTTCGTGAAGATGACAACTTATTGACAACTTGACAAATTTCATCAATCTTGTAATTTTTTCTTCAAAGGATCTTCAATCTCTAAATCACCTAGATCTACAATCACACATGAAGAGAGAAAAACATTGTTGTGTTATGGAATAGGGGGTTGCCTTAGTCAAACCCTATTTTGCTAATAAAACCTTGAAATGAAATGAAATAGAATGAAGGAATGATGAATGAACAAATGTAATGTTTCAACCCACCAAACAATTGAAACAAAGGCTACAATATTGTGTGAAATGGCTAGCATGAATATGGATCTTGACTCTTGATCTTGATATGAGATAATGTCTTTAAATGCTTGCTTGAATCATGAAAACCTACATCACAAATGTTAGCTTAAAAACACACATGATACATGATCTAGAATTGATGCTCCAAAATGATTGATTATAAACTCTTGAATGCTCTTGTGAAAGTACTCTTGATTTCTTATTAACTTGCTAGGAAAAATTATGTGAAATAACCTTGCATTTATACTTGTTTATACCAAAGTTGTCAAAATTACAACACTACAAGCCACCATTAGGTCTAGGAGAATAAAATCCCATCAATAATTGAATTCAAAATAGGTCCAAGCTAAAAGCGGGAATTATATGCCAGTCGAGGCGTATAAGTCCTAGTAGCTCAAACTTGGGACACAACTTTTTAGAAATGTTAAGTTCAATGAAATATTCAAGTTTAGACCTCGAAACCTAGGTAAGACCCGTATGCCCAAGGTGGTATGATTCCCACATCACTAGATCTAGAACACACAACCTAAAAGCATGAATTATAATTAGTTCATTATTGAATGTCGGGATTATCCTCAGAGAAATGCATTAAATAAGGCTTTTGGATGCAAAATAGGACCAAATAAGGGATAAAGAAGCCCAATTTTAGTAGGGAGGGCCCAAACAAATGTGAAAATGTAAAGGGATAAATTTTTCTACACTACATTCATAAAGAAGGTCAAAGGTTCAACACTCCTAGGTCTCAATTTAGTTGCATGGTTAATGATAGATCATTCATGTTTCATAACTTTTTGGTGTGGTAGTTGTTCGAATGGGTCTCAGATCAATATGGAAGAAGAGAACAAGCCTTCACAAGATTTTTTTTCTCTCTATGTAACTCTTATTCAAGGATGGATTGAAAAGCCTAATCTTAAGCCTGGTGAAAGCCAGTGCCTAACAAAAATTGTTTTGTATGGCCTTAGGGATGGTTGCCTGGACCTCTTCAAGAACCATAATATGTTGCCCTCCCATAAAGAAAGTCCCAAAATACATATACTTTGAGCCCAATTATAGTAGTTCCACATGGCTTTTGCACACAATTTTTGAATAATTGGATCTTGAAGGGTACGAAAGGTGCAACATTGACCCATTTTTTAGGAGTAATCCTCTACAAGAGGTCTTGAAGTGTAACCTTAAAATTTATGGTGGAAGTGCCAAGAAGAAGTATTTGTATTTGGAACCTAGATTGGGTCTAATAAGGTTTTATGTCGACCTAACTTTATAATGACTATTCACTTTATTCTCCTCCAAGGGAGGTACCAAAAACAAAATTTATTGAGCCTAAAACTTGATAATACCACATGTCATATGGGTGCAAGCTTAGGAACATTTTTAACTTGATGTTTTATAGGAGGTGCATGAGAGGTTGTTTCAATCACTTGCATGCTATTATCACAATTATTGTTGTTGTGTGACACCAAGATTTGTCCTGAAATATTATGTCTCTATGATTTTTGCATTGTGTTCCCTTAAGGGAAGTTCCAAAATGCAAACATACTAGGTTTAACACTTGGAATAACATGTGTTATATGCGTGCAAGCTCAATAGAATTTTTAGCTTTTAGTTTTCACAAAGGTTCATGATTAGCTCTGCCTTATTACATGTAGGCCCACAAGAGTGGATCTAAAAGCTCCTAATAGGAACTTGTTACCCGCTAGCACCACATGTCAGTTGGGCACAATCTTAAGAAGGTCTATGGCCAAGGAAATCTAAACAAAGTGCCATTGGCTCATTGTCACCTCTAGATGGAACATGGGAGATTGTAACCACTTTCATACATAGTAAAATCTAATTTTGAAATGTCACCCCAAGCACTAGGAAAGATTCTAAATTTGAGGGAATAATATTTTGACACTTTCTTGGCCAAAGGTGGTAGTTTTCCATTCGTACCATGCCAACATTTAAACTTGATTTGATGGGTATTAATGTCTAATTAATTTGGCATAGAGATTCCTTTCAAAAATCAAGGAAACCAACAACAATCACTAGCGTTATAAGCTCATGCCAACATTAATTTTGTGATTTTTCTTTCAAGATAGAAGCTGAGTGTGTGTGAAGGCTGAAAACCATCATCACTACCTAGATATGTGTGTGGTCAATTTTTCAACAAGATTTATTGATACACTCTATGGGGTTCCTTTTCATGTAAGAGTATTATTAATAATTAATGCATCCTAATTTTCAAAGAAGTCTAAAATCCATAATGCATATACGTTCTTAAAGGGATTTTTACATTTCTATGAGGAGATATGGATACTCGCGTTAGCCTAGTGAGTAATCATAGACATATGGCCTTCCAAGGCATAATCTCAGAGCTTCGATTAAAGTGAATCATGGTGGAACCAAATTTTATGTTGATTGTATCAAACAAACTCATGCTCAGTCAAAAATTCTTGGTGGACCGAATGAGTGGTATGAGGTTGATTCAGATATTTCCTTATGATTCATGGCAACAATACTAGACTTGCACACTCCAAAAGTGGAGGTGGTTGAAATGGATCACAAGCTTTTCATACCTAATATTTTAGGCGGGTCAAAAGTGGTGATGGATATTGCCTCCTTTAGTCTTGGTATTCCCAAGCCCCATGACTTGGAGCGTCTTCTGGTGCCATATGAGGAAGTAACCTTTTTCCCCTTCATATTGGATATCAAAGGTGAGTGAAGGTGACAGTAATTTTCCTAAGGAAACTGTTGCACGTTCAATCAGTGCAAGACTTCAAATGGGTCAAAAATTTTATCAATTATATATAGGAAATTGGTAATGTTTAGTTCAATTGTCTTTGCAAGGTCGAAAATCGGTTCCTTTGACTATTTAAGTGAATAATTTTTATCATAAAAGGTTTTTTATTTGATAGCAACTTTTTATAGTTACTTCTAGATGGATGGGTGGTTTTGTTTATAATTTCTAAATACAATGTTAAATTTGGATGGCTGTTGAGCACCACGAATTTTGAGTAGTTGCTTTAGTTTATGTTGGGTTGCATGGGGTAGATTATAGATTTTTCTTTTATTTTTCCCTTGATGGGCCATGACTATAACCAATTTTGTTTTGTTTTTCAAGATAAATTTCTAGTCCAGTGGGATAAACATTCTCCGCTATCACAAATGATCGAAACTTATAATCATGTATTCTAGCTTTGAGATTATTATAAATATTTTAGGCCTCTAGCCTATTATAAAAAAAAATTTAAAAAATGGAAACTTGTTGCAACTCACCACTTAGATCTGATCTCCTTCATAGACTTAAGTCACTCTCATCACCTTCAAGGATCCATTATTGCTTGACTTGAATTGATTTAAATGCCTACATTTGTTAGTTCTCACAAATAAAATTCATGGGAAAGTGAAAAAAAATTACATAGCACATAACATGATGCTTGAATGATGAAATTCTATAATACCGTTCATAAGTCTACTCTTGATTTCTCTTGAATGCTTTTAGTACACTTAATTTACTCAATTGAATTCAATAGGTGTGCTTATTTGTTGTTGTAGTGTAGAAAAAATGTACTCCTTTACATTTTCACATTTGTTTGGGCCCTTTAATTAAAATGGACTTAATAATGCCTTAATGTAGTGTTGAAAAATGTACTCCTTTATATTTTTACACTTTGTTTGGGCCCTCTTAATTAAATTGGACTTAATTATGCCTTAATAAGCCCAATTTTACATCTACAAGCCTAATAAATTACATTTTTTGAAGGATAAATGCCAAGACATAACTAAAAACCTTCATAAATGTGTATTCCAAGAATAGGGATCTAGGACCCATCCACCCATGGGAAAATGGGTCCTCCCTAGGCCTTGGAACCTATTTTTAAAACATGTTCTGGTGATATTTTTATCATCCTAAATTCAAATTTCAAATGTTGGCTTGTAATGTTTAATTTTCAAGAAATTAAGGATAAATGTCTATATATACAAGGTTATTTTATCAAATAAATAGTAGATTTTTGAGAGAACTTTCACAAGAGAAAATATTATTGTCAAGAGAATTCAAGAGAAGATTTATCAAACATTTTTTGCAACATTCAAGATATCAATCATCATGTCAAAGTTATGTTCATTCATGCATGTTTTTGGAGCTAACATTGTGATGTAGGTGTCAAGATCTAATCCAAGAATTCAAGTCAAAGATTCAAAGCAAGATTCAAGAATCAAGATCCCCATCCATTGAATCCATCTCATGCAAGATTTTGGTCTTTCCAAGGTTTATTCCAGGGTTTGTTGAATTGCAACATTGTATTGTTCATTCATCATTCCTTTCATACTTTCATTATTTCATTTCAAGGTTTAATTACCAAAATGGGGTTTGACCAAGGAAAACCCCCATTCACCAACAAAATTTTTTCCCTCTTGTGTTTACATTGCATATTTTAGGTTGAAGGAAAATTGAAGATTGGAGATCTCTAAAGTGCGAAAGTTTTCAAAGTTGCAAGAAAATTTGTCAAGATCATGAAAATCAGATCTCGAGCTTATTTTATGTCATTTTCACATGAAACTAGTGGAAAATTGTATCTTATATTTTTCTTCAGAGGCTCTCGAAAATTTTGTTCAAAAAGTTGTCTCAAGACCCATTCACCATTTTTGTACAAGGGGTGTCCTGGACACTCTGCAACCAAGTGGGGCACTCTGCAACTATTTTTGAGGTAGGTTTTAAGTGTCCTTCACTCATCCAATTTGCACCAAATTGACCATTTTTATTTCATCTATAATTCATCTACATGAATCAGGTTTTAGGTTACAAATTTGAGATCATTTTCTATTTTATTTTCATCTCCCAAAAGTGTTGTTTGAACTTTACCCCCCATCCACACACACATAAAGCAAATTGCTAGTTCTTCCATAGAATTGACTCACCTAATAGCTGAAATTTAATTCTATCTTGGAGGATCTCATTTCTTGAATGATATAGAAAATAGGTAGGTTCACTACACCCCATTTTACCCTTTCTATTTATAGTGAGTTTGGTGAAATATTCCAAATTTAGTATAAAACCATATATTTTGAACCCTACCTATTTTTATATGTTTCATTATGGTGAACATTAGTATTTGAACATACTAATTTCTGATTTGGAGTGCATTCAAACCCTAGATCTAGGATTGGAATTAATTCATTGCATTTTGGGTTTCTAAATTTGGCATAAAGTTGCATTTCAGGTGTAAACTTGCATTTTGCACTCATTTTAAATTTGAAAATTAAACAAAAATTACATAATGTTAGATTGATTTTGTGTAGTACTTACATAATAGCATACTTTCAATCACTTAGATAAAAAAAATGGATCAAAATAGTATTTAAAAATAGGCCATTTTGGTTGTCATTTAGCATCATTACACTTGCATTCAACTATGATTTTCTAGAATTCTAAAACTATAAGTATTAGTTTGTAACCTGGAATAGAGAACACACACAAAAAATCAGAAATTAAATTGTCCATTTTTAGAAACCCTACAAAGAGATCCATTCACCCATGGGTGAATGAGTCCTTTAGGGCCTATAAAAGCTAACTTTTTTTTTATCTTTTTTTGTGGTTTCTTGCACTTCCCAGATCTGTTGTCAACCCACTATTTTAGTCTGGAATTTTTTTAGGAATTTCTATTTTATGCATCTCAGTCTAATCATTCATTTAGTGTAGCCATTTTAAATCATCCCAAAATTATTTCAGTATGAAAATCATCAAAACTATAGGATAAATTTTTACATTTCTGAAGTATTGCATAGGTTGGATAGATTAATTTTCATTTAGCATGTTTCCTTTTCAAAGACGTGGTTTTGACATGGTTAAGAATGGATTTTATAAGTACAAATCCCCTCTTATGAGTACAATTTAGAGAAAATAAATGAGGTCATTAAGAAACATGTTATCCATCCTCTCACTATCTTTCCTAGTTATGAGAACATATTAGAGCAAGACAACCAAACCATTGACACATTCCTTATTATCACCCTTCCTATCCTTCACTCAACCCCTACAATCTCTCCCATTTGTGGGAATTTTTTGATACAAGAGGATACAAGAATAGATAATCATGAAAACCATAATTTTTCTTCTCCTGATACCTCTCCTACTAGTGATGAAGGTATCTTTGTGAAAGAAGATACAACCATTGAGAATCATGAAAGTCTTGCTTGTCCTTCTCTATATACTTCTCCCATTTGGAAGATATAATTAAACAATAATATTAGATCATTGAAACATTTCTTAACATTACTTTACCTACTCTCCATTCATCTCACAGAACCTCTCCTACTTGTGAGAATTCTTTAGTCAAAGAGGATGCAATCGTGGACAATCATGACAATCACATTTGTTCTTTTACCAAAATATCCTCTATTTGTGAAGAGGATATTTCAATGTTAAAAGATCCAATCATTGAGAGCCATGGAAATCCTATTTGTTTCTCTTCCCCTACCTCTCCTACTTGGGAATACATTATAAGAAGAGGGGATGTAATCATAGATAACAATGACAATTGCATTTCTTCTTCTCCTAATATCTCTCCTATTTATAAAGAAGATAGTTTGGTGTTAGAAAATACACTCATTAAGAGTCATGAGAATATTGTTTATCCCTCTCCTAATTCATCTCCTACTTTTGAAGATACAATTAAACAAAAGGATTGAAACTTATAAAATTGTTTCTCTATGTTTTGGGAGATAGAATAACCAATTTCCTACAAGTTTCATTCAAGGAAACCTTAGAGATCTCAATATAAGTATGGAAATGAGGGAAAGATATCCATAATAAGGTGTCCTAGAGGTGTGATTAAAGACAATAAGGGGGTTCACCACCAAGTAAGGGCTTGGAAATAAAGAAATGCAATGATATCTAGAACTTAAGTTATATGACCTAGAAAATGAACTTAAAACATAATAGTTAATTGGAGATAAACATAGGTGCACCTAGAAAGTGAAGAGCCTTGAATAAGGGTCTAAAATCCCAAAAATACTAACTTTTAATGTACACTATGATGCATATTCCACTAGGATCGATTTAGTCCCAGTTTAGGGTTTTGGGTTGGAACCAAAATCTAGAACTGCTGAACTAGGATCTATAGAAAATTCCTAAAATCTGGTGTACTGGGACTCATATGCCACAAGTGGAAATTTAGTCCTAATATCAAGGTTGGTCTAAAACACTGATATCCTCTAATTTTCTCCTATAGTTTCTCTCATATCAAATCTCTAGATCTAAAACACTAAATTGTAACATGTAGGTGACTTTCCATGATCTTGCAATGTAGATGACAACTTTGACACCTTGACAAATTTTCTCCAATATTTCTCTTCAACGGATCTTCAACCTAGGTCTGAAAATCACACATCAAAGAGAGGGAAAAAGAAAATTGTTAGTAGATAGGGGTTTTCCTTGGTCAAACCTCGTTTTGGTAATTAAACCTTGAAATGAATCAAATAGAATGAAGGAATGATGAATGAAAAAGTAAGCTATGTTGCAACTCACCAAACCCTTGGAATAAAGGTTGCAATCTTGTATGTAATGGCTAACATGAATGTGTATCTTGACTCTTGCTTTGAAGGATATGGATCTTGACTTGAATGGTTTCTTGAATCATAAAATCCTACATCACAAATGTTAGCTCAAAAACAAACATGATGCATGATGACTTTGACATGATGCTTGATTCTTGAATAATTCTCCAAAATTCTTGATAATCACTATTGAATTATCTTGAATGGTCTTGTAATCATAAACTTTCTATAATTCTTGATCTCAAAAAGTGCCAAGAGAAAATATGTGAAATAACCTTGTATTTATACTTGTTTATGCCAAATTTCTCGAAATTGTAACACTACAAGCTGACATCAGATCTAGGAGGATAAGTGTGACTCACACACCAGTTGGGGTGTATGATTCCCAATAGGCTAAGCTTGCACAAATTTTAAGAATTTTTTAGGTTTATGTTAAATTCAGGTTTAGGCCTTGAAACTTAGGTGGGGCCCATATGCCCAAGGTGGTGTATGAATCCTAGATTACTAAATTTGGGCCATACAAACTAAAATCATTAAATTATGAGTGGTCATTTGATCTATGTCAGAATTATCCTTGGAAATATGTATTAATTAAGGCTTGTGGATGAAAATAGGACCAAATAAGGCATAAAGAATCCCAATTTTAGCAGGGAGGGCCCAAAAAAGTGTGAAAATGTAAAGGGATACATTTTTCTACACTACATTTAACCCCCACTTTATTGAGAGGAAGAATTTGGTTCAAACTCACACTAAAGTAGACAAACTTAAATAAACAGGGGTCCAAGTGTACCAATGCTAGTGAGATAGGATGAAAACAACCAAGAGGGATTATCAAGCCCCTAAGATCAAGATACTATGGAAAACCAACATAAGCACAAAAGAACACACATGAAAATGGTGTAAGGAGCAACAAAAAATTACAAGCATACACTACCAAAGACAAAGAGAAAGAAAAAAAACAAAAAGGGGTGTATCGAGATTCGAGCATTTGTCCTGCATGTTGTGGATCAAATCTAGGTTTTTTGTCAAAAAATGTTTACAAGTGGAACATTATTTCAACTATGCAAACCAAATGCACACTCACAAGGGCTAGTGGAACCTTAGGTCATCCACTAGGTGAGCCCTAATGAGACACATATGCACACAGTCGGTATGCACTCACACAGACAAGAAAGTGGTTATGTGAAATGCATACCTAAGTTTGGCTCTTATATGTACAGCCATACCAAATTTATACCTCCTAATAACTTTGATAAGGCACCACACAACACGACAACAAGATTCATGAGGCGAGAAAAACTTCATATGCTTGACACCCATGAATAAACAAGATGGCTCCACTGGTAGGCAAAAAGTGTTATGCAAGGTGGCCATATAATCGATATTGTAAATGAAAAATAGTGTAAGGTACATTCAAAGGATTTTTTCCTAGTTCATGTAAGGTCTTAACTTAGGGAACAACGTTCCTAATGTCTCCAAGAGGAGAAATCAAAGAATAAGATTCACAACTTAGGGGATGTAGTGTGTTGCATCTAGTCATTAAGAGGAATATAATATGCAAAGAAAGATCATGCTCTTGAAGGACATCACACCCAATGTCACCACAAAGAAAAAGATGCATCACATGAAGTAAGAAGACTACATCATGAAACATGAGTTATAAAAGAATAATGCCAATGTATGCACCCACTTTAAATAAATTGCTAAACACCATGCTATAAGAAATTACTTTAAAGTAGCAAATGATAGATGCTAACAATAAAGAGGACATGAGAGATTATTTGGAAATCCCTATGCCAAGTCACATGTTTCCATATAAAGCTACATCATGAAAAGGGGTTTCCCCCTAAATGAAATCTCAAAAATCACATAAGGGATCCAAGGATTCAAGGTTAGTGTGTCTTTTCTACAATGTTTTTATAGAGTTTGAAATTTTCATCATTCCCCAAATACTCATGGAATAGGAAGAATGACACAAAGAGAAAAAATAAAGAAAAAACTTTACAAGTCAACATGGAAGAGACCTAAATATCTCGAAACCTTGCATCATCCCCAAAAGGAAAACATAAAATGTTTACGACATAGAGAGGAATGTAGATATAAATAGAGGAATGTCACAAAGAGAGAGAGATACATCAAACATAACAATATAGGGGATCACATTACACACATGCAATCACACACATGAAAAATAAAATAATTCAAAAGACTAATAAGGCACATTCAAGTCAACCTATTAATAGGTCATCCACATCCCAATCATGTTCATTGTATATGGAAGGTGAGGGTATGTGCAGGATCATCATGGAAAAAATATGCCCTTAAGTGGCAATAAAATTCAGAAAATCAGAGTTAGGAAACTTGATGTAAAAATTTGAATAAGTTATCTATATTATTTCAAAAAAATGTAAGAATAAAATATGTAGCAAATTGAATGTAGTTTCTAAATTACTAGGTTTTTTTTAAAAAAGAAAATCTATTTGGTGAAAATTTGAAATTTCAATGCAGTAGTACTTAAATTTTAGGGAAAAAATAAGTAAGTGTCTGTCTGACCACCCCAACCACAATAAAATGATAATATTTTTTTATAATATTTTAGATATAAGTAGGGGACTCATGTCCCGATGTGATGCATATTTTTTTGTAATTTTTTTCCAAGTAAATAATTAATTATGATTTTTTTATTACAAATTTAAAAAAATATAAAGACTCGTATGTCTGACCACCTTAACTTGGTCAAAAATTCATGAAATTCAATTCATTTTTTTTTAATCCTATAGTATGTGAAGCATAGAATGTGACACATGTTTTGGATTCAAAAAATGTGATACCGTTTGAAAGCTATAGTTTTTTTTCAATCAGCCTATCAATCAGCACTTTAGTTGTAATTCAAATAAAAAATGAATAATAATAATTTATTAAATTCAAAGTAAAGAATAATTTATATTGGTGGAAAGCTGAGAGTCTCCTTTAAAAACCCTTTTCGTTTCATCAAATTTGGGTAAAAAAAAATCCATTAGCCACATGGGCCATCATATCACTTAGATATCGCCACTTTTTGGCCCATCATGATCCTACACATACCTATGAATAACTAGCCAAAGGGACAACAACGAGTGTAGTACTAGGATCATAACTAAGTCCAACATTCCTCTTAGGAGAATTGTCATTTAAGCTCATAGAAGAGGGAAAAAGTGCATTCAATTCATAATGCACTTATCAATTTTAGCAACATCATCATCATCATCTAGGTTAATCACAATGGGAGTTCGAATAATAACGTCCAAAGAAGGTTTTAGCTCCTATTGCAGTTGTGATATAGGATATTTTTGTTACGATAAAGAGGGAGACTCATCATGTATTGCTTCAGTCATGTTTGGATGTTGATTGTCTTTGTTGTTTTCTTTGTTTAACTTTTTAGCAAGAGCATGATGTTTATGTCTACACTCTCTAGCATTTATGTTTTGTTTAGTTTGATTTTAAAGTTGTGTTTGTGTAGGAGTGGTTTTATCAACTATAGGTTTATTTTATTCCCTAAGGGGAGGAACATAAGGAACCATAGGAGGTTGTTCAACCACTTTCTCTTTTTATTTGTAAGCTTGTTTTATCTTAGGAGGTGTGACAAGATTGCTTTCGTTGTGTCTTGGTCTTTTATAAGGGATAGGAAAAGGATCTATCTTAGGTTGGTCTTGGTTATTTGTAATGTCTTTAGGTTCATTCATAGTTTTGAAAATGATAGAAGGCTCAATCATGGGTTGACGCATATTTTTGAGGGTTATTTTTCCTATGCATTTCACCTTGAAGTTTTGATAGGACTTGAAAAAGATGTCTTCATGAGGTTTAATAGGTTCCATAGGCTTGGGGCAAAAGAAATCGAATGAAAATTTCCCACAAGAAGATAGAGGATTAAAGCCACTATGGTGCATAGTAAATATTTCATTGTCAAAGGGAAACTTTAATCATTTATGAACAACCGACGGGACGGCTTCCATGGAGCATAGCCATAAATAACCAAGCTTCACAGAGAATTGATGTGATATTGAGATGATGAAGAATGAAAAATCTAACTATTTCAGTCCAACTTTTAGAGGAAGGATGATTGATCCCATCGTAGGGAAAGCAAAACAATTATGCATTTTTATCCATGGGTATGTGTAGGATCATGATGGGCCAAAAAGTGGCGATATGTAAGTGATATGATGGCCCATGTGGCTGACAACTTTTTTTTACCCAAAATTGATGAAACGAAAAGGGTTTTTAAAGGAGATTCTCAGCTTTCCACCAATATAAATTATGCTTTACTTTGAATTTAATAAATAATTATTATTCATTTTTTATTTGAATTATGACCAAAGTCTTGATTGATAGGCTGATTGAAAAACATCTATAGCTTTTAAACGATATCACATTTTTTGAATCTGAAACATGCGTCACATTCTATGCTTTGTGTACTATAGGATTAAAAAAAAATTGAATTTCATGAAGTTTTGACCAAGTTAAGATGGTCAGACATACGAGTTTTTATATTTTTTAAAAGTTGTAATAAAAAATTCATAATTAATTATTTACTTGGAAAAAAATTACAAAAAAATATACATCACATTGGGACATGAGCTATCTACTTATATCTAAAATATTATTAAAATATTATCATTTTATTGTGGTTAGGGTGGTTAGACAGACAGCTACTTCTTATTTTTTCCTTGAAATTTAAGTACTACTGCATTGAAATTTCAAATTTTCACCAAATAGATTTATTTTTAAAATAAACCTAGTAGTTTAGAAACTACATTCAATTTGCTACAGATTCTATTCTTACATACTTTTAAAATAATATAGATAACTTATTCAAATTTTTACGTCAAGCTGCCTGACTCTGATTTTCTGAATTTTCATCACCACTTAAGGGCCTTTTTTTCCATGATGATCCTACACATACCCCCATGCTTTCATTTTATCATATGTTTTCTTGATAGAGTTCATGCACAAGTAAGAATTATTCAGTGATCACATTCTCTCCATAGACGAGATTAATTAATATCCCATTAGTGGGCTTGTCATCGATCTGGTTGGCTATGTAAAGAGGATGATTAGGTGCATTTCTAATTATATCTTTAGATGAGAAATCAATGTCAAGAGAATTTTTAAATTGGAACTTACGAGATTGAATTTCGATCAATCCAACCATATCATCCAGAGGAATTTATTCATCAGTATCTGTAGGACCTTGTTCAATAGTATCTATGTGTTCATTGTGAATCCCAATCCTATACCTGCACAAACACAACAAACAAACACATAGTTAGGTTCATATGCAAGATAAAACAAGGATTCCCCATGAAATCCATTTGTAATGCTCAAAATAGGAAAAAATGAAGAAAAAGACATAAAAAGCAATGAAATCCTAATTAAGAAATGCAAACTCTCAATCCCATGGGGGAATTGGTACCAATTGGTGTGTCGAAATTGGCCCTTTCCCAACTCTTTTGTTGCAATGTTGATGATTTGATGAGTGATCCACCTTGATGAAGATTCAATCAATCTCTGTGATGAAAAATATGCTTGAGGATGAAGTTGAGTATAGTAAGTTTACTCAAATTATGGATGACAGAATGAGAGGAAGAGTCTCATTTATAGATTTCCAAATTAGAAGAAAGAGTGAAATTGAGCAATGTGGATCACTCAACATCTAATGGCCAAGTGCCGCTTGTCAAGATGTGAATGGTTGAAGGTTGTGCACATTTTGGTCAATGTGCATGATAAATGCTATGAGATTCAAATTTCAAATTTGAATACATGACATGTTGGAGGGAGAAATAAATGGAGTTAATGTCACTTGGCTCAAGGCCAAGGACATGTAAGAGGCCTTAAATGCCTTGTTGGAAGTACCCATCCCCTTTTGGAGGGATTTTTGAATTGGAAGAATATTCCACAAAAGATGTCCTTTTGAATGGAAATTGATGAATTAATAAATCAAATAAATTGATTTATTGTGCAAGTTGCAAGATCTAGAGGGTTGGAGTGATTAGGATTAGCATTAATCAGGATTTGATTAATTAACAGGGGGATTAGCTGATTTGACCATTTTGACTTAGATTTTAGGATTTTAATAAATCAAAGTTGAGCGAATAATGATTTTAGATTTAATTAAATAAAGATTTATTTATTTAATAAAAGGAGGATGATGTTGGATTTAAACCAAATAAAGATTTATTTAATTTAAATGAGATGACTTTAGGGATTAATTAAATAAAATGATTTATTTAATTAAAAGGGGGATTACAAATTAATTAAATAAAATTGATTTATTTAATTAAGAGATGAAGAGTGATGAATTTAATCAAATATAGATTATTCAATTAAATGACTAGCAAAGGAGATGATTCAGGATGAAATGGTGTTAGTAAATTAGAATCCAGTGTGTTGGATCAAATTGTATATTTTCCATGTCTACATTTTGCCCCTCTTTGAAGAAATGCACTTGTTGTATTGGTTCAAAGAATAAACTGTTGTGATCAGAGTTCAAAATTTCTCTATTTTCCAAATGCCTCACTGCTGCCCCAGCAAGAGGATTATGCTGGTATACTACCCCCTCGAGAGATCAAGCAAAAATGTTTGATTTTCTGATCGAGATCGCGATAAAATGCAAGAGGAGTGGTTCTATTGATCAGAGGACAAAAGATAATTCCTTAGAAAGATTAGATATTTGACGTAGAAAATTTTGATGATGTATAGACAGTCATCAGCCATGCGTAGCCTCATGTATATTTTGATACAACACACAAATTTTAGATAGAAATGTTAGTAAAGATAGAAGAATAAGAAGAATAAGATGATGAAAGGAGGATCCACAAGCCTAAACTATGATGATGATGATGATTTTCCTATCAGGAGTTGGGATTTTCAAAGGGCCAATTACTTTATGTTTGATAACACACATAGGTATGATGCATCATGGTATAAAGAACCAGGATGGCATTGTACCTAGTGTGATGGAATTTGATTTGACAATCAGATAGGAGTATTCATGTTCACACTTGACATACGAAAACCTTGCTAGGATGCACCTAACAAAGCAAGTATTAACCAAATTATTTTACAAGAACATCCAACAAGCACAGTAGATAAAAAATATAATGATCATTTCCCCATTCCTTTCTCTCTAAACCTATTTTATTTAGGCATCATCGAGAGGTCCTTGGAATGAGCGCAAAATAAGATAGGTCAAAAAAATGAGATAAAGTAAACAAACAAGCTAATGTTCTTCGTACCGCTAGCCAAGGCTAAACTAAGGTGATACCTGATGTTGATGTCCAATGTAGGAAGGATGCATCCTAGGACGTGTTGTGATCAGGGTTTTGATGAGATTGATTGGATGATAAGCTATTGATATACTGATTTGATCAACTTGCTTGCTTACTGACCTAGACTTGACACTTTGATGCTTAGGTGTTCACTTTGGAAACTGCTAGACTTGCTCCTAACTGAATCACCAAAGGATGAAGGCGATGATTGATTTATTAGGAATGAGACAATCATGGGTGAAAGTGAGATGAGACAGATGCACTATTTTGGGTTTTTCAAATGTTTTGAGGCTATTTTTGGGATTTTGAGATTTTGAGATTTTTTTGGTATTTTCTAGATTTACGACCAAGAGACTAACTTAAAGACCTATCCTAGGGGCAGGGATAACTTTAAGAAACCCCCCCCTCAGCGCAGGTGTAAAATCCTAGTGAATCCTGTATACTTCTCGATGAAAAATATTAATTTTATTGGTGATTTTTTTCATTTTTCTAGAAAAAAAAAATCCCCATTGGCGAATCTTTTATAATCCATGGAAGTCTGTGGAAAATTGTGGTGAATGGAAATTTTTTTTAATCAAATAAAATATTTTTCATTGGTAAATAAAACCATTTTTCAAACCAGAATTTTTTTTCCATTGGCGATTAAAACCTTTTTTCAAAGAAAAAAATATATTTTCATTGGCGAATTAAAATGAATCTCAAAATACTAAAAAAATACAGTGGAAAAATAAAAATCATATGGGACGTTCGATGAATTTTCGATGGACGACTGTAGTTGCATTCTAGAAGTAAATCTCTAAAGCACTAGACTTGTGATTTGAAACCTCCGGAATATCACTAGAACCGTTAGATTTCTAGAAATCAATGGTTGAGATTTTATTACCATACAAATGGTTATAAAGTTATGTTTCTCAGCGATTGGGCGACCCCGGTGGGATGCACAACTTTTGAAGTGACAACTCATTTAATGAATTGTACGATGCAATTGAGGGATGTCTTCTCAAATACCAACTAGATAGATTTAACGTAATATTTTAAATCCTCCAAAAGGATATATCTTAAATAAGGAATTAAGGAGTTTGGAGAAATGGATTTAGTAGCAGATTGTCACTTCCTATTGGTAAATTTAAGTGAGCCTGGATACGAGGAAAGGTGGCAGCATTTTGAACTCCATACTCATATTTTCCTCAAAATGGTACTTACAGCCGATATTAGGGTATGGGAAGATGAAATTGTGGCTGTCATGCAACCAAATTTGAATTGGCTTGAAGAAAAATAACTCGACATCATTTCCCAACTACGTTCAGTGGCATGGAAAGAGAAAAATAGCTATGTCGAGTACAACAGGGTAATTTCCATTTTAGATGAAGAAGAAGAACGCGTTGAATTTCATAATTTAGTTATGGAAATGCAGTTGGAACTGTACAGAGTCTTGACACCTCCAGTGGTTTAACAACATACATGAATCCTTTTGTGAATTGTGAATTGTGAATTTGTCACATGCAATGATAAGGGGGCGTAGTTTCAGCTTTTGAGCGCTTTTTGAATTTTTGATTGTACAGGGTGTGGATGACAGGTCTGTGAAACCACATTTTTGGCATTAGAGAGATAAAAGAATATATTTCTAAATCTTTGTATTTATCAATTCTTCCTTTTAATTATGAATGAATTGTGTTTCTTCATGATAATTGTTCAATGTTTATCTATTAGTGTTAGCTTAGATTCATAATGCTTATTTTTTCATCTCTGAGACTTTGTATTCAGATTAATTCATTTGTTAAAAGAGAAACTATTGCTTTTCTTTACTGATTGTCAAAAAAATGGACTTTGTGTCATTTGTTTTAAAATATTTTGCATCTACTTTCATGGTTAAAGTGACAAATCTATACACCAACAAGAAAAAAGAGTTGCAGTCCAAAAGTAAATCTCTAAAGCATTAGACTTGCGAATTGAAACCTCTAGAATAACACACTAACCGTTAGATGCAGACATGTGGCGAGATAAAGGCCCATCGCTCATCTCTCATTCACTCTTTTCAATGCCTCAAATCTTGATGTTGTACATTTCATTTAATTGAAGTTCTCAATCTTTTTGAAGAAAGTGTGGTTAGCAGTGGCAATGGCGGCGATTAATTCCATATGTGATATGAACATCTAAAGCAATTTCTTAGACAACTCATAGCCTTAATGAAACAAGATTTGTAATGATTTCATATCGTTTGAACTTTGAGTGGCACTGGTAGTGGTGAATCAATGATTTTGACAGCTTGTCAGCTTGAGGTACATTTGGCATGTAGTCAGATGTCAATCAAATTAAATAGGCTGGTAGCAGCACTAGTGGCCCATAAATAGGGATAGTGATTCAGTGAATAGTGGATAGTGCCATAAGGGTTTTTATTTTCTAGGGTTAATAAGGATTCACGAAGAAGATGATGAAGTATTGGGGATACTGTAAATTCTCCTACCTATGGTTATGTAGTTACAGAGTAATCAGTAAGAGACAAATTTCCTTCAAGTTCAGAATGGGTGGAATTGGAAAGAAGTTGATTTGGTTAACCTAACTTCTTAGACAATTTTTGAACCAAGATGAGGAGCTCTGATGGAGGTAAGTGTTATACCAGTGCATGGAAGTTGCGTGCAAAAGATGGGAGAAGATTTTCTTCTCCTCCTGTATTCTAACAGCTCCCATTTCCCCAGCATGGTTGGCCAGACAAGCTCCATGCATTTATTTTCAAAGAGACATTTGTATTACATCTTTTGTTACTCTGTATGACTCTGATTCTCGAAGGGGATAAGTACATTTTGTATCTTCACGGCTCCCATTTCCCTAGGATTGACTAGTACCCCCTTTCCCCAATATGGTTGGAAAATGCACCAGCAGAAGCTTGGAATCATGAATTTATTTTCAGAGCCACATTTGTATTACCTTGTCACCACCAGAAGCTTGGAATCGTGCATTTATTTTTAGAGTTACATTTGTAGTAAGTTTTCAGTAGCAGAAGCTTGGAAATTGGAATCAATTTTTAATCCATTGTAATGAGCAACAACTTGGAATAAATTATTAAATTTTGTCTACGTAAAGTACTAAAGTGACACACTAACATATGTTATTTATACAAAACAGGATCTACAGTGCTACTTGTCTGTAAAAATATATGTATAATGTAATAATGTGACATTGAAATTTAGTTGCAATAAAATAAATGGTTATGTTGTGTTATTCTTGAATCTTCGTTATTCATTTACATTTAAGAGTAAAGAGTTGTTTTCTTAGTTCGAAACTTCGGTGTCTATTAATAATTTAATATATTCAAATCAGTTTTTTTCTTTTGAGAAATTAAGTAATATACTTTATGCACTATGCACTTGATAATTCATGGTTATATTGGGCCATCAAGGGAAAGAAATCATTCGTTCCACCGATGTTTGTGTTATAGTGATGTGCTTACTTTTGTAACTTGTTGACTCTATCGGTATATCAGGGAGCGCACCTTAGTTATGAGTCTTTGCCTTCAGTCCATTGGCGGGGTTGTGATGGGTGTTCCACCAATAAAGCATTGTTAGGCCGATGCCTATGGTATTGATTTTTGTTAGGATTAGGGGAAGGACTACACGTACGAGATTTAAAATTTGTATTTGGATGCAATGTAATTATGTAGGCTATAATATGGATCTTGTCACACAAATTTCTATGATTTGTATTATGTAATATGTAGGCTATAATAAGTCCTTTGCAACGTTAAAACACTGGCCCCTTCACCTTGATGAAAATCCTAGCACAAAAAAGTTAAAACAACTTTAAAACACATGTGTCATGTTTATTTTTTTAAGTTAATAACATAAATTACTCAAGTTTCAACCATTGGATGAACATTTGATGTATGGTTGTAGTTGCATTCTGTAATGAAATGAATAGAGTGATGGGCTTCCCAAATTAAACCTCTGGAATCACCCTATAACCGTTAGATTTAGAAAGATCAATGGTTAAGATTAAGAATTTGCAACTTGTAGACCTAAGACGTGGCATTCACTTTAATGTTCCAATTTCGAGAAACAAAGCATTCAAAGCACTTTGTACTGCTAAGTGTCAACTGTCAAGTGATTAATGTTTATTTTTAAACTTTAAAGTTAATATCATAAATTACTCAAGTTTCAACCGTTGGATGAACATTTGATGTATGGTTGTAGTTGCATTCTGTAATGAAATGCACAGAGCGATGGGCTTCCCAACTTAAACATCTGGAATCACCCTATAACTGTTAGATTTAGAACGATCAATGGTTAAGATTAAGAATTTACAACTTGTAGACCTAAGACGTGTCATTCACTTTAATGTTCCAATTTCGAGAAACAATAAAAAAAAGCATTTAAAGCACTTTGTACTGCTAAGTGTCACTGTCAACTAGTCCTAGAATTTGACGGTGACCCCTACCGACTACCTGTCATATCAAAATTTAATGACAGTTTGGTCATTTAAATGCCTATCAAAAAAATTGTTTAATTTATGAATTTTTATATAAAATCTCTTATAAATGCAATATCTTGAAAAATTAGAAAACTATGATAATTATGAAAATCTATTGTTATAATTAACAATTAACAAAAGTATCTAAAATCATATTAAAAATAAATATTGTTAAATATATTCTAAAAATTAAAAATAATTATGTTTTATTTTGAAAAGATTCTAAATTAATATATATTTTTATAATAATATTATAAATCAATTATATTAATATAAGAAATGATAGCTATTATAAAAATGTCAAAAGTTTCTAAATTCATATTAAAAATATTCAAAAAAGTTATATTCTATTTTCTTTTTATAATAAAAATTATAAAATGATATATATTATAAATTAAAATACTATATAATAATTTTTTACGGTTTAATAAAAATATAGCAAGTCAAACTATACGTTCTACTAAATTTTATAGCTGTAATATATGGTCTAACTCTAAAATAGACCATCAAATTCCAGGCCTGTTGTCAACTGTCAAATGATTAATGTTTATTTTTAAAGTTAATATCATAAATTACTCAAGTTTCAACCGTTGGATGAACATTTGATGTATGGTTGTAGTTGCATTCCGTAATGACATGCACAGAGGGATGGGCTTCCCAAATTAAAGCTTTGGAATCATCCTATAACCGTTAGATTTAGAAAGATCAACGGTTAATAATTTGAAACTTGTAGACCTAAGACGTGTCATTCACTTTAATGTTCCAATTTCGAGAAACAAAGCATTTAAAGCACTTTGTACTGCTAAGTGTCAATTGTCAAGAGATTAATGTTTATTTTTAAACTTTAAAGTTAATATCATAAATTACTCAAGTTTCAACCATTGGATGAACATTTGATGTATGGTTGTAGTTGCATTCCGTAATGAAATGCACAGAGCGATGGGCTTCCCAACTTAAACCTCCAAAATCACCCTATAACTGTTAGATTTAGAAAGATCAACGGTTAAGAATTTTCAACTTGTAGTCTTGTAGACCTAACTCCTAAGACGTGTCATTCACTTTAATGTTCCAATTACGAGAAAAAAAGCATTTAAAACACTTTGCACTTTGAAATTGTACAGTGATTTTTAAAGTCTCAATCTTCAGATTGCTCATTGCAGTGCACCACCCTGTTTTGGATTCCACGGTTCCACTTCCAACAACGCCATTCTAGTTTTCAAGATTCGGGACTCAGAATCTGGGTAAGTGAAAGAATTCCTTTGGCTATGTTTCATCATTTGACATTTCTTAAAATCTTATTTTGTCAAAGTTTGAAGTTTGGTTTTAGACTTTAGAGACTCAAGAATTCATTAAAATTAAGGAGACTAATAGGTATTACTTATTAGGGAATTCAAATTTCACAACTTCACATTTGTACAAGCATGTATGCCACCAGTACCACTAGAGCAATGTCCGATAAAAAAATACATTATGCAGAATTGCTTAAAACCCCAGGTTTCACCGATGGGTACCATGATATTTATGATCCTGAAATCTATGGTAGGCATACCTCAGAACTTGGATTTTCATCTTAGAATAAGGCTGCAAAGCAAACGGAAGTTGATAGTATCAGTGCACCATGGGTAACTGGATTAGGGCGCATGATGTTACATGAAGTTTTCCCTTGCCCAGAATTTATCATGGTCTGTGCCGAAATTATGATGATAAGAAAAGAGCAATTGTTAATAAAGATAACCAAGAAGAATTGTTATCCATTAATGCAGAAGAACTTGGAAAAGTGTTGGGGTTTACAACTGAAAAATTTGGAAACCACCACATTGACCTAGAAAAGCTTGCCAGTGATTATGAAGCAGTGGAAGAAAGGCTGAAAAATGATTTCTTAAATAAAATAGTTAAGGATAGAAACAAATTGAAAGGTGATCATAAGCCTCCTTATAATTTGGATATTTTTAAACCATGGGTTCAGGATACTATTTCCATGCTAGCATTTTGCCTCGGTCTGGATAGCAATTTGGAAGTGGGTGCAAGCCTCCTTGAAATGGTATATAATATCCATTATGTTGATGAACATGTCAAATATAATTATACTCAGCACATTGTAGAATCCATGCATAAACAATTTTTAATGATTAAAGTAGGTTCCACGAAGACATTTAGGTTCACAACCTACTTGTGCTATCTTTTTCTATTCAAATTTAGAGGAATGTTTCAGACCAACAAGCTTCAGATTCAGCCCTATAGTAATGCAAAGGAAAATAAAATGGCTCTAGTATATGAATGGACCACTGAGATAAGGATGCATGATTCTCGAAGGAACTACAGTCATTTTGTAGACTACTTTTTGGCTCCATTGCATCAAGTAATTAAAAATACTCCAATGCCTAGATTGCCTGTCATGTAGAAACTGCATGCAACTAGGAAAAGAAATACAATTGGCTGATTGGTACTTAATGGAAGAATATACTGTGCTAAGATTTTATGGATTAGGAGTACAGCCATACAAACTTCCAATACATGTGACAACAAGGGTTTTTGCATTGGAATATGTAAGGTAGGTGTAGAGTGCTGATAAACTACACTTTCTTAGTCAGCAAAAGAAGACCTTATTTCCTTCATTACCTTTTTCATGTGGAGAGTTCACATTCGAGAGAAAAGAATTTAGTGTGGCACATAATCTTTTGAATTTTTTTGACTTCGATGCTATCTGTCACTGGCAGTATGATCCATGTGACATCATTAAATCAATGATTGTGGACAATAGGAATGCTGCAAATAGAATTCAACATCAAAGTAAACCCTTGCTTGAAAACTTGATAAACAAGGATTCTTGGGATGAGGTCAAAATAGCAATGGAGAAAAGTGGTGTTGAGAATGGTATTTCTTTTGAACAACTGTCAACATAAATTATGGCATTGCACCAAAAGACAATCAAGACATACAACATTTTTTATGAAAAAAGTGATAAACCATCTAGTAGAGTAAAAATTCTAGGTTCTCTAGAGAAGGAAGTTACAGATAAAAATTGGTCACGATAAAAAATTACTGCCTTTTGGTCTATGAGTAAGGACCTAGGTGATCCAAGAGCTCTTGCAGAGTATGGATCTAATGAAGAAGATAAAGAGTTTAGCAAATTATGTAATATAGAGCATCTTGATGAACGTGGAAACAAAGGAAGTGATGATGAATCTAATGATGATAGTGAAGAAGAAGAAAAAATCCATGCCAATTACAAACTTGGTTTAAGTGAGGCCACAAAAGAAGCATATGCTTCAACATATACTTCAGGAGCAGCCATACTTGAAAAAATTGGTTATATGAAGGTGGTCCTTTAGGGTCCAAAGGACAAGGCCCTTGGACAATATCAGGTGTTGAGCATAGAAAAACAAGTGATAAATCTAGCCTTGGGCTTGGAGCTGAAAAAGTAGACCAAGGGCATACAAGTCAAACTCATTTTGTTAGAGCTTCTAATCCTCATCCTCATGGTCAGATACAATCACAACTAGGACATGCCCTTGGTGGATAGCTTAGTGCAACTGGGAGTGCCATTGGTGGCGATGCTATGGGTAGTAGTACTAGTAGTGGTCAACATGTGCTACAATGAAAAATTACACACAATACTGAGGAAAACAATAAAAGATACCACAGAAACACCAAGTGATCAAGGAAATCAAAACATGTAAAGTATTTTGACAGGTCCAAGTCACACTATCAGTGGATCCACTAGTACCACAAATGAGTTATTTCTAGACACCTCTCCAATTCCAGTTAGTGTGGGTATGACATCATTAGAAACTGCAAGTACTCCTATTCCTTCACCATTCAAGAATTTCATTGTTCCTGCATCCCCAGGTTATGATTTCATTGAAGATTTTAAAAAGAAATCATACTTGAATAAAAAATAAAAGAAGCAACTAATGGAGATTGCGTCTGTTGTAACTTCAGAGCCTGCAACAACCATGGTATTACCCACATTTGACACAAATAAATAAATCATGGAGTACACAATTGTTGTTCCTACAGTTCAAAACAAACCAACAAATCAGATGGATTGATCTGAATACCAGGTAACCAATTTTCAATTGGATTTTTATGGCCTAAAAAATACTGACAAAATTAATGTATCAAAGAAGAACAATGAATTGGTGTACACATCATTGCTAAAGCAAGATAGAGAGAAGAAAAGGTTGCAGACCCAAATAGAAAAGTTACAGGTAGACCTAGCAAGTGAGAAAGCAAAGAGGAAAGCAACAACTAACAAGAGCAATGAATTAGAAAAAAAGAATAATAAAATCTGCCTCTACATCAACAAGCAAAGAGGATAAATCAAATGAGAGAGAAGTGAATGACATGAAGCGAAGGCTAGATGAGAGCAACAAGAAATATCATGAGGAAAAATCCACTTCAGAAAAATTAAGACTAAGCATTGTGAATGGAAATGCACAGTGGAAACAAAAATTGGAGAAACAGAGAAAAATAAATGAAAGATTGGAGACAGAGCTGACGGAAGCAAAAGAAGAAATTAAGTCTTCTCAAAATAAGTTATCTGCATTTTGTAGAGGTACAGTGAGGCATATGAAACAAAAGATCTGGGACGAGATAATGCAGAGGTTTGATCATTTGTGTGACATGTTTGAATTGATTGATGCTCTCAGACAACATTATAAGAAGCTCAGGAAATATTTAGTGGACAACAAAAAGGTGCTGGAATTAGAGAAATCTGCAAATCAGGTTCTACAAACAGTCTACAAAGCGAGTGACAATGATCTAAAATTAAAAGGGATTACTAATCAGATTGAAACCTCAATGATGTTGTCATCTATCATTGAAAAGTGTTCGAGAATGTGTGGAACAAAGGAATATTTTCATTTGGTTGTAGACAAGATGAAGGTGGTGGATGAAAAGGTAAGGAACTTCACAAAGCTTGGTTTTCCAGAGGGTTTTGACACAAATGAGCAATTCATTGGAAAGGATTGTTTCAGAAAGAAGATGGAAGGTGCAAGGAAGATTGATTTGGAGTTGGACTAGTTTCCTCAGAACCTAGATGTGAACTATTTGAATTCCATCAGAACACTGATAACCTTGAATGCAAAATGGACTGAAAAATTCAAGATAGGTTCCACTTGCAATTATAATCATGAAATGTTAACAAAACTTCAATTCAAACAACATCAATTAGAGCAAATGGAAATTCCACCACCTGAAGAGTGGAATTTTCTAGAAAAGTTGATATAGTGACTTGATTTATTATTTTCAATATTTGATAATATGAGTTTCGAAGTTCCAACTCAACTATGTGCAGACTTGTCTTTGGGCAATGGGCATTGGCAATATTTTGCATTGCCAATGCCAATATGTATTCCTTCATGTGAAATTGAATTAAAAAGCTCAAATTCAGACTTCAGTAATGTGATGACATTCAATTATCTGGATTCTGTATTATTTATTTTATCATTTGAACCGGTGATGAATTGTTAGCTCATTATATTTACTTCTTGGTAGAGCTTCCAAGTTATGTATGTTGAACTGTTAGCTCATTATATTTACTTCTTGGTAGAGCTTCTAAGTTATGGATGTTGAACTAATAGCTTCTGCTATGTTTTGACTAAAATTCCTTATCAGTATCCATCAACTTACACCTCACCCACATCCCACATACAACAAAAATAGACTACATTTGATTTTATGATTAGCACAAATTGCAGATATTTGTGTGACAAGATCCATTTTGTGGCCCACATTACTACTTGATCAATGATCATGTCCATAAATAAATCTAAAACCCCATGGTCACAACCCCTATTCCCGAAGAATTAAAATTCAATGTACTGACAAATTTAATGTACTTCCACGCACTCAATTTGAATAACATAAACAACCACTTTGGAGACATCCAAATAAGTTAATAAATTATAAGCATATGAATCCACAACAGTTGAACACTCGAAATAAAATCAGTAAATATGTGTAACCTTCTCCATTGTGCTGATCTTCAAAGTTCAAATTATATGCATTATAAAAATAGTTTATGCTATGAGATGGATGGGCGAATTGGTGCAATCTATTATCTATCTTCTTACTATTTTCTACTCTAAAGTCTAATTAAAAATGATGTGATGATACATTGATCTCCTATTGGGGTCTTGATCTCTCTTATATATGAGAGGCAACAAGCTACAAACCCCTTGCAAAAAGTCATGACGTTTGACAACTAAACATAACTCAAATTATAAATAAAACAATGTCATAGGTGAATGCACCGATCCATTAATCTCCAAGCAGAAGCCGGTGACCACTAACCACCTAAGATCTGTTCAAGGCTTCTACTCCATGATAGGGCTCTCATCATGTTGTCGGCTGGTGTTCTTCCTCTAAATATGATGGTTGTCCCGTTGGATCTGATTCTAACACATCTACAGTTTGGAAAATAAATAGATTGACTGCAGAGAGGTGATGAATGTACTCTTGTTCAACATAGGTGTCCACATTAGAGATCGCCTCTTTCATATCATATTCCATAGACATTATTTTTTTGAGTTTCTTATGAGTGTTTTGTAAAACCATAACCTCATCATTTATTTCTTGCAACGCAACAGTTAGAATCCCAACAAGCTCTTCCTTCCAATCATCATATTCTCATGGATTTCCAATGCCAAAATGAAGTGTCGGGAGTGGGACTGAATCAAAGCAGTCGAAATCTTCCCTAAGCCTATTATGATATCCATTATGTGATTCTACCAACTTATTATATGTCAGCAATATTTGTCCTTTCATGGAATTCTTATCTACAAGCTCCTTTTTTTTCTCCATCATTCTAGGTTACAATCGTTCATTCTCCACCAATGCAATTTGTGTCTGTTTGAATATTCAATAGCACATTTCATCATTTTATTGAACCTTTCTTTTATCATTTCAGATACAGTGTTATATTTGATGGTTTTCACTTCTTTCTCCAATTCTTGCATTTCCCCTAGGATTTTAGATGGCAATTCTTCTAGTAGGCTACATCAATCAATGCATCAAGCACTCTCTTATATTTTTCAATCCATGGGGAGTACAACTTTGATGTGGAGGAGGAAGATGTTTTCTCTCTCTAATTTTCTAGCTCCTTCTTCAGTTTGTCATTTTCCTTAATTAGTTTTTCGATCTGTGCTTTGGTAAATTTTTCCATATTTATGTTCAATTCTGTTGTCTCCATAGGGTTGGTATCCACTACTCGTTGAGCCAAGAGATGAACAAACACTTGGTTTGGATTACTAATTATAGCAGGTCTTTAATCATGGGGATACAATGACCAAATAAGAAAGGTGGCTTCGTTTGGGTTGTACCCAGATCCTGAATACATTTTGTCACTTGCTTCTTCTGTTAAGTTCATTGTCGTATCCCCTCTTTTTCTGAAGCTATCAAATACAATTGAAGAGCTAATATCCCACCCTAGCAGGAGAAAAACTCTAGCTTCTTGAAGAAATTCCCTACCTCTTTAGGGAGTGATGGGCTCCATTTCCTTTTCTACCTCCCTTTTCAATTCCTCCAGAGTGGTTGCCTCATGTTCAGGAGAGATATCCTGTATCTATTGTCTCATTTTTCTACCTTTATATTCATAAAAAAATGATTTAAATTCAGAAGATTTAACAAAATCACAATAAAAAATAAACTATTGTCTAGCCCTGACCATCACATCATCAGATAGTTCATTTGATGCCTCAAATCTTACAATATTATGCTCTTGAGGGGGCTCGTACTATGCAATCACAGGAGCACTGATTTTTTTGACCTTCTCACCCTATTCATCACCCTGCTCTTCTTCACTTATATTAGTATCTACATAAAAACAAACCTCAGGAGTAGGCTATGAAGGTATGTAATCAAGGGGCTCTATGTCTTCAGCTTGTACTTCTGAATAGGTTGCATGAGGTGCATCAAAAACAACTGGGGGAACATCCTTTACCAGTTCATTGACATGAGCGATGAGTTGCTCAATTCTTGTTAAAGGATCTTGTATCTCACAAAATTCCTTTGAATAAGATGGGAAATTTTTCCTTTTCCATTCCTCTGCAAGCATAATATTGTAATAGGCGGCCATTCTTTCCTTGGTGGAAGCCTCATCATGGTTTCTTATGACATCTTCGATTGAAAACAAATGTTCATACCTCGATAGCTCCTGCGATAATCTCGCCTTGTGAATAAACCCTTCTGCATCAAATTGTTTCCTTACATCACCTAGAGGTAGGTTGTACTGTGCTAATTTACCATCAATTTCTCCATATCCTTCATTGGCAACCACTGTAAAGTCTCCAAAACATAATGTGTTGGGTATAATTGATTGTTTGCTATGTCCTTTGAGGTGTTTGAAATCATATTTTTCTAATTTCCTCACAATTTCTAAAAAAACAATTTGGTCAGGAACTACTTGTGGCATCAAGTGTGGAGCCCCTTCGAACCCATAAACCCTTATCACTATACAATTAGGGAAAGCATACCAGTCTCCCCAGTTATTATTCACTTTATTTCTCCGGTCATTTTCCTTTGGTCTTAGAAATCTTTGTACTTCTGGGGATAGGTTATAATTGCACAGATACCCCAACAACTTCATCAATGGTTTTACAAAAAAATCTTCAAAATAAAGGTAATGAGACCTACCAAATCGGCTGTCCCACAATGAAGTCCACATTTGTACATGTTTAAAATCTCCATTTTCATCTGTATCTTTTATCCTTAATTCTTCTCTCTAGACCCCTCTGACTTGTCCCTCATACAATAGCAAATGAATAAGCAAAGAATAGTGTTCAAAATTAATATTATCACTATTATTTTTAATCTTTTCAAGCCCTCGATGTAGGGCGTTGGACAAGTAGCTAGCATAATCAAATGGCCTAGAATCCTTGCTCTATATGTCTACAGCTAAGACCATTGGGGCAATCGACATGAGAGGCGAAACCTCTACTCCCAAAACCTGACCAGCTGAATAATAGGTGTATCGGAAATACTCTTCGAACAAATCTTCTTGGAAAGGAGGGTTTTCACTGCTAGAGAACCTACTGAGTTGGCCTCCTTAATCCTTGGGCCTATGCAAAGGTAATTTCCATCTCTTATAACTGGTATCGAAGTGGTGATACTCTATCAAGAGATCTTTGATCGTGAAAGATAAATTCAGTGAACACTCTAACGGAAATACATTAGAAATGAGATCCCCAGAAATAACAAGCATGTCACCCCTGCCATGTGACTGAATAGTTGTTTTCTTGGGGTCATATCTGGTAGCAAGAGATTTAATTAGCTTTGCGTTCACAAACACATTGGGGACCACAAGTCTTCCCAGGTTCAACCTCCATGGATTGCAGACCGGTTGAAACCTAAATTGTTTTCTATAATGGTACATGAAGAGGTCATACCCTCGTTGCGGTGTCCAAATATCCCCTAAGCCCTTTTGTTTGTCCCATAATTGATCCATGGAAGGATTCATTTGAGCACTCCTCTTGGGTCTTGGCCTCAACCCAGGACATTGATCTATCAGGTCTTCATTTAGGAGTCTCTTAGGCTTTTCGGTTTTATATTTTTTAGCTTTGGGTTTGTTTGTACTCTCTTCCATTATTTAAATCTTAAGCTTTTGAGTAAAATAGATTCTCAACTGGTTTTGAAAGTGAAGTACTTACGTGAGTCTCACCGAGTCACCTCCACAGTCCATCGGTCTTTGCTGCGTCAGAACTCCAATTTTTTTCCTTTTTGCTTCTGCCCTAAGCAAAATCTTCTAGGATTTTGTAACAACTATGCGATCAACTTGTGATATAATTCACTTCAATTTTGGTTCATAAATGCACCACAACACGACTGCACGATGCGCTCAGATGTCACATCAGCCTTTCACTGATAGCCACCCTCTCCATCGATGGACACCTATCCTTCGTTCTATCGGTGGGGTGCCAAATAATGTTTCCTCGATGCATCATAGTTCCCCCGATATACTTTATGCATTCGATAATTCATGCCCATGGGCCATGGTTATAACTCATGGTTACTTTTGTGACAACTTGACTCTATCGGTATATCGGGAGAGCACCTTAGGAGTCATCCTGATAGAGTATTGTTACATCGATACTAGGTTGTGAACTATTTTTATTGGGCCATCGGCAGGATTGTGATGGGGGTTCCACTGATGAAGCATTGTTAGGCCGATGGTATTGAATTTTGTTAGGAATGGAGGAAGGACTACATCACTACATAATTTAAAATTTGTTTAATATTTATGGATGCAATGTGAATGTAGGCTATAATATGGATCTTGTCACACAAATTTCTACAATTTGCATTGTTCATAAAATCAAAGTGTGGTATATTTTTGTGATTATTGATAAAATAAGATAATTCATACCCATTTGCCCATGGTCATAAATTATAATACATGGTTACTTTTGTTGACGACTCTATCGGTATACTGGGAGAACACCTTAGGAGTCAGCTCAATAGAGTATTGTAACACCGATACTAGGTTGTGAGCTATTTTCATCAGGCCATCGACAGGTCTGTGATGGGGGTTCCGCCGATGAAGCATTGTTAGGTCGATGGTATTGAATTTTATATAATTTATAAAATATCATCAACTACAGTTTGACTTTGGCATATGTATTATGATTCATGAAATGCAATATAATATAAAATATCATGGAGACTTGGAGTGCAATATAAAATAAAATATCTTGAACTTGAAGTGCAATGATTCAAAATTTAATTGAATACAATATAAAAAATCATCAACTACATCTTGGAATATGATTCATGTAGTACTTGACTACAATATAAAATAAGATATCATGAAGTGCAATGATTCACAATTTCAATGTTCATTAAATACAATATAAAATATCATCAGACATCAAATACAGTTTGGACTTTGGAACAATGGAAACTGATTCATGAAGTGTAGTAAAAATTCCTTTAAACCTGCTAATTATCTTCCATTTCCCAAATGGAGTCAGGCTTCTCAAACCGATGCTCATCTTCAGATAAAGTAAAAGAGTCATCTTGATTTTGAGACTGCTCTGCACTTTCTTCAGCCTATGTCTCAAATTCAACATTCATTGTTTGATTTGTGTCAATTTCAATATCATTGTCATCTGTCGCAGACCCAGTCCCACTACCACTACCACTGCCACTACCACCAATACTGGTGGATGTTGGAATTGGAGAGCATGTGTTGCACAACCCGGTCCCTCTTCTTTCACATGTGGACCTTCAGATTGCGAGTGCCCTTTCAAAAGGAAGTTTTTGGCATTATACGTAGTTCCTTTCATCCTCAAGCAATTTTCCAAATTCTTGTCCAGTTTGTTTCTTAACTTTGATTTCAAAAACACCAATCTACTGAAAACTCTCTCATCCTCCACTGACCCCAATATCATTTTTTGACATAAATCAATAAGTTTGAAATATTCTAACATCGAACCATGCAATATTTCACTCTGACCTAAGCTTGTCCAAGCCTTTTTTATTGATCCCGGTTCAAAGGCCTTCTCCTTGCCATGGATTTATACTGCTCCCTCATAACTGTTGCAAAATTCTGACATTGCTTTCTAAGCTTATTTTCATTTAAAATTCC
This sequence comes from Sequoiadendron giganteum, assembly GCA_007115665.2. Classification (NCBI taxonomy): domain Eukaryota; kingdom Viridiplantae; phylum Streptophyta; class Pinopsida; order Cupressales; family Cupressaceae; genus Sequoiadendron; species Sequoiadendron giganteum. The sequence continues at coordinate 706,691,702 of CM021102.1, forward strand.
TTCTATTATTTGTTCATTGTATGTTACCTTTTCTGAAAACTGTTCGATCAAGATTTTTACTTGATCATGAAAATATTTTGGGTTATCTCTATTTACCCAAAATTGAGGATACACAATACCCAGGGCTTCAAATATTTCATGTCGAGGGAATCTTTCACGAATCTTTGAGGAAAGAGATTTTGCAATTTCCTTCAAATTATCACTAACAGATTTAACAATGCCATTAAAATCTTCCTCGTTAACAAGTACTTCTTTTCTAGAGCGCTTGGCTGTCTTACAATGGTACATTGGTATCTCATATCCATGTACACAAATAAATAAGTGCCCGCTTCCATTAAACTGTAAATAATTATCAGGATTATTCAAATCAATAATTTTACGCCACATCAAGTAATTTGCGCCTTCTTGTGTTAGATCTAGATATAGATGATCGAGGGCCAAGCATGTAAGTTTACGTAGATTGGCATATTCATAAATATACATAGTTCTATCTTGGGCTTTCTTCACAAGATTATTCATCTCATTCAGCATGGGGAGAAGACTAGCTAAAGTCAAGAGTGTCTCTATATCGCTTAACCTATGTAAGAGGTCAAGAGCTTTGTCTACTATGTTGTGATGCTCGTACATCACTCCAATCAAGGATTGATATTCTGAAAGAACTCGTTGCGTTGGTCCATGTAGGGAGATCCATCTGGTATCAACATCCTTGAGAAGCTTGTTTCCAAGTGTTATTCCCTCAGCAAAATGTTGAAATTCAAGGAAATGTTTGGGACTTCGGTAGAAGTATGTGTGGATCTCGCGAACTAGATTTTCAACTTTTGATTCTGTAGGAAACTTGCTTACAATTTTGAATGCTAAATTCATTCTTTGGGCCATGCAGTGAATGCCAAGCATGTATGGTGCACAATTAGTTTGTAAATTTGTGCAAAGACCGCTCCTTTGACCTTGCATCATTGCAGCTCCATCAGCTCCTACACACACCAACTTTTTGGCAATTGTCAACTCATCCATACGTGCAATTTCATTCAAAGATTTCTTAACTAGTTCAAATAGATTTTGCGATGTTGAATTTTCCTTCATTTTACGAACACAAAGAAGATGAGCTTGGCGAACATGTTGTTCTACAGTATACAAATGCATATAAACCCAAGAAGTATTGTCTACCACAGTAACTTCATCTAAAGATAATGCAATGAAATTTGACTCTTTTAATTTCTCCTTTAAATCTTGCTTTTCCATTGCAGCAAGATAGTTCGCCCATTCCCATCCAATGTTTACTGACCAATGTGAGAAGGGAAATTGGGGAACACTCAAATAAGATAATAAATCAAAATATTCTGGGTAGTCTATCAGAGGACGCCCCCTGGACAAAATATGAAAAACAACACTCATCTGAACAGTTTTTGACAGATTTGCTACTGCCATGGCTTTTCCAAAATGAGCTTCAAGTGTACCTTCACATTTTTTAATCTTTGACATTCTATGGTTATTCTCTCCATAATCTATGGCATACTTAACATGAAGACATTCTTCCTTTGATTTCCATTGTACGGCTGATTGTTCCTTTTTGTCTATGATTTGTTTTTCGTAAACTTTGCCGATATGCTTTTCTATAGTGTCAAGCTTTAGCTGCATCATCTTGTCTCTTCCACATTTCCAACTACAAATCTTACATTTGACCTCTGTTTCCCTTTCAATATCGTTTTCGTTTGATACCCCCACTGCCTCAAGGAATGGGTACTTCGACAACCAACCAATTTGAAAATTCCTTGTCATTTCCCACTCGTGCCCCAATTTTGCTTTGCCTTTTCTTTTCTTGCTGCCAACATCATCCTCATCCAAGTCAATTATCTCATTCTGGCTATCCAGGGTATCCCTTGGAACATCTTCTGTGGTATTTCCATCCTCATTTGATACATTTTGATTTAACACAATGACAATCTCACCTTTACCTTCCTGTGGGAGTGAGGTATTGTCATTGCCATCTTCAATAATATTTGGTGGAAGAGTTGATGGTGCAGGTCCACCTTGATCTGATGGATTAGAAGCTTTGCCAATTCTAATGTAAGACTATATGGTACCTCCACATTTTGGGCATTTTAATGGCCTCCCAGTCTCTTCATTACCCTTAGGAGTCTTACCCTTGCAGTTGCTGCTTGACATATTGATATCTCACTTTGAATAAAAGCTGGAAAAAAATGTCTTCTTGTTTAAGAAGGATAGACCGACAGAGAATATAGATCCCATTCCCTACTCAAAATCATGTTTAAGACTGAAGCAAGAATGGAAAATAGATAAAGAAATCTTATTATTATAACTAATAACTAATAACAGTAGGAAGAAATGATCACTCACCTTTGAGTCTACGTTTTCGGGTTTCGCTTACTTCTGAATCGAGAAGTAGAACCTCAGAACTGAACAAAATGTGTAAGAACAAATAACAATTTCAATTGTATTTATATCAATCCATATTTGGTGAATTCCACAGGATTTTTAAATGGTATGTTAAAAATTTGGTGAATCCTGCGTGCTTATACAACGATACCTTGTAATTTTCAAGGCGGAATAGGTCCTCATAAACAACTATTTGTAAATTTTAATTGGTGAAATGGGTCCTCATATAATTTTGTTTTAATATTATTGGTGAATATGTTGGTTTTTTATGACATGCTCCCCAGGATTCCAGGCGAAAATATTGATCAGTCCATTGGAAACGCGTAGTCTGTTATGGCGAATTTATTGCTTAAACATGCCTCGTAAAAAAAACCACTAGAGAATGGACATGCATTGGACCGATAGTTCATGAAATCCAGGCAATTTGAACACCTTGTTGGATACCTAGAATTTGCCAATTTTGATTTGCCCGATTCCTGGAATTCGCCAATTGGCGAAGAGTCGCCACTAAAGTTATCCCTACCGAGGGGTCTCGGGAGCTAATCCATAGATGAGCTTTTCCTACGTTATATATGTAGAGACCACGTAGTTCGATCGATGACAGACTTGACTCAATGATGAGATACATGGGCAAACGGATTGCCATATTACAACGGACACCTAAAGGACTGACCTAGGGTGCAAAATAGATGGGAAAATGGAATTCAATTGCGACGAATGCCTAAAGGACTGACCTAGGGTGTAAAATAGATGGGAACATGGATTTCCAATGCGACGGATGCCTAAAGGACTGACCTAGGATGTGAAAAATATGGGCAAATAGATTGCCATTGCGATGAACGCCTAAATAGATGGGAAAATGGATTGCCATTGCAACAGATGCCTAAAGGACTCACCTAAAATGTGAAAAAAATGGGAAAACGGATTGCCATTGCAATGGACACCTAACGGACTGACCTAAAATTTCTTGGGGGATGATCAAAGATCAACCTTGCCAACGTTCAAGCTCAGAGACGACGTAATTCAGCAAGACGACTCTATTTTTTGATTTTTTGACATGTTTTCGATTTTGATGGATTTTGATGATTTGGATATGGATATGGATATGTGATAATATCAGTGCTTTGTTTTAGGATTTTGTTGAAAACTAAGCTAGGTTTGATTGATCGGGTCAATGGATTGATGATGATAACATTGTTGAAGATACATGACAACGCAAGGATAGTGTTAAGCAACATGAGGATTTCAAGATTGATGAGGATAACATTGTTGAGGATACACAACAATGCAAGGATAGTGTTAAGCAAAAGAAGGATTTCAAGATTGATGATGATAACATTGTTGAGGATACATAACGATGCAAGGATAGTGTTAAGAAATAGAAGGATTGGGAAGGATATCCCGAGATGATGATGGATTGATTGGATTCTAATTGATCAAGATTTTGAAGCTTGACTTGGAAAAAAATTGTTTTCAATGATTTGATGCGACGTTGAAGTACACATTAGATGTAACTGATATTGATTGTGGATTGATGTTCAATGAAAGATAAAGCTTGATAAAGAACATTGTCTTGTTAAAATATGCCATGGGCTAGTGATTTGGCCATCTGGCTCACAAATGCCTGACCAATTTTATTTTGCGTTTGCCAATATTTGGATCACCACATAATTTGGAGGATATATATCAAGATTTATCCATGAAGCAAGATGCAAATATCTTCCCCCAGTGTCTAGCAATGTTTGAAAGGCCATGGGTGGATTCTTGGATAGATGGATGGGTATGGTAATCATGCAAAGGATGCCAAGGATTATCTTGTGATAAGATAAGGGGTTTAGGTAGTGGATGCACATTTGGATAGTGGTTCATGGCTTAGATAATATTGGATAGGATAGGATCAATGAAAATGACCCATTTCAATATGTTTACCAGAAGCAAGAATAAAGTGTGCACCAAATTTTCATCAAGATTAAGATAACTTGGAGTGTGGATGTAGATGGATGAAAATGAATTGGATAAATGGTTCATGGATGAATGGATTTATTATGGATGGAATGTTGGATTTATTATGGATGTGATAAGATGCTTTCTCCTGAAATGGTGCATGTAGATGCTTGATTCTACACATGACACATGTTTTCCAGGTTTTCATCATGGTACTTGTCCAAAGTGCCAGTGAAGTGGTTTTCACTTAGAGGACAATTTTTCTCTTTACTGTTTTCAATCCTTTTTTATTTTTTTTATTTTTGTATTTTTTGATTTTTTTGTATTTTTCAATGAAATATTTTAAGCTCATGGTGAACCACCTGGTGGTGTCGATGTAGATGCTTCTCTCATAATGTGTCGTCGATATCTTTCTTGAAGAAGTTGCCTTGCCAGGATACGTGCACTTGAATGCAACTTTTGAGATCCCTGATTTGCTTTGCGGATACCAAAGTTAACTTCATCTTTGTGCACACATCGTGATAGAGTGCCTTTTAAATCCTTATGATGAAGGGTCATCGCCAACACATGGTCGATGTGAGAATTGGATATCATGTGTGGAGGTGTGGATGGTGGAGTGTATTTAAGAATAAAATATGGATTTGTTAACAGTTTGGAACCTTTGACTCTCCAAACTTGGGAAGATGAGCAATGATGAGTGGATAAGGAAGTGTGCATGGAATTAGGACCAACAACTTGAGATAATTTTTATGTTTCCTGAGAAGTTTTCTTTTTCCTTTGTGGACATCTTTGATGGATACTTTTCCCTTTTTATTTTTCCCCATAGTTTCTTTGACTAATGGAGTTTGATAGGGATAATTTTTCTTTGTATTCTTTGGTATCCACTTGTATTTGATTTTTCCTTCATGCTTCGCTACTTATTTTTCTTTGATGTCTTTCTTCATGCTTTGATTCAAATCTTTCTTTTGATGTTGGTCCCAATTCATGGATGGGGTGATGGGTGGATGAAGATTCATGACGTGGCTGGTTGTAGTATTGGCATTGGTTTCATCATAAGGATTCTTCATGCTCCATATGTTGATGTTTTATTGAGACAAAGTTTCCCCCAGTATGGTGGTAGTAGCATCTTTGTTCTTTGATTCTCCCTATTTCAATTTTGTCTTGTTTAGAATGCATTCTCTGATAAATGACCACTGCAGATGATGTCATTTCAATTTGCTGCTCTGTTGACTCTAGAATATCCTGTTATGTCTGACCTATTTCCTTGAGTGGATAATGTTGGATATCTTCATACATGATGTCCTTAGTCTGAATTTGGGATATATCTGATCCTAATGTTGACAACTGAGTTTGGCTATAGGAATCAATATCTTGCTCTTTTTGTGTAATAATGTTAAGAGTATAGGAATCCTGTTTTGAATGAAGATCATCTACGTATCCATCCAAGGAAATCATCTCATGGGTAGATGGAGGAGTATGTGTTTTGTGGATGTGATCATCTTGTATAGATAGGAGGGTGTCCATTATATCATTGTAGTAGCTTGGAGATACAAATTCTTGATCTTGAATGATTTCAGAATTGCTTTCGACATGCTTTGGATCAAGTTCTTGACATGGGTCAATTTCAAAGAATGGATTGCTTATAAAGGTTTATTGGATATCTTCATTAGGCATAGGAAGTTTCTCAAATGTCATGAGGTCAAAGGATGTCCATATGTTTTGGAAAGGATCATTGCTAGACCTTGGTGAAAGATGTGGATCATGCTTTGGAATAAATTCTTGAGATATGTCCCCTAACTCATTAGGTGATTTAGAGACATTTTCAACATCATCATTGGTCAAAGGATCTTGATCATCATTCTCAATGATTGTGGTGGGAATTTGTTGCAAGATTTGCTGAGGGAGTAATGCCTGCATTTGTTGTTGAGCCAACAACGCTTGTTGTTGGTCGTGTTGTTGTTGGGATTGCTGTTGAGCTACTTGTTGTTGTGCCTAAAAATCTTGCAGGACTTGTTGATACACTTGTTGATGGATTGCTTGCAATTGCGCCCAGCATTGTGCTTGCACCTATCAAGCCTAGTGTTGGGCTTGAGCTTGAGCCTGTGCTTGTTGGGCTGCTTGTGACACTTGCATAGCTTGTGCGGCTTGTGTAGCTTGTTGTTTTTGGAGCACCTTTTGGCGAGTAGCTTGTTGAGCAGATTGCAACACGATGGAGAATGAATTTTCCATGTTGTGTTTTGGCGGTGGTGGTGGAAAATTGGGAATGGTGTTGACCATTGTGATAAGAGGAACGGTCACATTGATTGCCAAGGTTTGAGTGGTGAATGGTGTGATTGAGATGCTTGGTCCTTTAGACTCTTGAGGGACAGTGGTTGTGTTGACCATTGGGGTTGCTTGGATAGTTGCGATCTGTTTTTGTGATATTGATGGCAAGATGAGAGGATTTGGTATGATGTTTTGCTTTATGATTGGAGTATTGCTCGGATTCGATTGATTGTCGGTTGGTAAAGGGGGAAGGCTCATGCCTTGATTGTTTGGTTGATAGATTTATAAGTTTTGACTTTGATTTAAATCTACCATAGGAAAAGATGCTCCAAAATTTAGATTGGGAATATCACATTTTTTGTACCATTAAGGTTTGTAGGAGATAATTATCCCTTGTATGGATTGTACAAATGCAAGTTTTAAAAATCAATTGGCATCATGAGACTTAGATAGTTTGGTTGAATTGGACTACTCATGATGTATGAATCAAGTTTATATTCCATGTTCCCCTTGTGTTTTCAACTTGTTGCAAAAAGTGAACCTCTAAGGGATTTAGGACCAATTATGAGATGAAGGATGAAAGGGTGAGGGGTATGGATGTTTAAAATTTTAGGAACTTTGGATCAATGCTAGACTTTAGGACTTGTTTTTATTTTGATTTGGATTTTGATTGCGGATAGTTTGACTAAGTATGTTAATTCAAACAAGGTGATTTTGGATAATGTACTCGTAGGCTCTAGGAAGTTGTGTTATCCTAAATCAAACTTGTACACAAGAGGATAGTTTGACTAAGTGTGTTAAGTCAAACAAGATGATGTTGATAATGTACTTGTAAACTCTAGAAAGTTATGTTATCCTAGAGTAAACTCGTACACAAGAGGATAGTTTGACTAAGTGTGTTAAGTCAAACAAAGAGATAATGGATTGGGTAATTTGACTAAGTGTGTTAAGCCAAAAAAAATGATAAAGAACTTGTAAACCCTAGGAAGTTGTGTTATCCTAGAGTAAACTCGTACACAATGGGATAATTTGACTAGGTGTGTTAAGCCAAACAAGGTGATGTTGATTTTTCCTAAAATTCTAGCATAAGTGATGTTTTCAAAGTTCCCAAGAGTCTGTTCATGAGATGATGTTTGATGGTGTTTGAAATGGGTGAAGTGTTTGACTTGATCCTAGATGAACCTAAGAGGACCTGCTTACTAGACCGAGATATTAAAGAACATGCTTTTCCCTAAGAGCATTTCAAACCAAAAGATCAATGTTCGCATGGAAAACCATAAGACAAAAGATTGCAAGCACATGTGTGGGGTTCAATTGGGGTTAATCTTGATTAATGACTTGATTTTTACAACAATCAATTCTTCCTTAGTTTTTCAAACTGAATTTCCAATGTCCTAATTTTCTTTCATCCCACAAAGTGCATTATGTGGAAATCAAGGAAATCAAGGCAAAGGTTTCCTAGTGTTGACTTTGGGAGAAAAAAATTGAGATGTCTAAATGTTTAGAAGCCTTCTAGAGATAAGAACCCCTAGGGACAAGCAGTAACATGTGGACACCTCCAAGGTATTTGTTCTTCCAAAGGGTTTTGAAATTCTGATGATTCGTTGAATGTTTGTTTTCCAATGTTTTAGATCCAAGCAAAGTGTTTTGATTTCAAGAACATGCACAACCCTAGGATGAAGAAACAATATTTGTTGGGATCCCACTTGGATAAATCTAGCTGCGCATATTTATTGCAGATGATTAAATGCTTGACCATACAGGCTCCCCCTTATAGTGCACTCACTTCTCAGGTCAATCAAGCATCAGTACCCATGAATCTCCCATGGCATACTTTTCATCTCTACAATAGAACCACATGTATATGTGGGGCAGCATCAAAGGACATGACCTTTTGCACCAACAAATAGTTAAGGATTTGGCCTTTGCTAAACAAGGGTTTTAATTCGGACTTTCCATTCGTAGGACTTGACCCATGTGGCGAGAGACCATTTTTTCCCTTCTCGTTGGAGCCAACTACATGATACTAGATTTTGTTCCAATACCCACTTTTGTATCCTAGCTAGAAATACACTTGTCCTTAGTGTGTTACCGGTTGGGTCGTTCCCTTGGGTGAGTACTTTTTCCCACAAGTCAGGCCCTCTAAGATAAAAGAAAGTGAGTAAACATATTCGTAGTTTGATCAATCTTTGTTTAGAAACAAAGGGAGAACACACGCAATAGGCTTACTCACACTCACAAGATGTTTTGTTCAATTTTAAACCCAAAATGAAATATGGAGGTAATTGCTTTAATCAACTTAAGATCACCAAAATTCCTTTTGATTCTCAAGATCACCATGAGGCATGAGAGAAGCGCATACATCCTTTTGATGGTATTACTTTGAGTAAACAATTACAAAACAAAAACAACACTTGTTCATTTTAAGTCCACAAAGCAAAAGTGAGTTCTTTTTATAGCACCAAATCAAATGTGGGATTTTCCTTGTTCAATTTATTAAATCTGAAAACCAACTCTAGTAAGTTTGTCCTAAAATTATTTTTAACCCTTTTGTTTGCAAACTTTGAAAGAAAATTTGTATTGTTCTTTTTAGAGCCCAAAAGAAATTTAGTGTGTCTTAAGAGCATGAAAGGTGAAAAATTTCTTAGGAGAGATTGAGAACTCTCTAAGAGTGTTAAACAACACTAGAGTGTTTAAAAACACTTGGTAAAGGATAAGAATGATGTCATAATGTAGCCTTCCATTTTTCTTTCCTCCTTGCCCTATCCTGCAAAATGATTAAAACCATAAAATACAAAGACAACAAATAGGTTAATAACTCAAAAAGCTGAAAACAAAATGACATACATTAAAAAAAAATCAAACTTGAACTTTTTACTATCATCCAGTGGTGCAATCAGCAAATGCAGTACAGTTTAGAAATCCAGTAGTGCAATATAGCACAACATGTTGACTGAGCATGGCACTCTATAGCAGACAGAGAGTGCAAAGGCAACACTATATTGGAATGTGGCACAGTATGGAGTGTGGCACAGTTTGCAAATTTGAAATTTTTGGGCGGGAAAGCAAATGCGGTGGAGTTTGAGGTTGGAGTGTTGCAATATAGCATCGTTGGACTGATAGCGGTGCAATATGGCACCGCCGGTCTATAAGCGGTGCAATTTCTTGCAAGCACAAAAAAATGTCAAAAACCATAGAATTTTGGAAAAACGTGATGAATTTCTCCAACTCAGCCCTCCTTCTAGCGCCAAAATGTGAACCCCAATCCTATGCCTACTCAAAGACAAGAAGAAAACACATTAGTAAGCTTATATGCAAGATAAAACAAGGATTCCCCATGAAATCCATTTACAATGCTCAATAATAGGAAAAACAAAGAACAAACATAAAAGATAAGTGAAATCTTAATTAAGCATGCAAAATCTTGATCCCATGGGGGAATTAGTGCCAATTGGTGTGTCGAAATTGGCCCTTTCCCAAATCCTTTGTTGTAATGTTGATGATTTGATGAGTGATCCACCTTGATGAAGATTCAATCAAGCTCCATGATGAAAAATCTGCATAACCTAGCTAAGAATTTGATGAAATGGATGAAACTAGATATGCTTGAGGATGAAGTTGAGTATAGTAAGTTTACTCAAATTGTGGATGATAGAATGAGAGGAAGAGTCTCTCATTTATAGATTTCCAAATTGGAAGAAAGAGTGAAACTGAGTAATGTGGGATCATTCAACATCCAATGGCCAAGTTCCACTTGTCAAGATGTGAATGGTTGAAGGTTGTGCACATTTTGGTCAATGTGCATGATAAATGCTATGAGATTCAAATTTGAAATTTGAATGTGACATGTTGGAGGGAGAAGGAAATGGAGTTAATGTCACTTGTCTCAAGGCCAAGGACATGTAAGAGGCCTTAAATGCCTTGTTGGAAGTACCCATCCCCTTTTGGAGGGATTTTTGAATTGGAAGAATATTCCACAAAAGATGCTCTTTTGAATGGAAATTGATAAATTAATAAATCAAATAAGTTGATTTATCGTGCAAGTTGCAAGATATAGATGGTTGGAGTGATTAGGATTAGCATTAATCAAGATTTGATTAATTAAGAGGGGGATTAGCTGATTTGACCATTTTGACTTAGATTTTAGGATTTAAATAAATCAAAGTTGAGAGAATAATGATTTTAGATTTAATTAAATAAAGATTGATTTATTTATTTAAAGGAGGATGATGTTGGATTTAAACCAAATAAAGATTTATTTAATTTAAATGAGATGACTTTAGGGATTAATTAAATAAAATGATTTCTTTAATTAAAAGGGGGATTACAAATTAATTAAATAAAATTGATTTATTTAATTAAGAGATGAAGAGTGATGAATTTAATCAAATACAAATTATTCGATTAAATGACTAGCAAAGGAGATGATTCAAGACAAAATGGTGTTAGTAAATCAGGATCCAGTGTGTCAGATCGAATTGTATATTTTTCATGTCTACAGTCATCATCCGTGTCAACATTCATCACATCATTCTTCTTAGTTTCACTAGATTTGACAAATGAAATGCTATCACTTGGCATAGGGTTGGTAAAGATTTAAAAGTTTTAGTTGGTAGGGGAAAACAAATTATTTCCTTGATCATTAACACCTCCAATTTGATGTCAACGAGAATCAATGAGGTCTTGCATAATATGTTTAAGATGGTTACAATGTTTTGTGTTGTATCCATTTTGTCGATGATAGTGGCAATAAGAATTTGATCTAAAGTTTTGAGGTAAAGGATTATTAGGATTGGGAGTTATAATGGGAGAAAAATTTATCATTTTCAATTCTAAGAGTTGTGTCATTATATTGTGGAGGGTATTAGGTAAGGGAATAAATTGTCTAGCTAGATCCCCAAATGTGAAAGGAGTTGTCTTCCTTATAACAACAACTTGCGTATCAACATGTTGAGTTAGTTGATGGGGGTTAAGTTGAAGGAAGCCTTTATTCTATTTTCTAAAAGGTTGATAATTGTTTTGGTTTTTGGATTTAGACTTCTTATGATGGCTAGAGGTGGGTTTTGTTTCATGACTACTAACTGAATTTTGATAATCAAGAAGGGTAGCACACAAGTGTACAAAGGAAGGAAACTTCATCATGGTAATATTATCTTGTATCTTAATTTCCAAGTTCTCAATGAACATCCGTTGAAGGTGAGGATCGGGAATGTTTATGTCAATTTGGGAATAAAGCATATGGTAATGTGAAATAAATTCAGTAACCTTTTCATCATCTTTGTTTTACATCTCATCAAATTGGCTAGGGTCATCTTAGGAGTCATGTGTATTTGGAAATGGTTTATAGAGGCCTTGAAAAGTTCATTGAATGAATGAATTGAGTTATTCGATAATGAAGAAAACCATTCTAAGGTGGTATCTTTCAAGGATCTAGGTAAAATCTTAGCCAAGAGCTTATCCTCAAGGATAAAATCACTACATAAGCCAATATAAGTGGAAACATGGTTAGAAGGATCTATTTTACCCCCAAATTTCTCAAACTTAGGAATCTCTATACCTTGTGGTATCATCATTCTCAATATCTCCAAGGATAAGGGACTACTTTTGACATAGTATGTAGGTTGGCCATTTTGATGTTTGTTTATGGTGGAAATTTTCTTTTGAACGGATGAAACATTTTACAAAATTTGATTAAGGATTGTGCCATTGATTGTATTTGAGATGGAGGTGAATATGGTGGAGGTGTATATTTGGTCAAGGGAGCAATGAATGGAATTATTATGGGAGGTAAAGTGGTAGGAGATATGATGCGCGATGTCACAAAGGTACAAGGATTGCTAGCGAAAATACCCAAGGTAGGAAAGATATTACTAGTAGGTTGCACTATTGTTGTAACATGAGGGTTGGTATAGATAGGAATAGAGGCAATGGTTGTGGGAGGAGGAATTTGAGTTCCTCCTTGACTTTGGAAATTTTTCAAATGTACAACATATCTATTTGTTGAGGTAAGATATTTTCCCAAAAATTGAGCTAGGTTATGCACAAGCTCAATTACTTCTTTACTTTCAATCATTTGGTGTATGTAATCTATATTAGGGATAGTAATGGATGAAATAGTTTTAGTTCTCAATTGATTTTTTATTTTTTCTAAGTCTTCAAGGATTTGGATTATGTTTTCTTGTGGAATACTAGCAACCATTGTTTCAACACTTATCAGACTACTTGAAGGAAAAGAGTTGTTAAGGGAATGGTCCATACCTAGTGAACTAGTTTCAAAACTAGTAGTGAAAGAGCTAGATAACCCCAAGGTCCATGATGAGTGTGCTATCATGGGATGACATGAGTCTCAGAATTCATCTCACTATAGTATTAGCAATAGGACACCAAGTTGTAAATCTCATGAAAGGGACAATCAAGGACATACAAGATACAATGAATAAAAGATAAATGTTATTTTCTAATTCTGATTCAAATGAAATTAAGCTATATGTAATGAAATGAATGAAACCAAAACTCAGTAAACTGAAACAAAAATATAACAATAAAAAATAGAACAAAAAAAATAGGGTTTTTAATGCTAAAAAATACAGATTCAGATCTAACATGGGACTAAATTACCCAGAGGGACATATGAGTCCCAATAATGTTTTTTTAGGGATTCAAATTCTAATAAATAGTCAACACAAAATACCCAAAAATTGGGAAAACCCACCTATACTGGGACTAAATCACCTAGAGGGGCATATGAGTCCCAAATTAGGATTTTTGCACTAATTTCAATAAACTCTGAGTGAATGTTAGGTTTTATAGTTTGAATGATGTCTAGACTAAGTGTAATTATATATTTTAAGTGAAATTCAATGATGCAAGATGCAAAAATGCAACCTATGTGCACTCTCACTAATGTAAGATTTAGAAACCCTAGATGCAAATTAACTAATGCAAGACCTAATGCAAAGTTAATGCAAGCTAAATCTAGGAATTTGATGCACTCCAAATCAAAAAATAAGGTTCTCTAAAGGCTAGGTTCACTAAAATTATATGTAAAAAAATTTCACTCTATATTTTGGGAGATAGAACAACCAATTTCCTACAAGTTTCATTAAAGGAAACCTTAGAGATCTCAATATAAGGATGGAAATGAGGGAAATAGATATGAAATAATGTTTCCAAGAGGTGTGATTAAATAAAATAAGGAGGTTCACCACCAACCAAGGGCTTGGAAAGAAATAAATGCAATAATATGCAAAACTTAAGTTATATGACCTAGAAAATTAACTTAAATCATAACAGTAAACTAGAGATAAATAGAGGTGCACCTAGAAAATGAAGAGGCTTGAATGAGGGTCTGAAATCTTAGAAATGCTAACATTTAATATACATTGGGACTCATATGCCAGTAGGGGATATTTAGTCCCAATTTAGGGTTCTAGGCCAGAACCGAAATCTGGAACTACTAAACTAGGATCTACAGTAAATGCCTAAAATTTTCTATATTGGGACTCATACGCCACAAGTAGTGATTTAGTCCCAATATCAAGGTTGATCTAAAGCTTTGATATCCTCTAATGTTCTCCTGTAGCTTCTCTCCTATCAAATATTTGAGTCTGAAACACTGAATTGTAACCTGTAGGAGACTTTCTGTAATCTTGCAATGTAGATGACAACTTTTCTCCAATCTTGCTCTTCAATGGATCTTCAACTTAGATCTAAAAATCACACATCAAAGAGAGGGGAAAATTTTGGTTTTTTTAGTGTATAGGGGTTTTCCTTGGTCAAACCCAAGGATAACTTTAAGAAACACCCCCCCCCCCCTCAGGGAAGGTGTAAAATCCTAGAGAATCTTGGCTAAGTGCTATAATTTTCCTAGCGAGTCCTTCCTTTTTAAAAAAAAATATTAATTTTCTTGGTGAATCTATGCACATTATTAAAAAATTATAAAATCATGGCGAATCTTAATGAATAATTGGTAAAAGTAATAATCACAATGGTGAATCCTAGTGAATAATCACTAAAATGATTAATTACAATGGTGAATCACTCTAAAAATTTGCATAGTTGGTCGGTGCAGTTCCCCCATATTTTTTTTTGTAATATTGAAGTAGGGGCCTAGAGGCAGAAACCATCGACGACGTCAAGGGGGAAAAGTCCCCTTGTAGGGGTCAAGGGGGAAATGTCCCCTCACGGGGTCCGGGATAGCGAACCTGATGTGCTCCTATTGTGATACAGTTGGGGTCGAGGGGAAGAGCCCCTCACCACCAAGAATAAATTCACTATCAAAAATGAATTGGAGCACACATGGATTAACTATTTTTTTTAAATCTCACTTAAAAAAAAGATAATGAAAAGTGAATTTTTTACCATTGATTAGCATTTTAATCAAATGGCTATAGGTTGATTCCATGACCTATATGCACGTTCCTTTTAAAAGGCTTATTGAAGCACAAAATTTGTTTTGGGCCACACAATTAGATTTAATCATGTGGCTCAAAACAAATTTCAAGCCTCAACATGCCTTTTAAAAGGCATGTGCATATAGGTCACGTAATCAACATGTAGCCATTCAATTAAACAACTAATTGATGGAAATAAATAAAAGTCTTATTCAAGGCTAAAATATCCCTAAAATTAAAGGGAATTTATTATTAGTAGCGATATTTCCCCAAAATTAATGGTAAGAATATAATATTACTGGTGAATATAATTAATATTTTTAATTAGAGTATAAACTACTGGCGAATAAGTTCCAATGATGTGTCATTTACATAGTGAATCAATTTGATTTATTATTTTAAAAAATAATGCATAGGCGAATTAATTGAGATGAAATTATTTTTTGTGAAAACCTGGCAATCTAGTCTCCTTTTTAGCTTGTACTATTCACTATTTCTGGAGGTATCAATTTCAATTATTCATCAATTGCTAAAGATTCACCACTAAATTTTTCCCTGGTCAAACCCTGTTTTGGTAATCAAACCTTGAAATGAAATCAAATAGAATGAAGGAAGGATGAATGAACAAATAAGCTATGTTGCAACTCACCAAACCTTTGGAATAAAGGTTGTAATATTATATGTAATGGCTAGCATGAATTTGGATCTTTACCCTTGCTTTGAAGGATACAGATCTTGACTTGAATGCTTGCTTGAATCATAAAAACCTACATCATAAATGTTACCTCAAAAAAAAACATGATGCATGATGACTTTGACATGATGCTTGATTCTTGAATAATGCTCCAAAATGCTTAATAATCACTATTGAATGTTCTTGAATGCTCTTGTAATCACAAGCTTTCTAGAATTCTTGATCTCAAAAAGTACTAGGAGAAAATATGTGAAATAACTTTATATTTATACTTGTTATGCCATATTTCTTGAAATTACAACACTATAAGCCGACATCAAATCTAGGAGGATAAAATCCTGCTAAGAATTGAATTCAAAATTAGGTCCAAGGTAAGTGGGACTCATATGCCAATTGGGCTATATGAGTCCCAGTAGGCTAAGCTCAAGACACAAATTTCAAGAAATATTTAGTTTTATGTTAAATTCAGGTTTCAGCCCTGAAACTTAGGTGGTATCCATATGCCCAAGGTGGTGTATGATTCCCACATCACTAAATCTGTTCCATACAAACCAAAATCATTATATTATGAGCGGTAATTTGGTATATTTAAAGAGTATCCTTAGAAAGATGCATTAGTTAAGGCTTGTGGATGCAAAATAGGACCAAATAAGGCATAAAGAAGCCCAATTTTAGTAGGGAGGGACCAAACAAGTGTGAAAATGTAAAGGGCTACATTTTTCTACACTACAAGGATCCAATCATTGATAAGAAAGAAAATGGTATTTATTCTTCTCTTGATGCCTCCCTATCTGTGATGAAGTTACCTTACAAAACCTAACCATGGAATGTAGTCAACATTTTTTTGCTCCTTTCCTAAAAATTCTCCTATTAGGGAAGATAGCATGGTGTAAGAGAATGATAGATTTGATGTATTTCCTTCAAACAATAGTAATGTGGATTCATTAGATGAAGATGATGAGGTAACATTAGACTCCCCTTTTCTAAAGGATCATCACAATGAGGTTGTCTTTTGAGGTTATGAACATTAGATATCCCTTGAGTCCTCCTACAAGTCCTCTAATTCTTAGACATCCCAAGTCATCTCCTAATCCACTACTTATCCTTTATCTTCCCTCACATAAACCTCAAATTCAAAATAAACTTGTACTTATCTTAGAACCACCTAAAAAGAAACCATTAAGTCTAGGAGATATATCTTGAACTTTACAAGGGAACTTGATAGTAACAAATTTTGGAAGTAATCAAGTTACAATACTGTTGCTCATGCATATAATATAAGGAACAATATGAAACCACAAACAACTCTTGTTTCGTTACCATTTCCTCAACCTATCTTTCCTAGCACTCCATGTTTTCCTTTACATAGTGGAAAGGAGTATGATCTTGTTGAACAACTTAAAAATACTCTTGCTAAGATATCCTTATGGGACCTTATTCAATCCTCCCCTAATTATCATAGCATGCTTCAAACGACTTTGCAACAAGTTGTGATTCATCCTAGAGTGAAAACCCAAATTATATAGCAATCCTAATTAAAGGAATGAATTTAGACATTATTTTCCACCAAAGTGAGCTACCTCCTTGGGAAGTGCAAAAACAAAATGAAGCTTTCATGATAATAGCTATTATTAATACATCTGGGATAAAGAGAACCCTTGTTGACAATAGCTCAACCCTTAATGTGTGTAGGATAAACCTTTTGGATAGGCTTGGAATAGATAAGACCAAGATTAAACCTAATTCTTTATCTATGCATGGATTTGATAACGTAGGAAAATAACTGCTTGGTGTGATCACATTACCTATTACAGTTGGAAAGGCCACATTGCAAACTCCCGTCCATGTTCTACTTGAAGATCATTCATACAATATTCTTTTGGGAATACCATGGATTCATGAAACACATGTATTGCATTTAACCCTTCACCATATAATGAAATATGTATATAAAAAAAATGTTTATACAATCAAAGTTGATCCCCAACTAGAAGGTTGTTTCCACACTAAGAAAGACATGTAAAGTCCTTTGAAAATATTGACACCAAATACACAAGTATAACCCATGTAAGAAAAAGAAAAAGAAAAGAATATTGAAGAAGTCACAAACTTATTGGAAGACGATTGAGGTTTGTTGGATTTCACACCTACATTCATGGGAGAATATAAGATTACACACAAAGTAGGAAAAGGGAAAGAAACAAACATTGTATCAACATATTTTGAGTCATCAAAAGCAAGTGAGTCTACAACCTTTAGCAAAGAAGAGGAAACTCTAAATTATACATCCACATATGATGAGTGTGATCATGAGAAACCACCAAATCCAAAAGAAATGGAAAAGCTTTATGGAAGAGGTTATGAATTTTTGAAACAACTTGGTTATAGTGGAAAAGGATGTGGTCCTAGAGAACAAGGTATTTGTGTCCTTATAGAGCCTAACACACAAGAAATAACTAGTTTTCTTAGTTATTTTCATTCAAAAGAAACAAAAGCATCAAAAAATCCTTCACTCTATACCAACACTATTACAAAAGATTCTTCTAAGCCAACTTTAACCTTGGTGCATCCTGAACTAATAGAAACAACTAGTGTTCTTGGTTATTGTCCCTTGAAACAAACAAATAAATCTTCTCTTAATATCAATGTCATCAGACAAAACACTCCTAGTACATATTCAAACAGATGTCTTAGTAATGATTGGGGTTCATTAGATTTTACAATTTCCTCTAGGGGAGAGTACAAAATATCACAATATAAAGAGTCTTGTGTATGTATGACACCTTGTACTAAGCAAGAGATGTCTTTTCCACAAAATAAAGAAACATCTACTTTTGATCAAGAGAGTATCTTGTCGAGACTTCTCTGACATCACTTGATATCTCCCCCTCCAAGAACATGAAATAAATTTTACAAAAAAAAGTTCATTTTGTACATATCATCAAATTCATGGTCATTCTACTAATGAATCTAAGGCTTTGAGTGATAAAATTCAACATCTTAAGGATTGTGGTGCTCTTCCTTGTGTTGATAGACCTATTTCCTCTAATTTATACTAATTTTCATCCTATCTTGTTGCTCATCACTATGTGGCATTAGTAGCTTTATGTGTCTTGCTCATTGCCATTCATGGTGGTACAAGATTAGGTCCAACCATATCTCTCTTGGAAGCAACATGATAGTTCTTGGTGTTTGTCTTTGTCTCTATGATTGGGGGGCAAGGATAACTAGTTCTTTGAGATGTGCATTCTTTTCAAGGATCACCTCTTCCTCTCTTTCTACTTAAAATACCAACATAGCAAGTATGTTGACATTTTAAGTGGGGTCAGATTGTCCCTCATTCATTGTTTGAATGTTTCCTTCTTAGTGATGATAGTATACATCTCCTAAGAATTTTTAAATTTTTATTCAAAGTGTGGTCTTTTTAATTCACATGGCGTGTCTTATTTGTTGTGATATTATGCTTGATATCCTTCAAGAGTGTGACATTTCTAAGCATATGACATTCCTCTTAGTGTTAATGTTATAGGTTGGATTCCCTAAGTTGTGAATCTTTTATCCTCAACTTTTCCTCTCTTGGAGACATTAAGCACGATGTTCCCTAAGTTGAGACCTTACATGCATTAAGAAAAACCCCTTTGAATAGGTCTTATCTTATTTTCATTTTTTTCATGAGTTCTTAGCATAGCGAAGCTTGCTATCCTTATGAAGCTCAAAGTTCATATTGTGTGGCACCTTATCAAAGTTATCAGACGTATAACTTTGGTATGGTTATGGGAGCCTAATAAGATTCTCTCATTGGCCACTTCTAGGGGCTCACCTAGTGGACAACGGATTTCACTAGCCCATGTGAGTGTTCATTGTTGTTTGCATAGTGGACAATGGGTTTCACTTGTAATTTTTTTTAGACAAACAGCTAAGTCTTGATCCACATCGATTTGGACAAATAGTCGAGGCTTGATCCACCCATTTTTATTTTTATTGTTCTTTCTTTTAGTCATTGACATTGTATGATTGTGTATCTTGTCTTGCTACTACATATCATACATCTTGTGTGTGTTCCTTTGTTCTTATGTTTGTTTTACATGGGCTCTTAATCCTGGGGGCTTGGCCACCTCCTTGGTCTTTGTCATCCTATCCCATCAACATTGGTGCACTTGGACCCCTCTTGACATGTATTTGTCTACTTTAGTGTGAGTTTGATTCAAGGTCATCCTCTCACTAAACTGGGGGATAAATGCGTTGTAGAAAAATGTATTCCTTTACATTTTCACATTTTGTTTTGGCCCTCTGAATTAAATTGGACTTAATTATACCTTAATAAGCCTTATTTTACATCTACAAGCCTAATAAATTACATTTTTCAAATGGGAAATCCAACACCAATTAATTCCAACACATAATTAAACACCTTGAGAAATGTGTGTTCTAGGAAGAGGGGCTTGGGACCCATTCTCCCATGGGTGAATGGGTCCTCCCTAGGCCTTGGAACCTATTTTTGAAACATTTTTTGGTGATATTTTTATCATCCTAAATTCAACTTTCAAATGTCAGCTTGTAATGTTTAATTTTCAGGAAATTAAGGATAAATGTCTATAAATACAAGGCTATTTTATCAAATCAGCATTATATTTTTGAGATAACTTTCACAAGAGAAAATATTATCGTCAAGAGAATTCAAGAGAAGATTTATCATGCAGCATTCAAGATCTCTTGAGCATCATGTCAAAGTTATGTTCATTCATGAATATTTTTGGAGCTAACATTGTGATGTAGGTTTCAAGATCTAATCCAAGCATTCAAGTCAAATATTGAAAGAAAGATTCAAGCATCAAGGTCTACATCCATTAAAGCCATCTCATTCAAGATTTCAATCTTTCCAAGATTCATTCAAGGGTTTGTTGAATTACAACATTGTATTGTTCCTTCATCATTCCTTTCATACTTTCATTATTTCATTTCAAGGTGTAATTACCAAAATGGGGTTTGACCAAGGCAAACCCCCATTCACCAAAAAAAAATAAATCCCCTCTTGTGTTTGTGTAATTTTAGGTTGAAGGAAAATTGAAGATTAGAGATCTCTAAAGTGCAAAATTTGCAAAAGTTGTCAAAGTTGCAAGAAAAGTTGTCAAGATCATGGAAACTCGAATCTCAAGCTCATTTTATGTCATTTTCATGTGAAACTAGTGGGAAATTGCATCTCAGATCTGTCTTCAAAGGATCCCAAAAATTTTGTTCAAAAATTTATCTCAAGACTTATTATCACAAAATAAATTGCACCCTTGCTGAGTTGCAGAACTTAGCTTATTAGTGAAACACGGGATCCTTTCTAGGTATTTGGGTCAACTATGATGCAAAGGAATCTCTAGAGAAGACTATTTCCTCTAATACCTCACCTAAAATAAATAGAGATAGTCAACACTAGTCATAAAGGATATTTTAATGAGTTTTAATTATCATTGGATGTTGTCCTATATCCTCTCCAACGTAGGATAGTCAAAAGAAAGCCTTGTTTCATTTTTTAGTCAGTTCCCTCACTTCTTGAAACAACATTGTAAACTGGAAAAGGTTTCTTTCTATTCTTATTACGCATTGTAACTCATATTTTCAATCTTGAGACTGAAAATAAAACATTGTAATACTTTTTTTTTAAAGCATTTTCTTCAAGAGAATACAAATTTCAAATCATGTATTGTTGTAAATGCTTCTATTAATAAATCAATCATTTTGGCCTTCAAAGTTTCTATTTGGGTTGTGTGTGTGAGGTAATTGATATCATTTTTGTGATTTTTATGTGTGAAACCTTGAATGAGTGTCTTACTTCCATCATTTTTAAGAAGAAAAGATATATTTTTGTAGATTATTGTTTGTGTCATAGTTCAAATAGGTGCTAGTTTATGAAGAAAACACACTTTCCTCCTTCTAAAACTACAAAGAAACACAAAAATTTCAATAAAATACTTATACATAGATATGTCAAGTACTTGCGTTGTGCAAAAATAGCTAAAAATTTGATTAATTGTATGTCAAGACAACAGTCTGAAGTCTGGAAAAAGCATATTTTGGTGCATCACCTCAATAGGAGTTTAGGCCTCATTTTCAAAGTTCTTTTCTCTATCCTTTTTCTTAGTAAATAAATAGTTTAGTTCATTTTAGGCAAGGTATTAGAGTAACCAGCCTTCTCTGGAGGTTCCTTTCCATCACAAGTGACCCACAAACCTGGAAAGGATCCCATGTTTCACCAATAAGCTAAGTTTTGCAACTCAACAATGGTACAATATTTAGTGATAACAGTTTTTGGCATGCCCAGTGGGACCATTTGAGCTATCACAATTCAAGTTCCATCCTATTATTGTCAATATTTGATGTGTATATCAATAAGTTCTACCTTTGGAGGAAAAATATTTACACATCTAGTGACACCAACTCTATTCTAGTGGTTTTCAAAAGACCAAGTACTACTATGTGCTCCAAATTTTTGCAAAAAATAGTCTTAATAATTCTGATTTTTAATCATTTTTATGAATTTCCAACTATTGTAAATGTTATATAATGTCTTCATTCCATGGAGATATGTTTTGTAACCCTCCATTCCATGAAAATTATACTTATACCACTTCCTATCAGCCATACCAAGCAGAAAATGCTATTGGTTTTGTCTCAAATAACCCTCCAACAATAGATTATTAGCATAATTATCATGCTTGCCACCCATCCACCCCTACTCAATCTTCTTGGTAGCCTTCCAATCAGTTTGAAGAAATCATTGCTAAGCTAAACCAGCCTTATTACCTCCCTAGCCAGACCCAAAATACTGACAATATGAGGATTAGTGACATCAAGAGCATGCTGATAAACTTCAATAAGCAGTTGGGTGACATCAAGAGGTGGAAAAAAATTGATTTGCAGCAAGAGGAGTTGGCCTACCAAGCTTGCCAACACCAATAGGAGTTGGGTTATCAAAGGAAGCAGTATGATGGGTCTCTTGCAAAAGATATTTCTGCCAAACAAGAGAAAATTAATCTTTTGCTTGCTCGAGTGCAAATATTAGAATTTACCAATCAGCTACTTGCATTCCAAATCAGCCTATAAAGGAAGAGCTTCCCAAGTACGAAATCTTGAGTTTCAAGCAAGGTATGCCTTTTGAGTAATTGAGTCAATATTCTAAGTTTTAAATTCTAATTTTTAGGGAACAACATCCTTTGCAAGAGCCTAGTATCCCTCAAGACTAGCCTTCTCCAAAATATATTCTTCCTCAAGAAACCCAACAAGACCTTTACAATCAACCCTCTTTTCCTATCACCATTCGTCTTTGTAAAGATGGTCCCATTGTTTACCAAGATAGTTGGTTTAGTAAGCAAGACAATGAAGTTTTGGGGAAATAAAAGAAGAATATTTTTCTATTGGTACAATTGCAGATGAGTTAAAAGAGGAAAAATAAGACTTGTTGCAAGGGCACATGACGAGCATAATCAAGTAGTACAATAGTATGAAAGACAAGGAGAACATAGAACGTTAATTCATTTTTTTCATGAGCTCCCATGTTTTATTGAAGATGAAGAGAATATGCCAATACCTATGCTAATAAATCAATTTAGGCAGTGAGGCAATGAGCAAAAATGAGCTGATATAAATGAGGTTTTAGCATTTTCATTTGATGAACTTCCTTCTTTCATTGAGCAAGAAGAAGGGATTATGTAGAGTTCAACCTCATCACAAGTTTTGGGGTAGATAGAAGATGAGCATGAGCATGAGAAGATTCTGGTTAATGAAGAGGCACATGAAAATAGCCTTGTTTTGTAAGATGGAGATGAATTTGATATGCACAAGGATACTAATCAAACTGAATATGAAGTCAAAATCAGTCCTCTTATGCAAAAAAGTAAAGAGGAGGTTGAGGAAGAAATTTTTTGGGATGATTTGGAAACATTTTGTTCAAATATAGATTCCAAACCAACACTAATGCTAGAGTAAAATCATCATGAGTAACAAGAACAAAAGGTAGAAATTTAGACATTTTTATCAAATCAGTCTTAAGAGGTGGTCTTTACAAGTTAGCATGATAATAAGACAACATATCACAAGCAAAAAGGGGATGGTGAATTTAACGAAGATTCTAAAGTTTGGTTTGATGTACTTCCTTCTTTTGTTGAACAAGATGAGGAAGACATGCACATGTTGACATCAACCAACTTCAAGACACTTGGAAGATACTTGAACAATCTTGATAGGGTGTTGGTACACCAAGAGCAAAATGAGGACAACGTTGTTTTGAAGAGTGTGAATGTTGATACGCATGAGGAGAGTGAGATGGAAATTGATGAAGATAGTTTTTCTAGCATCATTGAAGACTTTTATTCAAGTATTGATTCCAAAATAAAAATTAGTGAATTGGAAATTTATGAGCAACACAAACTAGAGGAAAATGTAAACATGTTTTCATTGGAACAACAAGAAGAAAATCTTTCCAATCTGCATAATGATAAAGAACTAGTGCATAAGCATCAAGCTAGCAATGGGAATTTAGATTTTTGTTCTTTCAAGAGGGTGTCTTATCAGACATATAGCTAGAATGAAAGCCATCATAGTATCACCAATCATGCTTGCACCCCAGCATGATGTTACAACTCAGGAGGAAACTAACTATAAAGTTGAAACTGAAGAAGATCAATTTAACCTCAATTATCTATTCCTAAACAATAGTAAGCATGATCAAAATCAAAGGGTAAGTATGTTTACGTTCTTCTAGAAGCATTACAATTGTTCATTGATTTTCTACTTGTGCTACATCTTTTTGGAGCTGCTAATGAATATGAAAAACATTACAAGTTGTTGAGGAAAGATAGCTATTTAATTGATCCAGTCAATGGCTTTGTTTGAGTGAGCCTTTTTGTAGATTAGGATAGGTTACTTGAGTCAATAAGTGTTATTGCACGTAGGTTTTAGGTGTTTTAATATCATTCCTCTAAGTGTTATGCATAATTGGTTAGTTGTGTTTGGTCTTGTTTTTGGTAGTTTGAATAAGTTTAAAGGTGTCAAGCATTTCTTTGAAGTGCTATAGCAGTGTATAAGGTTTGATTTTCAGTTTATTCTCAAATTCCTTCATGACTCTTATGCCCAATGGATTGAATAAGGTAGTTGGTCACCATGTTTAGTGATAAAAAATCTCTAAGAGGTTGCCAAAGATGTTTATAATTTATCACCATGTAGTTATTCAAAGGAAAAGAGTTAAGAAATATTATTTTTCTAAGTCATGGGGGTTGGATAAAAGCTTGGTAATGAAGGTTAAAGTAAAATGAAAGTAAAACAAAATTTACCAAATCATTCAAGGTGCCAAAAATGAGGTTTCTTTCTTTTGTTACCCATGTAGCAAAGAGAAAAGTAAAGTCCTTTACTTTTTGAGCTCACATACATAGCTTGAGTTTAGGGTTTTTTTATTGCATTGAAGAGATTAAAATATCTTGACTTGGCACAAAACTAGCGTTTATTTCATGGAAATTCACCACATTTCATGAGGATCGTTGCTAAGTTTTCTACAAGATTTGGCACATTGCAACACTTTTAGGGTTTTCAGACATGTTGCAAAAGAAATATGGAGACTTTAAAAAAAAAATCACTAACATTATATCCACGTTGCAATATTTGCTTTACCTCTTTGCTTATTTTCCCAAGTATTTCTTAAATGCCTTATATTGTTAAGCACTTAGTCACTGCTAAAGTGTTATTTTTAAGCTTGGAATAGGATAGATCTCATAGAGGTTACATGTTGAGTATTTATAAGAACTTGTAGGCATTGTTGATGACCCAAAAAAACACAAATCATGTGTAGTTTGGATAAACTTATTGGTTTGAATGCTATTTTGGAAAAACAAAGGTCTAATAATTGAAGGATGAAATCAACTCTTAAACAATGTTTTTAGTGGAAGAGTACCTTCAAGTCCTATGTTGCTTTTGAGATTATAGGAATTAACCTGAGATTGTCAATCCTTTGAAGGGTAGTCTGGGACTAGGTTTCATAGGAAATTCCTATTAACTTTGGCTAATATACAAGGTGATAGTCCCATATTTACAATTGCATGCACACATTAATGAAGAAGAAGTAGTTATTGTATTGCTTGTACTCTACATGATGGAGGATGAAAAACAATGCAAGACAAAACTCAAGATATGTAACATTATCCATGAAAGGATAGGAATGCATAGTACAGTGTAAAATTTTCTAGATAACCCTACATTCAGAGTCATGAAGTTGTCATGGTCTAAAATACAATCAAGAGAAAGGGTGATTGAACATGTTTCAAAATGGTAGACCATATAATGGGGGCATGAGTATTCAAATATGCTATGAAAAAGGATAGACTTAAGATATAAGACGGTTATAAAGAGCATGCCCTGTAGAATGGAGTTTGACCACATGGTAAGTCTTTAGTATCAATACTAATGGAGAAAATTAGACAAGCAATATATAGTGAAAGGGATAGTCCTATGTTCAAAAGGATAGATAGATGGATTTCATGGAGGGAAAATTCTGCACTAGAAAGGAAAATCTTACACCAATGTATTTTCCAAGACTAGTGGAAATGAAAATGAAGGAATAAATGACAGTCACATAGTTTCCCAAATGATAATCCAAACAACAAGAAGATGATAGTCACCTGGAAGGTTATTAATGAAGAAACATAAGCAGTGACAAATACATGAAAAGAGCAGGCTTTTTTCTAACTTGTCAACATGAGTGATTCAAAAGAAAATTAGTCTCAAATTATTTGTTTTGGAAAAAACCATTGCTACACCCAAATGCAACTAATGGGACAAAGTTAGAGGACATGATAAGAAAAGTATAATGTATAGACCATAGTGAGAGGGTTTAAGGCAGTTGACAATGAGAAGCAAGTTTTAAGATTTGAGCAGGGTTATTGTTATTGAGCGTATATTCAATGCTTCATATATAATATAGGAAATGAAATCTATTGGTTGATAGTTGAGCTTCTAACCCTTTGTTCAGTCCTTTACAAGGTTCAAATTCAGATATGGAAGACACATTTGAGGACCAATGTCACAAAATATTTAAGATATTTTATCTTCATTTATATGAAACCCAAGGCAGATATGAAATGTTAGAGTATCATGGTGAGTTAAGTGAAGGAGAAATGTGGGTATGTGCAAGATCATCATGGAAAAAACAGGCCCTTAAGTGGCAAAAAATTCATAAAAATCAGAGTTAGGCAACTTGACATAAAAAAATGAATAAGTTATCTATATTATTTCAAAAATATGTAAGAATAAAATCTATATCAAATTGAATGTAGTTTCTAAATTACTAGGTTTATTTTTATTTATTTTTAAATCTATTTGGTGAAAATTTGAAATTTCAATGTTGTAGCAGTTAAATTTCAGGGAAAAATAAGAAGTAGGTGTCTGTCTAACCACCCTAACCACAATAAAATGATAATATTTTAGATATAAGTACACGACTCATATCCCGATGTGATGCATATTTTTTTGTAATATTTATCCACTTAAATAATTAATTATGATTTTTTTATTACAAATTTTAAAAATTATAAAAACTTGTATGTCTAACTAACTTAACTTGGTCAAAACTTCATGAAATTCAATTTTTTTTCAATCCTATAGTATGTGACACATGTTTCAGATTCAAAAAATGTGATATTGTTTGAAAGCTATAGATTTTTTTTAATCATCCTATCAATCAGGGCTTCAGTCGTAATTCAAATATAAAATGAATAATAATTATTTATTAAATTCAAAGTAAGCATAATTTATATTGGTGGAAAACTGACAATCTCCTTTAAAAACCCTTTTTGTTTCATCAATTTTGGGTAAAAAAAAGTCGTCAGCCACATACCCGATACATACCCATCATATCGCCACTTTTTGGCCCATCATGATTCTGCATATACCCATGTCATAGAAGACAAAACTAAAGGTAGTCACAATGGTGAGTAAGGTGTAGAGTGTAGGTCATTTCAAAAGAGTGTAAAGGGAGTCAGGCCAAGATTACAATCACAAAGAAGGGTATGATACAAGGGCTTCCTACCTTAGGGTTATAATAATGAGGTAAAGGCATACAATGTCCTAGTAAAACCATGGAGCAGGGTATGCAATCTTAGCATTGGCAATCTAATTACAATAGGTGATTAACCCTGTATAGTGAAATGACAAGACAATGGCTATCATGATATTTGAGCATGTTGTTGTGTTTATTAAGAAGGTAGCAGAGGGTATGTCCTTAAATTTTTCTACGTATGTAAACCTTGGCTTGACCAAGTCCCAATTTCGTTTTTCATGGTGTAGAACTTTGATGAAATAATTAATCACAACCAATGCCCTAGGTCAAAAGGGTAGAGTGATAGTTTTGATGAATCTATCCTAACATTATGATATTCAATCATGTCCAAGCCATGGAGGACAGTAAGAGCTTGTGTATTATCCACAGTGTTGTTCAATGTTGTAAAATATAGTCATCAACTGTAAAGAGTAGTGACAATTGAATAAGAGGAAAAACATAGAGCTAGCAGAAGGATAAAGGATCGGTAATACAGTTGTGATAGCTTGAGGAGAGCATACAATAGAGTTTCAGACCTACAATATCGTTACGGTCACCATGCCACCAAAGAGACATTCAAATGCAAAAGGGGTTGTTATAGTCCCATGAAATCATGAAAGTTTTTGTCAAGGTCAAACTATCATGATCAAAGGAACACTAAAAGGAAATCCCTTTGTCCAGTCTCAAAGATTGGAGTCATGTTCAAATGGCAGCCTAAGTTCACATTCATTCAAACTTTTGATGAATATAGATTCAAGTAGTAAAGGTCAAAGTAGAAACATAAGCCATAACAAGGTAGTCAAGTTTTAAAGACCCCAGTCAAGACCTTAAGAAAAGGATCATTCAAGTTGCACATCCTTTGAAAGGATAGTCATATAGACTGGTCACAAAAGATAAATTTTCCATCATAAAGGATAACAACATGTAGATTGTAGTTAGGGTAAAAATATTAGAGAAAAATGCATAAACAAAGTATAATAAAAAACCCTAACAAGCACAATAGAGCACAAACTAGCATGAAATGAAAACAAAAAAACAAAGAAAACCGATCTCCAAGCTAGATTTGATTTATCTCCATTACTCTTCTCCACCTACATGAGAATGCAAGATTTTGAAGGTTTGATTGTTGATTGCTCAATTTCGCAGCATAACAATGAGATGAAAGATAATAGAAGAAAAATAGATAGATAAATAAGAAGAAATTTTGTCAGCGTAAAGATGCTAGAAGAAGATTCTGCCAAATGGCCTATGAAAGGCTTGATTTATAGGAGAAGGTTGATTTGATTCAATGGCCAATATTAAAAGTCAAATTTTTGATATGCATGGCTAGGATTAAATGTTTATTTTACTGCCTATGATGCACATTAAGTGGATTATGACATGAGACTAAAATTAAGATGTGAGGGAATAAGTGAGATTCTATTATTTATTTTGGAAGAAAAGATGCTTATGATGCACAATGAATGGGGGTAAAAATAGGATGTGAGTGAGAATCTCATAATTTAAATAATAAAATTATTTAAATTATTTGTGCATGTGAAGAGTTGTAGTCATGTGACACATGTTGCAATGTGATAATAATTGAGGGATTAATTCAAATATTTAATTTGAATTATTTTGAGACATGTGAAGGGGAAATCAATTAAATAAATGAGATTTATTTAATTAATTGGGAAGGTGATTAAGTGGAATAAACAGGATAAGTGGGATAATGCAATGACCTAGGGTAAAATATTACAGAATGTCTTACAAGGTCATGTATCGACTAAGTAATGTTATGACATGGACAATTTTGGGTGTCTACATTTTGCCCCTCTTTGAGATGATGAGATTTATGTCGAGTAACATCATTTCAAAGAATTTAAGGTATGGATAGAGGAAAAGAAGGTGATGCCCCAGCCACTTAAGGAAGTGAGGAATAAGATGAATGAAGAAAAGGGATGATAGAAGAATATGATGATGGAAAAGATATGAAGAAATGGGATGATGATGCCCCCTCGAGAGGATAGGTGGGTTGGAAAAACATATATATTCTCTTGAAATGAATGAGATGATAAAGGAGGGATAAGATGAATTATACAAGATAAGAAGTAGATGAAAAAGAAAAATGAAATGCTATGCTACAATAAAGTGAGAGATCATATGTTTGATATAGCACTAGATGTTATGCACCAAGGTATAAGGACCAAGGTGACAATGTGTCTCATGCCCCAACATAATACAACCTTGTCTAGATACAAGATATGAATATTAGTTGGGAGTGATTCATATTTGATGAAAATGAAAATTGAAATGATAACACACACAAGCAAGCAAGAAAGCATGCACAAATGATACAAAAACAAACAAGGTATTGTCGTTGTCAAGCTGTAAACCGATGATTAATTGATTGATTGATTGGTTGATGATGATAGTGTTGTCTTTGCGGGGAATGATATATCCCTAGATCAACACAAGGATGATTGATTGATTAATAGATTGGGTTTAAAACAAGATTAGGATCAAGACCAAAATGATGAGATTGGATAATTTGGCAAGATTGATTAGCTTGGTTGGTATGGATTAAGGATTGACTTGCATTTGGATTATTTCTTGGAATGATTGAAGATGCTAGCTTTGAAGATTTGGATGATGATTGATGAATTAAATTGAGGAATGATTTACTTGGAATGATTTTGATTGATTGGATTGATGGAGATATGATTTGATTTGATAGTAATGATTGATTTGATTAGAAGAATGGGTTTGATTAGAAGAAGTGATGGGATTGATTAGAAGAATGGATTTGATTAGAATAAATGATGTGATTAGATAATTTGATGAAGAAAATTGATTTGAAGGATTGATTTGAAGAAGTTGAATTGATGCGTTGAATTGATTGGAATAAGTGATTTGGTTTGATTTTATTTTTTGGATTTTTGAAATGTTTTGGATTTTTTTTAGATTTTTGAAATGTTTTGATTCTTTTTGGATTTTTTAAATGTTTTGACTTTTTTGAAATGTTTTGATTTTTTTGGATTTTTTTTTTAGGACCTTTTTCAATTTTCTTGCAATTTTTTTAGGACTTTTTTGAAATGTTTTGAGATGTAAATGGATGAAAATTTTGGTAGCCTTTGTGATAGATACCAATGACAAGGGAAAACCAAGTCTAGGTACATGGAGATAGAGGGGATTGATGGATGAAAGGGGTGGGTGATAGGATAAGAGATAAAAGACTCATGATAGATGGATGGATAGAAATGATAAGTCATAGTGAATGGAATAATTGTATGCATCATAGGAGAGCAAGGATGTGATCTCCAAAGACTACGTCACATATGAATAACATGCCCCATTCTAGGTACAATACTTAGGATTTTTTCATGACAAAGCTTATGACATTAGGATAATGATAGGCTTATTTGGAAGGATGAGGTATATCAAAAGATATCCAAAGCATGTTTAAATATTTTGCCCCATATTTTTATCAAGATCAAAAGGAGGAAGAGAGGATGAATAGACTCAATATGATAAGTATATGGGTATGATGGCCAAGGATGATAAGATAGGAGATGGTAAGATAGAATATGATAGGATACAAAATGATATGATAGGATGAGACAACATGCCCCCAAGTGTAAGTGACATAGAAGATCAACCTACATATGACACCTGTTTGCCAGATTTTCACCATTGGATGAAGGGATTTCTCTTTACTTTTTTGGGATTTTTTGTTTTTTTTATTTTTTTGACTTTTTTTTATTTTTGGATAAGAGAAGGGAATATGGATAGGAGGGACTCAAATTTCTAGTTCCGTGAAAGGTGATAGTCCCACTAGAGATGAATTTCATCGCATGGACCATGTCAAATGTCATTATGCTCATAGATGTTGGTAAGGGATGACATGAAAGAGAGATGGAGTAGGTAGATGATGGATTATAATGTGGATTATGGAGGGAAATAATGGATTATGTAGGGAAATAGTGGATTATGATGTGGATTATGTAGGGGAGATGAATGGGATACTTAGCCAAACACATGGACCATAGGAAGGTGATGGGGGAGATATGTAGGATAATTAGTGAAGGGTGAGGAGATGGAGGTATGTGGAATTGTTGTGAAATGGAAGGGAACCATGACCCATGGTTGCACACATTGTGATAATAGTTGAATTTTTTGATGTGGAGGGTGTGTAGGAAGCAATGGAGATGTTTTCTTAGGAGATGGGTGATGGAGTTCTTTAGGTACGCACATAGACTTGGTATTTTTATGACTTTTATTTTGCTTGTGGGATGGAATATAATATTTTTGAATAGAGTGTGAATGTGAGATGGAAGTGGATGGTTGGGGTTTTTGAGATGTAGATGCCTCATTTGACTTGTTTTCCTTTTTCTTAGGTACCCAAACCATTTTGTTTTTAGACTTTTCTTTTGAAGGTATGGGCTTATATTGATTTTTGGATGGATTTTTCTTTGATTCTTTGCTTTTGTGTCCTAGGGCATGAGGACCCTTCAATTTTTTTGCTTTATAGATAGAGGCATCAAATTTTTTTCTTTTAAATCCCATGGCTATGGTGGAATTAGTGGAAGCTTCATGTTTAGACAATGTGTTCATTGATTGGTCATGATTAGGATTTTTAGAGGATTTATGGATATGTGGATAAGGGGATTGGGTAATGGGGATATTAGGTGTTGGGAGTCGTGGAGGTAGATTAGATGGAGGGATATTAGGAGTTGGAAGCAATGGTGAAAAATTTGATGGTGGAAGATTACGGTCACATGCTTTTGACATTTGTAAGATGATGGAGGAGGGATGGAAACATATGTTTTAGGCATATGATAGGATTTATGGTGGAAAGAGGACTTATGATGGATGGAGGAAGTACCAACATCTTTAGATTGGTGTCCTTGGGGTGTATATCCAAGGCCATAAGAGCATGGAGGGACCTTGACATCGATTGGCTCCAAAATACCTTGTTCATAAAGGCCTAAGCCTTTACCTTGATATTTCATGTTCTGAAGCATGCGATGAACAATGGGACTAGGTGTGTTTTGGACACTAGACTTGAGTTCATTATTAGATGAAGAAGGTGAAGTGGATAAAGGTTGTTGTTTTTCTAAGGAGGAACATTCATGAATGAGGGTGGTAAAAGCAAGTGGATATGATGGATTTGAAATGGATTTGATAGCGGATGATGGAGGATTTAAAGGATCTTGAGCATGTTCATTAAGATCCACACTATTAGGTTGGTCTTCTACATTTACTTGGGAGGCATGTGTCTCAGCATGACAAGTGGATAATGAGGGATCATGGGTAGGACTAGGCAGGGGGTGTATAGGAGAAATGGAGGTTTCTTTCTCATGGATAGGTGAAGTGATAGGATTTTGACCATGGAATGCATAAAGTTGGATAAGAGGATCATCATGGCCTTCTTGATCATAGGTAGGATCTAGATCATAGGGGGAAGCTTCATCATGAATAGGACCAAGTATGTTATGAGTGGGATCATTATAAGGGCATAGATCTTGATTAGAATGAGAGGTTATTGTTTCCTCGTGCTTAGGATAATGCTCTTGACATAGCTCTTGGATTTGAGTGGAAATGAAAGTGGAAGGCTCTAGAAGAGGCATGGTATTCTCTTTATGATCAACAACATGAGCGCATGATGGAATTTGACTTAGACATATAAGATCAATAAGTTTTGGACCACATGATGGAGTTGGAAGAATAGGCATGACATTCAAAGGTTTTTTGGTAAGCTCATTAATGGATCTTTGACGTGGGGATGGTCTATTTTGTGCTAGCAGTCTTTGGAGAAAATTGTTAAAGGATTCTTTGGTTGATGGATTAGAGTTTGAGAAGTTGGATGGTGGTGTTGGTGTAGGACTAGAATGTTTTGAGATAGGAATTTTATTAGATGGTGATGGAGGACTAGTAAATGGAATGGTGTATGATTCTAAACTTATGGTGGTATTTCCCTTGTCAAAAGTATCATTAAGGTGACCTAAGATTTCTATAAAGTTTTCATCATCACTAAGATCTACAAAGTTCTCATCATCACTAGGAGAAAAGTTTGACCCACCTTGGAGGATATATGGTTTTGGATTATCTTCATGATTAGGTGAAGGGGCTCCTCGAAGTATGACCTTAGGCTTGTGACTAGAATTGTTAAGGATTAGGACCATTTTAGCAAATGCTTGACTAGGATTAGGGTGATGATGATGATGTGGAATGATTAGATTGGATGACTTGGATTGATTAAGATGAAGTTGACTGGAATGTAATTAGAAAAAGGATTATTAGGATGATTAGAATGATATGTTTATGTGTTGGTGAACTTATAGATTGATATGGAAATTTGCAAACAAATGATTACACATATACACACATGAATCACACACGCAAGACACATAAACCAGTTTGAATTTGAAATTATGAATGTGATGATTAAGCATGCACTTGAAGAAGACACACCAAAAAGTCCTAGAACTAGTCAAGTGGGTATGGCCAATCAAGTCTTAAGATAGGATGCACGAGGTTTACTAGGGATAATTTGAAAGAAAAATCCTACCACACAGCCAGGAGAAAGGGGTAACCCACCCTTCACCTTCACTTCCCAAAGGTATAAAGTTCTTTGGGGCTTAGCCAAGAGTGACAAGATTTTAACTCTCAAAGAAGCATGTCTTTTGATTCACACTTTGATTGAGGTTGTCCCTAAGGGTGATGAAATCCCCTAGCAGGCCTCCTATGAAGGGTTTGACAAAAGCGAACCAAGTGAGGTGTTTTTTATCACACACACATTTGATTCACACTAGCAGTTGTTAATTTCCCTTTAGAAAATTGAAATGTGTGTAAAACAAGTCAAGCATTTGTTATTTTTAACCCAAAGAAAAAATGTGTGATTGAAGACAATGGTTATTTTTAAGCTCAATTTTAAAGTGTGATTGCAAACAAGATGTTCATTTTAAAGCCCCAAATTCAAGTGTTTTGCAAACAAGATTGATTGATCAAATGAGAGATAAAGATAATAGAATGAGTGTACCCGAAATTTTTTGCTTTTCAATCTAATGTGTATGACTGATATTGTTGCTAATATAGCTCTTTATGATCACCTACAAAATAAAAAAGATATTATAATGCAACCATAAAAAAAAAAAGTTCATCAAGAAAATTGCAATTTCAAATACATGTTTTTAACATAGCCGAATTAGATTCGATTATTTGAAGATGTTATTGATCTGAAAAATAAAACCTCAAAGAAGGAACCCTTTCTAATTTTTTGAGAGCTTTCCATAAAATTAAAGAAGTTAAAAACATTTCTTGTTTTGCGCCCAGAAATGCAGATTTATGAAAAACCTACAGAAAACAAAGATCAGATTTTTTCGCATTGTATTTGACCTCTAAATTAAATCTATAAAACAAAGACCCCCATTAAAATTGCAAGATCTTTCCAAAAATGTAAACATTTCTAGAAAATTCGCTGATTTTCGTCCATAAAGATAATTTTTTGAAAAACACTAAAATCATGATAATGTCTACAAATTTAGTGATAAACCCTCAATTTGTTTACTGTAGCCTTTTGAGATGATTTTTACACTTCTGTGAAAATATTGTAGAAAAATACGTAGCCGTTTGGAAGATATGATGACATTTGTAAAACCCGGGGTTTTGTCCAAAAACTGGCAGATCTGCAACAAAAAAACAATAAAACCTGCAAAAAGGAAAGCTAGATCAAATGATTCATGTCAGGTTCACCAAATGTAATTAGGGTAAAAATATTAGAGCAAAATGCATAAAAAAATTATAATGAAAAACCCTAACAAGCACAATAGAGCACAAACTAGCATGAAATGAAAACAAAAAAACAAAGCAAACTGATCTCCAAGCTAGATTTGATTTATCTCCATTGCTCTTCTCCACCTACATGAGAATGCAATATTTTGAAGGTTTGATTGTTGATTGCTCAATTTTGCACCATAACAATGAGATGAAAGATAATAGAAGAAAAATTGATAGATAAATAAGAAGAAATTTTGGCAGAGTAAGGATGCTAGAAGAAGATTCTCCCAAATGGCCTGTGAAAGGCTTGATTTATAGGAGAAGGTTGATTTGATTCAATGGCCAATATTAAAAGTTAAATTTGTGATATGCATGGCTAGGATTAAAATTTTATTTTAGTGCCTATGACGCACATTAAGTGGATTAATACTAAAATTAGGATGTGAGGGAATAAGTGAGATTCTATTATTTATTTTGGAAGAAAAGATGCTTATGACGCACAATGAATGGGGTAAAAATAGGATGTGAGTGGGAATCTCATAGTTTAAATAATAAAATTATTTAAAGTATTTGTGCATGTGAAGAGTTGTAGTCATGTGACACATGTTGCAATGTGACAATAATTGAGGGATTAATTCAAATATTTAATTGAATTATTTTGAGACATGTGAAGGGGGAATCAATTAAATAAATGAGATTTATTTAATTAATTGGGAAGGTGATTAAGTGGAATAAATGGAATAAGTGGGATAATGCAATGACCTAGGGTAAAATATTACAGAATGTCTTACAAGGTCATGTATCGACTAAGTAATGTTATGACATGGACAATTTTGGGTGTCCAAATTGAAAAGAGTAGCTCTTAGCAAGAAGACAATGGGCAATGTTGAGATGAGTTTGTAGATTTTACAACAGCCCTAAAGGTAGTCATAACAAGTGAATCCTAATAAACAGATGGAGGATCTTTCTTCAAAGTTTGGAAAACAAAGAGTGAATGCATTAATCGTTTTCAACACCACAAAGGGGGTTTAATATTTTCAAGCACATGTGGGTAAGGGTCTTAGAAGAACTCATAACAAAGGTTAATAAGTTGGAGCTTTAATGATCAATCTAGGTAATATAGGGGTAGTTGAGGATGATCTAGAGTGAATTTTGGTGACATCTAGAGTGCAGTTTGGTGACTTGGACACAAGTTGAGATAAGTTAGGAGGCAATTTGAATAGAAAAAGACCACATGTGCAAGCATATAAGTGTGAAAGGAGTATATATATGAGTTGATAGTATTTGAAAGGTTAAACATCTCCTTCCTTCAATGGCACCAAGGAGTTTTCAGTTATCAAAAGCATGATGAAGGCAGTTTCAAGTGGTTACAAGTACCTAGGTGAAAGGAGACACTCAACACTAGTCATAAAGGAGAATTTAATGAGTTTTAATTATCATTGGATGTTGTCCTACATGCTCTCCAATGTAGGATAGTCAAAAGAAAGCCTTGTTTCATTTTTTAGTCAGTTCTTTCACTTCTTGAAACAACACTGTAAACTAGAAAAGGTTTATTTATGTTCTTATTATGCATTGTAACTCAAATTTTCAATCTTGAGACTAAAAATAAAACATTGTAATACTTTTTTTAAATCTTTTTTCCAAGAGAATATAGTTTTCAGATCATGTATTGTTTTAAATGCATCTTCTATCAATAAAGCAAGCATTTTGGCCTCCAAAGTTTCTATCTAGGTTGTGTGTGTGAGGTAATTGATATCATTTTTGCGATTTTTATGTGCAAATCCTTGAATGAGAGTCTTACCGTCATTCTTTTCAAATAGAAAAGATATATTTTTGTAGGTTATTGTTTTTGTCATAGTTTAAATAGGTGTTAGTTTATGAAGAAAACATACTTTATTCATTCTAAAACTACAAAGAAACATAGACCTTTCAATAAAATACTTATACATAGATTATGTCAAATACGTACGTTGTGCACAAATAGCTAGAAAATTGATTAGTTGTAAGTCAAGATAGCAGTCTAAAGTCTACAAAAAACATATTTTGGTGCATCACCTCAGTAGAATTTTAGGTCTCATTTTCAAAGTTATTTTCTCTATCCTTTCTCTTAGCAAAGCAATAGTTTACTTCATTTTAGGTGAGGTATCAGAGGAACCAGCCTTCTCTAGAGGTTCCTTTCCATCATAGGTGACCCACACACCTAGAAAGGATCCCATGTTTCACCAATAAGCTAAGTTTTGCAGGTCAGCAAGGGTGCAATTTTGGTGGTGATAATAAGACCCATTCACCATTTTTGGATAGGGGGGTCTTGGACACTCTGGAACTAAGTGGGACACTCTGCAACCATTTTTGAGGTAATTTTTAAGTGTCCTCCACTCATCCAATTTGCACAAAATTGACCGTTTATGTTGAAGCTATGATTCATCTACATGAATCAAGTATTAGGTTATAGATTTGAGGCCATTTTCTATTTTATTTCATCTCCCAAAAGTGTTGCTTGAACTTTACCCCCCTTCCACACACACATAAAGGAAATTGCTAGAACTTCCATAGAATTGACTCACCTAAAGGATGAAATTTAATTCTACCTTAGAGGATCTCATTTCCTGAATAAAATATAAAATAGGTATGTTAATTACACCCTATTTTACCCTTTCAATTTATAGTAAGTTTGGTGAAATATTCCAAATTTAGTATAAAACCATATTTTTTGAACCCTAACTATTTTTCTATGTTTCAATTGCTTAGTGTTTGAAATGATAAAATGACTAGTACTTATATGCAATTCTTCTATTTTTTTAAAAATCAAATGTTGATAGCCAATTGTTGAAATTATAAATTCAAATAATAAATTACCTACACTAATATATTTAAATTTGGAGAAAAATTATGTGGTCTAGGGCAAAGTGGACCTAGACTAGATCCAACCTCCTTGAGATCTAAAAGTGTTTAAATGCATTATTTGATTTCACATGTTTGATTTTCCAAGATGTTTATAAAATGGGAAATTAAATGCATAATTAGAACAAAAAACATAAGGGGGAAAAAAACCTAGTGTGAAGTTGTCAAGGGTGACAATTTTTGATGCTACAAGGTCAAATTAAACATATGAATCATAGTGACCTTTTGTTAGACTGTTCTACACATTGAGGATTTTGGAGTATAGTGTTTTTTTCAGAATTCTATGACGGATATCCAATAATTATGTAACACAATAACTCGCCAAATACTTAACACATATTTTATTAAATGATCTATCATCACTACATGTGAAATTTTTGGGAAATTATTATAGAAAGGGTAATTGAATGGATTCTAGTGGTTTTGTTAGAAGTCTATGTTAGATACACAATAAATATGTAATGTAATGAATCAATAAACATGCTATATATTTGATTAAATGGTCTAGCATCACTAAATACTTATAAAAAAATTAACTTTCTTATATAAATGGTTACTAAATAGGAATGGTCTAAAATAAATGTTTTTTGGAAATATTAACTTTAATAGATGAGTTGGTTTAAAATTATTTATTGGTTTGTATTAGAATCAACATAATTGATCATGGTAGATTTTTTTTCAAAATGAGCTTTGTATGCTCCTCCCACTACTCTCACTCTCCCAGCCATTCAAATTTTCTCTTCTCACCCAACACTTTGGTATCCCTTGTTTGTGATACAGTGGTTGAGCTTTGCCTGCCCACTTTTGGTGTTGTTTGTTGGCACCTTCAAAGTGTCCATATTGAAAAAATTTCCTTTGCACACTCAAAAGTGCCCCTAAAAAATCTACCCAAGTGACCTATTTTGGAGGGTCACAATTCAGAGACAATTGATTTTCATGTCAAACGGATTGTTTCTCTCCATTCTCTCCACATTCATGTACTCCTTGGTCTGATTTTAAAGCCTCATGATCAGATTTTCTACTTTTACCAAGCCAAAAGCAAATGCAGTTTGCTTTGTTTTCACCCCTGCATTTTCATGAACTTTTCAAGGTGGTCAAGTTTGACCCTTAATATTTGGTGAAGAATGATGATTCAGGGAAAGATCTCTTGTACAAATACTCAGTGAACCCAAATAACCTAGTGTGTATGATGGCAGCTCCCTAGGAGATGATTTGATATTTTTTCAAAATGACAACTTGGTGAGCTTTAGTTGATTTTAAATAGGAATAGTTGCAGAAAACTCTGAGTAAGCCACTTTGATGTTGAATATCTTTCACCTCATGAATTATTTTGCCAGTTTGTTTAGTGCACTCCATTCTTGGGTCAAATTTCTACATGCATACTCAATTTCAATGTCTTCGGTTGAGTTTTGATGAGTTATTTAATCATTTTCTGATCGCGACAGGGCCAAAAATGGTGTTCCAAAAAAGTATCAAATTTTGCAAATCTAAGGACAACCCATTTCTTTTTTTGGTTTGAAACATCTCTAGCTGCATTTGAATAAAAATGCAGAGGTCACATGATGCATTATTTTAATGCATTTTAGTTGTGGCAAAGATGTTTCGAGGGCCAATTTACAAAGGAGGTACTTAAATTTTAAGGGTTGGGCAAAATCCAAGGAAATGGGTTTTCTCTAAACAATTGATTATGATCCTACACAAATTTTCACGGATTCAAGTGTTCTAGTTCACCCGTAATAAATTCTCCCTATTTGGTCGCAATCAGAATTAAAAAATCAACATTTTCCTAATGTTGCAAAAGCTAATGTTTAAAATATTTTGCATATTTTAAACATTAGCAAAGTGAATTTGCACATGAAAAGAGGGGAATTAGGGAAAATTAAATATTTCAAATTTTTATAAAGCTAAAATTTATAAAAAATTATTTTCCTATGCACACAGTCACTCCCATGAGCCCGTGGAAGCTTTTGCTGCTGGAAGCAAAGAGTCATGGGAGCATGCGAAGATTGTTGGGAGCCTTGTTTGTGGCGGATTTTGATCTGCAATCTATGTTGCAATGAAAATTCATGCCTTTCCTTCCCTTTGGAGGTCTCTTGAGGCATTTTGATACGGATTAAGATGTGTTGTTCTGAGTGGAATACTGCAATCACGTTTTTAAGCTTCTAGAAATTTTTTGGGGGTCAATTAGAGCTCAAATTTGTTGTTCTATACTTGTAATTAATCCCCTAACCTATCCTATTTCTTGGGCAAAGCTTTTAAGTGTATTTTAAATGAATTTACGGTGTCTGCAGCTATAAAATTGCCCTTGCATTGTCAAAATCGAGCTAGTAATGTGACCAGATTTTTGATTCCTTCATCCTTTGTCTAAGAGGAGTTGCAAAGTGTTGAAAGCTAGGGAAGAGGAGCTTGATCAACAGAATACAGAGGAATCAAGTATTCCCCACTTGCCCATGAACAAAAAAGCTAATGTCACCACTAAGCTGCGGGGGCATGGGAGAAGAAATATTTTATGATTTAATAATATTTCACTTCTTTTCTATTTTCCCCGCCAGCCTGAGTTAAATGTTGATGTCGTAAAAAAATATAATAGGTGAGCAGGGATTGGAAGGGAAATATTATTAATTCTTTAAATATTTTTTATTTTGTTGGAAAAGATTGGTTGCCCGTGAGCCCGCCAAGATAAAATATTATTTTGTAAAATGCAACAGGAAAATAGGAGAAGAGATATGTGGATTTAAATAAATCCATTCTTAACTATTGTAAATCTTTATTTTAAAGCTTTAATTTTTGTTTTCCCGTGAGCCCAAGCAAACAAATGTTGTCATAAACCAAACAATAGAAGGAGAACGAGCATTGGATGAAAGACATGGTGGGCCCAGGTGTTAATTCCTAAAAAAATTCAAAAACTTTTAAAATGCTATCAGAGGTGGTAATTAAATGTTTTCACTTAAATGGCTACTTTTTTAATCTTGAGTGAAATATAAAGCACGAGAGCAAATGTTTTAGTAAAATACTTCCATGATCTGGTAAAATCAAAAGGCATTGATAAGTGATTTTTAATTGCTCGATAAAATAAAAGTAAAAACTTGTGTGATGGCAAATATTTTAAGATGTAATAGGCAAAAGTAAATGGGCACAGGTGATTATTTTATAAAGTGAATAAATTATTCACTGTATGAGAATTTTTTTGCTGGGAGAAGAGTTTTTCACATAGGGCAATGTTTTCACACAGTAAGGTGAAAAATGAAAGTGGAGGTAAAATCTTTTGCAATACAAGAATATTTTTCACCTGTAGAATAAAGGGAAATGATGATTTTTCAAGATGGGGAATATGTTTCTATTGAAGAGCAACAGGTGTAAGAAGCATGAATCTGATTGTAGATTAGGGCTTTCTCTTCAAGTTGTGGGTAGTTATCCATCAACGATCCTAAGTTTGCCAAGTGTCTTCTTCTGATGTGCATTTAGGGTTTCTTTCTCCTTAAGTGCAATTTTGGGGATTCATTATAAAGAGTTAGTTGTTTTGGAATTGTTCACAACGAACATTGTAATATAGAACATTTCCAAGATAAGTCTTAGGTTTTGAGTTTGTCAATATGTATGTAATTTTGGTAGCAATACTGGCATAATAATATTGAATAATGAAGATTTTGAACCATTTTCTCTCCTATGTACTGGTTTGATAAACTATGAATAACATAATCAAGAGTTATTTTATTTGTCTCCAT
The DNA here is from genome assembly GCA_007115665.2 of Sequoiadendron giganteum. Classification (NCBI taxonomy): domain Eukaryota; kingdom Viridiplantae; phylum Streptophyta; class Pinopsida; order Cupressales; family Cupressaceae; genus Sequoiadendron; species Sequoiadendron giganteum. Next base: position 706,733,846 of record CM021102.1, read on the forward strand.
TGAAATCCAATGGATGTTTAGTTTTATTCTTTCTTATTGATTCAAGGAATTGATGTAAATGCTTGAGTGAGGCTACTAGTTTATGTTAAGTTGAGTGTTAGGATTCTTATAAGAATTTGTGGTTGAGATGTTATGTTGAAATACTATAATACAGTATCTTCAAAGCTTAGATGATGTTGTGTATTAAATTGTTATCAGGTTGCATAGGTATTGAAGTTGGCTCCATTCCAATGGATGAAGCACTGATCTAAGTGTGTTATTCTTGTTTCATTCTAGTGGTTGATTCAACAACTTATTACAAATATCAATCTCAGTTTATTTGTGTGTTGAGCTCATTTTGTTACATCTCTCATGTTTGAGTTAGACACTGCCATGAAGGTCAACCAAACCTTTAGGGTGTTGTGTATTTTAAAAAATTAGAGGAGAATAATTTGTTTATAGTGTATTTGGTACTTTAGCACACAAGTCTCTATAAATATACTATTGGGATTACCCTCCCTGGTTTAACAGAGCTAAAAGTGTAGAAGATTTCAGCCTCTTTGACTAAATCTTGTCCGTTGGCCAAATCAAACCCCTGAGTCTGAATATGAGAGAGTGGCTACTCTTTAGGACTCATTGCATCTGTTGATTTAGGCACCAACATTGTTGATCCATCTCTTTCTGTTGGGTTGGTTGCGGTGGGGTATGCAACTTCTATTTGGGTTGAGGTTGTTGTTTCTTCTCCATTAGTGGGTGATTTCCCTTTTCCTGAATTCTTTGTTGATGTTCTAAAAAATAAAAAGGTGGATTTAGGCTTTTCTATAGTTCATAAACAAGTGCCTCTTCCCTATGCTAAGGCTTCCCCTATTATTTCTCTTGGGCAAGATGGGAATGGCCATATTGACTTCTTCTTCAACAAGGGCTTGATTTGTATAATTTTAGATTGTGGACTTCTTTTTCTGACTTACGTAGTTGGATATTACAATATTGGACACTTTTAGTGGAGGATAAGATAAAGGTTTACCCTTCTATTAGAGTTTTTCTTTTAATTCTTCTAAGGATAGGAAGGATTTTTTAGATCATGGTTTATGGGAATTGGATTCTTATCCTCTTTTGATTGATCCTTTTGCTCTGTCTTTTAACCCTTTGAAGGAATCCATTGATATTCTTCCTATTTAGGTTAGATTGCCTTATCTGGCCTTATATTTTTGGTTTTTCTTTGCTTATGAGGCCATTGGTAATGCTTTGTGTAGGTTCTTGAAAGTGAATTTTACTTCTATGAATTTTACCCACACCTCTTATGTGAGGATTTTAGTGGAGGTCTTGGTTGCAACTTGTGGATTATGAGGGAACCTATTTTCATTGCAGACATTGTTTTGCTACTAGGAACTTGGCCTATGACTACCCTCGTAGTCCCGTAAGGTGTCTTCTTCCACTTGGTGGAAAGATACTCTTCCTTCGTATCTAACTATGCATCCTAAAGACCCTACTACTATTTGTAAGGATTTGGAGCTTCCTTCTATATCTCCTCATCCCTCTCCTTATAAGAACAATAATCTTGACACTCAAAATGTTGTTTCTCCTATTGCTCCTAATGTTATGATTCTGGACAAGGTTGTTTCTTCTCCTCCACCTTATTCTTCTCATGGATTTTCTCCTTTAGCTCATCTCTTTGAGGGGGCTTATCTCCCTTCTTGTCTCAAGGAATCAATTTGTGTTGATGACTCTTCTTGGATAGATATACAATGTATGAAGAAATGTTCTCCTAAGATGGACTCTAGTGTGCTTGTCAAGCCTTCAAGGGCATAGTTGTTGGATCCAAATTATGGTTTTATTTGATCTGTTTATCTCTACTTTTGTTTCTATTCTATACATGTTTAGATCCCTTCTTTGCTTATTTTAATAAAAACCATAAGTGGCCATGGATATCTTCAGATAAAACACTTGAAAATATCATTTTAAATAGCTATATAGTAATGATTTTGGCTATATTTTATGGTGTCATATTTGGAGTATGCAAACCTAGAATATTATGTGGGGTCATGTGTTTGACCTAGGTTCTAAATATTTATGAATTGTTCAATACTCTTATGTAAGGCTAATTCATAAAATGTTATATCATCACAAACCTTCACTATAGATATAATTTATAATAAGACAATGAGAATTTGTTCATTTTTGGTATTATTTACCACACAATTATGCACGGTGTTCTATATTTTAGGTATTAAAATCATCTAAATGGTCAATTTAATAGTAGATAAACATGGGTGAATTAAAATATTGGGAATCTTATTTTTTTATACTAGATTGAAAGAGGTCTCCAAATGCCGAATTAGAGTACACGATATATGATTTGGCTTCTACAAAAACACACATAGGTTTTATATATTTCCACTAAAAATATATAAGTCGAGTGTTGCAATACCCTCTAAAATATAGATTTTTGTTCTCTTTCTATACCAATCAACAACAAATAATACCTATGAGCCACTCAAAAATTAACACATCGATAGTATATAGCTTTATAAGATACAAGGATAATACTTGTGAGTATGATTCATCAAATATATCATAGGGTTAGATGACATTCATTGGTAGCATGCAAGTGATGGATGTGAAGAGCTAACTTGTTAGGCTGGAAGGCTTTCACCAGTAGCATATGTCCCTTTCTAGGCTTGGAAAAGTTCTCTGGATTGTTTGGTTGCTATTAGGGTGTCTTCCTTGATTCCCAATCTAGTTGTTTCACTGTTTAGTTCTATTTCTTTTGATTTAGCTTCAAATCATTGTAACACCTAGAAAATATTCCTACTAGTACTTCTTCATGGTTGATTCATTTGGTCAAGTTTCATTCCCCAAAATGCAATGCACAAGTTCGGACATTTGCAGGTGGATTCCCCTCCTCTTTCTCTTAGGTCTAAGGACATGGGAAAATTCTCTTCTTGGACTATTATTAAAAGCAAAAGTAAATGTCTTCCTTTGTCTATCTCTTAGTCACATACTTAGGTTAGGGGTGTGCAATCGACTAGTGTTGGATCTAGTATTTTTAGGCTATATCCTTGGATGTCGTGTTATGATTGATAGTTTGGCTATACTAGTGTTGCTTCTATCCAAACTAGTTTTTTCATTCTTCCTAAAACTTATTTTTTCTGCCTCAAACTATAATGTTGTAAAAGGGTTTGATCCCTTTCAAAAAAATATTTTTACCAATATTAAAATAAGTAATGAAATACCTATTCTTCTTAATAATTTTTTACATAAAATCATTTCTTGATTTTCTTTTAATATAAATTTATAATTCTCTTCCAATATGAAGAAACAAACCATTCTTAATGATTAATCTTATATATTAATTATATATAATTTCTTATATTTTAAAATCTTCTCTAGTTTTATCTTATGATGATCCAGTCATGCTATGTAACTTTTTCCATTAAACTTTTTATTTATTTATTTTTGTTAATTATTGAAACAGATGTTAATTGATTAGTAAGGGATTTGCACCCAAATAAATAGTTCCGAAAGTAAATTCATGATAGAATTTGAATTTCTTCAAGACTAAATTCATTTTTGACAACTTTATTGTCACCATCTATGGGTTTTCTGTGTGAGTGCGAAGAGTTGACCATGCAAACAATAATAAATTAATTTTACTTGCTCATTGAAGGATCACAGAAGGATTAGCTGTCCCACCACAAGAAGATTACTCGAGAAGAAAATAACAGTTTTAGAATAAGAAGATTACTCAGCAAGAAAATTATAGTCTTATAATAAGAAGATCACCTACTCAAGAAGAAAATTACAGACTTGGAATAAGAAGACTACTATACTCGGCAAAGAGTCCAACCAATTGTCAGTAAAATAATTTACCAAACTCAGATCCGTCTTCAGAGCTATAATAATGCTTTACGGTGATGATTCTCTTTATGATATCAACATTAAGATCATAATCTCTTGGATATAATAAATACGGTGACGATTCCGACTAAAGGAGGAGGAAGTTCACGCACCACTGACAATTCCTAATAAATATACCCACTGTTCGTTTGTTTAACGAAGCACAAACGAACACCCTTGAAAACCTGCTGTTGAGATAATAAATAAAAGCAGTAATTGAGTTGAGCACGAAAAGATCACCCAAAATAATTGACCGAAAACAATCGACGACGACGCCGAGGCCGCAGACGCATCCGGAGTATCTGAGTTTTTCTTCGTGCCGTCAGTGTAGTTGCCGGCGGAGAGATCGATGTCGTAGACTGGAGTTCCATCAGCGTAAAAGACGCCCCAGTTGCGCTCTGTGGTAGCGCCGAACTTCTGATCTTCGTTTAAGAGGGCGAATATGAATGTGGGAACGAACGTGTGAGGACGACGCGGAGTACCGCCATTTGATAACAACTTGCTGACGAGTCGTCTATTGTAGCGGGCGGCGTTGTCGACGGTGGCGCCAGGGGAGTCGCCCTTGGTAGGCCAGCCCGTTTCACTAATGGCGAGTTTTACATCACCATAACCCAGCGCCGACATGGCCGCTACCGCGGCGTCCAGCTGTGCGTCCAGCATGTTGGAGTAACTGAGAGTGCCGTCCTGTACGTCGGTGGTGCCCAGGCCAAAGAGCACATAGTCGAGAGATATGTTGGCGGGATCGGAATTCCAGGCGAAGAAAGGGTACACGTCAAGGAAGAAGTAGGAATCCGTGGCATGGAGGAAGCTCAGCATGGGCTGTATTACTGAGGAAGCGATGTCTGCTTTGAAGGAGGCAGTGGAGGGCGGGTAAGAGGAAGAGAAGGTGTCCATGGCTACGGATGTGCTTACTTTGATGGAGGAGTCGAGATTGTTCTTCTGTAAGGAGGTGTGGATGTTTTGCATTGCGGGGACAAGCTGGGGCCACAAGGACTGAAGTTGGGAGCGGGAGAGAATCTCGTTGCCCACCATGATCATGGAGATTTTGGTGAGGGGATAATAAGGGAGAACGTTGGTTTGAACCCACTGGTCTGAAGCGGCCATGCTGGAGGCTATACCTGAAACCTCGTCATTTGCCATCGTGATCACCACAGGGAGGCTGCTGTTGGCCAGCGCCTTGAGGACTTCAGAATCCGCGTCGTATATCTTGACATAGCCTGCGTTAATGCTCTTCATCAGCTCCACTGCTTTAGCTGGCATTGGTAGATTGTCTGCTATTCTCCCGTAGTTGATTCCCACGGCATGACTCAACACAAAAGGATCTGTAGATACACATACAAGAAAATGATCAAAGAGAAACAAAAAAAAATTATAAATGAGACCACCAGGTTGATAGATTGGCAGGATTAGTACCTGTATCTCCCCGTGCCAATTTTACCCCCAAACACACGAGAATCAGAGAGAAGCAAAATGCACAAGCATTTGGGGAGTCTGAAGCCCCCATTGTTGTGTAGTGTGGGATTACCAAATTAGCCTTCTCCTTAAGATATAGGGAAACGATTACTTGAATATCAAGTCGAATACGAAATTTCGCAAATTTTGATTTTCTTACAATTGAAAAGAAAGTTCATGTAGTCCAATGGGAGTAAACTACACGAACACGCTTGCAGTAATCAAACGAACCAGCGAATCATGAGGCATCTTCTTTTGCGTGTTGATAAATACAGTTTGTCAATTAAACGTTAGTACGGATTGGAGGATGTCAACTTCAGTGTCACCGTCCGAGGTTTTTCTTTCTGACTGCGCAGAATGTTCCTTGGATCTTACCGTTGGAGGAGGTCAACATTAGTGTAACCGTTCGAGGTTTTTCTTTCTGAGTGCGAAGAATGTTCCTTGGATCTTAGTGTTGATACAAAACCAAGGTTTCAAATCATATGGAATTCATGCAATGTGTACGTTGGACCAATTAAAGCACTAGTTAAAAGACACCACTTACCACGAAACATGGTATGAAGAAAACATATCACATAGATTACATATAGGGTTTTCATCTACACTAAGTAAATATGTAGGTATCGAATGTAAATTTTCGTGTTTGACTAGTAACACTAATTTTTTAAGATTTTTTATGAGTTTCAAACATATAATGAATGAATTATAATACACGAGAAAAATCATAAATACATTATTTAAAATTAAAAATAATTTTATTTGGACATCATTCAACATGCATTAGCATGAATTCATTGTATACAACATTGCAATGAGTGTCGTTAATCAACAAGCAATTGTCTATCATCAAAGGGAGAAGCTTACATCTTTCAGGTTATTTTTTTATGTTGTAGTTCTTTAGTTTACATTTATGATTAGCATCTATGATTTTATTTGTTAGGAGTCTTGATATTGTTATGGTAATATGGAATGATTTAGTTGAGGAAATTTTACACTAACAAAACATAGTTAATTTTGGAAAAAAAATATATAATGAAGCAAATTTGTGCAGAAACACATCCTACATTAATGTTTATAGGAATGATATACAAACATCAATTCGATTATTACATAAACTTGAAGAAATACATATGAAATAGCATAAATAGAATAACAATAAAATATAACACCATAATTTACATGATAAAATCATTTCAAGAGAAAAACCCCACAATCCAAAACTAGCACAATGTATCATCAAATCCTCAAATAGATTACAATACACTTGCAATACAAGTTCTTACAAGAGTCTTCACCTCAAATTAATTTTGGAAAAAATTTGTCACCAGCTTGGTAGCATATAGGCTTGCAAATTAAAGTATTTCACAAATGACTATGTAAAAAAACCAATATATATTATATAGTGAGAACCTTATAGATGTGAGGTTCTACTATAGAAAAAACACAAAAAATAATGACACTCATAAAAAATAACATAATTATATTAAGCACCAAAATTTCCCTATCTACATACAGTATGCTCTCAAAATAGACACTAATTATGTATTTACACTGACATGATTACTCAACTATTAATTGCACATTTTATCCTTTTATTAATGTATCTACAAACCATCAAATTAATCAATTAAGTATATTTTCCCTCTCATTATGGTATCAAAACTATTGGAGCGATGTAAATATCTATGATAGGCATGATAGAAATGCAAGCATGGTAGAAGAAAAAGGTGGCAAGCACATGGCATGACAATGTTATGCATGTGGAATAGATATTGGTAGAAGGTAGTTTGTAGTAAATATGTTACTTACAGGCATGATTGTGTTTAGAAGAGGCACTAAGCCTAACAAAAATATGCTTTTGCCACTTGGAGAATGAAGTGGTAGTGTGTAGTTTGTGCAAAGATGGAATCTAACCTTTATGGAGTATTATTTTGAAGAAATTATTCAGGCTCTGGTGGATTGAATGTGTTGTTTGATTTAGATAAATTCAAGAGTAGGAAATGAGAAATGGAAGTACTAGAAAAGATGAGACAATAATTATTGAAGGATGATATATTGTAGTTTCTATTATATAAGGTGTAGAAGGAAGCATAGGGAGACGGGTTTGGTAGTGCTCAGAAAATGAGTAGAAGAAATATTTTGAAGTGGTGAGTTTAATGAAGCTTTGAAAGAAGCAATAGTACTGTTTCTTATTGAGTAATTATTTTTGAAGGTCTTAAAAAAAGGATTAACTTGGTAAGTGAGGCATTTCTACATTCAAATCTGATTGGAAACTACTCATTCTACATTTCTATATCAAGAATTATCTTGGTTTGGGATGGATCAAAATAGTTCAACAAATTCCAAGTTAAAAGATCAATTCAATAAAAATATTTGCGTGATGGTCATTTATCGAAGCAATTCATGCAAGTTTTGATCAGCAATTGATCTAAGAAAGAGTAATTTGGAGATTCCATTTGTAATACATAAAACAAGGTGTTGAGAGAATATCTTACAAATTTATAGAGGAAAATAAAATATTTGAAAGACCCATAAGAAATGGTAAATTTTATTTTATTTTTCATATTAAAGTTTTGATGTATGCAAATATACGAGTGTTGATTAGTTTGTTTGCTTTTGAGCCATTTATGTTAGTATAAATTTGATGCATTGAAGGGTTGATTATAAAAGATCCTAACAATAAATTTCAGATGTGGAGTGTTATGATTATAAATATCATAAGTGCATATGATTTTTTTTTTATAATATGAGTTATAAAGGGAATAAGAATTTAGATTTGATTGCATGTTAAATATTGAAGATATAAATTTTTAGGTGTTGTTTCTCTCTTAATAGCACTTTAAAAAAAAATTGAACTCATGTATCAAAAGTAAGTGTAAAATTAATGGACATTGGAAAGGATTGAAGCATTGGTTACTAATTCAAAGAAGTGGTGTTTTGATTAAGGGTAAAAAGAAGGTTTTGATGGGGCCTAAAACCTAGAACAAAGAAAGGCAAGTTGCAATTAAAATACATCATAAACCATCAGCAACCCCACGACAACCACTAAAGATAGATCATGACAACACATGTTGCATCCAACAAACAAGCAAGGGCTTGAGACCCTTTAACAACCTAATTTTAACCAGGACCAAAAACCCAATTAGATACTCATGGAACCCACCTGCATCTACCAGGCATCAGCAAACCAGTCACTCATGGAATTCACCTCTGAGCCAAGAAAGATAATCTACATGATGGTGTAAGACACCATCAGACCCTTAATCACAAACATCATTAAACACCTGAAATAGTCAGGCACCCAAGTACCCAATCTACAAAAAACCATCTGCTCATAAGCCAAAATTGAGTCCAAAAAAACAAAGAACTTGTTCACCTCCCTACAACACCATCTCACATGATCAACCATCCCAGCATCCACCTCTAAAGGATAGGGCTCCCCTCTGGAAGAGAGAAAGAGATGGATCACCTTCCCACCAAAACCGCTATGCTCCTGTCCACCAAAGCTCCACCTCAATAGGACAACTACCACCTTCACCTCAATAGAAGAGCATTCCACCTCAAAAGGAAAAATCTCCTCCTCTATAGGAGACTTAAGCTGAAACAACTGGCCACAACAGACTTCATTAGAAAGGGCAACTACATCTACCTTAAGCATCATGAGCCTCAAGAGCTGACAAGAAGGAACAAGAAAAATAACAAAGAATAGATAATTTGGGCCAATAGAGGAAGCCCAACCACCAGCAACCCAACACTGGCCAGCACACAAAGCAAAAAAACCACTAGCATCTTCCACCAGAACCCTGAAACAACCATCATTAAATAAAAACCTCCCTACATAAAGATAAACCTCACCAACTCAAGGGGATTCACAACCAAAAGGCCAAACATAAAAATTTGCAGCCCTCGAACCAAAGGGGAACTAGAAATAGCTACCAACAGGCCACCAAAACACTAAACAATAGGAAGCTCAGTTGGGTAAACATAACCAGCAAGATGAGAAAAATAGACAACAACTCCTCCATAGACCAAGATGAGGAACCCAAGAGGAACCAAGTAGGTAACCATAGCCAAAACAGAGTCCCAGACTCCAAAAGAGCAAGAAAATCCAAGTCCCACAGGGAGCAGGGGGACCCAACCAAGACAGGAAAGAGGAAAAGGCTCAACAACAAAGAGCCCCAAGCTACCATGACACACTAGTCACAGCCAAAAATGAGCCAAAACTCCTCAAAACTAGCTAGAGGGAAACACCACCAAGCCACCAAGAGGGAACAAGAAGAAACTCGCCCAAACTGAAAATAAAAACCCCCAAAAGTGAGACTCCAGATGCACAACAAGAAGAGATGAAGAACAACCAAGAGGAAGCAAGAGGCAGAATAGGTCAGCAATAAGAACCACCAATCCATCCTATTATGCCAAATAGGACTAAAGATAAACCCATTCAACAACCAGCCAGCCAAGAAGCAGCCAACGCACAACCACTCCCATTGTCAAGAAGGCAACTAGAAAAAAACTAGGGGGGGCAAACTCAGCCACACCCAGAGAGGAAAAATGCTTCTTCCCATCACATCAGGAACAATAACAACCATTCCCAGCCAAACAATGGCAACCAAGGAGAGAGCCACAGAAGACACACAACAACCTCCTGCACTTAGAAGCATTGTCAGGGCACGGTGGGAGAGAAGACTCCCGTCAGCCCCAACGTTGAAACCCACTACACCAGCAACAATGACCAGAATCTGCCCCAACCCGCAGGAAGTCAACAAAGGCACAAACCACAGTTGCAAAGACAAGCAGGGCCTCCAAAATCCATTGCAAAGAGGGAAGAATGCATCACAAAGTAGCCTATGCCAGCAACCCTCCACCAGCCAATAACCACCAGTATCATCATTTGAATCAGAGTCTTCATCTCCATTAGATTCAAAGGATTTCAAAATCCTTGTACTAAATCTTCTCCCGCCTGCGCTCCGCTCCATTATAATTCAAAGAAGTGGTGCTAGTAAAGAGATCATTCCATTTTTTTAGTGGGTTTTTTTTATTTTTTATTTATTATTTTAAATATTGTAAACATTGGAGTGATCAGAAAAATAAGGGTGTGTTTTAATTTTGGAGGTATAAGGTTGACTAGTTTATGGGTCCATCATTTGTTAAAATTGACATTATCATTTTTTAATCATGGCTATAGATATATCAAACATTTCATATTCTTTTGGGGCCATTTATTTTACACATGACTTGGCCTTCAAAGACTCACATGAATCATTGAATAGATAAAGTGTATTAGGGTCACATTGGCGGCTAGTGGCATTGGAGTTTGGATGAATTTTCATCATCTCAAGTTAGCTTCTCACTTTGATATGGTGTTTTACATGAGAAGTGTTTTTCTTTCTATTTTTATTTTCCTTTTAGCTTTCCTTGTTGATGTTGATAGATTGGAAGATTATATATATTATGAAGTTCTTTTTTTGGAGAGAAGTAAGGGATTTTGTGTTGAAAATCAATATGGATTGTTATCTAGCAAGTTCATGAGATTGTGATCAAGAATTATACCCTTACAAGGGTCAAGAGACAACTTAATGGAGGTATTTTCTCATGTAGAGATCAATATGGATTGTTGTCCAATAATTTTAGAATCTATGATTCAAGAGTTCAAAGAAAAGAGAACTCAAGAATTTGGCTCAAAAATACATCCTTCCAAGGGTCGTGAGGATGCTTGATTGAGATCCACTTTATTCAAGATTCTTCTTCAAAGAAATAGCTTCTCAAGAATGTATAATTGTTTTGTAATCAACAATTTTGTTATGTAAGCCTTAAGGATGGGTCCCTTGGCAAGGGAAATTTGAGTTTTTAAGGGTACATTTGAGGAACAATGTAATAAGGGGAAATTGTTGGCATATTATATTGCTAACTAGATAATGGTTATGTAGTTACACTTCATGTAGTTACATTGACACAATTACTCAACTGTTAATTACACTTTTTTCTCCTTTGATTAATGTATCTATAGACCACTAAATTAATCAATTAAGTATATTTTCCCTCTGAGGGTCTTGGTGTAGTGGGTAGCCCCAATACCTATTTTAAATTCCAACATAGATTATTTTAAAGAAGATACAAAGAAGAAAGATAAGGTAACAAGATAAGAAATTTATAAATAACAAAATAGATTAAAATAAAGAATAACATACTAAAATATCCCTTCCATGGTGCCATAACTGATGGTTTTGGGAAGATCATTAAGGATTTATTTAATATGTCTTTACTTGGTCAAACCTATATAATTAAATCCTTTTACATGCATTTTTATCAACATGATCATGATCATCATGAAGCTCTTTCAAATTGTACCTATAGTTTGACATTGTGAAGTGAATAACAGTCCATTATATTAGGACTACATGATAGTATGTTGAAAATAAATCATAATGAAAGAGTTGGTAGTTAATATGATAGTATTTATTTGGTATTACAAATTTTAACTTTCTTGAACTTATGAATTGGGAAAGAAGTAAAATACCAAAATTTATAACCTATTTCATACTCTTAACCACTTCAACCCTTATGAAACTTTTGGTGTGCACATGTTAACTAACTCAAAGTGTTGATCCATTTCTTACTTCCTATAAAAAATCCTCTAGCATAATCATTGGGCTTAGGTTAATCATCAATCAAGGAGATCCCAATGGTAGAGGTAATTACATATGAAACCAATACATAGGATTTACAACCTATAAACTATTCAAACTTGACTATAAAGGAATGAAGAAGGAATTATTGATCATCTGCACTATTTTTAAGGTAATACTTGAGCATATTTCTTAGATTTACACATGACTAGTAGAAAACTATTTTTATACCAAGGATTTTATAAAAGAGTGCCTTCATAATAATATTGGTTATGAGATCTCACAACACTTTTCCATGAAATTAATACCCTAGAGTTGGATATTAAGAAAAAAGAATAAGGTATGTGTCAACTCCTCGTCATTGTTACAAGTTATTCACATAGAGCTATCTTCCATGGCTAACTAGTAGTGTAATCTAGATCTCAATTAATTTCAATCAATGGGACAGTATGTAAATATTATCTAGGAAGATGCATAATCCATAAAAATTATAATGAAGGAGGAAAAGTTTCTTATGAATGGTTTCTATAGTGTATGCACCAGTTAGTAGTGTGTTCTTAACCTCATAATCATTAATGTGTCAAAAGTTGTATTTATGGTTGTTGAAGGTGTGAAAAAAGTACATATTGCATAAGTATTCCATTTTTAATCAATGTATTTTAATTTAGCATGTTGATTCACTATAGTATCATCAATCAACCAAAGTGGAAAAAAAAATTACGGTTATAATTTAACCTTTTAGAAAGTACGCCTTATATTTTTCCACTCATTATAGTATAAACTCACCTACTCTATTAGAGATTCATGTTAACCTATTTTTCGCCTTACAAGTTATCATAAGGATATACAAGAGCCAAGTTGACCTTATCAAATCATCTCTAGACCTCCTAAATATTATAAAAAATATATCTAGAAAAGACACTAGCACCCCACAATAGTAGAGACCCTATTTAAATTTAGAAGAAAATAATAGTTCCCTCCTTTGTGCCCTAGTTATTGTTTGGTTGTAACTAATAAATATTCATATAAAAAGCTTAATAATGGTTTGAATTAAATCTTATTTTCACTGAACAACTTAATATAAAAATAAAAAACTTATTAGTTTTAACTTTTCTCTCACCCCATAAATAATTGAAGGAAATACTGTTCAAGAGTGAAGGACTAGAATATTCCAAGTTTGAAGCTCAAAATTATGGGAACTTATTAATATTTATTTTATAAATCAATTATAAATTTATTTTTTCTTTGATCCTATCATATTTTTTTGTCCTTTGGTCCCATCAATTGAATCCATAAAACCCCATTTTCCTACCCTCAATTCTCAAAACCTTGTCATAAATTCATTTATTTTGATCAACAACTTATCTTCCATTTTCTACTTGTTTGTATCTCTCTTTTGATCCTATTCATACCCTATTTAATCTCTTAAATATAAAGCTTATGATCCTTTATATATCCTTTAGAGATAATCTTTGCACCTTCTATTTGACTCTAGACACAAGAAAATACCACTTGTCATAGTGTCATGCCCCTAGGATTTTATCAATTTGAACACCATTGTTGCACACACCATAAACATCAAACACCCAAGTTTGTATAAACATCCAATTTTCTAAAAGTTCTCTAGGGGAGGTTGAAACAAACTAAATAAAGGACTAATTGAGGTAGTATCATGAGCATCAGTTTTTATTTTTTTTTCCATATCTTTCAAATTAGACACAAATATATTTTGGACTACTCAATAAGAAGAATAGATCCTATCGTTAGTCACACAGAGATTTCTTATCCTTTCTCAGAAACTTTTCGTTCTACCTTTTCTGGAGTTCTCCAAATAGTGCATAATGGTGTAGAGATCTTGGATTTTCCACCCATGTAGTTAGTACAATTATGAAAATATTATGGAATTATAGTAGATATCCAAAAGGATTTACAGTTTCAAAGGAACACAGCAAATTCATGAAACATTTCTATGATTCAACTTATTGACATCACAGCTATAGAACTCGGGGGATAAAATACTAGAAAAATATTTGACTCTTCATAATTGAAATCTCTAGTTACATACTATCTTGAAACCTCAATTACTTTTCAAGGCACGAAAATCTTCTATAAAAAATTTCTCAGGTTGCTCCCCAACGGAGTTGCCATTTTTATTGATTATTTTTTAGGAACCAAACTTGATCTCACAACTTACCTATGAATCTTCTAGAATTCAATAATTGGCAAGGGTAAGGATTGGCCAACACATAAGTAAGGGTTCTAAGGCCTTTAATTCTTCACTTTGGGCTCTGTGAAACCCATGAGGGTAATCCTTATTATGTTCACATGATATTCATTTGATCAGGAACTTTTCTACATAGAAAAATTCCTATAAAGTGCAAATAGATATCCTTCATTAAAGATTCGGTTGACCCTTAGAAAAATTACTATCTATATCAAAGAAAAAGATAATACTTTAGATTGGTTTATTATAATTGAAGGTGTTTTAAAATGGTTTTTTATTCTCATTTCAACCCCTTGGTCAAGCATATGACTAACTCATTTATCTTCAGGATAACCAAATGAAAAGACCAGTGTCGTGTCCTAGGGTAATGGAGTCATATTCATAATAACTAGTAATACCTTAGCAATTTGAGTTAGTAATTAATGGACTATTGATATGGGCATGTGCAAGATCATGATGGGCCAAAACGTGGTGATATGAAAAAAGTAGCGTTTTGCACTCGCTAATAAATGCGAAAATCTCAAGTTGACTTTTTTTTGGGTTGGGTGTCAGTACATTGCTCCATAGAAATTCCCAAGCCAAAGTAAAACAAATTGGCTATCCAATTTGAATCAGATATCCGATTTGAATCAGATATCTGATTTGTAAAGTACAACAAATGGATATATCTGATTTGAATCTAATATCTATTTGTTGTACTTTACAAATTGGATATCCGATTCAAATCAGATATCCGATTTGGCTCAGCTAATATAAATCCAAAAAAAGTCATTTTAAAGTCATTCAAATCGGATATCCGATTTTTGCACACATAGACCCAAGATTAATTAGGAGGTGGAGGGTGGAAAGGAGAGAGAGAGAGAGGGGGGGAGAGGGAGGGAAAAGGAAAGGGA